>CM057345.1:203875388-204500388 GCA_030015575.1 Agapanthus africanus | reverse complement strand
TTGCTGGTAGGTATTCCAGTAGTATCTCAGGGTGTTCTGGGCTATACTCCGATACGACTTGTACCGCTATTTGGGGTCTGACTTTTACCAACCCCCTAGGCCCGCCATGCGATGCTCATAGATGAACGGACCGGACTGTACGGATATTGTCACTGACAGACTCAGTAAGGTGTCAGGATGAGTTCGCTCATCGACGTCCCTTTTGGTCAATAGCTGGTGGCCCGTCACGTATGGCTGATACCTCTGACGTGCTAGTGGTTAAATCCACAGCCATAGTATTGACGAGTCTTTAGAGTCCACCACACACACAGTTACTCAAGTTTCGGGCGAAACGCTGTAGAGGCCATATGGAGATATGGCAGGGTTCGATCAGATACGTGCGGTATTGCACGGATCGTGATCGGATGGGTTTTTACTAGCCGGCTTTGGTTTAAGCCGGATCCTAGTATTAGACAGTGCAGTTTTGTCTCTTTGCATTTATGTTTAGTGGGAATACAAATGCGGGCATGTATTTGCAGTAGCGGGGTTTTCCTGTAATTTATTACGAGATCAGTTTTCTGAAGTTGCCAGTTTGCATTCTGTTCCGGCCGGTTTTCCTTTGTTCCTTCACGGCCAGACTTTATCGTTGGAGGGTGTTATTTGCAGTTTGCAAATAACATTTTGTGGAGGGGTCCTTTGTAATTTGGTGGCATCATGATGGTTCATGCATGATGAGATTCTTTATTGGTCTTTTCCTTTGCTTTTTGAGATTGGATTTGGATGTGGATTGATTAGAAATTGGGCGACCATTTTATTCTTAGATTCTTTCCTTTTTCCTCCCTTTTTGCTTTATGCTTGCTTGATTCTCCACCATTGAGGATGAGGGACGGCCACTACTAGGAGGTGGTGGGGGTTTTATTTTTGGTAGAGGAAAAATCATTGATCTCTCATTATTCTTGCTACAAAAATATTAGTTCACTCCAAAAGTTCTTTTCATTCCTCCATCACCATGGCAACCTCACAACCCCAAAGAGACAAGCTACTACACTTCATCTACAGCAAACCTTGGACGCGTCGGCTAGCCAACTTCGCACCCGAGATGCCTCGGTCCAGAGGTGGGAGCCCGTAAACGAACCCGGCTACGTGGTGCCCTATCCGACGAGGAGGTGACGAACGGAGATTCCGCGGAAGATCGGAGTGGAGACGAAGACCGAAGGACACGGATCGCTTGGTATATCTTTTCACCCATCTTTTAGTTTGCTAGTAGCTAGGTTAATGGCCCGATCTGGGTTAAAAGTGCGCGGTGGTGCCGGTTTGCAAGTTTGCAAAGTTTTTCGTTTCCGCGTTTCCGGCGTCGGATCGACGGCCGGGGTGCCGCCGCGGACTTACAGCAACTCGGGCACGAAGTTGACGAGTCGACGTGTCCAAGAATACTGTAGGCTAGTGTAGAATAGTTTGTCTCTATTAGGGTTGAAGTTGCCATATATGATGGAGGAATCAACAATGGAAAATGAGCTTGGGATTTTGTAGCAACCATAATATGATATGATAATTTTCCCACACCAAAAATGAACCTCTCCCAATCTCATTATGTGGCCGGCCATTCTCTTGAATGGATGAAGGAAAAAACACAAGGGAGGTGAGCATAAGAGGAGAATAATGGTGAGCATAACAAAAGTGATGATAATGAAGGATTAATGTCACACCAAAGCCAAATCAATTCACATCTCATTAATGCAAACCATGTGAAGAAAAGAATGGAATCAAAAGATGCTAGATTATCATAATCCCTCATTTACAAGAAACCCCCTCCACATATCTATTTGCACACTTGCAAATTAGCCCCTCCATCACAAAAATCCGGCCGTGAAGGAACAAAGGAAAACTGGCCGAAACGGAATGCAAACTGGCAACTTCAAAAAACTGATCCCGTAATAAATTACAGGAAAACCCCGCCACCGTATATACATACCCGCATTTGTATTCCGACCGAATACAAATGCAAAGAGACAAAATCTACAATGTACAATACTAGGATCCGGTTTAAACCAAAGCCCGCTAGTATTATCCGTCCGATCATGATCCGTGCAATACCGCATGTATCTGATCGAACCCTGCCATATCTCCATACGGCCTCTACAGCATTTCGCCCGAAACTTGAGCAACTGTCTGTGGGGGACTCTAAAGACTCGTAAATACTTTGGTTATGGATTTAACCACTAGCACGTCAGAGATATTAGCCATACGTAATGGGCTACCAAGTATTGACCAAAAGGGACGTCGATGAGCGAACTCATCCTGACACCCTACTGAGCCTGTCAGTGACAATATCCGTACAGTCCGGTCTGTTCGTTTATGAGCATCGCCTGGAGGGTCTACGGGGTTGGTAAAAGTCATACCCCCAAAAGCGGTACAAGTCGTGTCGGACTGTAGCCCAGAACACCCTGAGATACTACTGGAATACCTAGCAGTAAATCTCCTGCCTCGGCCGAGGGCTTTGTGTAATGGCTCTCCTAGACACAGCGCGACCTCACCCCCAATACCGAGAGAGACGAACCCCTGCAGATCCGATCCCTGCCTCCATGTGGCTCGGGACTGTACCCAACTAAAACCTTTTTGCATGACTCCTTTAAGCCGTGGTAGGGTAGTAATCAAAATACAGTGGGAACTCACACGAGACAAATGACGATCTCAGGTCGATGAACTAACCTGTACACATGTCACCAGGCAACTGCTATCTGACGTCTGGTATAAGACCAACTAGCATATTCCCGGCGAGTCCTGTCCGGTGTACTCATAACCCAATGAGCACCTGTATACATCTTAGGTGAACCAACTGACACCAGTGGCTTGTGAGACCAGCCACCGCCCCTCGTCGGGGTCTCGACTGTATACACTAGTCTACTCTGGGGTATCGATGCCCTGTCTCGAAAACTCCCACGACTAGGGACCTTTTAAGGATGTGCTTATAGACCCCAGCTCCCACGTATATGATCGCCATCATACTGCTGGCTGTCAAGCAAGAATCCTAAGGGCTCTATCAACGTGCAATAGTGACCTGTAAGGTCACCCGAAATAGTACACGATGATTAAGATAAACCAGATAGCATACTATCATCTTGAGTAAGACTGTTCTAACGGTATAGGTCCTCTCTCAATCATTGCAATCACGTGCCTGTGATCCAATAATTGACTCTGCGGGCACTATCTCCAACAATCTCCCACTTGCACTCAAGGCTAATTATTGGGATGTCGCATACACACAGCCCGTGTGATACCGAACACCCAACTCCTCTACTAATCAGTCTTACAAAACCCGTTTGCGAAACTAATGCGTTCGAGGAATAGTCTCAGTGAGTGGATTCGCCCTAATGTTTCTTTTTATGTATCTCTTTATCTCAAGTTTGCGGAGAAAGACATCTTCCGAAATGAGCAATACCTGTCTTAGAACATGTCTGGATATCTGATGGGACCTAGTTCATAAATGAACTCCAAATCCAAACTTTTTAGACTGTATCGACAACTGAAACCAATCAGTGTCCTGCGCCATGCATCCCTCAGTATCCGTTTGGACCACCTGTCCAAAATACTGCCCCTCGCCAGAGGGAAAACTATAACTCTGATAGTCACTCTGTCATCCAGGTCACCATGGAGGCCTGGAATGATAACTGTCTCCCGAAAGAGGATGCCGTCATCATATCCCTAGAACATCAACTTTTGTTCTAAAACTGCTTCCGAATGTTTCTCCAGGATATGATTAATATCTACTGCAAAAGACAACGTCTAGTGTGATACTTGACATCTCATGATTGACTCAATCGCCTAAGCAAGTGATCTGCCAATCATGCACATCCCTCTCCGCTTTAGTCTGTAAGACTCCTTTAGAGAGGGTGACTCCATCACCTGCAGGTATACTACCATGCCAGGAGTTGTCCATTCTAAAACACCTTTAGAATGCTGTCTAAATACCCAGATTAGGAAACTACCCAAATCTAGATCTAAAACCATAGATCCAGTAACCAGAATGTCTTGATATCATATCCAAGTCCCATGTGGAGAAACCACTGTGTGACAACCAAAGTATAACCGATCGTAGTATAGGAGCATCAATTCCGACTCTGTGTATGTCATACAAATACCAGGACATCACACCATACTACCTTCTTAACAGATCCATCCCCTTATTCTGATGAAGTCAAACCTATGACTGTCACATCAGAAATAAATGATCTATCTCCGCTATATCTGCTTTAGTCTATAAATAAACATAAGCTACCTGTCCACTATGCTTCCGCTGCTCCCACTGACTACGACAACCCTCTGGCAGAGTCATATACACGTGCACTTCTAAAACCAGTTTAGAACGACGCTATACTCATCCTCCTGCCAGGTTTCATAGTCTGGAACAACAGTAATGGCAAGTCTGGGTAAACAAGAACCTCCCTGTCACCATCCTTGAGGCTACCGGAGTACCTCTCGGGTGCCTGAGGTTACCCACCATATCTGCGGAGTGGCCAATGGAATGTCAAATCAGATTGAATCTTTAGGTTCTTATCAAATTTTCAGTAATCGTTTGCGGTTCTGGAATTACTTCCAGTTCTACCATACTCCCACTACTGTTTTCTGAAAAAATCCATTTTTATTAAAACTGTGGCGAGTCTAGAACAATATCACTATTGATCTTCCAGATGGTAGAAAGTCAACCCTCGTCATAGCCTGGGTCAACCCACAAACAACCATTACAGAAACGTGCCCTGAGTTCTCCGGAGTCTGGTTTTAAGCATAAGCCGGACAACTCCCCGTACCTTAATATCGTTAAGATATGAACTGTTCTATATCTAATATAGAAACAGAGGCACTGATTTAATTGAACCAAATTCAAATCATGCAGCTATCTCCAGTGCATGTCAACTAAATGGAAGGAGGCCGATCAGCGTTACTCAACTTAGGAGTACTTCCAATTATGAGTAATCTGAAAGAGAAGTAAGTTCTCTTAATAATTACTATCAACTGAATACCATACACAAGTATCAACATTTTCGATCACCTTGAAGAATCCCGATACTTGCAATACCTGGTTCTCTACTTTACTCTTATACCTATAACTTCTCAAAACTTGGACCTTGTGTTCTTACGAAACACATGCCAAAAAACTAGAGAAGTCATAAGTAAACAGAATATAGTACGAGGACCAACCCCTCTGTCCTAATGGACACTGGACAATATACAATACTCTGTATAAGTCCCTTGAGTCTAATAACTCATTCCCTGTGTGTCGTAGGTTGAAAACTGTACTTATGGTTAAGAAGAATTATACCGTTGTTTATTGCTCCTTACCTAACTATCCACTGATATAGGTAAATGTCATCGACATAATTTCAAAAAGTTATATTTCACTCTATAAAAATAGACGTACAGATATATCAATTTGAAATTGGTGCATAACAGCGGATAGTCAAAACCAAATATTTGCCGTCCGGCAAACTACCCAGGAGATTTCCTCAAATATCACCAATTACAACGAATTCCGATATAATGAGGATGATCACCTAATTCCCAATAACTTACTCCCACTCATCATCTGTAAAACCAAACAGATGTGAGAATTATACCTGGTAAATACATACCCTGGAGCAAGTGTCTAATTGGGAAATCAGTTTTCTTTTAACAGTACACAGTGAAACTGAAACATTGAAATGTTTCGATGGGGTAGCCGGGTATTCCTAGTAATGCCTCTTCCATTATCAGATTCACAACTGTAACCGTATATTTCTTTACCATCTCTCCAAATCCCTTTATATGTCTTTAGTCATTACCGTATGTACACCCCTTTAGGCCAAATGGTTTTCTTCCTTCCCTACCGTTCGGCACCAGCCTATGGTTTGGAAGAAGACAATCCAATAAGTATAATGGGTGTACTGTCCTAATCCTAGGAGCACTCATAATCTGAGAGAAGTTAAAGATAAAAGACAACCGAATAAACCTTATTCCTATTTCTCCTGAACCAGAATCCATCCCCGAACTGGAACAATTCCTTTCGAGTTCGTATATAACCATACGATAGAGTATTCAAATAACTGTGGATCTTCGTACTGATAGGAGTGTTCTGGAGAAATACAAAGGTGAAGTGGGAGTGGTAACGAAATACTTGGTTTGGTCGTGAATAGCAGTCGCAATTTACTTTGCCCTCCTTCTAATCCTTTTATTTGTCTTTACTTAATACCTTCTGTACACCACACTTAGGCTAATCGGCTTTCTTCATTCCCTACCGTTTGGCACCAGCCTAAGGTTTAGAAGAAGACTATCCAATAAGCGTAGTAGGTGTACTATCTCCTAATCATAGGGGTACTCGCAACCTGAGAGAAGGTAAAAAGAAAAGACAATTGAATAGTCCTATTCGTTTTCTCCAGAACCGGAAACCATTCTCGAATAAATTCCTTCGAGTTCGTATATAACCATATGATGGTTTTATCCAATGGAAGTGGACGTTCGTAGTAATACGGGGTGTCCTGGAGAAAAGGGTAAAAGTAGGAGTGGCAATAAGGTATGCAACTCTGACAATCCAAAAGCCAGTGTTTAAGAAGGTTCGGTCAACTTGGTCACTGAGTCATAGTCAAGGGTCGGGTCATGGTCGCTGCCAAAGAGAGAGAGAAAAGAAACACTCAGCGTGCACTCTAACCTAGATCAGAATGGTTATCACTTTATCTAATCAAGAAACCTCGCACTGTAACCTCAAATTCTCCTCCAAACCTGAAAGAAGAATTAGTCGGGATCACCCGAGGAGTAAACCAACTCATCAGTGGGAATCAGGATCCAACTATCATCGCATGATAACGTGACGGAATCCACTCACGTTATCACACTTCAGAAGGTATGCACATACCTGGCAGCTTTCAGTTTCTTTAGAAACTCCCGATATATGTTTTTACCCCTAGGACCCAAGTGACCTTGACGAATAATCAACAAATCAAAAAGTCCTAGTCAAGTTCAACCCATCATTATCTTGATTGCGTTAGACCCACCTGCATGACCCTTGACGAATAATCAACAAAGTCGTACGACCTTCCTAACCAATCCATATATCCATGAGACAGAAAGCATTACAGAGCTACCGCACACTACGCCTCGGCGAATAGCAACGACAAACGCAGCGCGAATACTAAGCAATACTAATATGAAATGACGGAGGGCTATGAATGGTTTTTGGCGAAAAACCTTTTACCGTAATGAACTTGATATCGTTGAAGGAACTGGATAGCATTTTTTAAAAAATATAGTGGCGAAAACCATTGCTAAAGAGGTCACTCCCGGTGTAGGGATCTCGGCTCTTTCCCAGTAGAATGAGGTGCAGGATATTCCAACTGAATACCACGATGCAAAGAAGAAGTAATCGACTATAGTGAAGTTATTGCCCTGACGCAAACTTCTGTCTAAGGGGTCACTCCCGGTGAAGGGATCTCGGCCCTTGCCTCGTCGACTGAGGTGCTGGATATTCATAACCGAATACCACTATGCAAAACAAAAGAGAACTTCCTTGCAATAACAGCTTTTTGAAAAATGTTCCAACAACATCAGAATAGGTTTGTTTAGCTTGCATTGATCCGAATTAATGCAGTCCCATCAATTGATCACACCAATAAAGAACGAAAATAATGATGTACGTATATGCCATCCGCATTCGCCACTGGGTCCCGTCATCACCCGTTAGGTTACTTAACTAATGACAGAGCGGGGACTGGACTAGCGCGGATGCAAAACATATACAACATCTACTAGTATATATATCAATATATAATATTCGCTCAAGGCATGCTAAAATGCAAAATCACAGAAATGTAATCAGCATCACAGAACAATACAGATATCTGGGATCCCCGGGTTTCATAGAGCCGCTACTGAAACCCGACGTTCCCCTGGTCGTGTGGATAGCCTGTGCAATGAAATCCTAAACCCCTACGGGCGCGGCAAGTTACCAGACAAAACCTGAAGCGAGGCAGCCCCTTTCAACAACGTGAATGGACCATCCAGCACTTCACGGAATCTGATAACTCGGGTACCCCTCCTGGGTCAACCTGTACCCCTTACGAGTGTGGCGAATAGCCCGCCAATTCTAAAGTGAAGCCCCCTCCGTCTCAACGCCATGAGATGCGGGCCCGTTGCCCTCTAGAACCCGGCTACCCGTGCACTCCTCCGCGGGGTAATCCTAGTACAGAAAGTAAAATATACAACGGGTACATCGACCTCAGCCCGGTCGTGCCCCAAAAGAATAATATACAAACAGGCAGTAACGGCAGTCCACATATCGGACGCTCTCCCCGCAATATCAAATGTACATAATAACCAAACTGTACTAACATTGCATCCAGGCTATCCACCACGACAATCCGCAACATCACAGCACAACACAGAACATCAACGTGAATGTCACGTTCGCAAATCCGTCTAAAAGGGCTATAGCAGTTAGACAGGATTTACCGATCAAATGACATTCACGGTCGCAGATATAATGTAAATACTATGAACTAACATGTTTAAAATTTTCGATCGACTAAATTTCCCGAGTGAGCTCCAAGTACAACTGCAGCACTCAAAATAATCTGGGCCCAAACAGAATATACCAAAAACCCTATTTCCAACACAGAAGCCCACTGCAAAAATTTGGTGCATTGAATAGTCAAAGTGGCGGCGGAACCGCGGCCAAAGCATGGGTTTGGCCGCGGTTCCGCGGCTGAACAGTAAAACCATGCGACCAAATTTTTACAGAATGCATAAAAAACCCTGCTCGTATTTTTGCAATGTACCAAATAATTTTTAGAGCACTGGAAAAATTCGACAGAAACTGTGCTTGAAAATACGGTTTTTGGAAAATCTGTTCGATCGAACTTGTAAACACGTTAGAGCAAGCTAGACTAGGTTAATGGTGTGGCTCTGATACCATGTAAAGAAAAGAATGGAATCAAAAGATGCTAGATTATCATAATCCCTCATTTATAAGAAACCCCCTCCACATATCTAATTTGCACACTTGCAAATTATCCCCTCCATCACAAAAATCCAGCAGTGAAGGAACAAAGGAAAACTGGCCGAAACAGAATGCAAACTTGGCTCTGATACCATGTAGGACTACGGTAGCGCCTCGGCCGTCTATCCGAGGTCAAAATGCGGAAACGAAAAATTTTCTTGACTTTAAACCGGCACTACCGCATCTTAAAAACCCGGATCGGACCATTAACCTACTACTAGCTATCAAGAGAGGGGATAGAATGCTATACCGAGCGATCCGTGTCCTTCGGTCTTCAGCCTCCATCCCGATCTCCTCGCGGAATCTCCTCGTCGGAACAGGCACCACATCGCCGGGTTCTTTTACGGGCTCCCACCTCTGGACCGAGGCAACTCGGGCACGAAGTTGGCGGGTCGACATGTCCAAGAACACTGTAGGCTAGTGTAGAATAGTTTGTCTCTATTGGGGTTCAAGTTGCCATATATGATGGAGGAATCAACAATGGAAAATGAGCTTGGGATTTTGTAGCAAGCATAATATGATATAATAAATTTCCCACACCAAAAATGAACCTCTCCCAATGTCATTATGTGGCCGGCCATTCTCTTGAATGGATGAAGGAAAAAACACAAAGATGAGCACAAGAGGAGAATAATGGTGAGCATAAAAAAGTGATGATAATGAGGGATTAATGTCACACCAAAGCCAAATCAATTCACATCTCATTAATGCAAACCATGTGAAGAAAAGAATGGAATCAAAAGATGCTAGATTATCATAATCCCTTATTTACAAGAAACCCCCTCCACATATCTAATTTGCACACTTGCAAATTAGCCCCTTCATCACAAAAATCCGGCCGGAAAGGAACAAAGGAAAACTGGCCGAAACGGAATGCAAACTGGCAAGTTCAAAAAACTGATCCCGTAATAAATTACAGGAAAACCCCGCCACCGTATATACATACCCGCATTTGTATTCCGACCGAATACAAATGCAAAGAGACAAAATCTACACTGTACAATACTAAGATCCGGTTTAAACCAAAGCCCGCTAGTATTATCCGTCCGATCATGATCTATGCAATACCGCACGTATCTGATCGAACTCTGCCATATCTCCATACGGCCTCTACAGCGTTCGCCCGAAACTTGAGCAACTGTCTGTGGGGGACTCTAAAGACTCGTCAATACTTTGGCTGTGGATTTAACCACTAGCACGTCAGAGGTATTAGCCATACGTAACGGGCTACTAGGTATTGACCAAAAGGGACGTCGATGAGCGAACTCATCCTGACACCCTACTGAGCCTATCAGTGACAATATCCGTACAGTCTGGTCCGTTCGTCTATGAGCATCGCATGGCGGGCCTAGGGGGTTGGTAAAAGTCAGACCCCCAAAAGCGGTACAAGTCGTGTCGGAGTGTTGCCCAGAACACCCTGAGATACTACTGGAATACCTACCGGTAAATCTCCTGCCTCGGCCGAGGGCTTTGTATAATGGCTCTCCTAGACACAGCGCGACCTCACCCCCAATACCGGGAGAGACGAACCCGTGCAGATCCGCTCACTGCCTCTATGTGGCTCGAGACTGTACCCAACTAAAACCTGTTTGGATGACTCCTTTGAGCCGTGGTAAGATAGTAATCAAAATACAGTGGGAACTCACACGAGACAAATGACGATCTCAGGTCGATAAACTAACCTGTACACATGTCACCAGTGAACTGCTATCTGACGTCTGGTATAAGACCAACTAGCATGTTCCCGGCGAGTCCTGTCCGGTGTACTCATAACCCAATGAGCACCTGTATACATCTTAGGTGAATCAACTGACACCAGTGGCTTGTGAGACCGGCCACCGCCCCTCGTCGGGATCCCGACTGTATACACTAGTCTACTCTGAAGTATCGATGCCCTGTCTCGAAAACTACCACGACTAGGGACCTTTTAAGGATGTGCTTATTGACCCCAGCTTCCACGTATATGATCGCCATCATACTGCTGGCCATCAAGCAAGAATCCTAAGGGCTCTATCAACGTGCAATAGTGACTTGTAAGGTCACCTAAAACAGTACACGATGATAAAGATAAACCAGATAGCATGCTATCATCTTGAGTAAGACTGTTCTAACGGTATAGGTCCTCTCTCAATCATTGCAATAACGTGCCTGTGATCCAATAATTGACTCTGAGGGCACTATCTCCAACAAACCATAGGCTGCTAGTCAAGTTCTACCCGTCATTTCCTGATTGAATTAAAACCACCCGCACGACCCTTGACGGAGGTCAACAAGGCCGCACGACTACCCTAAAACAATCGCATCATATGCAGCAGATAAATACTAGTCAGCGACCGCACACTACGCCTTGATGGAGGTTAACAAACGTAGCACGAATACTAAGTAGGAGTTATCTGAAATGACGGAGGGCTACGACAGGTTTTTAAGAAAACCTTTTGCGTAATGAACTTGATCTCGTTGTAGAATCGAGTGATTTTGAAATGGAGTGTTTTTTAGGCTTTTCTTGTTTTGCTAAAGAGGTCACTCCCGGTGAAGGGATCATCGGCTTTTTCCTTATCAAATAAGGTGCAGGATATTTCACAAATACCGTTATGCAAAGCAAAAACTATAGAAGCAATCAAAAGACAAACCGAGTGTGTAGCATCTGCTAGTTTCGCTAAAGAGGTCACTCCCGGTGAAGGGATCTCGGCTCTTTCATTATTGAATAAGGTGCTGGATATTCTACAAGGAATACCACTATGCAAAGCAAGAACTAGAGCTACCAGTTTTTAAACAAGTTTCTACAACATCTTTAGGTTTCTTTTATTTCATTAATCTCATTAATGAAGTCACATTTTATTATGCTTCACAAGCAACAGATATGAAACGAAATCAACAATATATAATATATATCTCATATATATAATATAAACATTCATCTCAGGCAGTAATATGATCTCATCACAGAACATTGCAGCAGAAGAACATATATGAAATATTGGATATACTAGGAGGTCCGTGTTTTTAATACGAGCCTGTATAAAACACGGATTCCACGGTCGTAATGAATAGCCAAACCCTACGAGAGCGACAAGCAACACTGCCAATTCTAAGGTTAAGAGACCCGGTCTCGACTTCTCAAGATGGCCTCCCACTGGACCCTAGAATCCGGTTACTTGTGCTCCCCGCCTTAGGTCTATCCTAATGCGGAAAAGTAAATAATATACAATGGTGACATCATCCTCAGCCCGGAAGTGCCCCAATAAAAGAATATTACATAGAATGAATTTTACATGAAAGGAAAAGAAAAACTCTCATCTCACATAAAACCCCCGGCTATTCAAAAGACGACGATCCAATATAACATATCACAGCAACACATACCATCACATGTCATCAACATAAGTAAATATGCGTATCCCAATTGTCGTTGATGTATAGAAACGAAACCGGCGATACACCACATATTACACTTACGGTCGCAGAAAAGAAAGTGTAAAACTACAATAGTTGGAATCCGCAACCTGCTTAGACATCGTATGCCTAACCAAATGAATTTCTTAGATGTCGCATGCCTAACAATTATGAACCCCGCATTTTAGTCTCAATATCGAAAACACTTTTCAATATCTAGTCGGGCAATTCAACAAGATTCCCGACAACCTGATCGAATGCTCGTCAGAAACTTTAGTAGACGGCCGCACCCCCGATGCCATCGACGAAGTGCACTAAGGCGGAACACCGCTGCCACGAGCACCCGAACGGATGCTTTTGGCGACGGGGTTCTCCTACAGTCACTTGGTCGGGGCTTTGGGGCGTGGCTGTTTATTAAGTTTACCCGGGGAGTATCCGCGTACGCTACGTGATTGCGACGGACTTTTGATCGCATCAAAATCCCGTGGCAACCGATCATCTGAGACTAAACTGCTAGATTTATAACATTCAAATTAGTTATCTCATAATATTTGTGGATTCCAAATATTGTATCACATTCCAGATAAATAGACAATGTTAAACTTTCTGATCGAATAAACAAACGCCCAAGATTTCCCAAATAGCTCAACACTTGAACGGAGTTCAAAAATCCCAGAACATGTCACAGCCCTACTGAACCAGCCGTAGAAGGGTCAAACCAACGCCTCACATATGGCAACACTAAACTACCACAAACCCTAGGGTTCAAGTGGCAGTTTTGACGGTCACATAATCGAGTTAAGGTTATGTTCTTCTAGAGGGTTCACAGATACGCTTGTATGATTTTCCGAAAATTTTAAACTCGTGAAAAAATCCAACACATGAAAGTTTTCCGACAGGGGAAAAAGTGAGTTATTGATATCCGTTCGAACTTTTTAACATGTTCTAAATTATCCGGACAAACTTAAACGAAGTTAAACTTTCCGATCGAATCAACGAATTCATAAGATCTCCAGAAAACTCAACACTTGAGTAGAATTAAAAATTCCCAGAAGCATGCAAAATTAACCAAGAATATACCCCAAAAGTATTAGCCCTAAACCCTTGAACTTGGCCGCGTAACCGCCGCCAAACGCAAGGTTTGGCCGCGGTTCCGCGGTCCAATGAGGGCTTTAGGGCTCCGTACTACACAGAAATGCTTAGAATTCCCTGCTTAATTTTCTGAGTATTTTTAATACAGAAAAAACAACATTTTAGAAAATTTCCAGAGAGGGGTCCAAAGCGACGTTTCGGGGTTCGATCGGACTTTAAAGTTCGTCTAGACAGCGCCTAAAGCTCTAGCATGGCTCTGATACCACTGTAGGGTTACTAGGCACTAGAACAAGGTTCTACAAGGCATCAACCATGCTAAAATCAAATTTTTCATGTGCCGAACAACCCTAACCAAGATCTTAGACTAGAGATTAGGCGAAACAAAGAGCAAGTAAACAACTTTACTTCTAAGAGTTAGGGATTACAACCTTTGTAGTCTGTTCCTTCACTTCATAAGCTCCGTGTTGAGGTTCCTTCGCTGCGATCATCAAGTACCCGGACTCTAGAGAGGCTCCATGAAGAGAAAGATACAAGCTTGCTTCCGATCTTCAATAACTAAGATGATCTACCTTGAAGAAACTCAAACCCAAGCTCTTTCTTTGCTAATCAAGTATTAGCAAAGCAAACACCCTAATCTAAGTGGCAAGAACAGATGAGGATGATGAAGTAGGAATTTAGCTCTCTTTTGTTTTCAATTTCTCACTCATTTTCATCACTTATGAAAAAGCCAGAAAGCTTTTCATCAAGAGGAAGATGAAGAACAAAACCATTTGTGATGAATAATGAAATCAAGTGTGAGGTTAGAAATGCAACCATGGGTTAAGTATCAAGACTTAACCCTTGTAGAGATTTAACGGTGGTAAAGGATTGGGTTGGGTTAAACAAATATCTATGCAAAATATCATAAGTCAAAGTCAAAGCTTCAAGAAGCTTCTTGAAAGCTTCATGAAAGCTTAACCCTAATCCAAACCCTAACCATATTTAAACTCCACAAAGCATGTTGCATTTGTAACCATAACATGTTACAATATTATATATCACATATACAATATTTATTGTAATAAAATAATACAATTAACATATACCACATATATATCAATGTATTACCCGAGTGAGAAAAAGAATCTTTAAGTGAGCTTATATTAGTTAATGTAATTTAATATATCAAATATATAATTATACATTAAATTATCGAATCAACACTTGATCCGATAATCCTGCTATTTCATAAATAACCGACTAATATAATCTGTATCAGTTCATCGAATCAACACTTGATCCGATGACCCGGCTATATCACATATACCCGGCCAATATCACATATCGCGAGAATCTAATACGGTATCGCATACAAGAATTATTCTCGGTCCCGCACATATTACATATGTGCTCCTACTCCGTTTTGCCTGAGCCAGGAAACCTCTGTGTAGGACTCTAAAGAATCGTCAATACGCCGGCAGTAGGTGATGATCATATCAAACACCCACAAGCTGCAAGCGGTCAGCTAAACGTAACAGCTACCCAGGTATTGAGCGATCAGAAGATCAACAAGTATGCTTGTACATTCTTCTGCGAATCCAATCAATAACACTCCCGTACAGTCCGGTCTCTTCGTCTGATATGTCGCATTTCTCGCCTAGGGGTGGTAAACGTCGGACCCCAGTAGCTTGATAAGTCGTGTCGATATGAGGTCCATAACAGTTCAAGAAACTACTGATAACACTTACCAGTAAATCTCAGCAACCCTGGCCAGGGATTTCCAGTTATAGCCAATCGAACACTGCGCAATATCAACTCCCTATACCGGGAGAGACGAAACCCCTCCTATCGCTCATTGCCTCTATGTGATTCGGGACTGTACCCAAAAGCCACCGTTTTGCACGCCCTCTTGGACGTGGTATGATAGAAATCAAAGCACAGTGGGAATCACACAAGACTTTATGACGATCTCGGGTCTACACACTAACCTGTACCAGTGTCACCAGAGAACTGCCATCTGACGTGAGGTATAATACCATCCGGGAGTTCTCGGTGAGTCCTTCCAGTGTACCCAGTCTCCACTGAGCACCCGTATACCTTCTCTGATGTCAAACACCAATGGATATGGGATCATCCATCGCCCATCATATGGGTCAAGAAGCGCATACGCTATTCTACTCTGGTATATCGATGCCCTGTCTCGATACACCTACGACTAGGAACATTTGAAGGATGTACTTAGCGACTACACTGTCCCCACTAGTATGATTTGCATCGTAGTCCTGGTAGTCAAGTACTCATTCTAAGGTCTTTATCAACATGTAACATAGAGACAATAAGAGTACATGTTAAGATAAAGAGCAACCAGATAGCATACTATCATGTCGAGCAAGAAAGTCCTACCTATATATGTCCAAGCATCCACTACAATATATATCGTATGTACAGTAATGGCCTCTAGGGCATACATATACTAACAGTTCAAACCCTACTTGATCCAAGGAGTCACAAAAGAGGAGGTCTATAAAGGTTGTATCACTTACCTCTTAGTGTTAGACACTTGTAGTATGTGATACTTGTTGTTGTTACTTTATTGTTCTAGTTCGATTCATGGTTGGAATTATTTAACACCCCCTAAATTTTTGTTATAGCATGTGTGATGCAACCCATAACCTAGGATGGTGCTAGAGAATCCCTACACCTATGACCTTGACGCAGGCCAACAAACCATAGTCCGCTAGTCAAGTTCAACTCGTATATTTCATGATTGAATTAAACCCACCCGCATGACCCTTGACGCAGGTCAACAAAGTCGCACGACTACCCTAATCCAATCGCATCGTATGCAGCAGATAAGCACTAAATAGCTACCGCACACTACGCCTTGACGCAGGCCAACAAACGTAGCACGAATACTAAGTAGTACTTATCTGAAATGACGGAGGGCTACGACAGGTTTTTAAGAAAACCATTTGCGTAATGAACTTGAAATCGTTGTAGAATCGAGTGATTTTGAAAAGGAGTGTTTTTTAGGCTTTTACTAGTTTTTCTAAAGAGGTCACTCCCAGTGAAGGTATCTCGGCTCTTTCCTCATCGAATGAGGTGCTGGATATTTCAAAAGGAATACCACTATGCAAAGCATGAACTAAAAAGGCAATCAAAAGACAAAACCGAGTGGGTTGTAGCATCTGCCAGTTTTCGCTAAAGAGGTCACTCTCGGTGATGGGATCTCGGCTATTTCCTTATCGAATAAGGTGCTGGATATCCTACAAGGAATACCGCTATGCAAAGCAAGAACTAGAGCTACCAGTTTTAAAACAAGTTTCTACAACATCTTTAGGTTTCTTTTTCTTTCATTAATCTCATTAATGAAGTCCCATCAATTATGTTTCCTAAGCATCACAGAAGAAACAAAAGCAGCAATATTAATTATATATCATATATATAATATAAGCATTCGTCTCAATATATCAAGTGATCACATCACAGAATATCAGCAACAGAAGAACACATATGAAATATTGGATATACTAGGAATTCCGTGTTTTAAATTAAGCCAGTAAAAAACGTAAATTCCACGTTCGCGATGAATAGCCAAACCCACATCCCTAGACCCCTACGAGAGCGTCAATCAACCCTACCAATTTTAGAGTTAGGAGACCTGGTCTCAACTCCTTGAGATGGTCTCCCACTGGACCCTAAAACCCGGTTACTTGTGCTCCCCTCCTTGGGTCTATCCTAATGCGGAAAAGTAAATAATATACATCAATGGTGAAATCATCCTTAACCCGGAAGTGCCCCAATAAAAGAATATTACATACAAGTTTTTACATGATTGAAAATGAAAAACTCTCATCTTACATAAAAAACCCCGGCTATTCAAAACACAACGATCCAATATAACATATCACAGCAGCACATAACATCACATGTCATCAACGTAAGTAATTATGCGTATCCCAATTGTCGTTGACATATAGCAACGAAACCGGCGATACACCATATATTACACTTATGGTCGCAGAAAAGAAAGTGAAATACTACAACAGTTGGAATCCGCAACCACCTTAGACTTTATAAACCCAATGTATCACATACTTTTGATTTCATGCCTAACCAAATGAATTCCTTAGACATCGCATGCCTAACAATTATAAACCCCGCATTTTAGTCTCGATATTGAAAACACTTTTCAATAACCTGTCGGGTAATTCAACAAGATTCCCGACAACCTGATCGAATGCTCGTCAGAAACATTAGTAGACGGCCGCACCCGCGATGCCATCGACGAAGTGCACTTAGGCGGAACATCGCGGCTGCGAGCACCCGAACAGATGCTTTTGGCGACGGGGTTCTCCTACAGTCACTTTGTCGGGGCTATGGGACGTGGCTATCTAGTAAGGTTACCCGACGAGTATCCGCGTATACTAGTGATTGCGACGGACTTTTGATCCATATCAAAATCCCGTGGCAACCGATCAAATGAGACTAACTTACTAGATTTATAAAATTCAAATCAGTTTTCACAAAACCGCTTATGTGGATTCCAAATATTGTATCACAATCAGAGGTAGCTAGACGGTGTTAAACTTTTCGATCGAATCAATAAACACCCAAAATTTCACAAAGAGCTCAACACTTGAGCGGAGTTTAAAAAGTACCCAGAACATGCCACAGCACCTATGGACCAACCGTAGAAGGGTCAACCCTTGCCTCACCTGTGGCGCAGCGGAACTACCACAAACCCTACGGTTTGATGGCGGTTCTGACGGTCACAAAATCGAGTTAGGGTTTCGTTCTTCTAGAGGGTCCATAGAAAACACCTGCACGATTTTCTGAAGATTTTAAACACGGAAAAATCCAACTCTTGGAAAATTTCCAGCGAGGGAAAAAATGAGTTATTGATATCCGTTCAAACTTTTTAACGTCGTCTAAATAACCCGAAATGATGTTAGAATTACGACTACGAAATACTCTGAATTGCCTTTGCACAAAGATAACATCACATGCAATTTTAGCAAAAACAAGCAACACCTGAAATACCAAAACCCAGAGACTGGAACACAGGAAAAATTTGAAGCCAAAATGGGGTACCAAAACCGGCCATGCCGGAATTTCATGCAGTGTGGCCGGCCAAATTCCGGCGAGGAGGGATCAAATTTCTACTGTGTTCATGTTACATCTCATATAACATTCTGCAACTGCTTAAAAAAAATTTAGACACTCTGAAAAATTCGACAGAAACTGGGTTTATGTTTCGAGTGTTTCGGAGTTGTTTCGGTTTCGTAATACTACAACATCGTCTAATTCTCTGGCATGGATCGGATACCACTGAAGGGTTCCCTAGGTCGCCGTTGGGTTTTGGGAGGCATAGACCATGCCGTTTTCAAAAGAAATGGCGCGCTAAAGAACCCTAACGCTAGAATCTAAACTAGAGAATTAGACGAACAAGCATGTAAACATCTTTACATCTAAGTGAACAAGGAATACAACCTTTGTAGACTGGTCCTTCACTTTAATTGCTCTGTGTAGTAGTCCCTTCACTCCAAGTAGTGATCTCCCAGACTCTAGTGAGGCTCCATAAGGTGAAATGAACAAGCTTGTTTGAAGTCTTCGAGGCCGAAGATGATCTACGTCGAGGAGACACTAACTCAAGCTACCTCTTCACTAAGTGATGAACTTGGTGAAGAAACAACCCAATCTAAATGGCTAGTAGAGATGAGCTTGATGAAGTAAGAATTTTGCTCACTTTAGAAATAATTTTCTCACTATATTTCTTCACCTCTCATGAAGCTAGAAAGCTTTTTGGAGATGAGGAAGAAGATGAAGTGTGTGTTAGTTATATGTATGCCCTAGAGGCCATTACTATACATAGGATGTATATTGTAGTGGATGCTTGGACATATATAGGGAGGACTTTCTTGCTCGACATGATAGTATGCTATCTGGTTACTCTTTACTTTAACGTATACACTGATTGTCTCTCTGTTACATGTTGGTAAAGCCCTTAGGATGTGTACTTGACTATCTGGACTATGATAAGGATCATACTAGTGAGGACATGGTAGTCCATAAGTACATCCTTTAAAGTCCCTAGTCGTTGGTGTATCGAGACGGGGCATCGATATACCAGAGTAGACTAGCGTATCCCTTCTCGACCCATAAAGATGGGCGATGGATGATCCCATATCCATTGGTGTTTGACATCAGAGATGATATACGGGTGCTCAGTGGAGACTGGGTACACTGGACGGACTCGCCGAGAACTCCCAGATGGTATCATACCTTACGTCAGATGGCAGTTCTCTAGTGACACTGGTACAGCTTAGTCTGTAGACCCGAGATCGTCATAAAGTCTTGTGTGATTCCCACAGTGCTTTGATTTCCATCATACCACGTCCAAGAGGGCGTGCAAAAAGGTGGCTTTTGGGTACAGTCCCGAATCATATGGAGGCAATGAGCGATAGGAGGGGTTTCGTCTCTCCCGGTATAGGGAGTTGATGTTGCGTAGTGTTCGATTGGCTATAACAGGAAGTTCTTGGCCAAGGCTGCTTTAGGGATTTACTGGTAATTGTTACCAGTAGTTTCTCGACCCGTTATGAGCCTTATATCGACACGACTTATCGAGTTATTGGGGTGTATGTTTACCACCCCTAGACGAGATATGCGACATATCAGACGAACAGACCGGACTGTACGGTAGTGTTACTCGTTGGATTCACAGGAGTGTGAGCGGGCTTGCTCGTTGATCTTCTGATCGCTCAATACCCGGGTGGCCGTTACGTTTAGCAGACCGCTTGTGGCTTGTGGGTGTTTGATATGATCATCACCTACTGCCGGCGTATTGACGAGTCTTTAGAGTCCTACACAGGGGTTTCCTGGCTCAAGCGAAATGAAATAGGAGCGATATGAGATATGTGCGGGACCGAGAATAACACCAGTATGCGATACTGTATTCTATTCTCTCGATTTGTGACATTGATCGGTTGTATGCGATATAGCCGGGTTATCGGATCAAGTGTTGATTCGATAAGTTGTTACTATTGATATTAGTCGGTTATATGCGATATGACCGGATCGTTAAATCAAGTGTTGATTTAATGATTTAATGTATAATTATATATTTGATATATTACTTTACATTAACTAGTATTGGTTCACTTAAGATTGATTTTCTCACCTGAATGTGCACATTGTTTATATGTGATATATGCAAGTGTACATATTTGTATCATGCTTGATGATACAAACAAGTTGTGTGTATGAGATTTGAACCAAGTCAAGGTTAGATTAGGGTTTACTATTTTCCTAAGCATATAACAAAAGAGTGTGACTTTGGTCAAAGTTATCAAGCTTCATGAAGCTTGATAAACATTGACAAAGTCAACTCTTTTGTCATATGTTTAAAGATATTAGTTAACCCAACCTTTAACCTAATGGTTTGGTTAAATCTCTACATGAGTTAAGCATGAGGGCTTAACTCAACCATGGTGCCATGATTAAAAGGATAAGTATTGATATTATTCATTTAATTGACATGATTCTATTCTTCTTCTTCATCTTCATCAAGCTCACAAAAGCTTGAGAGCTCCAATGGTGCCATGGTAAAAAGAGTGAGAAATCCAATTCTAAAGTGAACCCACTTCCTATTTCTTCATCCTCTACCACTTGCCATGTAGTATAGGGTGTTCTCTTCACAAAGTTTTTGACCAAGTGAAGGAATAGCTTGAGTTTGAGTCTCCCCGACGTAGATCATCTTCGGCCTCGAAGTCAATGACCTAGCCCGATCATTTCTCCGACGAAACCATTTCTAGGGTCCGGGATCCGATGATCGCAGCGGAGGGACGTCAACATGGAGCTAAAGAAGTGGTGGACCGGATCTACAAAGGTTGTAATCCCTTTCAGTTATTAGCAAAGTTGTTTGCTTGCTTGCTTTTTGCCTTTACTTCTAGTTAACGATCTAGTTTAGGGTTTCTCGGCACCGTAAAATTTTTGTTTGGCATGGTTGATGCCTTGTGGAACCTCTTGAGTGTGCCTAGTAACCCTATAGTGTGAATGGAATAATCAGTGAGAATAGCAACCATTGGTGTGTTAGTATCTCATACTAACTCATGTAGAGACTTAACCATGGCTTATGATAATGGTTGAGTTAATAAATATCTAATGTAAAACAAAACTAGTGGATTAAGTCAATGGTTCTACAAGCTTCCACTAAGCTTAACCATGTGACAAATTTCCAACTAATTTGATTTACTTTAAATAAATAAAACACATCATTATTATAAGCATGGTGTGAGTCTCATACACCCATGTAACATGTATCATCCAGCATGACACAAAATAATGTATATTAAGATATATCACATGTAACGTTTTGAAAATCGTTTCGTTGAAATTTCGGAAAATCAGTCAAATAAGTGGGTTTTCTGTAAAAAGTCAAAATATAAATATCTTTTAATATAAAATTAAATATATATATTTTAGCTATGTAATTGCTAGTATTTGGTGTTTATTGAGACACTGGTAAAATTTCTAATTTTCTGAAATTTTTTCCGAAATTAATTATTTTAATATTATTTTAAGCCGTCACTACTACATTTAATTAGGTAAAATTACAAATTGGAATGGGTTAAGACAAATTTTGTGCATCATGACACACTAAAACAAAATGTAACATGTTTCTTTTAAATGAATTGGAGTTGTCATGAGGGTTCTAGAAATTTAGGAATGAGTTATTAGAAAATAAAAGAAAACTAAATAATTAATAAAAGACTTAATGAATGTGAATTTTGGAGAAGTTCCTACACTAACCCACAAACCCACCCAACATGGCCGAACCCATAGGCTGCCCCCAAATCCCCAAGTCTCCATTTCATTTCCTTTTCAAATCAAATAGAAAAGAAATTTGAAAGAAACTAATAAAAAAAAGAGGTATGGGCATACTTGAGGTATGGATTAATTTTGCTTTGACTTAGAATTTTCCCCCCCACTCACACACACCTCACTCCTCTCCCTCCACTGCCGAATCTGCAGCCCCATCTCCCTCCCCCCCCAATTTCCACTTCATTCCATCTCATAAAATCCACAATTTAGCATCAAAAATTCACTCAAAATCAACACTAAACCACACAAATCATTAATCTAACCTTTACCCATTATTTCTTTGCCTTATCTACCATGGATCATAGAGCTAGAGAGCAAGTTGGGAGGCCAAGTTTGCATGGGAGATCTCTAAAATTGTGGAGGTAAATCCTAACCCAAGTGTTTAGTTGTAGGTTAAATACTTTAAATCAACTTAATTAGGTGTTTAATTTAGGTTTTAAATTTGCAAGTTTAAATTCAAGAGAAGGGTTAAATTAAAGTTATGGTTGTGATAATTTATTCATGGTTGTGTGATGTATTTTAGCATCTTAAGATATGCAAAACCTAATCTTGTAGCTAATTTGCAAATTGTTATATTTATATTTCCCAAATTGTGATAATTATGCTAAATTGTTAACTAGGTTTTAGAAATTTAATTAAAATGTGGGATTAAAATCTAATTAGGGTTTTTAGCACATCATTAAGGTTTCCATGTGTGGTTTAACCATTTAAAATATGCAAAACCAAGCTTAATTATTAAATTGTGAATTTTGCTTTAAAAATTGTTAAAATTGGTTATTTTTGCAAACTTGAATTTTGGGTTAATGATAATTAGTGAGATTAAAAATATGGAAATGGTTTATATGACCTGGTTATGATACTTAGTGAATATTATGGCTATTAGTTGGGTTAAAACATCAAGTTTCGAATTAAAACGGTAATTAAGTGCTTTCTAGGTTTTGTAAAATAAATCGATTTGAGCAGATTCAAGGTTTTTATGAATTGCACCATATTTTCAATTAAATTCTAGTGCGTTATGAATGCGTGATTGGTATGTTGGGTTTTTCTCGATTGATTGACGTTTGTACATCGACAACGAGGGTTGGCTTGGCTATTTTGGCATGCGTAGGCGATAGGTTTTGACCTATGCGTGATACGCGTGCCGATTTGATTTTCGTGTGCCGTTTCGATTTCGAATTTGGTTTTAATGCGATACGATGCGTTATGATATGTAGGTACCCTATGTGGACTTCGAGATGACAAGCAAGCACGTGGCGACGTCGGCACCGGCTAGCGAGGACCAGGTGAGTAGATTTATATCTACGGGGAGAAGTCGGGTGGATGGCGTATAGCACCCCCGCAGTTCGTGGTGATGTATACGAATACGTATACACACATATATATATTGTTTATATATTATTTGAGTATATTGATGATAATATGGATATTTGGTGTTCTTGGATGATACTTGGGTTTGAGATGAGTCGATGAGTTTTGTATTAAGGTTGTGAATTCGGTGATATGGCAGGATTCGTATTTGAGATACGACATGACGTTGTAGCGGGTCCTTGACGTAGTGTTTCACACACGTCCATGCATACTTAGGCGGTATCAGTATTGTACTAGACGTAGATCAGTACCCCGATCATGATATTTGATAAAGAGGATACCAGGTGAATAGTATGATGAATGTAATATTAACCCGTACCCAGATTTGGGGATGCCGTACGACGGATTTACATACGAGCTATATTTTGATGATTGATCCGCACTCTTGACTTGGGATGTCTGATTATAGATATGGTATCGGATATGATATTATTGAGGCAGGATCACCGACTAATATATATACAGGTATGTATATGTATCGACTCAGATGTTAGGCGGTTTCCTTACCTGTAGTCCAGTTTGTTAGCTTAGCCCTTTAGTTTAGTTTAGTTGTTAGATTAGATTCGATTCTTACCTATTTCAAAAACTAACGAATCGTGGGTATTTTAAAAGACAGCCCAAGGGATCCTACGGATATTTCAAAAGACGTATCTTTTCATAAAAATACCGTAGCCCCTATTTTCAAACCCCCATGATTCGTGTTATTTCAAAAGACACCATTTGTAGGACTTATATTAGATTAGTGCAGATTAGTTATAGTTGCGTCTAGTATTCAGCTCCCGCTCATTATTGTGGTTCGCTTCGTATCGCATGCTTATACTATGTTTCATACTCCATTATTGATATCATGCTGTTAGGACACCAGCACCATTACCGATGATGCGTATGTACCACGTACACTTACTTGCCGGTTCACACAAATCTTTATCGGTAATTGCCATGTCACGTACACTTTAGAAAATATTATTACTTGACATAGCCTGTTAGCTAATAGTTTAGACATGATATTAGTGTACTTGCCGTATATGTTAGTTTAGACATTGTAGTTATTACCTGCTACTTCATGCATACTGTTATTCATTGTTATGCCGCATTCATGGATTCTCATGCATATATTCACTATTTTACGTGTTATTGAGGTTTTGGATTCGGATTTCCATGAGATTTTCTGGATTTGGAGGAAAACCGCAAAAACATAAATAAACATTTTCTCTCTTTTAAAATAAAAAGTGCGGTTTTCACATGATGTATGAGTCGTCCACCATGAGTTTGCTGATGGATTTCGAGACCCGATTCGAGGAGTGGAGGAACCGTTTCGGGTACATGGTGGGCCCGGTGCGGTACCCCGGGGCAAGAGGAATGTGTTGTTGACGTTGAGCCCGGCAGGGGAGCACTACCGGCCGGTGATATTACCCGACGCGTCAGATATCCGGAGGATACCGTCGTGGTCTTGAGATGGATGGTAGGGGCCGGTCTGGATTGACGGCGCCCTAGATATTGAGATTTTGAGATATTGAGGTACAGAGATTGTGATACAGAGATATCGAGATATTTGGACACTTGTTTTGTGCCGATGCTGGGCACTGTTTTATGCTGATTTCATTTATGGTACCTCACTTTTAAAATACAGAAATCTCACTGATTTATGAAAGCAGTTTTCTTCAGTACATGCATTCTGTTCCATGCATTCATACCTCATTCATATGATATATTGCTACCTGAGGCACTGACACGGGCACATGAGATCACACTCGGGTTAGATATTACCCTAGCCATTGTTATAGGCTGCATGTTATTCATATATTTGAGGATATATTACGATCATTGACCTAGCTTGCGTTATTTATACGATTTCTGTGCGTAGATGTTTTTTCTATTCACGAGTTGGCAACTCACCCCCGTTGTGCCCCGGTTCTTGCTGGTTTGCCGTACAGGTTTCTTTACGGCTTTGCTGGCACTGCTCCTTTCGGGTGATTTGCTAGTAGGTGGGTTTATTGTATCATACCCATCAGTATACATTGTATATTATTATTCAGTTGTATCTAGAAGTTCCTTCAACCAAACATGTATTTATTTTGAGATAGTGACCAGTGATGTTATTTCTTCGACCTTAGAGTCGCGCGTTATATTTCGGTGGTTTTCTTGTGGTTTTGAGTTTCCTTTTGAATTTTGATCCTCGCCGTTGGCGTTGTATATTATATTGCTTGTGTGGTTGTGGCCGTCGATTGACGAAGAGCTAGCTCCCACTTGGGGATGCCTTTTTATGGATTTCGTATACTATTCATGTTGTATCCCGTTTGGGGGCAAGTATTTACAAAGGAGACTCTGCCGAAATTTTCGGGAAATTTTAATGTTTTTTTTTAACCGCATAATTCGGCTTATGCTATTAAAACTACTTGTTTTAAATTGGTTTTCCTTCACTCTACTACTTTTCTTGGTTTGGATTTCTGGGTTTTCGGCTCACTTAGATTACGTATGCCTCGAGACGTTCATAGTTTATGTGCCGGTCATGTTCCGTACTTTCGGGTCGTGACAAAGTTGGTATCAGAGCGTTAGGTTTTACCGTCGGAGCGTAGGATGACCCTTGGTTGATGGAATAGGCGACTAAAGTAGAGTGACGTACCGTGGGTATGTTCCGCGGCATACTTACGATACGCTACTCCACTTAAGACGCCTTAGGATGTCCATTTCTTTGCTCAGTATTATATTCATTCCGATCTAGCCTCATCAGTACCAGTTATGGTTTTGCTGCCACGATTACGGGCAGGGAGAGCTACAGCTAGAGTTGTGGTCAGCACGAGCTCGTCACGAACGAGTACTGACCAGGGCGAAATTCCGGCGACACACGATTGCGGAGATGTGTCTTTTTACTGTGTTTCCGCGCCACGAGCATTTGGCAGATCGCCTTTATAAGGTTACTCGGATGTGCTGATCGACACTAGAGGATTGAGCCAATGATAGAGGCCAGCCAGATTTTGATGATCATTGGTGTATTGCTCACTCATGATGATTGAGGCACTGTTCAGCGTGCAGACGAGTGAGCCAGTTGTTGCTGCGAGCGATGGGATATTGCCCCAGACGCTGGAGCTAATGCAGTATGAGTTGTATTAATAGATGATAGAAGGTCGCTAGTCACCCGATGATGAATGACTAGGACATGTGGTTCGTTCGCCTACCCGATGAGAGGTCATCAGATAGATTGATTCCAGCTAGAGACGACTTCACGCGGAGACGTTCGGAGTCGACAGAGACGATCGAATGTCAGAAACCTATTATTCCAAGTTTAAAAGTAGTCGGAAAGACATGCAGGAAATTCTATGGTCCCTATAGAAGAATGAAACCCTAACTCGACTTAATGACCGTGTGAAAGCCTTTGAACCTTAGGGTTTGCGGCAGTTCCGCAGCGCCCTTAGTGAGGCTTGGGTTTGCCCTTCTACGGCTGGACCACCGATGCTGTAGTATGTACTCGATACTATTAAACTGTACCCAAGATGTTGAGCTCTTGGGGGATTATGAGGTTTGACGACTCAATCGGATGGCTCGACATAATTCGGATGCTAGGTGGTGAGATGCATTTCTTAGGAGACTCCCAATACGAGGATAGTCATTGGAGCTCAGTCCATGCAGCCGCGATGAGACGAGTCCGAAGCGGTCGACATTAGAGAAAAGTGAAGTAAGAGGTTCGTACCAGATCTAGATGAGATGACATTCCACTCTGCCGACATCAGAGATGCGATGCGCATGCCGAGGCATGGTACTTGGATTTACCTTCCAGAAGGAGTCGCGATGAGTATGCAGTCGTTCCAGAGCAAGATGCAGATATAGGAAAGGATGATGACTTCCGGACAATTGGCAGAGACGAGACATGGAAGAGACCGTGAGCAGGATTCCTTCCAGGACACTGCTGCAATGATACTTGCACCTAGGATCAGATGTGTCACGTACATTCAGAGAGCCAGAGACCGACGCCAGTGATATGCTGTCTTACGAGTGGTCGCGATGATTGACCGAGAGATGACCAGAGAAGTGCCAGAATGGAATCATCCCCGTTAGCACATCTGACAGGGCCGATGAGCCGATGGACCGAGAGATTGGTAATTCACAGTGAAGACCTTGACCCAGGAGTGGTCATTGTTACGCACACCAGCAGGCCAGAGTTCATGATCATCGACGAGACGTCCCACTAGTGACCGCGACAGTTGGCCCAAGATTCTTAGAGCATGCACTTGAGCGGTACTATTCCGTCATTATTGATTTTGATGTTTTGGATGATTTATTCGCATGATTTGATTTTGATGATTGAGAATTTACGATCTTTGCATAGTGTTGCACTCGATATCGTTTTCGTGCTTTGGTTTCACATGTTTGTGAGACATTTGAGTTGATTTTGTGCATATGCACGCACACGATTTGGTTCCTGCACCCTGTATAGTTTATATATGCTTGCAGTGCAGTGATATGCCTTTTGGGCACTTAGATGCACTGGACTTCGATTTCGATTGCGATACTCGATATTTGTTTTGTGCACCTTGTGCACCTGATTTGATTTTGCGCATGTTCGGCGCTTGATATTGGATTTCATGATTTCGTGCATGATGGATGCCCCGGTTTTGGGTTTTCACGCATGTTGGGCGCATGTTTTGAGGTGCGATTTTAGTGCACACCAGATGCACTAAATCGAGATTCTTCGTGCATGTAAGATGCACCTGATTTCGCTGTCAGGCACACACGTTGCCTACGACAGATGCTTTGTGCACACCCGATGCACTTAGATCTTGTTTCTGTGCACTTGTATGGCACTTATATGGATTTTGATTGTCGTGCGCACCAGACGCACGTAGTATTCATACGCGTATTTTGGGATTGATTTCTTATAGAGCAGTACGTTTTTTTTATGATAATTGCGATGTGTTTTCGTACTAAGCAGGACTAGTCAGAGGACAGTACCTGAATGTATTTTGCATGCATTGATAGCTATTGAAGGGAATTCCAAAAAGCGAGCTATAGTCTCAGTATTTACCTACGTGTCTGATATGACGCGAAATGTTTAAAACAAGGAAAACCCTTCTAAATTGTTTCCAAAAACGGCGGAACGTACATTTCAAACAAAGGTATATATGTATATAGTTATTTTCTTATGATAGACGTCCGCCACAATGCAGTGTTGCGAACATCGCACGGCGATTTGAAAAGGGTTTGGCATGCATTTCTTCCAGATGTTTTAATGATGTATATCATATTGATTTTCGTTTTGGATTTAGACATTGATGTCTTCCCCATAACTCCGATGATTGCGGGATGCTTGACGGAGTTTTGATTTTTGAGTTATACACACTTTTTCATGCGCATGCGTTGCGCTACGATATATGTTTTATGTATTTATGATTTTGGAGCCCCGACGACTTGATTGTTTTGCTGAAATCGTTTTAGTATTTGGGGGAGTTTTTAATTTAAATTCAGGGACCGAATTTCTTTAAGGGGGGAAGATTGTAACGTTTTGAAAATCGTTTCGTTGAAATTTCGGAAAATCAGTAAAATAAGAGGGTTTTCTGTAAAAAGTCAAAATATAAATATCTTTTAATATAAAATTAAATATACATATTCTAACTATGTAATTGCTAGTATTTAGTGTTTATTGAGCCACTGGTAAAATTTCTAATTTTCTGAAATTTTTTCCGAAATTAATTATTTTAATATTATTTTAAGCCGTCACTACTACATTTAATTAGGTAAAATTACAAATTGGAATGGGTTAAGACAAATTTTGTGCATCATGACACACTAAAACAAAATGTAACATGTTGCTTTTAAATGAATTGGAGTTGTCATGAGGGTTCTAGAAATTTAGGAATGAGTTATTCAAAAATAAAAGAAAACTAAATAATTAATAAAAGACATAATGAATGTGAATTTTGGAGAAGTTCCTACACTAACCCACAAACCCACCCAACATGGCCGAACCCATGGGCTGCCCCCAAATCCCCAAGTCTCCATTTCATTTCCTTTTCAAATCAAATAGAAAAAAAATTTGAAAGAAACTAATAAAAAAAATGAGGTATGGGCATACTTGAGATATGGATTAATTTTGCTTTGACTTAGAATTTTCCCCCCCACTCACACACACCTCACTCCTCTCCCTCCACTGTCGAATCTGCAGCCCCATCCCCCCCCCCCCCCCAATTTCCACTTCATTCCATCTCATAAAATCCACAACTTAGCATCAAAAATTCACTCAAAATCAACACAAAACCACACAAATCATTAATCTAACCTTTACCCATTATTTCTTTGCCTTATCTACCATGGATCATAGAGCTAGAGAGCAAGTTGGGAGGCCAAGTTTGCATGGGAGATCTCTAAAATTGTGGAGGTAAATCCTAACCCAAGTGTTTAATTGTAAGTTAAATACTTTAAATCAACTTAATTAGGTGTTTAATTTAGGTTTTAAATTTGCAAGTTTAAATTCAAGAGAAGGGTTAAATTAAAGTTATGGTTGAGATAATTTATTCATGGTTGTGTGATATATTTTAGCATCTTAAGATATGCAAAACCTAATCTTGTAGCTAATTTACAAATTGTTATATTTATATTTCCCAAATTGTGATAATTATGCTAAATTTCTAACTAGGTTTTAGAAATTTAATTAAAATGTGGGATTAAAATCTAGTTAGGGTTTTTAGCACATCATTAAGGTTTCCATGTGTGGTTTAACCATTTAAAATATGCAAAACCAAGCTTAATTGTTAAATTGTGAATTTTGCTTTAAAAATTGTTAAAATTGGTTATTTTTGCAAACTTGAATTTTGGGTTAATGATAATTAGTGAGATTAAAAATATGGAAATGGTTTATATGACCTGGTTATGATACTTAGTGAATATTATGGCTATTAGTTGGGTTAAAACATTAAGTTTCGAATTAAAACGGTAATTATGTGCTTTCTAGGTTTTGTGAAATAAATCGATTTGAGCAGATTTAAGGTTTTTATGAATTGCACCATATTTTCAATTAAATTCTAGTGCGTTATGAACGCGTGATTGGTATGTTGGGTTTTTCTCGATTGATTGACGTTTGTACATCGACATCGAGGGTTGGTTTGGCTATTTTGGCATGCGTAGGCGATAGGTTTTGACCTATGCGTGATACGCGTGCCGATTTTATTTTCGTATGCCGTTTCGATTTTGAATTTGGTTTTAATGCGATACGATGCATTATGATATGTAGGTACCCCATGTGGACTTCGAGAGGACAAGCAAGCACGTGGCGACGTCGGCACCGGCTAGCGAGGACAAGGTGAGTAGATTTATATCTACAGGGAGAAGTCGGATGGATGGCGTATAGCATCCCCGCAGTTCGTGGTGATGTATACGAATACGTATGCACACATGTATATGTTGTTTATATATTGTTTGAGTATATTGATGATAATATGGATATTTGGTGTTCTTGGATGATACTTGGGTTTGAGATGAGACGATGAGTTTTGTATTGAGGTTGTGAATTCGGTGATATGGCAGGATTCGTATTTGAGATACGACATGACGTTGTAGCGGGTCCTTGACGTAGTGTTTCACACACGTCCATGCATACTTAGGCGGTATCAGTATTGTACTAGACGTAGATCAGTACCCCGATCATGATATTTGATAAAGAGGATACCAGGTGAATAGTATGATGAATGTGATATTAACCCGTACCCAGATTTTGGGATGCCGTACGACGGATTTACGTACGAGCTATATTTTGATGATTGATCCGCACTCTTGACTTGGGATGTCTAATTATAGATATGGTATCGGATATGATATTATTGAGGCGGGATCACCGACTAATATATATACAGGTATGTATATGTTTCGACTCAGATGTTAGGCGGTTTCCTTACCTGTAGCCCAGCTTGTTAGCTTAGCCCTTTAGTTTAGTTTAGTTGTTAGATTAGATTCGATTCTTACCTATTTCAAAAACTAACAAATCGTGGGTATTTTAAAAGACAGCCCAAGGGATCCTACGGATATTTCAAAAGACGTATCTTTTCATAAAAACACCGTAGCCACTATTTTCAAAACCCCATGATTCGTGTTATTTCAAAAGGCACCATTTGTAGGACTTATATTAGATTAGTGCAAATTAGTTATAGTTGCGTCTAGTATTCAGCTCCCGCTCATTATTGTGGTTCGCTTCGTATCGCATGCTTATACTATGTTTCATACTCCATTATTGATATCATGCTGTTAGGACACCAGCACCATTACCGATGATGCGTATGTACCACGTACACTTACTTGCCGGTTCACACAAATCTTTATCGGTAATTGCCATGTCACGTACACTTTAGAAAATATTATTACTTGACATAGCCTGTTAGCTAATAGTTTAGACATGATATTAGTGTACTTGCCGTATATGTTAGTTTAGACATTGTAATTATTACCTGCTACTTCATGCATACTGTTATTCATTGTTATGCCGCATTCATGGATTCTCATGCATATATTCACTATTTTACGTGTTATTGAGGTTTTGGATTCGGATTTCCATGAGATTTTCTGGATTTGGAGGAAAACCGCAAAAACATAAATAAACCTTTTCTCTCTTTTAAAATAAAAAGTGCGGTTTTCCCATGATGTATGAGTCGTCCACCATGAGTTTGCTGATGGATTTCGAGACCCGATTTGAGTAGTGGAGGAACCGTTTCGGGTACATGGTGGGCCCGGTGCGGTACCCCGGGGCAAGAGGAATGTGTTGTTGACGTTGAGCCCTGTAGGGGAGCACTACCGACCGGTGATATTACCCGACGCGTCGGATATCCGGAGGATACCGTCGTGGTCTTGAGATGGATGGTAGGGGCCGGTCTGGATTGACGGCGCCCTAGATATTGAGATTTTGAGATATTGAGGTACAGAGATTGTGATACAGAGATATCGAGATATTTGGACACTTGTTTTGTGTCGATGCTGGGCACTGTTTTATGTTGATTTCATTTATGGTACCTCACTTTTAAAATACAGAAATCTCACTGATTTATGAAAGCAGTTTTCGTCAGTACATGCATTCTGTTCCATGCATTCATACCTCATTCATATGATATATTGATACCTGAGGCACTGATACGGGCACATGAGATCACACTCGGGTTAGATATTACCCTAGCCATTGTTATAGGCTGCATGTTATTCATATATTTGAGGATATATTATGATCATTGACCTAGGTTGCGTTATTTATACGATTTCTGTGCGTAGATGTTTTTTCTATTCACGAGTTGGCAACTCACCCCCGTTGTGCCCCAGTTCTTGCTGGTTTGCCGTACAGGTTTCTTTACGGCTTTGCTGGCACTGCTCCTTTCGGGTGATTTGCTAGTAGGTGGATTTATTGTATCATACTCATCAGTATACATTGTATATTATTTTTCAGTTGTATCTAGAAGTTCCATCAACCAAACATGTATTTATTTTGAGATAGAGACCAGTGATGTTATTCCTTCGACCTTAGAGTCGCGCGTTATATTTCTGTGGTTTTCTTGTGGTTTTGAGTTTCCTTTTGAATTTTGATCCTCGCCGTTGGCGTTGTATATTATATTGCTTGTGTGGTTGTGGCCGTCGATTGACGAAGAGCTAGCTCCTGCTTGGGGATGTCTTTTTATGGATTTCGTATACTATTCATGTTGTATCCCGTTTAGGGGCCAGTATTTACAAAGGAGACTCTGCCGAAATTTTCGGGAAATATTTGATTTTTTTTTAACCGCATAATTCGGCTTATGCTATTAAAACTACTTGTTTTAAATTGGTTTTCCTTCACTCTACTACTTTTCTTGGTTTGGATTTCTGGGTTTTCGGCTCACTTAGATTACGTACGCCTCGAGACGCTCGTAGTTTATGTGCCGGTCATGTTCCGTACTTTCGGGTCGTGTATGGATCCATCTTTTTGCCTCAAAATCAACCTAAAACCTCTATAATTCTTCAATCCAACTCTTACCCTTTATTTCTTTTCCCAAGCTAGCATGGATCTTGGAGGAAATTTGGCATTTTGGAGGCTATAATCTTCATGTTGATCTCTTGATCATGAGGTATAAAGATTCATCCATATTTGTTAGTTGTTAATTGAATGTTTAAATCAAGCTTAAATTGGTGTTTTAAAATGAATAAAGGGGTTTTGAATTCAAATTTGGAAATTCAAGTGGATGGTTTTAGATTATAGTTAGGGTTTTGTTGTGTGATTATGGTTGCAAGTGGAATTGATCATTTTGTGGAATGTGAAATATAATCAAATTGTTAGTTTGCAAATTGTTATATGTAAATTGTCCTAATTATGATTGTTTTGCAAACTAGATTTTTGTAATTTATATAAAGTAGTGAGATTAAATTCTAGTTAATGGTTGTGTTGCTTAGTTAATATATTTTAATGACAATTATGGCCACTAAAATTGTTAAAATATTTAAAGTTGATTAAAACACCAAGTTTTGAGCTAAAATGGAAAATTGTGCTAATTTTTGTTAACTAGGTTTTGTAAATATATATATATTTTGATGAAATTAAATAATTGGAATGGTTTTTATGACTTGGTTATGATATTGAGCGGATATTGCGGCCGCTAGATTTGTTTAAACGTCGGGTTTTGTACTAAAACGGGTAATATTGCTTGCTAGATTTTCGGAAAAATGGCTTTTAAAGTGAGTTTGGGGTTTTTGTGAATTTTAAGCTATTTTATATCATAATTAGTGCTCGTGATTGTACAAATGAGTGTGTTTGGGTTTTTCTCGATGGTCTGGCGTTTGTACGCCGACGTCGAAGGTTTTTGGATTGATTCGTGAAAGCAACCATATGTTTTGACCTATGTGGGATTCATGTATCGTTTTAGTCATGAGTCGGATTTTAATGCGATACGGTGCGTTATGATATGTAGGTACCCCCATATGGACTTCGAGACGATAAGCAAGCACGTGGCGACGTCGGCACCGGCGAGCGAGGACTAGGTGAGTAGATTTATATCTACGGGGAGAAGTCGGGTGGATGGCGTATAGCACCCCCGCAGTCCGTAGTATAGTTCATATATATGTTCATATAGGTATTTTATGATACGAGAATGTTTATTCATGTTATGATTATGTGTTCATAGATTAGCTTTGGGTTAGTTGCCAAATCCTAGAGTAGTTGTTATACCCACATACGCACACACAGACTTGCATACATTACTTTCTTGTGCGCCGATTGGGATGTGTATATATGTATATATGCGTGGGTATGGGACTATGCATATGTACATTCATATACATATGCATGGATAATGAGGATAGTACTTGGGATTTAAGATGAGTCGATGAGATTTGATTTGAGGCCGTGAGATCGGTGATATAGCAGGGTTCGTATTTGAGATACGACATGACGTTGTAACGGGTCTTGACGTAGTGTTTCACACACGTGCATGCATACTTAGGCGGTATCAGTATTGTACTAGACGTAGATCAGTACCCCGATCATGATATTTGATAAAGAGGATACCAGGTGAATAGTATGATGAATGTGATATTGACCCGTACCCAGATTTAGGATGCCGTACGACGGATTTACGTACGAGCTATATTGATGATTGATCCGCACTCTTGACTTGGGATGCCTGCTTATAGATATGGTATCGAATATGATATTATCGAGGCGGGATCACCGACTGTATATATACATGTTTGTATATGTATCGACTCAGATGATAGACGGTTTCCTTACCTATAGTTTAGCTTGTTAGTTCAGCCGTATAGTTTAGTGTAGTTGTTAGATTAGATTAGACTCCTACCTATTTCAAAACTAGCGGATCGTGGGTATTTTAAAAGACAGGTCAAGGGATCTACGGATATTTCAAAAGACGTATCCTTTCTTAAAAACCACCGTAGCCCCTATTTTCAAAACCCTACGATTCGTGTTATTTCAAATGGCACCATTGTTTAATATTTAGGTCCCGCTCATTTTGGATGCTCGCTCTGCATCGCATATTTACATTATTATTTCATATTGCATTGTTGACATTATGCTGTTAGGACACCAGCACCATTACCGATGATGCGTATGTACCACATACACTTACTTGCCGGCTCACACACATCTTCATCGGTAATTGCCATGTCACGTACACCTTAGAAAATATTATTGCTTAACTTAGCTTGATAGCCAGTAGTTTGACATAATATTAGTGTACATACCTTATATGCCAGCTTAGATATTGTAGTTATTACTTGTCACTTCATGCATACTGTTATTCATTCTCATGCTTATATTCATGGTTTTACATGCTATTGATGATTCGGATTTCCATGATATTTTCTGGATTTGGAGGAAAACCGCAAAACATATATAAACTGCTTTCTCTCTTTTTAAATAAAAATACGGTTTTCCCATGATGTATGAGTCGTCCACCATGAGTTTGCTGATGGATTTCGAGACCCGATTCGAGGAGTTGGATGGACCGTTTCGGGTACATGGTGGGCCCGGTGCGGTACCCCGGGACGAGAAGGACGTGTTGTTGACGTTGAGCCTGGCAGGGGAGCACTACCGACCGGTGATATTATCCGATGCGTCGGATATCCGGAGGATACCGTCGTGGTCTTGAGATGGATGGTAGGGGCCGGTCTGGACTGACGGCGCCCTAGATATTGAGATTGAGACATTGAGATTTTGAGATATTGAGGTACTGAGATTTGTGATACAGGCCAGTCCGGATAGCCGGAGCCTGAGGTTTCGAGACTTTGAGATTTATGTTTAGTGTCGATGCTAGACACTGTTGATGCTGATTTCATTTGTGATACCTCATTTTAAAAATACAAAGGAAATCTCACTAAATTATGAAAACAGTTTCTTCATTTACATGTAATCTGTTTTCATGCATTCATACTTCATTCATGATATATTGCTACCTGAGGCACTGACACGGGCACATGAGATTATACTCGGGTTAGATATTTACCCTAGTCTTTGTTATAGACTGCTGGTTTTATTTGAGGATTTTATATATTGATAGTATGACCTAGGATTGCGTCATACATGCGATTTCTATTCGTAGATGTTTTTCTATTCACGAGTTGGCAACTCACCCCCGTTGTGCCCCAGTTTCTTGCAGGTTTGCCGTACAGGTTTCTTTACGGCTTGCGGGCTTAGTTTCCCTCGGGTGATTTGCCAGTAGGTGGGTTTACTTGTATCGTACCCCCCATTATATAACTTGTATATTATTACTCTGTTGTATCTAGAAGTTCCATTAACCAAACATGTATTTATTTTTGAGATAGAGACCAGTGATGTTATTCTTTCGACCTTAAAGTCGCGCGTTATATTTCTGTGGTTTTCTAATGGTTTTGAGTTTCCTTTTGAGTTTTGATCCTCGCCCTTGGCGTTGTATATTATATTGCTTATGTGGTTGTGACCGTCGATTGACGAAGAGCTAGCTCCCGCTTGGGGATGCCTTTTTATTGATTTTGTATACTATTCATGTTGTATCCCGTTTGGGAGCCAGTATTTACAAAGGAGACTCTGCCGAAATTTTCAGGAAATACTTGATATTTTTAAAATCGCATAACTCGGCTTATGCTATTAAAACTACTTGATTTTAAATTGGTTTTCCTTCACTCTACTACTTTTCTTGGTTTGGATTTCTGGGATTTCGGCTTACTTAGATTACGAACGCCTCGAGACGTTTCGTAGTTTATGTGCCGGTCATGTTCCGTACTTTTCGGGTCGTGACAAAGTTGGACGCCCCACCCCCAATACAGAGAGTATTGTCCGCTTTGGCCGAAACCGCACGGTTTTTCCCTTAGAGCGAACCGGACCCGACCAGGGGCCACATCCCAGGAGGTCACCCATCCCAAGACTTCCCTGGCCCGAGCACGCTTAACTACGGAGTTCTCAAGCTCCTGTAGTTCTGGTTCACTTAAAAGGCGCCTCTGTATTGAAAAGTGGTATCATTTCATTTATAGTACAGATCTGCCCTCTTTCGGAATGTATTCCAAAGAGTCCCCATTGTTCTACAGTGGGTCCCACGGACTCAAGAGGTAGCCCCCACGGATTCAAGAGGTGGCCCCCGCCCACTTAACACACCACTTGGCATGGCACTTTGTTCCGTATGGCACTTTGCTCCGTGAGCAAGAACCGGGTCCCGACATTCTCCCCACCTTTGAACAACGGTTCGTCCTCGAACCACAGACCTACTATTGAGAGACCAGCTCTGATACCATTCTGTCACGCCCCACCCCCAATACAGAGAATATTGTCCTCTTTGGCCGAAACCGCACGGTTTTTCCCTTAGAGCGAACCGGACCCGACCAGGGGCCACATCCCAGGAGGTCACCCATCCCAAGACTTCCCTGGCCCGAGCACGCTTAACTACGGAGTTCTCAAGCTCCTGTAGTTCCGGTTCACTTAAAAAGCGCTTCTGTATTGAAGAGTGGTATCATTTCATTTATATTACAGATCTGCCCTCTTTCGGAATGTATTCCAAAGAGTCCCCATTGTTCTACAGTGGGTCCCACGGACTCAAGAGGTGGCCCCCACGAATTCAAGAGGTGGCTCCCGCCCACTTAACACGACACTTGGCGTGGCACTTTGTTCCGTGTGGCACTTTGCTCCGTGAGCAAGAACCGGGTCCCGACATCACATATATACTAAGTGTACAAAAGTGAGAAAAAGAAATCTTAAGTGAGCTAATATTAGTTAATGTAAGATAATATATCAAATATATAATTATACATTAAATTATTAAATCAACACTTGATTTAATAATCCGGCTATATCACATACAACCGACTAATATCAAATGTATCAATTTTTCGAATCAACACTTGATTCGATAGCCCGGCTATATCACATATAACCGGCCGATATCACATATCGCGAGAATAGAATACAGTATCACATACGCGTATTAATCTCGGTCCCGCACATATCACATATGTGCTCCTATTTTGTTTCGCTCGAGCCAGGAAACCTCTGTGTAGAACTCTAAAGACTCATCAATACGCCGGCAGTAGGTGGTGATCATATCAATCACCCACAAGCTGCAAGCGGTCTGCTAAACGTAACGGCCACCCGGGTATCGAGCGATCAGAAGATCAACAAGCAAGCCTGCTCATACTCTGCTCATACTCCTGTGAATCCAATCAGTAACACTACCGTACAGTCCAATCTCTTCGTCTGATATGTCGCATATCTCAGCCTGGGGGTTGTAAACGTCAGACCCTATTGGGCATTCACCCGCTCATGCAAACGCGTATGTTTTGGAAAAGGATATGATTTGAAGGAAACGGAATGCGCACGCGAGATCGTTCTTGTTTTAAAATTTATAAACCGCAAGTGCACAGCGCGTTATAGCAAGCCGGCAAGTACCGGTCGATCCGCAGGGAATTGTGTATTAGGTCTAGTGATTTAAGGTTTAACAAATTAACGAATGGTTGATTTGTCACAAAAAATAAAGAATACTAAAACAAAGAAAAGCAAGAAAAAAGTTAAGAAAGAAGCGGTTGTGGCTTTGGCTTGGAAGATCGAATCGCGATGACTCCTTCGACGCTCCCTTTGATTATGAATTGTTCGTCCTTACGTCGATCCCGGCATGAAGCATGACTTGTCAATGCGGTTGCGGAGCACAAGTCATCAAATTCCGATATTCGCCGCAAATACGAAATGATTCCGTTTACGTTCACTTACCGTTTGTATGTCCAAGTTTGAGGTATCAACACTAAACACAAGGGTTAGCAAGCATACGACAACATCAAAAACACAAAGTAGTGAGTGAGAGCAAATGATTTCAATGTTAAGTGTGCTAAGGGTTTGTGATAGTATAGGGTATATGAAAACCGAGGGTTTGTCAAGCACTCGGTCACAAAATACTGCATCCAAACTTAGCAAACTTAACACCAAATTGATTTTAACTTAAACATTGTGAAATAGGGAAGGGGAGTGAATATTGTAGGGTTACTAGGCACTATCACAAGGGTCTACAAGGAATCAACCATGCCGAATTTAAATTTTTCAATTGCCGAACAACCTAAAGTGAGGATCTTTGCTAGATAATTAGGGTAAACAAGCATGTAAACAACTTTACATCTAAGAGAAAGGGATTACAACCTTTGTAGTCCGTTCCTTCGCTTCATGAGCTCCGAGTAGTAGTCCCTTAGCCGCAATCCATGATCTCCCGGACTCAAGAGAGGCTCCACAAGCCGAATGATCCATGCCTGCTTGAAGTCTTCCTTTTCGAAGATGATCTACCTTGAAGAATCTTTAACTTAAGCTCTCACTTCTCTAATCAAGTATTAGAGAAGTGAACACCCTAATCTAAGTGGCTAGAATAGATGAGGATGACGAAGTAGGAATTTAGCTCTCTTTTTATTTCAATTTCTCACACTTATTCATCACTAATCCAAAAACTAGAAAGCTTTTTTCAAGAGGAAGAAGAATAAGAAATCTATTTGTAATGAATAATGAAATTGTTATCATGGTTACAAATGCAACCTTGGGTCAAGTATGAAGGCTTAACCCATGTAGAGACTTAACTAGGGCAAAGGGTTTGGGTTGGGTTATAAAATATCTATCCAAAATATCATAACAAAATATCTATGCTTAAAACAAAACAAAGCTTCTAGAAGCTTTATGAAAAAGCTAACCCAAATCAAACCCTAACCATATTTAATCTCCACAAATCATGTTGCATTTGTAATCATAACTTGTTACAATATTATATATCACATATATAATATATTTTTGTAACAAAAGAAAATAATACAATTAACATATATCGCATATATATCAATGTATTATCCGGTGAGAAAAAGAATTAATAAAGTGAGCTTATATTAGATAATGTAATATAATATATCACATATATAATTATACATTAAATTATCGAATCAACACTTGATCCGACAATCCGGCTATATCGCATATAACCGACTAATATAACATGTACCGATTCATCGAATCAACACTTGATCCGATGACCCGGCTATATCACATATACCCGGCCGATATCATATATCGCGAGAATAGAATACGGTATCTCATATCGTATTATTCTCGGTCCCGCACATATCACATATGTGCTCCTACTCCGTTTTGCCTGAGCTAAGAAACCTCTGTATAGGACTCTAAAGAATCGGCAATACGCCGGCAGTAGGTGATGATCATATCAAACACCCACAACCTGCAAGCGGTCAGCTAAACATAACAGCCACCCAGGTATTGAGCGATCAGAAGATCAACAAGCAAGCCTGTACATTCTCCTATTAATCCAATCAGTAACACTACCGTACAGTCCGGTCTCTTCGTCTGATATGTCGCATATCTAGTCTAGGGGTGGTAAACGTCAGACCCCAGTAACCGATAAGTCATGTCGATGTAAGGCTTATAACGGGTCGAGAAACTACTGATAACTCTTACCAGTAAATCTCCATATCATCCGTGGCCAGGGACTTCCAGTTATAGCCAATCGAACACAGCACAACATCAACTCCCTATACCGGGAGAGACGAATCCCTTCCTATCGCTCATTGCCTCCATATGATTCGGGACTGTACTCAAAAGCCACCGTTATGCACGTCCTCTTGGACGTGGTAAGATGGAAATCAAAGCACAGTGGGAGTCACACAAGACTTTATGACGATCTCGGGTCTACAGACTAACCTGTACCAGTGTCACCGGAGAACTGCCATCTGACGTGATGTATAATACCATCTGGGAGATCTCGGCGAGTCCGTTCAGTGTACCCAGTCTCCACTGAGCACCCTGTTGGATATAGTACCCTCAGAGTCAATTATTGGATCACAGGCACGTGATTGCAATGATTGAGGGAGGACCTATACCGGTAGGACAGTCTTACTCAAGATGATAGTATGCTATCTGGTTTATCTTTATCATCGTGTACTGCTTTAGGTGACATTACTGATCACTATTGCACGTTGATAGAGCCCCTAGGATTCTTGCTTGACTGCCAGCAGTATGATGGCGATCATATACGTGGGAGCTGGGGTCTATAAGCGCATCCTTAAAAGGTCCCTAGTCATGGGAGTTTCGAGACAAGGCATCGATACTCCAGAGTAGACTAGTGTATACAGTCGAGACCCCGACGAGGGGCGGTTGCCGGTCTCACAAGCCACTGGTGTCAGTTGGTTCACCTAAGATGTATACAGGTGCTCATTGGGTTATGAGTACACCGGACAGGACTCGCCGGGAACATGCTAGTTGGTATTATACCTAGCGTCAGATAGCAGTTCCCTGGTGACATGTGTACAGGTTAGTTCATCGACCTGAGATCGTCATTTGTCTCGTGTGAGTTCCCACTGTACTTTGATTACTACCCTACCACGGATCAAAGGAGTCTTGCAAACAGGTTTTAGTTAGGTACAGTCCCGAGCCACATGGAGGCAGTGAGCGGATCTGCAGGGGTTCGTCTCTCCCGGTATTGGGGGTGAGGTCGCACTGTGTCTAGGAGAGCCATTACACGAAGTCCTTGGCCAAGGCAGGAAATTTACTAGTAGGTATTCCAGTAGTATCTCAGGGTGTTCTGGGTTACACTCCGACATGACTTGTACCGCTTTTAGGGGTCTGACTATTTCCAACCACCTAGGCCCGCCATGCGTTGCTCATAGACGAACGGACCGGACTGTATGGATTGTTAGTTATGTATATGCCCTAGAGGATATTGTTGTACATATGATGTATATTATAATGGATGCTTGGTTATATATAGAGATGACTTTCTTGCTCGTCATGATAGTATGCTATTTGGTTTCACTTTATCTTAACATGTTGACTTGTATTGGTTTACTATTTTACTCTCACATGTTGATAAAGCCCTTAGGATCTGTACTCGACTACTGGGACTATGATGAGATCATACTAGTGGGGCCGCGGTAGTCGATGAGTACATCCTATAACTGTTCCTAGTCGAGGGTATATCGAGACAGGGCATCGATACACCAGAGTAGACTAGCGTATACGTATCTTGACCCATATGATGGGCGATGGATGATCCCATATCCATCGGTGTTAGACATCAAGGATGGTATACGGGTGCTCAGTGGAGACTGGGTACACTGGACGGACTCGCCGAGAACTCCCAGATGGTGATATACCACACGTCAGATGGCAGTTCTCCGGTGACACTGGTACAGGGTAGTCTGTAGACCCGAGATCGTCATGGAGTCTTGTGTGATTCCCACTGTGCTTTGATTTCCACCTTACCACGTCCAAGAGGGCGTGCAAAACTGTGGCTTTTGGGTACAGTCCCGAATCACATGGAGGCAATGAGCGATAGGAGGGGATTCGTCTCTCCCGGTATAGGGAGTTGATGTTGTACTGTGTTCGATTGGCTATAACTGGAAGTCCCTGGCCAGGGCTGATATGGAGATTTACTGGTAAGAGTTACTAGTAGTTGTTGGAGTTAGTGCCCTCAGAGTCAATTATTGGATCACAGGCACGTGATTGCAATGATTGAGGGAGGACCTATCCCGGTAGGACAGTCTTACTCGAGATGATAGTATGCTATCTGGTTTATCTTTATCATCGTGTACTGCTTTAGGTGACCTGACATGTCGCTATTACACGTTGATAGAGCCCCTAGGATTCTTGCTTGACTGCTAGCAGTATGATGGCGATCATATACGTGGGAGCTGGTAGTCTATAAGCACATCCTTGAAAGGTCCCTAGTCGTAGGAGTTTCGAGACAGGGCATCGATACTCCATTAGTAGACTAGTGTATACAGTCGAGACCCCGACGAGGGGCGGTGGCCGGTCTCACAAGCCACTGGTGTCAGTTGGTTCACCTAAGATGTATACAGGTGCTCATTGGGTTATGAGTACACCGGACAGGACTCGCCGGGAACCTGCTAGTTGGGTTTATACCATACGTCAGATAGCAGTTCCCAGGTGACATGTGTACAGGTTAGTTCATCGACCTGAGATCGTCATTTGTCTCGTGTGAGTTCCCACTGTGCTTTGATTACTACCCTACCACGGCTCAAAGGAGTCGTGCAAACAGGTTTTAGTTGGGTACAGTCCCGAGCCACATGGAGGCAGTGAGCGGATCTGCAGGGGTTCGTCTCTCCCGGTATTGGGGGTGAGGTCGCGCTGTGTCTAGGAGAGCCATTACGCAAAGCCCTCGGCCGAGGCAGGAGATTTACTGGTAGGTATTCCAGTAGTATCTCAGGGCGTTCTGGGCTACGCTCCGACACGACTTGTACCGCTTTTGGGGGTCTGACTTTTACCAACCCCCTAGGCCCGCCATGCGATACTCATAGACGAACGGACCGGACTGTACGGATATTGTCACTGACAGGCTCAGTTGGGTGTCGGGGTGAGCTTCCTCATCGACGTCCCATTTGGTCAATACCTGGTGGCCCGTCACGTATTGGCTTATACCTCTGACGTGCTAGTGGTTAAATCCACAGCCAAGGTATTGACGAGTCTTTAGAGTCCACCACACTCAGTTACAGTTACTCAAGTTTCGGGCGAAACGCTGTAGAGGCCGTATGGAGATATGGCAGGGTTCGATCAGATACGTGCGGTATTGCACGGATCGTGATCGGACAGTTTTTACTAGCCGGCTTTGGCTTAAGCCGGATTCTAGTATTTGATAGTGTAGTTTTGTCTCTTTGCATTTGTGTTCAGTGGGAATACAAATGCGGGCATGTATTTGCAGTAGTGGGGTTTTTCCTGTAATTTATTACGGGATCAGTTTTTCTGAAGTTGCCAGTTCGCATTCCGTTCCGGCCGGTTTTCCTTCATTCCTTCTCGGTCGGACTTTCTTGATGGAGGGTGTTAATTGCAAGTTTGCAATTAACATTTAGTGGAGGGTTTTCTTGCATTTGTGGATTATGATGAGACTTGCTTCATGATGATATTCCTTTTTTGTCCATTTGATGGCTTTTCATTTGATGGATTAAGAAAAGAAATGAGAGTGACCATTTCCATTATTTGTTTTTCCATTCTTTTATTCTATACAAATTGTGGTGCCTTTGTTTTTCTCTCTCCAATCTCATTCTTGAGATGAGGGGACGGCCATTCTTGAGAGGAAGAAAATGAGAGGATCATTTTTCTAGTGGTGGAAAATGTCATCTCATTCTCATGCTTGCTTGCTTGAAAAAACACACAAATCCCTCCATAGCTTTGATTCCTTTCCTCCACCTCCACATCCATGGCAACTTCAAGAACCCTAAAGAGACAAGTTCACTACACTATTCTATAGCAAGCCTTGGACGCGTCGGCTAGCCAACTTCGCGCCCGAGTTGCCTCGGTCAAGAGGCGGGAGCCCGTAAAAGATTCCGGCTACGTGGTGCCCTTTTCCGACGAGCGAGGAGGTGACGGAGATTCCGCAAGAGATCGAAGTGGAGATGAAGACCGAAGGACACGGATCGATCGGTATAACTTCTCACCCCATCTTTAGATAGCTAGTTAGGTTAATGGTTTCGATCCGGGTAATTGTCCGCGGTAGCGCCGTTTTGCAAAGTTCGCAAAGTTTTTTTTTTTTATTCCGCATTTTGGCCTCGAGAAAGAGGCCGGGGCGCTGCCGTGGCGCAACATGGTATCAGAGCCATGCCATTAACCTTAACCTAGCTTGTTCTAATGTGTTTTTCAGTTCCGATCGACCAAAATTCCAAAAACCGTATTTTTCTAGCACATCAGTTTCTGTCGAAATTTTTTGGAGTCTAAAAATTTTTCAGGTGGTCTCAGAGTGATGTGCAGGGAAATATAAGCATACTGAAAAATTTTGGAAGCATGAACTGTTCATTCAACCGCGGAAGGGCGGCCAAACCCTTACTGGGGCCGCGCTTCCGCGGCCTAATTAACTGTTCACCTCCCCAAAAGTTTTCAGTATGTTCCTCTATGAGAAATATGGTTTCTGGGATATTAAAATTGGGCCTAGGTTTTCTGTGAGTGCTACAGTTTTGTTTGGGGCCCACTTGTTAAGGTTTGATCTATCGGAAAATTTTAAACACATTATTTCACAGTATTTACATTATATCTGCGACCGTGAATGTCACTCGATCGGTAAATCCGGTCTAACTGCTATAGCCCGGTTAGACGGATTTGCGAACGTGACTTTCACGTTGATGTTCTATGTTTATGCTGTGATGTTGCGGATCGGTCGTGGGGGATAGCCCGGATGCAATGTTAGTACAGTTTTGTTGTATTATGTACATTTGATATTGCGGGGCGAGCGTCCGACATGTGGACTGCCGTCACTGCCTGTTTGTATTATTCTTTTGGGGCACGGCCTGGTTGCGGTCGATGTACCCGGTGTATGTATATTTTACTTTCTGTACTAGGATTGCCCCGCGGTGGGGTGCACGGATAGCCGGGTTCTGGAGGGCAACAAGCCCGCATCTCAGGGCATTGAGACGGAAGGGGCTTCAGTCCAGGATTGGCGGGCTATTCGCCGCACTCGTAGGGGGTACAGGTTGACCCAGGAGGGGTGCCCAAGTTACCGGATTCCGTGAAGTGCTGGGTGGTCCATTCACGGCGCTGAAGGGGGCTGCCTCGCTTCAGGTTTTGGCGGGTGACTTGCCGCGCCCGTAGGGGTCTAGGATTTCCTTGCACAGGCTATCCACACGACCAGGGGAACGTCGGGTTTCAGCAGCGGCTCTGTGAAACCCGGGGTTTCCAGATATCTGTATTGTTCTGTGATGTTGCATTTTATTCACGCCTTGAGCGAAATACTATATATTGGTATATATATTAGTAGACGTTGTATATGTTTTACATCCGCGCTAGTCCAGTCCCCGCTCTGCCGTTAGTTAGCTAACCTAACGAGTGATGACGGGACCCAGTGGCGAATGCGGATGGCATATACGTACGTCAGTATATTTTCGTTCTTTTTGGTGTGATCAATTGATGGGAATGCGTTGATTCGGATCAATGCAAGATAAACAAACCTATTCTGATGTTGTTGGAACATTTTTCAAAAAGCTGTTATTGCAAGGACGTTCACTTTTGTTTTGCATCGTGGTATTCATTTGGAATATCCTGCTCCTCAGTCGACGAGGCAAGGGCCGAGATCCCTTCACCGGGAGTGACCCCTTGGACAGAAGTTTGCGTCAGGGCATTAACTTCACTATAGCCGATTACTTTTGCTTTGCATCGTGGTATTCAGTTGGAATATCCTGCACCTCATTCTACGGGGAAAGAGCCGAGATCCCTTCACCGGGAGTGACCTCTTTAGTAAAGGTTTTCGTCACTATATTTTATAAAAGGCTATGCAGTTCCTTCAACGATATCAAGTTCATTACGTTAAAAGTTTTTCGCCAAAAACTAGACGTAGCCCTCCGTCATTTCTTACAAATATTACTTAGTATTCGTGCTGCGTTTGTTGACTGTGTCAAGGCGTAGTGTGCGGTAGCTAAGTAGTGTTTGTTTGCAGCATATAAATGGGATTGGTTAGGACAGTCGTGCGGCCTTGTTGACTGTGTCAAGGGCTCGTACGGGTGGGTTTAATGCAATCCAGGATAATGACGGGTTGAACTTGACTAGGACACTTTGATTTGTTGACTGTGTCAAGGTCACTTGAGTCCTAGGGGTAAAACTCACATCGGGAGTTTCAAAAGAACTGAAACTTGCCAGGCATGCGCATACCTTCTGGAGTGTGGTGACGTGAGTGGATTCCGTCACGTTATCATGCGATGATAGTTGGATCCCGATTCCCACTGATGAGTTGGTTTACTCCTCGGGTGATCCCGACTAATTCTTCTTTCAGGTTTGGAGGAGAATTTGAGGTACAGTGGGAGGTTTCCAGATTAGACAAAGTGATAACCATTCTGATCTAGGTTAGAGTGCACGCTGAGTGTTTCTTTTCTCTCTCTCTGGCAGCGACCATTGACCCGACCCTGGACTATGACTCAGTGACCAAGTTGACCGAACCTTCTTAACACTGGCTTTTGGATTGTCAGAGTTGCAAACCTCATTGCCACTCACACTTTTACCCTTTTCTCCAGGACACCCCGTATTACTACGAACGTCCACTTCCATTGGACAAAACCATCGTATGGTTATATACGAACTCGAAGGACTTCGAGGATGGTTTCTGGTTCTGGAGAAAACGAATAGGACTATTCAGTTGTTTTTTCTTTTCACCTTCTCTCAGGTTGCGAGTACTCCTTGGTTTAGGAATAGTACACCTATTACGCAAATTGGATAGTCTTCTTCCAAACCATAGGCTGGTGCCGACCGGTAGGGAATGAAGAAAACCAGTTAGCCTAAACGGTGTACAGAAGGTATTAAGTTAAGACAAAGCAAGGGATTAGTAAGAGGGCAAAGTAAGTTGCGACTGCTATTCACGACCAAACCAAGTATTTCTTCGCCAATCCTAAATCACCTTTGTATTTCTCCAGGACACTCCGTATCACTACGAAGATCCCATTTTATTGGATAATCCATCGTATGGTTATATACGAACTCGAAAGGAACTTGTTCCAGTTCGGGGATGGATCCTGGTTCAGGAGAAATAGGAATAAAGTACATTCAGGTGTCTTTTATCTTCACCTTCTCTCGCGTTGCGAGTGCTCCTAGGATTAGGACAGTACACCCTTTATGCTTTTTGGATAGTCTTCTTCCAAACCATAGGCTGGTGCCGAACGGTAGGGAAGGAAGAAAACCATTTGGCCTAAAGGGGTGTACAGAAGGTAATGACTAAAGACACATAAAGGGATTTGGAGAGGTGGCAAAGAATTATACGGTTACAGTTGTGAATCTGGATAATGGAAGAGGCATTACTAGGAATACCACGATACCCCAACGAAACATTTCAATGTTTCAGTTTCACTGTGTACTGTTAATGGAAAACTGATTTCCCAGTTAGACACTTGCTCCAGGGTATGTATTTACCAAGTATGATTCTCACATCTGTATGGTTTTACAGATGATGAGTGGGAGTAAGTTATTGGGAATTGGGTGATCATCCTCATTATATCGGGATTCGTTGTAATCGGTGATATTTGAGGAAGTCACCTGGGTTGTTTGCCGGTCGGCAGATATTTGGTTTTGAATATCCGCTGTTGTGCACCAATTTCAAATTGATATATCTGTACGTCTATTTTCATAGAGTGAGATATGCCTTTTGATATTATGTCGATGACATTTACCTATATCAGTGGATGGTTAGGTAAGGAGCATTAAACAGCGGTGTAATTCTTCTTAACCATAAGTACAGTTTTCAACCTACGACACACAGTGAAAGAGTTGTTAGACTCAGCGGACTTATACAGAGTATTGTATGCTGTCCAGTGTCCATTAGGACAGAGGGGTTGGTTCTCATACTATATTCTGTTTACTTTTAACTTCTCTAGTTCTTAGACATGTGTTTCATGGAAACACAGGGTCTAAGTTTTGAGGAGTTATAGGTATTTGAATAAAGTAGAGAACCAGGTATACCAAGTATCGGGATTCTTCAAAGTGATCGAAGATGTAGATACTTGCGTATGGTATTCAGTTGATAGTAATGATAAAGAGAAATTGCTTCTTTTTCAGGTTACTCATAATTGGAAGCATTCCTAAGTTGAGTAACGCTGATCGGCCTCCTTCCATTTAGTTGACATGCACTGGAGACAGCTGCATGATTTGAATCTGGTTCAATTGAATCAGTGCCTCTGTTTCTATATTGGATATAGAACAGTTCATATCTTAACGATGTTAAGGTACGGGGAGTTGTCCGGCTTATGCTTAAAACCAGACTCCGGATAACTCAAGGCACGTTTCTGTAATGGCTGTTTGTGGGTTGACCCAGGCTATGACGAGGGTTGATTTTCTACCATCTGACAGATCAATAGAAATATTGTTCTAGACTCGCCACAGTTTTAATAAAAATTGGATTTTTCAGAAAAAGTAGTGGGAGTATGGTAGAACTGGAAGTGATTCCAGAACCACAAACGATTACTGAAGATTTGATAAGGAACCTAAAGATTCAATCTGGACTGACATTCCATTGGCCACTCCGCAGATACGGTGGGTAACTTCAGGCACCCGAGAGGTACTCCGGTAGCCTCAAGGACGGTGACAGGGAAGTTCTTGTTTACCCACACTTGCCATTGCTGTTGTTCCAGGCTGCGAGACCCGGTGAGAGGATGAGTATAGCGTCGTTCTAAACTAGCTTTAGAAGTGCGCGTCTATATGACTCCACCAGAGGGTTGTCGTAGTCAGTGGGAGCAGCGGAAGCATTGGTGGACATCAGGCTTATGTCTATTTATAGACTAAAGCAGATGTAGCGGAGATAGATCATCTATTTCTGATGTGACAGTCATAGGTTTGACGTCATCAGAATAGGGGATGGATCTGTTGAGAAAGTAGTGGGAAGTGATATTCCTATACTACGATCGGTTATACTTTGGTCGTCACACAGTGGTTTCTCCACAAGGGACTTGGATATTATATCAGACATACTGGTTACTAGATCTATGGTTTTAGATCTAGATTTGGGTGGTTTCCCAATCTGGGTACCTTGACAGCATTCTATGAGTATTTAGAATGGTCGACTCCTGGCACGGTAGTGTACCTGCAGGTAATGGAGTCACCCTCTCTAAAGGTGTCTTATAGACTAAAGGGGAGAGGGATACTCATGATTGGCAGATCACTTGCTTAGGCAATTGAGTCAATCATGAGATGTCAAGTACCACACCAGATGTTGTTCTTGCACTAGATGCAATAAGTTGATATTGATCCAATCCTGGAGAAACGGTCGGAAGCAGTCTTAGAACATAAGTGAATATTCTAGGGATATGATAACGACAGCCTTATTTGGGAGACAGTTATCATTCCAGGCTTCCAAGGTGACATGGACGACAAGGAGGTTGTCAGAGTTATATTTTTCCTTCTGACAAGGGGCAGTATTTTGGACAGGTGCTCCAAGGCAATACTGAGGGTGGCATGGCGCAGGATACTGATTAAATTCAGTTGACGATACAGTCTAAGAAGTTTGGATTTGAAGTTCATTTATGAGCTAAGTCCCATCAGACATCCAGACATTCTAAGACAGGTATTGCTCATTTCGGGAGATGGCTTTCTCCGCGAACTTGAGATATAGAGAGACATAGAAAGAAACATCACAGCGGATCCACTCACTGAGGCTATTCCTCGAACGCAATAGTTTCGCAAATGAGCTTTGTGAGACTGACTAGTAGAGGAGTTGGGTGTTCGGTATCACACGGGCTGTGAGTATGCGGCATCGCAATAATTAGCCTTGAGTGCAAGTGGGAGATTGTTGGAGTTAGTGCCCTCAGAGTCAATTATTGGATCACAGGCACGTGATTGCAATGATTGAGGGAGGACCTATCCCGGTAGGACAGTCTTACTCGAGATGATAGTATGCTATCTGGTTTATCTTTATCATCGTGTACTGCTTTAGGTGACCTGACATGTCGCTATTACACGTTGATAGAGCCCCTAGGATTCTTGCTTGACTGCTAGCAGTATGATGGCGATCATATACGTGGGAGCTGGTAGTCTATAAGCACATCCTTGAAAGGTCCCTAGTCGTAGGAGTTTCGAGACAGGGCATCGATACTCCATTAGTAGACTAGTGTATACAGTCGAGACCCCGACGAGGGGCGGTGGCCGGTCTCACAAGCCACTGGTGTCAGTTGGTTCACCTAAGATGTATACAGGTGCTCATTGGGTTATGAGTACACCGGACAGGACTCGCCGGGAACCTGCTAGTTGGGTTTATACCATACGTCAGATAGCAGTTCCCAGGTGACATGTGTACAGGTTAGTTCATCGACCTGAGATCGTCATTTGTCTCGTGTGAGTTCCCACTGTGCTTTGATTACTACCCTACCACGGCTCAAAGGAGTCGTGCAAACAGGTTTTAGTTGGGTACAGTCCCGAGCCACATGGAGGCAGTGAGCGGATCTGCAGGGGTTCGTCTCTCCCGGTATTGGGGGTGAGGTCGCGCTGTGTCTAGGAGAGCCATTACGCAAAGCCCTCGGCCGAGGCAGGAGATTTACTGGTAGGTATTCCAGTAGTATCTCAGGGCGTTCTGGGCTACGCTCCGACACGACTTGTACCGCTTTTGGGGGTCTGACTTTTACCAACCCCCTAGGCCCGCCATGTGATACTCATAGACGAACGGACCGGACTGTACGGATATTGTCACTGACAGGCTCAGTTGGGTGTCGGGGTGAGCTTCCTCATCGACGTCCCATTTGGTCAATACCTGGTGGCCCGTCACGTATTGGCTTATACCTCTGACGTGCTAGTGGTTAAATCCACAGCCAAGGTATTGACGAGTCTTTAGAGTCCACCACACTCAGTTACAGTTACTCAAGTTTCGGGCGAAACGCTGTAGAGGCCGTATGGAGATATGGCAGGGTTCGATCAGATACGTGCGGTATTGCACGGATCGTGATCGGACAGTTTTTACTAGACGGCTTTGGCTTAAGCCGGATTCTAGTATTTGATAGTGTAGTTTTGTCTCTTTGCATTTGTGTTCAGTGGGAATACAAATGCGGGCATGTATTTGCAGTAGTGGGGTTTTTCCTGTAATTTATTACGGGATCAGTTTTTCTGAAGTTGCCAGTTCGCATTCCGTTCCGGCCGGTTTTCCTTCATTCCTTCTCGGTCGGACTTTCTTGATGGAGGGTGTTAATTGCAAGTTTGCAATTAACATTTAGTGGAGGGTTTTCTTGCATTTGTGGATTATGATGAGACTTGCTTCATGATGATATTCCTTTTTTGTCCATTTGATGGCTTTTCATTTGATGGATTAAGAAAAGAAATGAGAGTGACCATTTCCATTATTTGTTTTTCCATTCTTTTATTCTATACAAATTGTGGTGCCTTTGTTTTTCTCTCTCCAATCTCATTCTTGAGATGAGGGGCCGGCCATTCTTGAGAGGAAGAAAATGAGAGGATCATTTTTCTAGTGGTGGAAAATGTCATCTCATTCTCATGCTTGCTTGCTTGAAAAAACACACAAATCCCTCCATAGCTTTGATTCCTTTCCTCCACCTCCACATCCATGGCAACTTCAAGAACCCTAAAGAGACAAGTTCACTACACTATTCTATAGCAAGCCTTGGACGCGTCGGCTAGCCAACTTCGCGCCCGAGTTGCCTCGGTCAAGAGGCGGGAGCCCGTAAAAGATTCCGGCTACGTGGTGCCCTTTTCCGACGAGCGAGGAGGTGACGGAGATTCCGCAAGAGATCGAAGTGGAGATGAAGACCGAAGGACACGGATCGATCGGTATAACTTCTCACCCCATCTTTAGATAGCTAGTTAGGTTAATGGTTTCGATCCGGGTAATTGTCCGCGGTAGCGCCGTTTTGCAAAGTTCGCAAAGTTTTTTTTTTTATTCCGCATTTTGGCCTCGAGAAAGAGGCCGGGGCGCTGCCGTGGCGCAACAGTAGTTTCTCGACCCGTTATGAGCCACACATCGACACGACTTATCGGTTACTGGGGTCTGACGTATACCACCCCTAGACTTGATATGCGACATATCAGACGAACAGACCGGACTGTACGGGAGTGTTACTGATCGGATTCACAGGAGAACGCACAGGCTAGCTTGTTGATCTTCTGATCGCTCAATACCTGGGTGGCTGTTACGTTTAGCTGACCGCTTGCAGCTTGTGGGTGTTTGATATGGTCATCACCTGCTACCGGCGTATTGACGATTCTTTAGAGTCCTACACAGAGGTTTCTTGGCTCAGGCGAAACGGAGTAGTAGCGCATATGTGATATACGCAGGAGCGTGAATAATGCGATATGGGATACCGTATTATATTCTCGCGATATATGGATATGAACCGGGTCATCGGATCAAGTGTTGATTCGATGAATCGGTACATGATATATTAGTCGGTAATATTCGATATAGCCGGATCGTCGAATCAAGTGTTAATTCGATGATTTAATGTATAATAATATATATGATATATTGTATTACATTATCTAATATTGGCTCGCTTTATTATTTCATTTTCTCAGTGGATGATACATTGATATATATGCGATATATGTTAATTGTATTATTTTCTTTTGTTGCAAATATATAATATATATGTGATATATATTATTGTGACATGATATGATTAATTGTTAAACATGTTTAAGGATGATTAATTGAGGTTAGGGTTTGATTAGGGTTAGTAGCTTCAAGTTCCTTCTAGAAGCTTTATTCTTTTGTCATGGTTAAGATATTTGTGATGACACATTCTTAACCTAACCAAACCCTAACCCTAGTTGTTTCTCTACTCATTCTCATCCATTCATCCTTGACCATGGTTATATATCAATCATATGTTTTATTTCTATTCATCACAAAAGGATTTGAGATTATCATTATTCTTTTTCCATTATCATCTTCTTCTTCTTCTCTCTTGAAGAAGCTCTCTTGAAAATCCTAAAGTGATGAAATAAAATGAGAAAATGATTTAAAAAGAAAGCAAAATTACTACTCTCTCATCCTCATCTCATCTAGCCCATGGGATTAGTGTGTTTTACTCTTTTGAGTGAGAAAGCTTGAGTCGAAGCAACTTCAAGGTAGATCATCGGAGATTTGGAATACTTCGAGCTAGCATGGATCGTTCGAGTCGTGGAGCCTCTCATGAGTCCGGGAGATCGTGGATCGCGGCAAAGGGACTTCTACTCGGAGCTTGTGAAGTGAAGGAGCGGACTACAAAGGTTGTAATCCCTCACACTTAGATAAAAGTTATCTTATTGCATATTAAACCCTAATAATCTAGCAAAGATCCCGGTTTTGGGTTGTTCGGCACGTCTAAAATTTTATCCGGGCATGTTTGATGCCTTTAGAACCTTCACAAGAGTGCCTAGGAACCCTACAGTGGTATCAGAGCCTAGCTAGAGCATTAGGCGATGTGTTTACGAAGTTAAAACTCCGATCGAACCCGAAACGACGAAACTTGACCCCTCTCTGGAAATTTTTTAAATTTTGGGATTTTTCAGAATTAAAAATATGTAAAAAAATCAGCAGGGAATTCTAAGAGTTACCATGAAACCCGAGCCCCTAATTCCACTAAACGGCCGCGGAACCGCCGCGCAAGCCATGCTTGCGCCGCGGTTCTGCCGCGGATTGATGAGATCATGACACGTGGCTTCATGGTATAGCCCGTAGGTACTTGCTGACTATTCTGGATATTTTTAATCTGTTCCAGGTGTTTAAAATTCTGGGGTTTGTTTTGTAATAGTAGACTCGATCGAAAATTTTAAATTCGTATTTTTTTTTCCGGATATTTAGAAACTGTTAAACTATTTGAACGGATATCATTAACTTACTGTTTCCCGGTACGGCAAATTTTCAAGTGTTGAAATTTATTCGGGTTTAAATCTTTTGGAAAAATTGTACAAGTTAAGCGGTGGACCCTCTAGAAGACACAAACCTTAACTCGATTATGTGACCGTCTTGAACTGCCTTTTGAACCTTCGGGTTTGGGGCAGTACGGCGTGCCACATGTGAGGCGTTGGCTTGACCCTTCTACGGCTGGATCACCGGTACTGTGACATATTCTGGGATTATTTGAACCCCGCTCAAGTGTTGAGCAGTTTAGGAAATTTTGGGTGTTTGATTATCTGTTCAGAAAGTTTAATACTGTCTATTTATCTGGAATGTGATACAATATGTGGAATTCATAAAGTTAGGCATGAAATACGGAGAATGTGATATTTCGGATTTACGATGTCTAAAGTGATTGTGGATTCCAAATATTGTAGTTTTACACTTTCTTTTCTGTGACCGTAAGTGTAATATGTGATATCGCCGGTTTCGTTGCTATATGATTCAACGACAATTGGGATGCGCATATTTACTTACGTTGATGATATGAGATATTATGTGTTGCTGTGATATGTTATATTGGATCGTCGCGTTCTGAATAGCCGGGGTTTTATGTGAGATGAGGGTTTTTATTTTCATTCATGTAAAATTCATTTGTAATGTAATATTCTTTTTGGGGCACTTCCAGGTTGCGGTTGCTGTCACCAGTGTATATTATTTACTTTTCCGCATTAGGTAGACCCAAGGAAGGGAGCACAAGTAACCGGGTTCTAGGGTCCAGTGGGAGGCCATCACGAGGAGTCGAGACCGGGTCTCCTAACTCTAGAATTGGCAGTGTTACTTGTCGCTTTCGTAGGGGTCTTGGGATGTGGGTTTGGCTATTTGTCGCGACCGTGGAATCCGTGTTTTATACAAGCTCGTATTGAAAACACGGACGTCCTAGTATATCCAATATTTCATATATGTTCTTCTGCTGCAATGTTCTGTGATGAGATCATATTACTGCCTGAGACGAATGCTTATACTATATATATATGCTGATATATAAATATTACTGCTTTCGTTTCTTCTGTGATGCTTAGGAAGCATAAGCTGATGGGATTTTATTAATGAGATTAATAAAAAGAAAAGAAACCTAAAGATGTTGTAGAATCAAAAACTTTATAAAAGGGGTAGCTACAGTTTTACTATGCACAGTGATATATATGATATATCCAGCACCTTATTCGATGAGGAAAGGACCGAGATCCCTTCACCGGGAGTGACTCCTTTAGCAAAACTGGCAGATGCTACAAAACGCGGTTTGTCTTTTGATTGCTTTTAGTGTTTTGCTTTGCACAGCGGTATATATGATATATCCTGCACCTTATTCGATGAGGAAAGGGCCGACGATCCCTTCACTGGGAGTGACCCCTTTAGCGAAACTAAGAAAAGCCTAAAAAACACTCCTTTTCAAAAACTTCACTCGATTCTACGACGATATCAAGTTCATTACGCTCAGGGTTTTCTGAAAAACCTGCGTAACCCTCCGTCATTTCAGATAAGTACTTCTTAGTATTCGTGCTGCGCTTGTTGACCATGTTAAGGCGTAGTGTACGGTAGCTAATTAATACTTATCTGTTAAAACATGAGATGTGATTGGATTAAGGTATTCGTACGACTTTGTTGACCATGTTAAGGGTCGTACGGGTGGGTTTAATTCAATCGGGAAATGACGGGTTGAACTTGGCTAGCACTTATGATTTGTTGACCATGTTAAGGTCATGAGTTGCTAGGGGTAAAGGTATTATCGGGAATTTCAAGTGTTGAAATTTGCAATGAGATTGCATACCTCCTATGAGATAGTTGGATCCCGATACCCACTGCGAGTAAGTGTTACTCCTGGGAGAGTTTTACACAGGACAATTAGTCATTCAAGTAGGTGTCTAGAAAAGTGTTAACGAGGTTACGCCTCTGGGAAAACGAGGTTTACTTTAATTAGGTCCGTGCGAGAGCACGGGGAACCTCCCTCAAAGTACCGACACTGATCTGGCTGAAAGATTGACGAAATTGTAGGGTGTAATTAATCCCGGCTAATCTTACCTTTTAGGGTTTTAAGGTAGATTTGATAAAAACAGTGGGAGACATCCTGATTAGATAAGATAATAACCAATCTAATCTTGCAAGAGCATACGCTAAAGTGTTTTCTTCTCTCTCTCTCCAGGTAGCGACCATATCATGCCATAATCAAGATAATAATATGGATGTATTGACTAAACCTAATTATTGTACTGAGCAAGGGAATGTTGGACCCGTTCTTTCTTATAAGAGTTATAAGACTGAACAGGAAACAGGAGGATATCTGGATTCCCATGCCGCCCAAAAGAACATGCATGTTGATGCATCTTCTTCGGGTGTGTTAGTTATTGAGAACTGTTTCTCAGTTCACCCTACGTCCTGGGTATTAGATACCGGATCAGGATCCCACATATGTAAAATGTTACATGGGCTACGTAAAGGTAGAGAACTGGGAAAAGGTGATCATTCCGTTCAAGTAGGGAACGGTGCAAGTATTGTAGCCAAAGCAGTTGGCGAATATCACCTTGTATTACCAAGTCGTAATACACTGATTCTAAATGAGTGCTATTATATACCGAGCATGATGTGCAACATTATATCAGTTTCTTTATTGAGTAAAGAAGGATATAATTTTGTAGTACAGGATAATGTTATGAACATATTCCTAGATCAAAAGTTGATTGCATCAGGCTCGTTACATAATGGCATATTCATTCTAAATCAGAATACAGTCCTGAATATACAAAACACACACAAGAGGAAAAGTTCAGATATGAACGAATCCTTCTTGTGGCATTGTAGACTTGGTCATATCAATGCGACACGACTGGCTAAGTTACATAAGGATGGTTATTTGAATCCGTTCGAATTATCATCTTATGATACTTGCCATTCATGTCTCAAAGGAAAAATGACCAAAGCTCCGTTTAGTGGACACGGAGAAAGAGTTACCGAACTCTTAGGACTGGTACATAGTGATGTATGCGGTCCCATGTCTACGCATGCCAGGAACGGTTCTTCCTACTTCATTACATTCACTGACGATCTCTCTAGATACGGACATGTGTTCCTGTTGAAACACAAGTCTGAAGCTTTTGAGAAATTCAGAGAATATAAGCACGAAGTAGAGAACCAAACGGGCAAAAGTATTAAGATTCTTCGATCTGATCGAGGAGGTGAATACTTAAGTAATGAGTTTCGGGATTATCTAAAAGAGAATGGGATTCTCTCTCAGCTTACTCCTCCTTATACACCACAGCATAACGGTGTATCGGAGCGGAGGAATCCCACCCTATTAGATATGGTGCGCTCTATGATGAGTACAGCTGAGTTACCTATTTCCTTCTGGGGGTATGCACTTGAGACAGCAGCATACATATTGAATCAAGTTCCGTCTAAATCAGTGCCTACAACCCCATATGAGATATGGAGGGGAATGAGACCATATTTTAAACGGTTTAAGATATGGGGTTGTCCAGCCTATGTAAAAAGACAAAATCCGGACAAACTCGAGGCACGATCAGTTCTTTGTAAGTTTGTAGGATATCCAAAGAATTCTCAAGGATATATTTTCTATCACGCTGAGGAACAAAAAGTGTTTGTTTCTCAATATGCCACCTTTTTAGAAAAGGAATTTCTTGAAAAAGAAATTAGTGGCAAAGAGGTAGAGCCGGAAGAGGTTCCAGAAACACAAATTACAACTAAAAATTTAGTGGAACCAGAGGATTCAGTAGTAGCCGACGAACCCCAGCCCCTCCGCCGATCTAGTAGGGTTTCTCGTCCACCTAAGAGATACTACGGTTTTCTCATTGATGGTGGAAGCGAGGACTGCATCATGGATGATGATGAACCCACTAGTTTCGAGCAGGCCATCACGAGTGGTGACTCTGTGAAATGGCTAGATGCAATGCGATCTGAGATGGAATCCATGTACACCAACAAAGTATGGACTTTGGAAAATGCTCCTGAAGGGGTAAAACCCATTGGGAGCAAGTGGATCTTTAAAAAGAAATTTGGTGTAGATGGAAAAGTTGAGACTTTCAAAGCTAGACTTGTAGCAAAGGGTTTTCGTCAACGACCAGGTGTGGATTATGACGAAACCTTTTCTCCAGTGGCTATGCTTAAATCCATCCGGATCTTACTTGCCATTGCTGCATACCATGACTACGAAATCTGGCAAATGGATGTTAAGACCGCCTTTCTAAACGGTGATTTAGAAGAGAGCGTGTACATGACTCAGCCAGAGGGCTTCGTAGATAGTGGGAGCAGCGGAAAGGTGTGCAAGCTGCTTAAATCCATTTATGGGTTAAAGCAAGCATCGCGGAGTTGGAACATCTGTTTTGATGTTGTAGTCAAAGAGTTTGACTTCATCAAAAATATAGATGAACCTTGTATCTATAAGAAGGTGGCAGAGGGTAAGGTTGTCTTCCTTGTATTGTACGTGGATGACATACTCTTGATAGGAAATGATATTCCTATGCTGCAATCAGTCAAGCTCTTCTTATCACAGAGATTCTCAATGAAAGATCTAGGTGATGCCTCCTGCATATTGGGAATCATGATCTATAGAGATAGATCTAAACGGATACTGGGATTGTCCCAATCCAGGTACATTGACACCATACTAAAGAGGTTTAGTATGGAAGAATCCAAGCATGGGAACCAACCCACAATCTCTGGACTCACTCTCTCCAAAGAGATGTCTCCCAAGACTGATTTGGAGAGAGCTCGCATGCAAGGGATACCCTATGCTTCGGCAGTAGGCTCTATCATGTATGCGATCCTATGTACCAGACCCGATGTAGCATACTCACTAAGTGTAGTGAGTCGGTATCAAGCAGATCCTGGAGAGAATCATTGGACAGCTGTGAAGAACGTTCTCAAGTACTTACGAAGGACTAAGGAGATGTTCTTGGTGTATGGTAACGGAGAACTCCAGGTGGAGTCCTTTACCGATTCCAGCTTCCAAAGTGATAAGGACGACTCTAAGTCGCATTCGGGTTTTGTCTTTACCCTCAATGGAGGGGCGGTATGTTGGAAGAGTTCCAAACAAGATACCGTTGCAGACTCGACGATGGAGGCTGAATACATCGCTGCCAACGATGCTGCCAAAGAGGCTGTCTGGATCAAGAAGTTCATTAGTGAACTTGGTATGGTTCCATCCATTGAGCATCCAATACCTCTGTATTGCGATAACAATGGAGCTGTGGCTTTGGCCAAGGAACCCAGGTCCCATCAGAAGTCCAGACATATTCTGAGGCGGTATCACCTGATCAGGGAGATAGTTGATCGCCGGGAGATCGAGGTCAGGAGAGTAGATACGAAGGACAACACTGCGGATCCATTCACGAAGGCTATTCCCCAGATACAGTTTGAGAGATTATTCGGGATGCTGGGTATGAGATACTACAGCAGCTGGCCTTAGTGCAAGTGGGAGATTGTTAGTTATGTATATGCCCTAGAGGCCATTGTTGTACATATGATGTATATTATAATAGATGCTTGGTTATATATAGAGATGACTTTCTTGCTCGTCATGATAGTATGCTATTTGGTTTCACTTTATCTTAACATGTTGACTTGTATTGGTTTACTATTTTACTCTCACATGTTGATAACGCCCTTAGGATCTGTACTCGACTACTGGGACTATGATGAGATCATACTAGTGGGGCCGCGGTAGTCGATGAGTACATCCTATAACTGTTCCTAGTCGAGGGTATATCGAGACAGGGCATCGATACACCAGAGTAGACTAGCGTATACGTATCTTGACCCATATGATGGGCGATGGATGATCCCATATCCATCGGTGTTAGACATCAAGGATGGTATACGGGTGCTCAGTGGAGACAGGGTACACTGGACAGACTCGCCGAGAACTCCCAGATGGTGATATACCACACGTCAGATGGCAGTTCTCCGGTGACACTGGTACAGGGTAGTCTCTAGACCCGAGATCGTCATGGAGTCTTGTGTGATTCCCACTATGCTTTGATTTCCACCTTACCATGTCCAAGAGGGCGTGCAAAACGGTGGCTTTTGGGTACAGTCCCGAATCACATGGAGGCAATGAGCGATAGGAGGGGATTCGTCTCTCCCGGTATAGGGAGTTGATGTTGTGCTGTGTTCGATTGGCTATAACTGGAAGTCCCTGGCCAGGGCTGATATGGAGATTTACTGGTAAGTGTTACTAGTAGTTTCTCGACCCGTTATGAGCCACACATCGACACGACTTATCGGTTACTGGGGTCTGACGTATACCACCCCTAGACTTGATATGCGACATATCAGACGAACAGACAGGACTGTACGGGAGTGTTACTGATCGGATTCACAGGAGAACGCACAGGCTAGCTTGTTGATCTTCTGATCGCTCAATACCTGGGTGGCTGTTACGTTTAGCTGACCGCTTGCAGCTTGTGGGTGTTTGATATGATCATCACCTGCTACCGGCGTATTGACGATTCTTTAGAGTCCTACACAGAGGTTTCTTGGCTCAGGCGAAACGGAGTAGTGGCGCATATGTGATATGCGCAGGAGCGTGAATAATGCGATATGGGATACCGTATTATATTCTCGCGATATATGGATATGAACCGGGTCATCGGATCAAGTGTTGATTCGATGAATCGGTACAAGATATATTAGTCGGTAATATTCGATATAGCCGGATCGTCGAATCAAGTGTTAATTCGATGATTTAATGTATAATAATATATATGATATATTGTATTACATTATCTAATATTGGCTCGCTTTATTATTTCATTTTCTCAGTGGATGATACATTGATATATATGCGATATATGTTAATTGTATTATTTTCTTTTGTTGCAAATATATAATATATATATGATATATATTATTGTGACATGATATGATTAATTGTTAAACATGTTTAAGGATGATTAATTGAGGTTAGGGTTTGATTAGGGTTAGTAGCTTCAAGTTCCTTCTAGAAGCTTTATTCTTTTGTCATGGTTAAGATATTTGTGATGACACATTCTTAACCTAACCAAACCTAACCCTAGTTGTTTCTCTACTCATTCTCATCCATTCATCCTTGACCATGGTTATATATCAATCATATGTTTTATTTCTATTCATCACAAAAGGATTTGAGATTATCATTATTCTTTTTCCATTATCATCTTCTTCTTCTTCTCTCTTGAAGAAGCTCTCTTGAAAATCCTAAAGTGATGAAATAAAATGAGAAAATGATTTAAAAAGAAAGCAAAATTACTACTCTCTCATCCTCATCTCATCTAGCCCATGGGATTAGTGTGTTCTACTCTTTTGAGTGAGAAAGCTTGAGTCGAAGCAACTTCAAGGTAGATCATCAGAGATTTGGAATACTTCGAGCTAGCATGGATCGTTCGAGTCGTGGAGCCTCTCATGAGTCCGGGAGATCGTGGATCGCGGCAAAGGGACTTCTACTCGGAGCTTGTGAAGTGAAGGAGCGGACTACAAAGGTTGTAATCCCTCACACTTAGATAAAAGTTATCTTATTGCATGTTAAACTCTAATAATCTAGCAAAGATCCCGGCTTTGGGTTGTTCGGCACGTCTAAAATTTTATCCGGGCATGTTTGATGCCTTTAGAACCTTCACAAGAGTGCCTAGGAACCCTACATGGATATTGTCACGGGCAGACTCAGTAGGGTGTCAGGATGAGTTCGCTCATCGACGTCCATTTTGGTCAATACCTGGTAGCCCGTTACGTACGGCTGATACCTCTGACGTGCTAGTGGTTAAATCCACAGCCAAAGTATTGACGAGTCTTTAGAGTCTCCCACAGACAGTTTCTCAAGTTTCGGGCGAAACGCTGTAGAGGCCGTATGGATATATGGCAGGGTTCGATCATATACGTGCGGTTTTGCATGGATCATGATCGGACGGATAATACTAGCGGGCTTTAGTTTAAGCCGGATCCTAGTATTGTACAGTGTAGATTTTGTCTCTTTGCATTTATATTCGATCGCAATACAAATGCGGGTATGTATATACAGTCGCGGGGTTTTCCTGTAATTTATTACGGGATCGATTTTTTGAAGTTGCCAGTTTGTATTTCGTTTCGGCCATTTTTCCTTTGTTCTTTCCTTGGCTGAATATTGATGGGAAGGGGGTTATTTGCAAATGTGCAATTAACAATGGAGAAGACTTTTTGTGGCACATGATGGTTCTCATGATGGTTCTAGTATATGATGATTAGTTTGTGCATCATCACTTGCTTTAGGTGATGGGTTTTGGTTTTGACTTGGGTGTGATCATTGGTTCTCATCATCACCATTTTTTCTCTCTATTGCATTATTTTGCTCACTCTCTCCCCTCATTCTAAAGCTTTTGGCCGGCCACAACTTGATGGGGGGCTGTCCAAAATTTTGGAGAAGGATTTTTCATCTCATTTGCTTGCACAAAATCCTCTTGATTCATCTCCAAAGCTTATTACTTCACCTCCACTCCAAATGGCAACTTCGTCAACCCCTTTGAGACATAGTGATCTACGAATATTCTACAGTAATCTTGGACACGTCGGCTTGCCAACTTCGTGTCCGAGTTGCCTCGGTCCAGAGGTGGGAGCCCGTAAAAAGACTCGGTGATGTGGTGCCTTTCCGACGAGGAGATCGAGACCGGAGATTCCGTGGGGAGATCGGGATGGTAGCCGAAGACCGAAGGACACAGATCGCTCGGTATAGCTCTCTACCATTTCTCTAGTTAGCTAGTATTAGGTTAATGGTTCGATCCGGGTTTTATAGTCCACGGTAGCGCCGGTTTCTAGTTTAAAGAAAAGTTTTGTTTCCGCATTTTGGCCCCTTTTAGACGGCCGGGCACTGCCGTGCACTTACATTGGTATCAGAACCACGCCATTAACCTAGTCTAGCTTGATCTAACGTGTTTACAAGTTCGATCGAACGAATTGTCTAAAAACCCTATTTTCAAGTCCAGTTTTCAGTCGAAATTTTTGTGCTCAAAAAATTAATTTGAGTGTTGCAGAAATTCGAGCTGGCAGTTTTAAGCATTCTGTAAAAATTTGGTTAGGTGATGCTACAGTACGACCGCGGAAACGTGGCCAAACCCATGTTCTGGCCGATGTTCCATAGCAAGAAAATGTCAACGCCGTACCAAATTTCTACAGTAGCTTTCTGAATTGAAATTGGGACTTTTGGTATATTCTTTTTAGGCCCAGATTTATTTTGAGTGCTACAGTTGTGCTTGGGGCCCACTTCGGGAGATTTTGTCGATCGAAAATTTTAAACATGTTAGTTCACAGTATTTACATTATATCTGCGACCGTGAATGTCACTTGATCAGTAAATCCTGTCTAACTGCTATAGCCCTTTTAGACGGATTTACGAACGTGACATTCACGTTGATGTTCTGTGTTGTGCTGTGATGTTGCGGATTTGTCGTGGTGGATAGCCTGGATGCAATGTTAGTACAGTTTGGTTGTATATGTACATTTGATATTGTGGGGCGAGCGTCCGACATATGGACTGTCGTCACTGCCTGTTTATATATTATTCTTTTGGGGCACGACCGGGCTGAGGTCGATGTACCCATTGTATGTATATTTTACTTTCTGTACTAGGATTACCCCACGGAGGGGTGCACGGATAGCCGGGTTCTAGAGGGCAACGGGCCCGCATCTCATGGCATTGAGACGGAGGGGGCTTCACTCTAGAATTGGCGAGCTATTCGCCGCACTCGTAGGGGGTACAGGTTGACCCAAGGAGGGGTGCCCAAGTTACCGGATTCCGTGAAGTGTTGGGTGGTCCATTCACGTTGCTGAAGGGGGCTGCCTCGCTTCAGGTTTTGGCGGGTGACTTGCCGCGCCCGTAGGGGTCTAGGATTTTCATTGCACAGGCTATCCACACGACCAGGGGAACGTCGGGTTTCAGTAGCGGCTCTATGAAACCCTGGGATCCCAGATATCTTATTTTTCTTTGATGCTTATTACATTTCTGTGATGTTGCATTTTATCACGCCTTGAGCGAATATTATATATTGATATATATACTAGTAGATGTTGTATATGTTTTTCATGCGCGCTAGTCCAGTCCCCACTCTGTCGTTAGTTAAGTAACCTAACGGGTGATGACGGGACCCAGTGGCGAATGCGGATGGCATATACGTACATCATTATTTTCGTTCTTTATTGTTGTGATCAATTAATGGGACTGCATTGATTCGGATCAATGCAAGCTAAACAAACCTATTCTGATGTTGTTGGAACATTTTTCAAAAGGCTGTTATTGCAAGGACGTTCTCTTTTGTTTTGCACAGTGGTATTCGGTTATGAATATCCAGCACCTCAGTCGACGAGGCAAGGGCCGAGATCTCTTCACCGGGAGTGACCGCTTGGACAGAAGTTCGCGTCAGGGTAATAACTTCACTATAGCCGATTACTTTTGTTTTGCATCGTAGTATTCAGTTGGAATATCCTGCACCTCATTCTACGGGGAAAGAGCCGAGATCCCTACACCGGGAGTGACCTCTTTAGCAAAGGTTTTCGCCACTATATTTTTATAAAAAACTATCCGGTTCCTTCAACGATATCAAGTTCATTACGTTAAAGGTTTTTCGCCAAAAACCATTCGTAGCCCTCCATCATTTCAGAAAGGTAGCACTTAGTATTCATACTATGTATGTTGGCCTACGTCAAGGCATAGTGTATGGTAGCTACTTGTTACTTTTCTGTTGCATAGATAGATGCGTTAGTTTGGGACAGTCGTACTACTATTTTGGCCTACGTCAAGGGTATGTACGGGTGGGTTCAAATTAACCTGGATAATGACGGGTAGAACTTGACATGTGACTTATGATATGTTGGCCTACTTCAAGGTCATAAGAGCATGGGGTAAAAATCACATCGGGAGTTTCTAAAAGAACTGAAACTTGCCAGGCATGCGCATACCTTCTGGAGTATGATAACGTGAGTGGATTCCGTCACGTTATCATGCGATGATAGTTGGATCCCGATTCCCACTGATGAGTTGGTTTACTCCTCGGGTGATCCGACTAATTCTTCTTTCAGGTTTGGAGGATAATTTGAGGTTACAGTGGGAGGTTTCCTGATTAGATAAAGTGATAACCATTCTGATCTAGGTTAGAGTGCACGCTGAGTGTTTCTTTTCTCTCTCTCTCTCTTTGGCAGCGACCATGGCCCGACCCTTGACTATAACTCAGTGACTAAAAATAACCGAACCTTCTTATAACATTGGCTTTTACATTGTCAGAGTTGCGTACCTCATTGCCACTCCTACTTTTACCCTTTTCTCCAAAACACGTCGTATTACTACGAACGTCCACTTCCATTGGATAAAACCATCGTATGGTTATATACGAACTCGAAGGAACTTGTTCCAGATTCGAGGATGGTTTCTGGTTCTGGAGAAAACGAATAGGACTATTCAGTTGTCTTTTCCTTTTTCCTTCTCTCAGGTTGCGAGTGCTCCTAGGATTGGGACAGTACACCTATTACGCTAATTGTATAGTCTTCATCCAAACCATAGGCAGGTGCCGAACAGTAGGGAATGAAGAAAACCATTTAGCCTAGAAGGTGTACAGAAGGTATTAAGTAAAGACAAATAAAGGGATTAGTAAGAGGGCAAAGTAAATTGCGACTGCTATTCACGACCAAACCAAATATTTCTTCGCCAATCCTATATCACCTTTGTAGTTCTCCAGGACACTCCGTATCACTACGAAGATCCACAGTTATTTGGATATTCCATTGTATGGTTATATACGAACTCGAAGGAACTTGTTCTAGTTCGGGGATGGATTCTGGTTCAGGAGAAATAGCGATAAGGTTTATTCAGGTGTCTTTTATCTTTACCTTCTCTTGCGTTGCGAGTGCTCCTAGGATTAGGACAGTACACTCATTATGCTTATTGGATAGTCTTCTTCCAAACCATAGGCTGGTGCCGAACGGTAGGGAAGGAAGAAAACCATTTAGCCTAAGAGGGTGTATAAAAGGTAATGACTAAAGACATATGAAGGGATTTGGAGAGATGGCAAAGAAATATACGGTTACAGTTGTGAATCTGGATAATGGAAGAGGCATTACTAGGAATACCCGGATACCCCTACGAAAAATTTCAATGTTTCAGTTTCACTGTATACTGTTAATAGAAAACTGATTTCCCAATTAGACACTTTCTCCAGGGTATGTATTTACTAGGTATGATTCTCACATCTGTATGGTTTTACAGATGATGAGTGGGAGTAACTTATTGGAAATTAGGTGATCATCCTCATTATATCGGAATTCGTTGTAATTAGTGATATTTGAGGAAATCGCCTGGGTAGTTTGCCGGACGGCAAATATTTGGTTTTGAATATCCGCTGTTATGCACCAATTTCAAATTGATATATCTGTACGTCTATTATTATAGAGTGAGATATACCTTTTTGAAATTATGTCCATGACATTTGCCTATATCAGTGGATGGTTAGGTAAGGAGTATCAAACAGCGGTGTAATTTTTCTTAACCATAAGTACAGTTTTCAACCTACGACACACAGTGATTGAGTTATTAGACTCAGGGGACTTATATAGAGTATTGTATGTTGTCCAGTGTCCATTAAGACAGAGGGGTTGGTCCTCGTACTGTATTCGGTTTACTTATGACTTCTCTAGTTCTTAGACAAGTGTTTCGTAGAAACACAAGGTCTGAGTTTTGAGAAGTTATAGGTATAAGAGTAAATTAGAGAACCAGGTATTGCAATTATCAGGATTCTTCAAGGTGATCGAAGATGTAGATACTTGTGTATGGTATTCAGTTAATAGTAATGATTAAGAGAACTTGCTTCTTTTTCAGGTTACTCATAATTTGAAGCATTCCTAAGTTGAGTAATGCTGATCGGCCTCCTTCCGTTTACATGACATGCACTGGAGACAGCTGCATGATTTGAATCTGGTTCAATTAAATTAGTGCCTCTGTTTCTGTATTGGATATAGAACAGTTCATATCTTGACATTGTTAAGGTACGGGGAGTTGTCCAGCTTATGCTTAAAACCAGACATTGGACAACTCAAGGCACGTTTCTATAATGGCTGTTTGTGGGTTGACCCGGGCTATGACGAGGGTTGACTCTCTACCATCTGGAAGATCAATAGTGATATTGTTCTTGACTCGCCACAGCTTTAATAAAAATGGATTTTTTCAGAAAACAGTAGTAGGAGTATGGTAGAACTGGAAGTGATTCCAGAACCGCAAACGATTACTGAAAATTTGATAAGAACCTAAAGATTCAACATGATTTGACATTTCATTGGCCACTCCGCAGATATGGTGGGTAACCTCAGACACCCGAGAGGTACTCCGGTAGCCTCAAGGATGGTGACAGGGAGGTTCTTGTTTACCCAGACCTTCCATTGCTGTTGTTCCAGACTGTGAGACCCGGCAGGAGGATGAATATAGCGTCGTTCTAAACTAGCTTTAGAAGTGTACGTTTATATGACTCTGCCAGAGTGTTGTCGTGGTCAGTAGGAGCAGCGGAAGCTAAGTAGGGACTTGACACTACTGTTGTTCCAGGCTGTGAGACCCGGCAGGAGGATAAGTATAGCGTCATTCTAAACAAGCTTTAGAAGTGCACGTGTATATGATTCTGCCAAAGGGTTGTCGTAGTCAGTGGGAGCAGCGGAAGTATAGTGGACAAGTGGCTTATGTCTATTTATAGGTTTGACTTCATCAGAATAGGGGATGGATCTGTTAAGAAGGTAGTAGGGTGTAATGTCCTGGTATTTGGATGACATACACAGAGTAGGAAGTGAAATTCCTATACTACGATCGGTTATATTTTGATTGTCACACAGTGGTTTCTCCACATAGGACTTGGATATTATATCAGATATTCTGGTTACTAGATCTATGGTTTTAGATCTAGATTTGGGAAGTGTCCCAATCTGGGTACTTAGACAGCATTCTAAGAGTATTTAGAATGGACGACTCCAGGCACGGTAGTGTACCTGGAGGTAATGGAGTCACCCTCTCTAAAGGTGTCTTAAAGACTAAAGGGGAGAGGGATGTGCATGATTGGCAGATCACTTGCATAGGCAATTGAGTCAATCATGAGATGTCTGTAAGTCGATGTACTACACCCCAATACTTATGGGGAGGCGGAATTTTCAAAAACGAACTTGTTTAGTGAACAAACATCGACTAACCGCTTGAATCGAAGCTAAACGATAACTAACCAAACACATAGTTGTTCTAAACTACTATGCTTAGGGATTATACCTATCGAACCAAGTCCTTCGGCTTTACGATCTCCTCGTCCTCCTCGGCCTTCTCGATGTAGTAGATGATCCACCCGAGAGCAAAACTCCAAGCTTAGCCTCTAAACTTGAGGCAACTAACCTTCTTGGATTGCTAATCAAAGAAGATAGATGAGATAGAGTGAGGGTTATGGATTGTTTAGTCTAACTAATCCTTGTTCTCAACACATGAGAGGTGAGGATTAGGGTTTGAAGAGAGAGAGCTTGAGGAGAGAGAATGTGAATGATATTATCAAGTGAGAATAGTAAGTTATCATAATATATATGAAACTTTAAAATTCATCAATAATAGAAAAACAAATGATGAATAATCAAGTTTCATAAATATCTAATGGTGATTCATAACCATGACTCATTAAGCATTTATTGTGCATTAATGATATGGATGAATCACTCTCATGACTCACTAAACCAATTTAATGCATATGACACCTAAACCTCCTTAGTCACCATCTTCTAGAAGCTTCTCGCACAATTACGAGAACGCCCCTCCTTTCCGCAAAAATACGGAAAAACTTTAGACTGTATAAATCCAATAACCGGATACCAGTAACTGGCTTAAACCAAAGCCGACTGGTAAAAACTGTCCGAAAGTCGTACGTGCGTAAACACACGTATGCGTCCGAACCCTTTGTCGTAAAACCATACGACCTCTATATCGTTTCTCCTGGAATAGGAAACTCTCTGTGTGGGACTCTAGAGACCCGGCTACTACACTGGCAGTGGGTTTAACCACAGACCGTAAGCGGCACTAGCTGTACGTAACGGTCCCCAGGTAGTTGTCGATAAGAAGGCCGATGAGGAAACCCATCCGAACTCCTACTGAGCCAGCTGTGACAATCTCCATACAGTCCGGTCCGTTCGTCTTAGACTATCGCATATCGGGCCTAGGGGGGCGGCAAGCGTCAGTCCCCTAATAGCGGTATAAGTCGTGTCGGAGCGAAGCCCATTACACCCTGAGAAACTACTGGAACCTACCAGCAAATCTCGCTTGCCCTGGCCAGGAACTTTGCGTAATGGCTCTCTGACACAGCACGATATCAACCCCCAATACCGGGAGAGACGAATCCTGTCTAATCGCCACTTCCTCCAAGTGCTCGGGACTGCACCCAACTGCTACCTGTTTGCACGACTCCTTTGAGCCGTGGTAGGGTAGCAATCTAAGAACAGTGGGACACACTCGAGGCGAAGTAGCAGTGTCAAGTCTGCGGACTATGCTGTACTCATGTCACCTGGGAACTTTTCACTGACGACTGGTATAAAACCAACCAACAGTTCTCTGTGAGTCCTATCCGGTGTACCCGTAACCTAACGAGCACCTGCATACTATCTCCAGTACGACGTACTGACGGCTGTGGGACAGACCATCTCCCCAACTGGGATGAGAAGCGTATACACTAGTCTACTCCGGAGTATCGATGCTCTGTCTCGATAATCCAATGACCAGGGACCTGAATAAGGATGTGCTTGTAGACTACCCAGCCCCACTAGTGTGATTGCCATCACAACGCTGGTAGACAAGCAAGATCCTAAGAGCTCTATCAATACGTATACTCACATATTAAGATAGAAAAACCAAGTAGCATACTACCATATTTAGCAAGACTGTTATATACATGTGAATATCCCAAGCTTCCATTAAGTAATATACAAACTAGTATGATACAGTAATGGCCTTCTAGGGCATAAACACTAACAATCTCCCACTTGCACTAGGGCCATGTACTGGCGTATCGAAGACCGATGATCTCGAGTAGCCTCTCGAACTGAATCTGAGGTAGGGCCTTCGTGAATGGATCAGCAATGTTCTCATCAGAAGCAACTCTCCGAACCTCGATCTCCTGACGATCAATGATCTCCCTGATCAGGTGATACCGCCTTAAGATGTGTCTGGACTTCTGATGGGACCTTGGTTCCTTCGCTAAAGCTATAGCTCCATTGTTGTCGCAATACAGAGGTATTGGATCAACAATGGTAGGAACTACCTGAAGTTCTGTTAGGAACTTCTTCATCCAGACTGCTTCTTTTGCGGCATCGCAATCAGCTATATACTCCGCTTCCATCGTCGAGTCAGCAACGGTGTCCTGCTTGGAGCTCTTCCAGCACACCGCCCCTCCATTGAGGGTAAAGACATAACCCGACATGGACTTGGAATCGTCCTTATCACTTTGAAAGCCGGAATCAGCAAAGGCCTCCAACCTGAGGTCTTTTCCGCCGTAAATCAAGAACATCTCCTTAGTCCTTCTTAGGTACTTGAGAATGTTCTTTACTGCTATCCAGTGCTTCTCCCCTGGGTCTGACTGATACCGGCTTACCACGCTCAGTGCGTAAGCTACATCTGGTCTGGTACACAACATCGCATACATTATAGAGCCTACCGCAGAAGCGTAGGGTATAATAAACATGCGTTCCCTTTCCAAATCAGTCTTGGGAGACATCTCTTTGGAGAGGGTGATTCCGTGACAAGCCGTAGATTACCGCGCTTAGAATCTTCCATACTGAATCTTTTCAGTACAGTGTCGATGTACCTGGACTGCGAAAGTCCCAACATCCTCTTGGATCTATCACGATAGATCCGGATCCCCAGAATGTAAGAGGCATCACCCAGGTCTTTCATGGAGAACCTGTGTGACAAGAATCCTTTGACAGATTGTAGTATAGGAATGTCATTTCCTATCAATAGAATGTCATCCACGTACAAGACGAGGAATACGACACTTCTGGCTACAACTTTACTATATATGCACGGTTCATCTGGATTTTTGATAAAGTCATATTCTTTGACTGTCTCATCAAAACAGATGTTCCAACTCCGCGATGCCTGCTTTAGTCCATAAATGGACTTAAGCAGCTTGCATACTTTCCCGCTGCTCCCACTCTGATTGAAACCCTCTGGCTGATCCATATAGACGCACTCTTCTAAATTTCCATTCAGAAAAGCCGTCTTTACGTCCATCTTCCAGATTTCATAATCATGGAAGGCAGCAATAGCAAGAAGGACCCGAATGGATTTGAGCATAGCCACTGGAGAAAAAGTTTCGTCATAGTCCAAACCAGGTCTTTGACGAAAACCCTTTGCAACAAGTCTAGCCTTATAGGTTTCCACCTGTCCATCTATACCAATCTTTTTCTTTGAAGATCCATTTGCATCTATGGGTTTTACCCTATCTGGAGCAAAGTCCAAAGTCCATACTTTGTTGGTGTACATGGACTCCATTTCGGTCCGCATTGCATCTAGCCACCGTACCGAGTCGCCGCTCTGGATGGCCTGCTGGAAGTCAGTAGGTTCATCATCATCTATGATGCAATCCTCTCTATCCCCATCTATGAGAAAACCGTAGTATCTCTCAGGCGGATGAGACGGCCTACTACTCCTGCGGAGGGGTGCGGGAATGTCCTGTTCTTCTTGAACTCCTGGTTCTACCAAACTTTCAGTAGCAGTTTGTGGTTCTGGAATTTCTTCCAGTTCTATTTCGCTCCCACTTATTTCCTTTTCTAAAAACTGATTTTCCAAAAAATGGGCATTACGAGAAACAAATACCTTTTGTTCTTCTGCGTAATAGAAATAATATCCCTTGGAGTTCTTTGGATATCCCATAAACATACATTTTACTGATCGTGCCTCGAGCTTGTCCACATGCTGCTTTTTTAACAAAAGCTGGACATCCCCAAATCTTCATATATTGAAGATGGGGTTTCTTCCCAGTCCACATCTGATATGGAGTGGTAGGCACAGTCTTGGTAGGAGCCCTGTTCAAAAGATATGCCGCTGATTCTAGCGCATAACCCCAGAAAGATCGTGGTAACTCAGCATTACTCATCATGGATCGTACCATATCCAATAGGGTTCGATTCCGTCTCTCCGATACACCGTTATGCTGTGGAGTGTATGGAGGAGTAAGCTGAGAGAGAATTCCTTTCTCTTTTAGGTAACCTAGGAACTCGGCACTTAAGTATTCTCCACCTCGATCAGATCTCAGTGTCTTAATACTTTTGCCTGTTTGGTTTTCTACTTCATTCTTATACTCTTGGAATTTCTCAAAAGCCTCGGATATATGTTTCATCAGATAAATGAATCCGTATCTTGAGTAATCATCCGTGAAAGTAATGAAATAGGAAAAACCACCTCTTGCATGTGTAGACAATGGACGACATACATCGCTGTGTATGAGTCCTGAGAGCTCGCTCGCTCTTACTCCTTGTCCAGTAAATGGAGTCTTTGTCATCTTTCCTTTGAGACAAGATTGACAAGTGTCATAAGTTTGATATTCGAACGAGTCCAAATATCCTTCTCTATGCAACTTAGTCAACCTTCTCTTATTGATGTGACCCAGTCTACAATGCCATAAGAAAGCTTTATTTAAATCTGGAGACTTTCTTTTTAGTGTGTTCTGGACATTGAAAATTTGGAGTTGGTTTAAAACATATATACCGTTATTTAGGGTACCGGACCCAATCAAACCATGATTAAGGTGGATGTTGACAACATCTCTTACAAACGTGAAATCATAACCTTTATTTGATAACAAGGAAACTGATATGATATTACATGTTAAGCTTGGTACAAAATAACAGTTATGTAAAACCAAAATGTGTCCACTCGTCAATCCTAGGTGATAATCCCCGACGGACGCAGCTCCCACGCTAGCTCCGTTAGCAACTTTTAGGGTCATATCACCTTCCTTCAGCACTCTACGGTTTCTCAGTGCCTGCAATGAATTGCAAATATGAGATCCTGATCCGGTATCCAATACCCAGGAAGTAGAGTTGATCGACAGACAATTCTCAATTACAAACACACCTGAAGTCGAAGCCACAGCTTGCTTCGGTTCCTGGTTCTTGGCGTTCCACGCCTTGCAATCCTTCTTCTAGTGCCCTTTCCTGTGACAATGGAAGCACTCATCCTGGCCAACTACCAGTACAGCAAACTTTTTCTTTCCCTTCCCTCCCACCTTACTAACACCTCCTCTAGGTTTGGGGACGGCCTTCTTCTTCCTTCCTTTGGCCCTAGCCTTGGACCCGGAAGAAGATGCACCGCCAACAAACATAGCGGGTGTTTCCCTTGCCTTCTGCAAGGTGCCCTCTGCACTCCTTAACATGTTCAGGAGTTCCGGAAGTTCAACTTCTTTTCCTTGAAGGTTGAAGTTCAGGATAAACTGGGCGTAGGTGGGAGGAAGGGACTGGAGAATAAGGTCTGTATAGAGCTCATTATCCAAAGTCGTCCCAAGGTCTACGAGCTCTTCAATATAGCCGATCATCTTTAGGACATGTTCTCCCACTGATGACCCGACAGCCAACCTCACTCGAAACAAGTTCTTAGAGGTCTCGTATCTTGCTATACGAGATTGCTCTCCATAAAGTTCCTTTGTATGGAGAAATATGCCATCTAGGGTTATATCCTCGTGCCTCCTCTGATGTTCATTGTTCATTGAGGCAAGCACGATGCACTTGGCTTTCGCGCAATCTAAATCCCAGGTTTTGCGGATTTCCTTATCCGCATTGCTGGATTTGGGACCAGGGACAGCAGGTGCCGTAGCGGTGAGGATGTACCCCAATTTGTCATAGGTCAAAGCCATTTTGACATTCCGCAGCCAATCTTTATAGTTTGGCCCTGTCAGTATATTTTTCTCTAAAAGTAACTTAAGTCCAGTCATTTTCAGGGTCGCTGCAATTAGGAGAGAGAGAAGAAAACTCTTTAGCATGATGATCTTGCAAGTTTAGAGTGGTTTTTAGTTTATCTAAACTGGATGGCTCCCACTGTTTCTCGAATCCTTCCTCAAACCATAAAAGAAGAATTAGCCAGGACTATTCTCACTGTACAATACTTGCTTAACCGTTCAGCCAGGCTGGTGTCGGTACTTCGAGGGAGGTTTTCCAACGCTTTCGCGAAGTTCCTTAATTAAATAACCTTTTTTCTCTGGGGGCGTAACCCCGCTGACACTTTTCTGGACACCTACTAGGTTTATAGCATTGATCGTTAAGTGACGAATATCCTGATAAGTAGCATATACTCACAGTAGGATCGGGAACCAAATATCATCGTATGATAATGTTGAAGGAGTGCTACCAACATTCATCAAACTCCAAATGGTATGCATCTCTTTGCAAATTTCAGTTTCTTTAGAAATTCCCGATATAAGTTTTTGCCCCATGCTCTTATGACCTTGGCTTTGGTCAAAATGTCATAAGTCACATGTCAAGTTCTACCCGTCATTATCTTGTCAATTTGAACACATCCGTATATACCCCTGACTTTGGTCAAATGGTAATACGACTGTCCCAAACCAACTCATCTATCTTATGCAACAAATGAAAACCCAGTAGCTACCAAACACTATGCCTTGACTTTGGCCAAAATGCATAGCTTGAATACTACCGAATACTCAAATGAAATGACGGAGGGCTACGAATGGTTTTGGCGAAACCGTGAACGTAGTGAACTTGATATAACCGAAGGAACCTGATAGCTTTTGAAAGGAGTGGTTAAGTCTCCGCATTTAAAAATATCTGTTTTAAAATTAACCGAGTGGTTTCTTTTAAATTGTTCCAACGATTTGAACTTTGGTTTGTTTTTCTTTGCATTATAGATAATGCGTCCCATCATTAACCTATCATTGCAGAAAAGAATGAAAATACAACGTCCTCTTATGCCATCCGCATTCGCCACGGGGTCCCGTCATCACCCGTTAGGTTACTTAACTAACGACAGAGCGGGGGCTGGGCTAGCGCGGGTGTAAAACATAAGTGACGTCTAAATAGCTATCATATATAGATATTGTACATTCGTCAGACGCAATAATAGGCATTCCAGTTACAGATGAACTTAATTGGATTTGCAAGCAATCCGTGTTTGTTTTGAGCCTGCAACAAAATACGGATTACACAGTTGTGATGAATAGCTATTACCCCACCCACGACCCCTACGGGTGCGGCAAACTACCCGCCCGGCAGTTTGTGCACCCCACCTTGGGTCTGTCCTAGGAACAAAAACAATAAAATGAAATAATACAACGGTGGCTACAACCGCAACCTGGATGTGCCCCGCAAAATAATATTACAACAAATTACATTTACATCAAATGAATTAAATAATAACCCATCACATAACCCCGGCTATACATCACAACAGTCCAACACAGTTCATATGCACAAACAGATAAAATCCATTTCAGAAATGTGCAACCCCCTGCCAACTGACATACTAGCAGTTAGGGGAGGTTTACAAACACATTATACAATCACAGATATAATCCGATAAGCAAATACTGTATAATTTCGATCGATTAAACACATTTAATATTGCTCCAATACTTCTCTGTAAACTTGAAACCTGAGCAAAACTAAAAAATACCAGAGAATCCCAAATATCACATAGAACCATCACAAGAAAAATGGGTCCCTGAATCGTCAACTCGGCGGCGGAAGCGCGGCGGGATCTGTGCTATCCGCCGCGGATCCGCGGTGCCGTAGGTGATTCAGGGGACCAAATTTTTTGTGTGTTCTACTACTGTCATTTTAAGCTTTCTGAACATCCCTGAAAAATTTTTGGACTTCATTTAAAAATCGACAGAAACTGATGTTTTCGGGCTTTTCCGGTTTCGTTTTTTCCGTTCGAAATTCATACAAATTTGCAAAAAAGTTATTTATTGTTTAGCGAGGCTCTGATACCACTGTAAGTCGATGTACTACACCCCAATACTTGTGGGGAGGCGGAATTTTCAAAAACGAACTTGTTTAGTGAACAAACATCGACTAACCGCTTGAATCGAAGCTAAACGATAACTAACCAAACACATAGTTGTTCTAAACTACTATGCTTAGGGATTATACCTATCGAACCAAGTCCTTCGGCTTTACGATCTCCTCGTCCTCCTCGGCCTTCTCGATGTAGTAGATGATCCACCCGAGAGCAAAACTCCAAGCTTAGCCTCTAAACTTGAGGCAACTAACCTTCTTGGATTGCTAATCAAAGAAGATAGATGAGATAGGGTGAGGGTTATGGATTGTTTAGTCTAACTAATCCTTGTTCTCAACACATGAGAGGTGAGGATTAGGGTTTGAAGAGAGAGAGCTTGAGGAGAGAGAATGTGAATGATATTATCAAGTGAGAATAGTAAGTTATCATAATATATATGAAACTTTAAAATTCATCAATAATAGAAAAACAAATGATGAATAATCAAGTTTCATAAATATCTAATGGTGATTCATAACCATGACTCATTAAGCATTTATTGTGCATTAATGATATGGATGAATCACTCTCATGACTCACTAAACCCATTTAATGCATATGACACCTAAACCTCCTTAGTCACCCTCTTCTAGAAGCTTCTCGCACAATTACGAGAACGCCCCTCCTTTCCGCAAAAATACGGAAAAACTTTAGACTGTATAAATCTAATAACCGGATACCAGTAACTGGCTTAAACCAAAGCCGACTGGTAAAAACTGTCCGAAAGTCGTACGTGCGTAAACACACGTATGCGTCCGAACCCTTTGTCGTAAAACCATACGACCTCTATATCGTTTCGCCTGGAGTAGGAAACTCTCTGTGTGGGACTCTAGAGACTCGACTACTATGCTGGCAGTGGGTTTAACCATAGACCGCAAGCGGCACTAGCTGTACGTAACGGTCCCCAGGTAGTTGTCGATAAGAAGGCCGATGAGGAAACCCATCCGAACTCCTACTGAGCCAGCTGTGACAATCTCCATACAGTCCGGTCCGTTCGTCTTAGACTATCGCATATCGGGCCTAGGGAGGCGGCAAGCGTCAGTCCCCTAATAGCGGTATAAGTCGTGTCGGAGCGAAGCCCATTACACCCTGAGAAACTACTGGAACCTACCAGCAGATCTCGCTTGCCCTAGCCAGGGACTTTGCGTAATGGCTCTCTGACACAGCGCGATATCAACCCCCAATACCGGGAGAGACGAATCCTGTCTAACCGCCACTGCCACCAAGTGCTCAGGACTGCACCCAACTGCTACCTGTTTGCACGACTCCTTTGAGCCGTGGTAGGGTAGCAATCTAAGAACAGTGGGACACACTCGAGGCGAAGTAGCAGTGTCAAGTCTGCGGACTATGCTGTACTCATGTCAACTGGGAACTGTTCACTGACGACTGGTATAAAACCAACCAACAGTTCCCTGTGAGTCCTGTCCGGTGTACCCGTAACCTAACAAGCACCTGCATACTATCTCCAGTACGACGTACTGACGGCTGTGGGATAGACCATCTCCCCAACTGGGATGAAAAGCGTATACACTAGTCTACTCCGGAGTATCGATGCTCTGTCTCGATAATCCAACGACCAGGGACCTGAATAAGGATGTGCTTGTAGACTACCCAGCCCCACTAGTGTGACTGCCATCACAACGCTGGTAGACAAGCAAGATCCTAAGAGCTCTATCAATACGTATACTCACATATTAAGATAGAAAAACCAAGTAGCATACTACCATATTTAGCAAGACTGTTATATACATGTGAATATCCCAAGCTTCCATTAAGTAATATACAAACTAGTATGATACAGTAATGGCCTTCTAGGGCATAAACACTAACAATGTCAAGTACCACACCAGATGTTGTTTTTGCATTAGATGCAATAAGTTGATAATAATCCAATCCTTGAAAAACAATCGGAAGCAGTTTTAGAACATAAGTGGATGTTCTAGGGATATGATAACGGTATCCTCCTTCGGGAGACAGTTATCATTCCAGGCTTCTAAGGCGACCTTGATGACAGAGTGACTGTCAGAGTTATAGTTTTCCCTCTGACGAGGGGCAGTATATTGACAGGTGGTCCAGGCGGATACTGAGAGAGGCATGGCGTAGGATACTGATTGGTTTCAGTTGACAATACAGTCTAAGAAGTTTGAATTTGGAGTTCATTTATGAACTAGGTCCCATCAGACATCCAAACATATTCTAAGACAGGTATTGCTCATTTCGAGAGATGACTTTCTCTGCGAAAATTGAGATAAAGAGAGACATAGAAAGAAACATCAGGGTGGATCCACTCACTGAGGCTATTCCTCGAACACAATAGTTTCGCAAACGAGCTTTGTGAGACTGACTAGTAGAGGAGTTGGGTGTTCGGTATCATACGGGCTGTGAGTATGCGACATCGCAATAATTAGCCTTGAGTGCAAGTGGGAGATTGTTGGATATAGTGCCCTCAGAGTCAATTATTGGATCACAGGCATGTGATTGCAATGATTGAGGGTGGACCTATACCAGTAGGACAGTCTTACTCAAGATGATAATATGCTATCTGGTTTATCTTTATCATCGTGTACTGCTTTAGGTGACATTACTGATCACTATTGCACGTTGATAGAGCCCCTAGGATTCTTGCTTGACTGCCAGCAGTATGATGGCGATCATATACGTGGGAGCTGGGGTCTATAAGAACATCCTTAAAAGGTCCCTAGTCATGGGAGTTTCGAGACAGGGCATCGATATGTAAGTCCACGTTGCCGTCCCCGGTTCTTACGGGGAGGCGGAAACGGTATAAAAATCAAATTTTTAGCGCATGGGGCAACATGGACTAACAAAGTCGGGATCTTTTCTAAACTAAACTTGCTATCATGCTAAAGAGAGTTAGCTACTCGGATAAAAGGTTATACCTAACTTGAACTCCTTCTTCTTGAAACCTTTGTAGGGTTTGATGGTGCTTTCCTCGTCGCCTTCTTCCGTCAAAGATGGATCCACCTGAGGGTTCGACCTTCGGGCACCTTTCTCGAACTTTGAGAGAACTAGGATCTTTGGCTTGCTAAACCTCTAACCCTAGAGTGAGTAGAGAGTGGCTTTGGGGTGTTTTTATCTCAAGGAGAGGGATTCTCAACACATGAGAAGGGATCTCCTTGAACTAGAGGAGGAAGAAGAAGAAGTGAGGAGAGAGAAGAGTTATGATAGAATGAGACCTCTTTTCTTTTTACAACCATAACAAAAAGAAAAGAATTATCAAATTAACAATAATAATAAAAAATGAAATAGTTGATGGATGGTTTGGAATGACCATTTAATTACATTCATTAAATGAATTTTGCTAGAATCAAAGAGCATCTTTGTAAAGTAATGATGATGGTCAAACTTTCAACTATGGTCAACTAGTCAACCTTGGTCAACAAGTCAACAAACCCAACCATGACACAATTTCATTTAATTAATATTATTAATTGATAATTCATAAATCCATTAGGGTTTGGAAAAACACGACTGTCAACTGTGCATACGCACCCGTTCCGAAACCCTAATGAAAATCCTCTTCCTCCGCCTCAATCAACTGTGCATACACACCCGCATTCTTGTTCCGAGGAACATGAATACCATGAGATAAAATTAGCCCCAAAACATATACCAGTATCTGGCTCAAACCAGAGCCTGCTAGTAATATCTGTCCGGACTCCAAACATGCATAAGTGCGCGGATGAGCACGAACCCTGTCGGAAAACCATGCGACCTCTACTCTGTTTTGCCCAGAGGCGAATAGCCCTCTGTGTGGGACTCTAAAGACTCGACACTACGCTGGCAGTGGGTTTAACCACAGACCGCAAGCGGCACTAGCTGTGCGTAACGATCCCCAGGTAGATGTCGATAAGAAGACTGATGAGGTGAACCCCATCTGAACTCCCACTGAGTCTGAATGTGACAGTCTCCGTACAGTCCGGTCTGTTCGTCTGATACATCGCATGTCAGGCCTAGGGGGCGGTAAACGTCAGTCCCCTAATAGCGGTACAAGTCGTGCCGGAGTGAAGCCCAAAACACCCTGAGATAACACTGGAAGCCTACCAGTATATCTCGCTTGCCCTGGCCACGGACTACTCGTGTAATGGCTCTCCTAGACACAGCGCGATGTCAACCCCTAATACCGGGAGAGACTAATCCTGTCTAACCGTCACTGCCTCCAAGTGCTTCGGGACTGCACCCAACCATTACCTGTTTGCACGACTCCTTTGAGCCGTGGTAGGGTAGTGATCAAAGTGCAGTGGGAACACACTCGAGGCGAAGTGCCAGTGTCAAGTCAGCGGACTAAGCTGTACTCATGTCACCTGGGAACTGATAACTGACGATAGGTATAATACCAACTTGTCAGTTCCCGACGAGTCCTGTCCAGTGTACTCGTAACCTAACGAGCACCCGCATACTATCTCAAGTACGACGTACTGACGGCTGTGGGACAGACCGTCTCCCAGACTGGGATGAAAAGCGCATGCGCCAGTCTACTCCGGAGTATCGATGCCCTATCTCGATAGTCCTGCGACTAGGGACCTGTATAAGGATGTGCTTATAGATTACCCAGTCCCCACTAGTGTGACTGCCATCACAACGCTGGTAATCAAGCAAAGATCCTAAGGGCTCCACTAATGCGTATAAGTGATATGACAAAATAAACACATGTACACATTGAAGTAGAAACAAACCAAGTAGCATACTACTATTTTGAGCAAGATTGTATATACAAGGTGAATATCCCAAGCTTCCACTAAGTAATATACAAACCAGTATGATACAGTAATGGCCTCTAGGGCATATACACTAACAATCTCCCACTTGCACTAAGGCCATGTACTGGCATATCGAAGACCTATCATCTCGATCAGCCGCTCGAACTGTGTCTGGGGTAGGGCCTTGGTGAATGGATCTGCAGTGTTTTCTTCTGAAGCAACCCTCCGAACCTCGATCTCCTTGCGATCCACGATCTCTCTGATCAGGTGATACCGCCTCAAGATGTGTCTGGATCTCTGATGGGACCTGGGTTCCTTTGCTAAAGCTATAGCCCCGTTGTTGTCGCAATACAGAGGTATTGGGTCAACAATGGACGGAACCACCTGAAGTTCTTTCAAGAACTTCCTCATCCAGACAGCTTCTTTTGCGGCATCAGATGCAGCGATGTATTCCGCTTCCATCGTCAAGTCTGCAACGGTTTCCTGTTTGGAACTCTTCCAACACACCGCCCCTCCATTGAGGGTAAAGACAAAACCCGACAAGGACTTGGAATCATCCTTGTCACTCTGGAAGCTGGAGTCAGCAAAGGCCTCGATCTGGAGGTCTTTTCCGCCATACACCAAGAACATCTCCTTAGTCCTTCTCAGGTACTTGAGAATGTTCTTTACCGCTATCCAGTGTTTCTCCCCAGGGTTTGACTGATACCTGCTTACCACACTCAGTGCATAAGCTACATCCGGTCTGGTACACAACATCGCATACATTATAGAGCCTACCGCAGAAGCGTAGGGTATAATAGACATGTGATCCCTCTCCAAATCAGCCTTGAGAGACATCTCTTTAGAGAGGGTGATCCCGTGACAAGCCGGTAGGTTACCGCGCTGGGAATCTTCCATACTGAATCTTTTCAGTATGGTGTCGATGTACCTGGACTGTGAAAGTCCTAATATCCTCTTGGATCTATCACGATGGATCCGGATCCCCAGGATGTATGATGCATCACCCAGGTCTTTCATGGAGAACCTGTGCGACAAGAACCCCTTGACAGATTGTAGCATAGGAATGTCATTTCCTATTAAGAGAATGTCATCCACGTATAAAACGAGGAATACTACAGTTCTCGCTACAAATCTACTATAGATGCATGGTTCATCTGGATTTTTGATAAAGCCAAATTCCTTGACTGTCTCATCAAAACAGATGTTCCAACTCCGCGATGCCTGCTTTAGTCCATAAATGGACTTAAGCAACTTGCACACCTTTCCGCTGCTCCCACTCTGAATGAAACCCTCTGGCTGGTCCATATAAACACACTCCTCTAAATTTCCATTTAGAAAAGCGTTCTTTACGTCCATCTGCCAAATCTCATAATCGTAGAAGGCAGTAATGGCAAGAAGGATCCGAATGGATTTCAGCATAGCTACTGGAGAAAAGGTCTCGTCATAGTCCAAACCAGGTCTTTGACGAAAACCCTTTGCAACCAGTCTAGCTTCATAGGTCTCAACCTGTCCATCTGCACCAATCTTCCTTTTGAAGATCCACTTGCATCCTACGGGTTTTACCCCGTCTGGAGCAATGTCCAACGTCCATACTTTGTTGGTGTACATGGACTCCATTTCGGTCCGCATTGCATCAAGCCATTTTACCAAGTCAACGCTCTGAACGGCCTACTGGAAGCTAGTAGGCTCATCATAATCTATGATGCAATCCTCTCTATCCCCGTCTATGAGAAAACCGTAGTATCTCTAGGGCGGATGAGACTGCCTACTACTCCTGCGGAGCGGCGTAGGAATGTCCTGTTCTTTTGAACCCTCTGGTTCCACTAAACTTTCAGTAATAGTCTGTGGTTCTGGAATTTCTTCCAGTTCTACTGTGCTCCCACTTATCTGGTTTTCCAAAAACTCAGTTTCCAAGAAGTAGGCATGACGAGAAACAAGAACTTTTTGTTCCTCTTCACAGTAGAAAAAATATCCCTTGGAGTTCTTTGGATATCCCACAAACTTGCACTGTACTGAGCGTGCCTCGAGCTTGTCCGCATGCTGCTTTTTAACAAAAGCTGGACATCCCCATGTCTTAATGTGATTAAGATGGGGCATCTTCCCACACCACATCTCATATGGTGTGGTAGGCACAGTTTTAGTAGGAACTCGGTTCAAAAGGTATGCAGCTGATTCTAGCGCATACCCCCAGAAAGATCGTGGTAACTCAGCATTACTCATCATGGACCGTACCATATCCAATAGGGTCCGGTTCTGTCTCTCCGATACACCGTTATGTTGCGGAGTGTATGGAGGAGTAAGTTGAGAGAGAATTCCATTCTCTTTTAAGTAATTCAGGAACTCGGCACTTAAGTATTCTCCACCTCGATCCGATCTTAGAATCTTGATACTTTTGCTGGTTTGTTTTTCTACTTCATTCTTATATTCCTGGAACTTTTCAAAAGCTTCGGACATATGTTTCATTAAGAAGACATAACCGTACCTTGAAAAGTCATCCGTAAAAGTAATGAAGTAAGAATAACCGCTTCGCGCATGTGTAGACATTGGACCGCACACGTCGCTGTGTACGAGTCCCAAGAGCTCGCTCGCTCTTACTCCGTGTCCAGTGAACGGAGTCTTTGTCATCTTTCCTTTGAGACAGGATTGACAAGTGTCATACGATTGATATTCGAACGAATCCAAATATCCTTCTGTATGTAACTTAGTTAATCTTCTCTCATTGATGTGACCCAGTCTACAATGCCATAAGAAAGTCTGATTGATGTCTAGAGACTTTCTTTTGTGTGTATCTTGGACATTGAAAATCTGCGGTTGGTTTAATACGTATATACCATTGCTCAGTGTACCTGACCCAATCGGAACTTGATTAAGGTGAATGTTTACAACATTACTTACAAACGCAAATTCATAACCTTCTTTAGAAACCAAAGATACAGAAATGATATTACAAGTTGCGTTGGGTACAAAAAAAGCAATTACGCAAAACCAAAACATGCCCATCTGTCATCCCCAGGTGATAATCCCCCACGGCCTTAGCATCCATGCTAGCTCCGTTCGCAACTCTGAGGGTCATGTCACCTGCCTTCAAAAACCTACGGTTTCTCAACACCTGCAAAGAATTACAGATATGAGATCCTGATCTAGTATTCAATACCCAGGAAGTAGAGTTTATCGAAAGACAGTTTTCAATAACATACACACCTGAAGCTGAAGCCGCAACCTGCTTCAGTTCCTGTGTCCTGGCCTTCCAAGCCCTGCAATCTTTCTTTCAGTGTCCACTCTTATGACAATAGAAGCATTCTTTTTACCCACAAGCTTCCCCGCTATCTTTATTGCCTTTACCTTTCCCTTCGTATCCACTTTACTGACACCGCCCCTTGGTTTGGCGGGGGCTTTCTTCTTCTTTCCCTTGGCTTTCGCCTTGGACCTAGAAGAAGAAGATCCTTCTACAAACAAAGTGGGTGTTTCCCTACCTTTCTGTAGGGTGCCCTCTGCGCTCCTCAGCATGTTGAGGAGTTCTGAAAGTTCAACTTCTTTTTCTTGTAAGTTGAAGTTCAGTATAAACCGGGCGTAAGTGGAAGGAAGGGACTGGAGAATCAAGTCCGTATAGAGCTCACTCTCCAACGTGGTCCCAAGTTCTACGAGCTCCTCAATGTAGCCAATCATCTTAAGCACGTGTTCCGCTACCGATGATCCGACGGTCAATCTTGCCGAAAATAACTTTTTCGATATTTCGTATCTTGCGATACGAGACTGCTCTCCATACATTTCTTTTGTATGGAGAAATATGGATTTCAGGTCCATATTCTCGTGCCTCCTCTGATGTTCGTTGTCCATAGAGGCAAGCACAAGGCACTTGGCCTTCGCGCAATCAATCTCCCAAGTCTTACGGATTTCCTTATCCGCGACGCTGGAGGTGGGACCTGGGACGGGGGGAGGTTTGGTGGTAAGAAGATACCCCAGCTTGTCGTAAGTGATTGCCATTTTGACATTCCTGAGCCAATCTTTGTAGTTTGGCCCTGTCAGTATGTTTTTATCTAGAAGTAACTTAAGTCCAGTCATGTCGATCGGTCGCTGCAATTTAGGAGAGAGAGAAGAAACACTCAGCATGATGCTCTTGCAAGTTTAGAATGGTTTTTAATTTGTTTAAACAGGATGGCTCCCACTGTCTCTCGAATCCCTCCTCAAACCATAAAGGAAGAATTAGTCGGGATCAATCCCACCGCACAATACTTGCTTAACCGTTCAGCCAGGCCAGTGTCGGTACTTCGAGGGAGGTTTTCCAACGCTTTCGCGAAGTTCCTTAATTTAAGAACCTCTTTTCCCTGGGGGCGTAGCCCCGCTAACACCTTTCTAGACACCTACTAGGTTTATAGCATTGATTGTTTAGTGAGAAATTTCCCGAGGAGTAGCATATACTCACAGTAGGATCGGGATCCAAATATCATCGCGTGACGAAAATGAAGGAATCCTACCATAATCATCACACTCCAAATGGTATGCAAATCTAGCAAGTTTCAGTACTTATGAAACTCCCGATGTGGATTTTTGCCCCATGCTCTTATGACCTTGACTTTGGCCAACAAATCATAAGTCACATGTCAAGTTCTACCTGTCGTTCTCCAGGTTAATTTGAATCCGCCCGTACCTACCCTTGACTTTAGCCAACAAGGCAGTATGACTGTTTCAAATCAACGCATCTATCTATGCTGCACATGAATACCCAATAGCTACCAATCACTATGCCTTGACTTTGGCCAACAAACATAGCTTGAATACTATTGACTATTCATGTGAAACGACGGAGGGCTACGAATGGTTTTGGCTAAACCGTGAACGTAGTGAACTTGATATAATCGATGGAACGAGATAGCTTTTAAAAAGAGTGGCTCAAGCTCCGCATTTAAAAGTTAGTTTTGAAAAGAACCGAGTGGTTTTCCGAAAGTGTTCCAACAACTTTAGCTTGGTTTATTATCTTGCATTAGTTCTTTTAATGCGTGATATTCTTGCATTAGTTCTTTTAATGCGTCCCATCATTTAATCCTACCATTGCAGAAAACAACCAAAATATGACGTACGCTTATGCCATTCGCATTCGCCATGGGGTCCCGTCATCACCCGTTAGGTTACTTAACTAACGACAGAGCGGGGGCTGGGCTAGCGCGGCTGAAAAACATAAGCAACGCCTAAATAGTTATTAATATATAGCAATGATAGACATTACAGATCACAGATGAATACATTGGATATACTAGGAATCTGCAATCCTTTCGAGCCTGCAACGAAAAGCGGATTACACGGTCGCGGTGAATAGCCAATACCCCACCCAAGACCCCTACGGGTGCGGCAAACTACCCGCCAAGTACTCGAAGTAGAGCAACCTCCCTCAACGCCGTGAGTAGGCCACTCGGCACTTCGAGATACCCGGTAGTTTGTGCACCCCTCCATGGGTCTATCCTAGGAGCAAAAACAGTAAAAAGAATTATACAATGACGGCTACAACCCCGACCCGGTTGTGCGGCCATACAAATAATAATATTATATCAATTTACATTTTACATGAATGAAAGAAAAAGAAACACTCATCTCACATCCACCCCGGCTATTCACCCGCGACAGTCCAACGCATTCATATACACAAACCATCATCAAACACAGATCACAGATATGTATAACCCCGACTAATCGACATATACCGATTAGCCGACGTTCAATACATATAAACATCACAAATATAACCAATATAGTCAAAGTGTAGTGAAGTTCGAAAAAAATACGGATTTATAGGCCCCCAAAAACAAATTTATTTTCTGGAAAACCTGGGCACAAATAAACCATCTGAAAAATCCCAAAACCCTACCAGAAGAACACTGCACAAAACCCGATCACGAGAGGAGCCCAAACGGCGGCGGTTCCGCGGCAAATGCATACCTATTGCCGCGGAACCGCGGCGGTTTGAGGGAATCAGGGGATCTTTTTTGGTGGGTGTTCTCACAAAACCCTGAGCCGATTTTAGGAGTAAAACATTTTAATTTTATAGCACAAAAATTTTCAACAGAAAGTTAGGGTTTTGTTTTTCCGGTTTTTGCGATTTTTCCGTTCGAACTTCCATACACTTTACTACTAAGCTAGTTTAAGTTTAGTTAGGCTCTGATACCACTGTAAGTCCACGTTGCCGTCCCCGGTTCTTGCAGGGAGGCGGAAACGGTATAAAAATCAAATTTTTAGCGCATGGGGCAACATGGACTAACAAAGTCGGGATCTTTTCTAAACTAAACTAGCTATCATGCTAAAGAGAGTTAGCTACTCGGATAAAAGGTTATACCTAACTTGAACTCCTTCTTCTTGAAACCTTTGCAGGGTTTGATGGTGCTTTCCTCGTCGCCTTCTTCCGTCAAAGATGGATCCACCTGAAGGTTTGACCTTCGGGCTCCTTTCTCGAACTTTGAGAGAACTAGGATCTTTGGCTTGCTACACCTCTAACCCTAGAGTGAATAGAGAGTGGCTTTGGGGTGTTTTTATCTCAAGGAGAGGGATTCTCAACACATGAGAAGGAATCTCCTTGAACTAGAGGAGGAAAAAGAAGAAGTGAGGAGAGAGAAGAGTTATGATAGAATGAGACCTCTTTTCTTTTTACAACCATAACAAAAAGAAAAGAATTATCAAATTAACAATAATAATAAAAAATGAAATAGTTGATGGATGGTTTGGAATGACCATTATCATTACATTCATTAAATGAATTTTGCTAGAATCAAAGAGTATCTTTGTAAAGTAATGATGATGGTCAAACTTTCAACTATGGTCAACTAGTCAACCTTGGTCAACAAGTCAACAAACCCAACCATGACACAATTTCATTTAAATAATATTATTAATTGATAATTCATAAATCCATTAGGGTTTGGAAAAAGACGACTGTCAACTGTGCATACGCACCCGTTCCGAAACCCTAATGAAAATCCTCTTCCTCCGCCTCAATCAACTGTGCATACACACCCGCATTCTTGTTCCGAGGATCATGAATACCATGAGATAAAATCAGCCCCAAAACATATACCAGTATCTGGCTCAAACCAGATCCTGCTAGTAATATCTGTCCGGACTCCAAACGTGCACAAGTGCGCGGATAAGCATGAACCCTGTCGCAAAACCATGCGACCTCTACTCTGTTTTGCCCAGAGGCGAATAGCCCTCTGTGTGGGACTCTAAAGACTCGACACTACGCTGGCAGTGGGTTTAACCACAGACCGCAAGCGGCACTAGCTGTGCATAACGATCCCCAGGTAGATGTCGATAAGAAGACTGATGAGGTGAACCCCATCTGAACTCCCACTGAGTATGAATGTGACAGTCTCCGTACAGTCCGGTCTGTTCGTCTGATACATCGCATGTCGGGCCTAGGGGGCGGTAAACGTCAGTCCCCTAATAGCGGTACAAGTCGTGTCGGAGTGAAGCCCAAAACACCCTGAGATAACACTGGAAGCCTACCAGTATATCTCGCTTGCCCTGGCCAGGGGCTACTCGTGTAATGGCTCTCCTAGACACAGCGCGATGTCAACCCCCAATACCGGGAGAGACGAATCCTGTCTAACCGTCACTGCCTCCAAGTGCTTCGGGACTGCACCCAACCATTACCTATTTGCACGACTCCTTTGAGCCGTGGTAGGGTAGTGATCAAAGTGCAGTGGGAACACACTCGAAGCGAAGTGCCAGTGTCAAGTCAGCGGACTAAGCTGTACTCATGTCACCTGGGAACTGATAACTGACGATAGGTATAATACCAACTTGTCAGTTCCCGACGAGTCCTGTCCAGTGTACTCGTAACCTAACGAGCACCCGCATACTATCTCAAGTACGACGTACTGACGGCTGTGGGACAGACCGTCTCCCAGACTGGGATGAGAAGCGCATGCGCCAGTCTACTCCGGAGTATCGATGCCCTGTCTCGATAGTCCTGCTACTAGGGACCTGTATAAGGATGTGCTTATAGATTACCTAGCCCCCACTAGTGTGACTGCCATCACAACGCTGGTAATCAAGCAAAGATCCTACGGGCTCCACTAATGCGTATAAGTGATATGATAAAATAAACACATGTACACATTGAAGTAGAAACAAACCAAGTAGCATACTACTATTTTGAGCAAGATTGTATATACAAGGTGAATATCCCAAGCTTCCATTAAGTAATATACAAACCAGTATGATACAGTAATGGCCTCTAGGGCATATACACTAACACGATACTCCAGAGTAGACTAGTGTATACAGTCGATACCCCGACGAGGGGCGGTGGCCGGTTTCATAAGCCACTGGTGTCAGTTGGTTCACCTAAGATGTATATAGGTGCTCATTGGGTTATGAGTACACCAGACAGGACTCACCGGGAACATGCTAGTTGGTATTATACCTAGCGTCAGATAGCAATTCCCTGGTGACATGTGTACAGGTTAGTTCATCGACCTGAGATCGTCATTTGTCTCGTGTGAGTTCCCACTGTACTTTGATTACTACCCTACCACGGCTCAAAAGAGTCGTGCAAACAGGTTTTAGTTGGGTACAGTCCCGAGCCACATGGAGGCAGTGAGCGGATCCGCAGGGGTTCGTCTCTCCCGATATTGGGAGTGAGGTCGCGCTGTGTCTAGGAGAGCCATTACATGAATTCCTTGGCCAAGGCAGGAGATTTACTGGTAGGTATTCCAGTAGTATCTCAGGGTGTTCTGGGCTACACTCCGACACGACTTGTACCGCTTTTGGGGATCTGACTTTTACCAACCCCCTATGCCCGCCATGCGATGCTCACAGACGAACGGACCGGACTGTACGGATATTGTCACTGACAGGCTCAGTAGGGTGTCAGGATGAGTTCACTCATCGACGTCACTTTTGGTCAATACCTGGTAGCCCGTTACGTACGGCTAATACCTCTGACGTGCTAGTGGTTAAATCCACAGCCAAAGTATTGATGAGTCTTTAGAGTCCCACACAGACGGTTTCTCAAGTTTCGGGCGAAACGATGTAGAGGCCGTATGGATATATGGCAGGGTTCGATCATATACGTGCGGTATTGCACGGATCATGATCGGATGGATAATACTGGCAGGATTTGGTTTAAGCCGGATCCTAGTATTGTACAGTATAGATTTTGTCTCTTTGCATTTGTATTCGGTCGCAATACAAATGCGGGTATATATATGCAGTCGCGGGGTTTTCCTGTAATTTATTACGGGATCGATTTTTTGAAGTTGCCAGTTTGTATTTCGTTTCGGCCATTTTTCCTTTGTTCTTTCCTTGGCTGAATATTAATGGGAAGGGGGTTATTTGCAAATGTGCAATTAACAATGGAGAAGACTTTTTGTGGCACATGATGGTTCTAGTATATGATGATTAGTTTGTGCATCATCACTTGCTTTAGGTGATGGGTTTTGGTTTTGACTTGGGTGTGATCATTGGTTCTCATCATCACCATTTTTTCTCTCTCTTGCATTATTTTGCTCACTCTCTCCCCTCATTCTAAAGCTTTGGTCGGCCACAACTTGATGGGGGGCTGTCCAAAATTTTGGAGAAGGATTTTTCATCTCATTTGCTTGCACAAAATCCTCTTGATTCATCTCCAAAGCTTATTACTTCACCTCCACTCCAAATGGCAACTTCGTCAACCCCTTTGAGACATAGTGATCTATGAATATTCTACAGTAATCCTGGACACGTCGGGTTGCCAACTTCGTGTCCGAGTTGCCTCGGTTCAGAGGTGGGAGCCTGTAAAAAGACTCGGTGATGTGGTGCCTTTCCGACGAGGAGATCGAGACCAGAGATTCCGCGGGAAGATCAGGATGGTGGCCGAAGATCGAAGGACACGGATCGCTCGGTATAGCTCTCTACCCTTTCTCTAGTTAGCAAGTATTAGGTTAATGGTTCGATCCGGGTTTTTACAGTCCGCGGTAGCGCCGGTTTCTAGTTTAAAGAAAAGTTTTGCTTCCGCATTTTGGCCCCTTTTAGACGGCCGGGGCGCTGCCGTACACTTACACACCCATACACCATCTTTGATGTCAAAACACCGATGGATGTAGGATCATCCATCGCCCGTCATATGGGTCAAGATGCGTATACGCTAGCCTACTCTGGTGTATCGATGCCCTGTCTCGACACACCCTCGACTAGGAACAGTTATAGTATGTACTCATTGACTACCCTGGCCCCACTAGTATGATCTCAACATAGTCCCAATAGTCGAGTACATATCTTAAGGGCTTTATCAACATGTGAGAGCAAGACAGTAAACTAATACAAGTCAACATGTTAAGACAAAGTGAAACCAAATAGCATACTATCATGTCGAGAAAGAAAGTCCTCTCTCTCTCTCTCTATATATATATATATATATATATATATATATATATATATATATATATCCAAGCATCCATTATATTATACATCATATGTACAACAATGGCCTCTAGGGCATATATATAACTAACAATCTCCCATTTGCACTAAGGCCAGCTGTTGTAGTATCTCATACCCAACATCCTGAAGAGTCTCTCAAACTGTGTCTGGGGAATGGCCTTCGTGATTGGATCCGCAGTGTTGTCCTTCATATCAACTCTCCTGACCTCGATCTCCCGGCGATCAACTATCTCCCGGATCAGGTGATACCGCCTCAGAATATGTCTGGACTTCTGATGGGACCTGGGTTCCTTGGCCAAAGCCACAGCTCCATTGTTATCACAATACAAAGGTATTGGATGCTCAATGGACGGAACTACACCAAGTTCAGTGATGAACTTCTTCATCCAGACAGCCTCTTTGGCAGCATCGTTGGCAGCGATGTATTCAGCCTCCATCATCGAGTCTGCAACGGTTTCCTGTTTGGAACTCTTCCAACACACCGCCCTTCCATTGAGGGTAAAGACAAAACCGAGTACGACTTAGAGTCGTCCTTATCACTTTGGAAGCTCGAATCGGTAAAGGACTCCACCTGGAGTTCTCCATTACCATACACCAAGAACATCTCTTTAGTCCTTCTCAAGTACTTGAGAATGTTCTTCACAGCTATCCAGTGACTCTCTCCGGGATCTGCTTGATACCGACTCACTATACTTAGTGAGTATGCTACATCGGGTCTGGTACATAGCATCGCATACATGATAGAGCCTATTGCCGAAGCATAGGGTATCCCTTGCATGAGAGCTCTTTCCAAATCAGTCTTGGGAGACATCTCTTTGGAGAGAGTGAATCCAGAAATCGTGGGTAGGTTCCCACACTTGGATTCTTCCATACTAAACCTCTTTAGTATGGTGTCAACGTACCTGAATTGGGACAATCCCAGTATCCGTTTAGATCTATCTCTATAGATCTTAATTCCTAAAATGCAGGAGGCATCACCTAGATCTTTCATTGAGAATCTTTATGATAAGAGGAGCTTGACCGAGTGCAGCATAGGAACATCATTTCCTATCAAGAGTATGTCATCCACGTACAATACGAGGAAGACAACCTTACTCTCTGCAACCTTCTTATAGATACAAGGTTCATCTACGTTTTTGATGAAGTCAAACTCTTTGACTACAACATCAAAGCAGATGTTCCAACTCCGCGATACTTGTTTTAACCCATAGATGGATTTAAGCAGCTTGCACACCTTTCCGCTGCTCCCACTATCTACGAAGCCCTCTGGCTGAGTCATGTACACGCACTCTTCTAAATCACCATTTAGAAAGGCGGTCTTAACATCCATTTGCCAGATTTCGTAGTCATGGTATGCAGCAATGGCAAGTAAGATCCGGATGGACTTAAGCATAGCCACTGGAGAAAAGGTTTCGTCATAATCCACACCTGGTCGTTGACGAAAACCCTTTGCAACAAGTCTATCTTTGAAAGTCTCAACTTTTCCATCTACACCAAGTTTCTTCTTAAAGATCCATTTGCTCCCAATGGGTTTTACCCCTTCAGGAGCAACTTCCAAAGTCCATACTTTGTTGGTGTACATGGATTCCATCTCAGATCGTATTGCATCCAGCCATTTCACAGAGTCACCACTCGTGATGGCCTGCTCGAAGCTAGTCGGGTCATCATCTTCCATGATGCAATCCTCGCTCCCACCATCAACGAGAAAACCGCAGTATCTCTCAGGTGGATGAGAAACCCTACTAGATCGGCGGAGAGGCTGAGTTTCGTTAGGAACTACTGAATCATCTAGTTCTACCAAATCTTCTGTTGCAGTTTGTGTTGCTGGAACTTCTTCCAGTTCTACCTCCTTTCCACTAATTTCATTTGCAAGAAATTCCTTTTCTAAAAAGGTAGCATGCAGAGAAACAAACACCTTTTGTTCCTCGGTGTGGTAGAAGATATACCCGCACGAATGTTTGGGATATCCAATAAACTTACACAGAATAGACTTTGCCTCGAGCTTGTCCGGATTTTGTGTTTTCACATATGCCGGACAACCCCATATCCTAACATAATTAAGATATGGTCTCTTTCCTTTCCATATCTCATATGGAGTGGTTGGCACAGATTTGGTGGGAACCATATTCAATAGGTCTGCAGCTGTTTCCAGTGCATACCACCAAAAGGAAATAGGCAACTCAGCAGTGCTCATCATAGAGCGTACCATATCTAATAGGGTGCGATTCCTCCGCTCCGATACACCGTTGTGCTGTGGTGTATAAGGAGTAGTAAGATGAGAGAGAATCCCATTCTCTTTTAGATAATCCAGAAACTCATTGCTTAAGTATTCTCCTCCTCGATCAGATCGTAGGATCTTAATACTTTTGCCCGTTTGGTTCTCTACTTCGTGCTTATATTCCCTGAATTTCTCAAAAGCTTAAGACTTGTGTTTCATTAGGAACACATGTCCGTACCTTGAGAGATCGTCAGTGAATGTAATGAAGTAGGAAGAACCGTTCCTGACATGTGTAGACATTGGACCACATACATCACTATGTATCAGTCCCAAGAGTTCCGTAACTCTTTCTCCGTGTCCACTAAACGGAGTTTTGGTCATTTTGCCTTTGAGACATTACTGGCAAGTTTCATAAGATGATAATTCGAACGTATTCATATATCCATCCTTATGTAACTTAGCTAGTCGTGTCACATTGATATGACCAAGTCTACAATGCCACAAGAAGGATTCGTTCATTTCTGAACTTTTCCTCTTGTGTGTGTTTTGTATATTAAGGACTGTAGTTTGATTGAGAATGTATATGCCATTATGTAACGAGCCTGATCCAATCAACTTTTGATTTAGGAAGATGTCCATAACATTATCCTGTATTACAAAATTATATCCTTCTTTACTTAATAAAGAAACTGATATAACGTTGCATATCATGTTCGGTATATAATAGCATTCGTTCAGAATCAATGTATTACTACTTGGTAATACAAGGTGATATTCGCCAACTGCCTTGGTTGCAATATCTGCACCATTCCCTACTCTTACGGAATGATCACCCATTCCCAGTTCTCTACCTTCACGTAGCCCATGTAATATATTACATATGTGGGATCCCAATCCAGTATCTAATACCCAGGACGTACAGTGAACTGAGAAACAGTTCCCGATAACTAACACACCTAAAGAAGATGCATCAACATGCTTATTCTTCGTTTGGGCGGCATGAGAATCCAGATATTCTCCTGTTTCCTGGTCAGTCTTATAAAACTTACAAGAAATAACGGGACCAACGTTCCCCTGCTCAGTATAAAAAGCGGGTTCAGTTAATACATCCATATTATTATCTTGATTAAGGCCTGACATGGTCGCTACCTGGAGAGAGAGAGAAGAAAACACTTTAGCGTATGCTCTTCCAAGATTAGATTGGTTATTATCTTATCTAATCAGGATGTCTCTCACTATTTTTATCAAATCTTCCTTCAAACCCTAAAAGATAAGATTAGCCGGAATTAATTACACCTTACAAGTTCACCAATCTTTCAGCCAGATCAGTGTTGGTACTTTGAGGGAGGTTCCCCGTGCTCACGCACGGACCTAATTAAAATAAACATCGTTTTCCCAATGGCATAACCCCGTTAACACCTTTCTAGACACCTACGTGATCAACTAATTGTCCTGTGTAAAATTCTCCCAGGAGTAACTCTTACTCGCAGTGGGTATCAGGATCCATCTATCTCATAGAAGGTATGCAATCTCATTGCAAATTTCAACACTTGAAATTCCCGATAATGCTTTTACCCCTGGCGTCCTATGACCTTGACGCAGGCCAACAAACCATAGTCCGCTAATCAAGTTTAACCCATACATTTTTTGATTGAATTAAACCCACCCGTACGACCCTTGACGCAGGCCAACAAAGTCGTACGACTACCCTAATCCAATCACATCTCATGTTGCAGATAAGTACTAGTTAGCTACCGCACACTACGCCTTGACGCAGGCCAACAAACGTAGCACGAGTACTAAGTAATATCTATCTAAAATGTCGGAGGGCTACGCAGGTTTTTCAGAAAACCATGAGCGTAAAGAACTTGATATCGTTGTAGAAATAAGTGATTTTGAAAAGGAGTGTTTTTTAGGCTTTTCTAGTTTCGCTAAAGAGGTCACTTCCGGTGAAGGGATCTCGGCTCTTTCCTTATCGAATAAGGTGCAGGGTATATCATATATACCGCTGTGCAAAGCAAGAACTATAGAAGCAATCAAAAACTAAACCATGAGTTTGTAGCATCTGCCAGTTTTGCTAAAGAGGTCACTCCCGGTGAAGGGATCTCGGCTCTTTCCTCATCGAATAAGGTGCAAGGTATATCATATATACCGCTATGCTACCACAAACTCTAGGGTTCAGTGACAGTTTTGACGGTCACATAATCGAGTTAAGGTTATGTTCTTCTAGAGGGTCCACAGATATGCTTGCATGTTTTTCCAAAAGATTCAAACTCAAGAAAAATTCAACACTTGAAAGTTTTTCGTGTCGGGAAAAAGTGAGTTACTGATATCCGTTCGAACATTTTAACACGTTCTAAATTATCCGAAAAACTAAACGAAGTTAAACTTTCCGATCGAATCAACGAATACAAAAGATCTTCAGAAAACTCAACACTTGAGTAACATTAAAAATTCCAAGAAGCATGTAGTAATACATACGGATGAACCATAGAAAGAACTATCCCTGACACCCAAGTACTGTCGTGGAACCGCCGCCAAAAGCATGGTAAGGCCGCGGTTCCGCGGCGACTTAAAAGCTACAGTGACCCGTATTTCATAGTAATCTATACAATTACCTGCTTGATTTTTTGAGTATTTTTAATGTGGAAAAATCAATTTTTTTAGAAAATTTCCAGAGAGTGGTCCATTTTAGACGTTTCGGAGTTCGATCGGGCTTTTAACTTCGTCTACACGTCGCCTAATGCTCTAGCTGGGCTCTGATACCACTGTAGGGTTACTAAGCACTATCACAAGGGTCTACAAGGCATCAACAATGCGAATTTAAATTTTTCAAGTGCCGAACAACCTAAAGCGAGGATCTTTGCTAGATAATTAGGGTAAACAAGCCTATAAACAACTTTAGATCTAAGAGAAAGGGATTACAACCTTTGTAGTCCATTCCTTCGCTTCATAAGTTTCGAGTAGTAATCCCTTAGCCGCGATCCATGATCTCCCGGACTCAAGAGAGGCTCCACAGGCCGAATGATCCATGCTTGCTTGAAGTCTTCCTTTTCGAAGATGATCTACCTTGAAGAATCTTTAACTAAAGCTCTCACTTCTCTAGTCAAGTATTAGAGAAGTGAACACCCTAATCTAAGTGGCTAGAATAGATGAGGATGATGAAGTAGGAATTTAGCTCTCTTTTTATTTCAATTTCTCACACTTATTCATCACTAATCCAAAAGCTAGAAAGCTTTTTTCAAGAGGAAGAAGAAGAAAAAATCTATTTGTGATGAATAATGAAATTGTTATCATAGTTACAAATGCAACCTTGGGTCAAGTATGAAGGCATAACCCATGTAAAGACTTAACTAGGGTAAAGGGTTTGGGTTGGGTTATAAAATATCTATCCAAAATATCATAACAAAATATCTATGCTTAAAACAAAACAAAGGTTCTAGAAGCTTCATGAAAAAGCTAACCCAAATCAAACCCTAACCATATTTAATCTCCACAAATCATGTTGCATTTGTAATCAAAACTTGTTACAATATTATATATCACATATATAATATATTTTTGTAACAAAAGAAAATAATACAATTAACATATATCGCATATATATATCAATGTATTATCCGGTGAGAAAAAGAATTAATAAAGTGAGCTTATATTAGATAATGTAATTTAATATATCACATATATAATTATACATTAAATTATCGAATCAACACTTGATCCGACAATCCGACTATTTCGCATATAACCGACTAATATAACATGTACCGATTCATCGAATCAACACTTGATCCGATGACCCGGCTATATCACATATACCCAGCCGATATCATATATCGCGAGAATAGAATACGGTATCTCATATCGTATTATTCTCGGTCCCGCACATATCACATATGTGCTCTCCGTTTTGCCTGAGCCAGGAAACCTCTGTGTAGGACTCTAAAGAATCGTCAATACGCCGGCAGTAGATAATGATCATATCAAACACCCACAAGCTGTAAGCGGTCAGCTAAACGTAACATCCACCCAGGGATTGAGCGATCAGAAGATCAACAAGCAAGCCTGTACATTCTCCTGTGAATCCAATCAGTAACACTACCGTACAGTCCGGTCTTTTCGTCTGATATATCGCATATCTAGTCTAGGGGTGGTAAACGTCAGACCCCAGTAACCGATAAGTCGTGTTGATGTAAGGCTCATAACAGGTCGAGAAACTACTGATAACTCTGACCAGTAAATCTCCATATCAGCCCTGGCCAGAGACTTCCACTTATAGCCAATCGAACACAGCACAACATCAACTCCCTATACCAGGAGAGAAGAATCCCTTCCTATCGCTCATTGTCTCCATGTGATTCGGGACTGTACCCAAAAGCCACCGTTTTGCACACCCTCTTGGACGTGGTAAGGTGGAAATCAAAGCACAGTAAGAGTCACACAAGACTCTATTACGATCTCGGGTCTACAGACTAACCTGTACCAGTGTCACCGGAGAACTACCATCTGACGTGAGGTATAATACCATCTGGGAGTTCTCGGCGAGTCCGTTCAATGTACCCAGTCTCCACTGAGCACCCGTACACCATCTTTAATGTCAAAACATCGATGGATGTGGGATCATCCATCGCCCATCATATAGGTCAAGATACGTATACGCTAGCCTACTCTGGTGTAACGATGCCCTGTCTCGACACACCCTCGACTAGGAATAGTTATAGGATGTACTCATTGACTATCCTGTGTAAGTCGACGTTAGACACCCCACATGATGCGGGGAGGCGGAATAGGTAAAACAATCATTTTGTTTAAACTAACATCGACTAACTTTATGGATCTTTGCTAAACCCTAACCAACAACTATATAGAAGTGATTAGCTACTGTGATAGATGATTATACCTAATGAATCATGTCCTTCTTGTTCTCGTTGATCACCTCCTCGTCGGCCTCCTCGATGTGATAGAAGATCCAACCGAGAGTTGCTTCTCCAAGCTTTAACCTCTCACTTGAGGTAACTAGGTGACTATGAGTGCTAATCAAAGCAACCTAGAGGATATAGAAGAGGATTAGGGATCTATTAGTCTTGCTAACCCTAGGATCTCAACACATGAGAGGATTAGGATTAGTACTTTGAAGAGAGAGAGCTTGAGGAGAGAGAAGGTGTGAGTGAGAATGATCATGAATTATGTCTCATTTTAGAATATATGAAGCATGATAATTATTAAAATGAATAACATAATAATAATATCAACATGCTTCATTAACTCTCTTTGGGTGAATCATCTCATGAGTCATTAAGCAATAAATGCTTCATTAACTCATTTGGATGAATCACACCATGAGTCACTAATCCATTTAATGCAAATAACACCTAAGCCCTCCAACTCATCAATCTTCTAGAAGCTTCTCGACTAATTACGAGAATGCCCCTCCCATCCATGAAAACACGGAAATAATAAGACTGTATAAATCCAATAATCCAATACTAGAATCTGGCTTAAACTAAAGCCCGCTAGTAAAAACTGTCCGAACATCGTACGTGCATAAAAACACGTATGTGTCCGAACCTTGTCGTAAAACCATACAACCTCTATATCATTTCACCTGAAGCAGGGAAACTCTCTATGTGGGACTCTAAAGACTCGACTACTACGCTGGCAGTAGGTTCAACCACTGGCCGCAAGCGGTAATAGCTGTACGTAACGGTCCCCAGGTAGATGTCGATAAGAAGGCCGATGAGGAAACCCATCCGAACTCCTACTGAGCCTGATGTGACAATCTCCGTACAGTCCGGTCTGTTCGTCTAAGACTATCGCATATTGGGCTTAGAGGGACGGCAAGCGTCAGTCCCCTAAAAGCGGTATAAGTCGTGTTGGAGTGAAGCCCATTACACCTTGAGAAGCTACTAGAAATCCTACCAGTAAATCTCGTTTGCCCTGGCCAGGGACTTTGCATAATGGCTCTCCAAACACAGCGCGATATCAACTCCTAATACCGGGAGAGACGAATCCTATCTAACCGCCACTGCCTCTAAGTGCTTCGGGACTGCACCCAACTGCTACCTGTTTGCACGACTCCTTTGAGTCGTGGTAGGGTAGCAATCTAAGAACAGTGGGAACACACTCGAGACGAAGTAGTAGTGTCAAGTCTGCGGACTATGCTGTACTCATGTCACCTGGGAACTGTTAACTGACGACGGGTATAATACCAACCAACAGTTCCCTGCGAGTCCTGTCCGGTGTACCCGTAACCCAACGAGCACATGTATACTATCTCCAGTACAACGTACTAATGGCTGTGGGACAGTCCATTTCCCTTGCTGGGATGAGAAGCGTACATACTAGTCTACTCCGGAGTATCGATGCCCTATCTCGATAATCCTACGACTAGGGACCTGAAAAAGGATGTGCTTGTAGACTACCCAACCCCCACTAGTGTGACTGCCATCACAACGCTGGTAGTCAAGCAAGATCCTAAGGGCTCTATCAATATATATTCGCGATATGCTAACATATACACATATTAAGATAGATATAAACCAAGTAGCATACTACCATGTTTAGCAAGACTGTTAATATAACTGTGAATATCCTAAGCTTCCATTAAGTAATATACAAGCTAGTATAATACAATAATGGCCCCTAGGGCATATACACTAACAATCTCCCACTTGCACTAGGGCCATGTATTGGCGTATCGAAGACCTATCATCTCGAGTAGCCTCTCGAACTGAATCTGAGGTAAGGCCTTTGCCAATGGATCTGCAGTGTTCTCCTCTATAGCAACTCTCCGGACCTCGATCTCCCGGCGATCTATGATCTCCCTGATCAGGTGATACCGCCTTAAGATGTGTCTGGACTTCTGATGGGACCTGGGTTCCTTTGCTAAAGCTATAGTCCCGTTGTTGTCACAATACAGAGGTATTGGATCAACAATGGATGGAACCACATGAAGTTCTGTTAGGAACTTCTTCATCCAGACTACTTCTTTTACGGCATCGCAAGAAGCGATATATGTTGGAGATAGTGCCCTCAGAGTCAATTATTAGGTCACAGGTACGTGATTGTAATGATTGAGGGAGGACCTATCCCGGTAGGACAGTCTTACTCGAGATGATAGTATGCTATCTAGTTTACCTTTATCATCGTGTACTGTTTTAGGTGACCTGACACGTCGCTATTACACGTTGATAGAGCCCCTAGGATTCTTGCTTGACCACCAGCAGTATGAGGGCGATCATATAAGTGGGAGCTGGGGGTCTATAAGCTTATCCTTAAAAGGTCCCTAGTCGTGGGAGTTTCGAGACCGGGCATCGATACTCCATTAGTAGACTAGTGTATACAGTCGAGACCCCGACGAGGGGCGGTGGCCGGTCTCACAAGCCACTGGTGTCAGTTGGATCCCCTAAGATGTATACAGGTGCTCATTCGGTTATGAGTACACCGGACAGGACTCGCCGGGAACATGCTAGTTGGTCATATACCAGACGTCAGATGGCAGTTCCCTGGTGACATGTGTGCAGGTTAGTTCATCGACCTGGGGATCGTCATTTGTCTCGTGTGAGTTCCCACTGTACTTTGATTACTACCCTACCACGGCTCAAAGGAGTCGTGCAAACAGGTTTTAGTTGGGTACAGCCCCGAGCCACATGGAGGCAGTGAGCGTATCTTCAGGGGTTCGTCTCTCCCAGTATTGGGGGTGAGGTCGTGCTGTGTCTAGGAGAGCCATTACACAAAGTCCTTGGCCAAGGCAAGGAGATTTACTGGTAGGTATTCCAGTAGTATCTCAGGGTGTTCTGAGCTACACTCCGACACGACTTGTACCGCTTTTGGGGGTCTGACTTTTACCAACCCCTAGGCCCGCCATGCGATACTCATAGACGAACGGACCGGACTGCACGGATATTGTCACTGACAGGCTCAGTAGGGTTGTCAGGCCGAGTTCGCTCACAGACATCCCTTTTGGTCAATACCTGGTAGCCCGTTACGTATTGGCTTATACCTCTGACGTGCTAGTGGTTAAATCCACAACCAAGGTATTGACGAGTCTTTAGAGTCCCCCACATTCTGTTACTCAGCTTTCGGGCGAAAGGTTGTAGAGGCCGTATGGAGATATGGCAAGGTCCGATCAGATACGTGCGGTATTGCACGGATCAGTATCGGACAGTTTGTACTATAGGTCGTATGGTTATATGGCAGGGTTCGATCAGATGCGTGCGGTATTGCACGGATCAGGATCGAACAGATATTACTAGCCGGCTTTGGTTTAAGCCGGATTCTAGTATAGTACAGTGTAGATTTTGTCTCTTTGCATTTATATTTCGGTCGAAATACAGATGCGGGTGTGTATGCACAGTATCGGGGTTTTCCTGTAATTTATTACGGGACCAGTTTTCTGGAGTTGCCAGTTTGCTTTCCGTTTCGGTCAATTTCCTTTGTATCGTTCATTGGCCGAAGTTTGGTGGAGGAGGGCTTATTTGCATTGTTGCAAATAAGTGGTTGTGGAGGGGGTCTTTGCTTTTTTGTTGCATCATGATTATAGCCCCATCCCTTGACCTTGACTTCTTGACTTCCTCATGATGGCTTGACCTTTAAAGTCATCATGGTTGTTGATGATGGCATGACTTTTGGAGTGATGATTGTTGCTTTGAGTGTTGGATTTTCCTTACTATCATTTCTTTTTCATGATAGCTTTCCTCTCTCTCTCTTTTGTATTAGATGAGAATGGCTCCCTCTTTTGTTACACTCTTGACTCTCTCATTCTCACTCTCTCCTCCCCCTCTAGTTATGGCCGGCCAAGCTTGGAGGAGGGGTTGCCCATTTTTGTAGTGGGGATTTTTGCTCTCTTGATGTTAGAAAAATCCCCAAGTTCCTCCACATTGTTCTTGTATCATCCCTCCACCTAAAATGGCATCTCCATGAACCCCAAAGTGAGACTTGAGGACTACATATTCTACAGCGAACCTTGGGCACGTCGAGTAGCCGGCTTCGTGCCCGAGTTGCCTCGGCATTGAGGTGGGAGCCCGTAAACGATGTAGGCGATGTGGTGCACTTCCGGCGACGAGGAGGAGACGGGACATTCCGCAGGAGATCGGGACGATGACGAGAAGACCGGAGGACTTGGATCATCGGTATATCTCTATTCCCTTTCTTGTAGATAGCTAGGACTAATTAATGGTTCGATCCGGGTATTAGTGCGCGGCGGTTTGCCAGTTCAAGAAAAATTTTAAGTTTATCACTGCTTCCGCATTTGGCCGTCGGAATGATGGCCGGGGCGCCGCCGTGCACTTACAGTGGTATCAGAGCCTCGCCATTAACTTAGTCTAGCTTCGTGTAGTGTGTTTTTCTGTTCCGATCGATCGAAATGTCCAAAAACCCGTATTTGCCCACGACAGTTTTCTGTTGAAATTTTTTGGTCCCCAAAAATTTTTCAGGTTGTATAAAAGTACTGTGCAGGAAGATATAAGGCCACTGGAAAAGTTCGGCAAAGTGATCTCTTAAGTGAAGCGCGGAACCGCGGCCAAACCCTACCTTGGGCCGCGGTTCCGCGGCAATTCAGAGAGATCAATGGGCCAAAGTTCTCCAGTGGGCTTCTGGGGTTAAATTGGGGTTTTTGGAATATTAATATTGGGCCCATAATTTCTTTAACTGCTACAGTATTGTTTTGGGGCCCACTTGTTAAAATTTGATCGGTCGGATATTTTAAACACATTTTTCACAGTATTTACATTATATCTGCGACCGTGAATGTCACTTGATCGGTAAATCCGGTCTAACTGCTATAGCCCGGTTAGACGGATTTGCGAACGTGACTTTCACGTTGATGTTCTGTTTTTGCTGTGATGTTGCGGATCGGTCGGTAGGGATAGCCTGGATGCAATGCTAGTACAGTTCTGTTGTATTATGTACATTTGATATTGCGGGGCGAGCGTCCGATATGTGGACTGCCGTCACTGCCTGATTGTATTATTCTTTTGGGGCACGGCCTGGTTGCGGTCGATGTACCCGTTGTATGTATATTTTACTTTCTGTACTAGGATTACCTCGCGGAGGGGTGCACGGATAGCCGGGTTCTAGAGGGCAACAAGCCCGCATCTCATGGCATTGAGACGGAGGGGGCTTCACTCTAGGATTGGCGGGCTATTCGCCGCACTCGTAGGGGGTACAGGTTGACCCAGGAGGGGTGCCCAAGTTACCGGATTCCGTGAAGTGCTGGGTGGTCCATTCACGGCGCTGAAGGGGGCTGCCTCGCTTCAGGTTTTGGCGGGTAACTTGCCGCGCCCGTAGGGGTCTAGGTTTTCATTGCACAGGCTATCCACACGACCAGGGGAACGTCGGGTTTCAGTAGTGGCTCTGTGAAACCCGGGGATCCCAGATATCTGTATTGTTTCTGTGATACTGTACATTTTCTGTGATGTTGCATTTTATTCATGCCTTGAGCGAAATATAATATATATTAGTAGATGTTGTATATGTTTTACATCCGCGCTAGTCCAGTCCCCGCTCTGTCGTTAGTTAGCTAACCTAACGGGTAATGACGGGACCCAGTGGCGAATGCGGATGGCATATACGTACATCAGTATATTTTCGTTCTTTGTGGTGTGATCAATTGATGGGACTGCATTGATTCGGATCAATGAAAGTTTAAAAACAAACCTAATCTGATGTTGTTGGAACACTTTTTCAAAAAGCTGTTATTGCAAGGACGTTCACTTTTGTTTTGCATCGCGGTATTCATTTAGAATATCCTGCTCCTCAGTCGACGAGGCAAGGGCCGAGATCCCTTCACCGGGAGTGACCCCTTGGACAAAATTTTGCGTCAGGGCATTAACTTCACTATAGCCGATTACTTTTGCTTTGCATCGCGGTATTCATTTGGAATATCCTGCACCTCATTCTACGGGGAAAGAGCCGAGATCCCTTCACCGGGAGTGACCTCTTTAGCAACGGTTTTCGTCACTATATTTTCAAAAAGCTATCCGTTCCTTCAACGATATCAAGTTCATTACGTTAAAGGTTTTCGCCGGAAACCATTCGTAGCCCTCCGTCGTTTCATATGGGTAGTCAATAGTATTCAAGCTGTGTTTGTTGGCCAAAGTCAAGGCACAGTGTTTGGTAGCTGTTGGTTATTCATATGCAGCATAAATAGATGCGTTGGTTTGGAACAGTCGTACTGCCTTGTTGGCCAAAGTCAAAGGTATGTACGGGTGGATTCAAATCAACCTGGAGAATGACGGGTAGAACTTGACATGTGACTTATGATTTGTTGGCCAAAGTCAAGGTCATAAGAGCATGGGGCAGAAATCACATCGGGAGTTTCAAAAGTACTGAAACTTGCCAGATATGCGCATACCTTCTGGAGTGTGATAGCGTGAGCGGATTCCGTCACGTTATCATGCAATGATAGTTGGATCCCGATTCCCACTGATGAGTTAGTTTACTCCTCGGGTAACCCCGACTAATTCTTCTTTCAGGTTTGGAGGAGAATTTGAGGTACAGTGGGAGGATTCTAGATTAGATAAATTGGTAACCATTCTGATCTAGGTTAGAGTGCACGCTGAGTGTTTCTTTTCTCTCTCTCTTTGGCAGCGACCATTGACCCGACCCTACGACTATGACTCAGTGACCAAGTTGACCGAACCTTCTTAACACCGGCTTTTGGATTGTCAGAGTTGCGAACCTCATTGCCACTCCTACTTTTACCCTTTTCTCCAGGACACCCCGTTTTACTACGAACGTCCACTTCCATTGGACAAAACCATCGTATGGTTAGATACGAACTCGAAAGAATTTATTCGAGGATGGTTTCCGGTTCTGGAGAAAATGGATAGGATTATCCAGTTGTCTTTTCCTTTCACCTTCTCTCAGGATTCGAGTACTCCTTGGTTTAGGAGACAGTACACCTATTACGCAAATTGGATAGTCTTCTTCCAAACCTTAGGCTGGTGCCGACCGGTAGGGAATGAAGAAAACCAATTAGCATAACGATGGTGTGCAGAAGGTATTAAGTTCAGACAAAGCAAGGGATTAGTAAGAGGGCAAAGTAAATTGCAACAGATATTCACGACCAAATCAAATATTTCGTTACCACTCCCACATCACCTTTGTATTTCTCCAGGACACTCCGTATCACTACGAAGATCCACAGTTTATTTGGATACTCCATCGTATGGTTATATACGAACTCGAATGGAACTTGTTCCAGTTCGGGGATGGATTCTGGTCCAGGAGAAATAGGAATAAGGTTTATTCGGTTGTCTTTTATCTTCACCCTCTCTCATTGCGAGTGTTCCTAGGATTGGGACAGTACACCCATTATGCTTATTGGATAGTCTTCTTCCAAACCATAGGCTGGTGCCGAACGGTAGGGAAGGAAGAAAACCAATTGGCCTAAAGGGGTGTGCAGAAGGTAAAGACTAAAGACATATGAAGCGATTTGGAGAGGTGGCAAAGAATTATACGGTTACAGTTGTGAATCTGGATAATGGAAAGGGCATTACTAGGAATACCAGGATACCCCATCGAAACATTTCAATGTTTCAGTCTCACTATGTACTGTTAAAGGAAACTGATTTCCCGATTAGACACTTGCTCCAGGGTATGTATTTACCAGGTTTGATTCTCATATCTGTATGGTTTTACAGATGATGAGTGGGAGTAAGTTATTGGGAATTGGGTGATCATCCTCATTATATCGGGATTCGTTGTAATCGGTGATATTTGAGGAGATCATCTGGGCTGTTTGCCGGTCGGCAAATATTTGGTTTTGAATATCCGCTGTTATGCACCAATTTCAAATTGATATATCTGTACGTTTATATTCATAGAGTGAGATATACCTTTCTGAAATTATGTCTACGACATTTACCTATATCAGTGGATGGTTAGGTAAGGAGCATTGAACAGCGGTGTAATTCTTCTTAACCATAAGTACAGTTTTCAACCTACGACACACAGTGAATGAGTTATCAGACTCAAGGGACTTATACAGAGTATTGTATGTTGTACAGGGTCCATCAGGACAGAGGGGTTGGTCCTCGTACTATATTCGGTTTACTTATGACTTCTCTAGTTTTTAGACAGGTGTTTCGTGGAAACACAGGGTCCGAATTTTGAGAAGTTATAGGTATTTGAATAAAGTAGAGAACCAGATATTGCAAGTATCGGGATTCTTCAAAGTGATCGAAGATGTAGATACTTGTGTATGGTATTCAGTTGATAGTAATGATAAAGAGATCTTGCTTCTCTTTCGGGTTACTCATGATTGGAAGCATTCCTAAGTTGAGTAACGCCGATCGGCCTTCTTCCATTTAGTTGACATGCACTGGAGACAGCTGCATGATTTGAATCTGGTTCAATTAAATCAGTGCCTCTGGTCCTATATTGGATATAGAACAGTTCGTATCTTAACGATGTTAAGGTACGGGGAGTTGTCCGGATTATGCTTAAAACCAGACTCTGGATAACTCAAGGCACGTTTCTGTAATGGCTGTTTGTGGGTTGACCCAGGCTATGACGCGGGTTGACTTTCTACCATCTGGATGAACAATAGCAATATTGTTCTAGACTCGCCACAGTTTTATTAAAAATGGATTTTTTCAGAAAACAGTAGTGGGAGTATGGTAGAACTGGAAGTGATTCCAGAACCATAAACGATTACTGAAGATTTGATAAGGAACCTAAAGATTCAATTTGGATTGACATTCCATTGGCCACTCCGCAATTTTGGTGGGTAACTTCAGGCACCCGAGAGGTACTACGGTAGCCTCAAGGACGGTGACAGGGAAGTTCTTGTTTACCCACAATTACCATTGCTGTTGTTCCAGGCTGCGAGTCCCGGCGGGAGGATGAGTATAGCGTCGTTCTAAACTAGCTTTAGAAGTGTACGTTTATATGACTCTGCCAGAGGGTTGTCATAGTCAGTGGGAGCAGCGGAAGCATTGGTGGACAGGTAGCTTATGTCTATTTATAGACTAAAGCAGATGTAGCGGAGATAGATCATCTATTTCTGACGTGACAGTCATGGGTTTGACTTCATCAGAATAGGGGATGGATCTGTTGAGAAGGTAGTAGGGTGTGATATCCTGGTATTTGGATGACATACACAGAATAGGAAAGGAAACTCATACACTACGATTGGTTATACTTTGGTCGTCATACAGTTGTTTCTCCACAAAGGAAATGGATTTTATATCAGACATACTGGTTACAAGATCTATGGTTTTAGATCTAGATTTGGGTGGTTTCCCAATCAGGGTACTTGACAGCATTCTAAGAGTATTTAGGATGGACGACTCCTGGCACGGTAGTGTACCTGCAGGTGATGGAGTCACCCTCTCTAAAGGTGTCTTACAGACTAAAGGGGAGAGGGACGTACATGATTGGCAGATCACTTGCTTAGGCAATTGAGTCAATCATGAGATGTCAAGTACCACACCAGATGTTGTTCTTGCACTAGATGCAATAAGTTGACATTAATCCAATCCTGGAGAAACAGTCGGAAGCAGTTTTAGAACATAAGTGGATGTTCTAGGGATATGATAACGACAGCCTCATTCAAGAGACAGTTATCATTCCAGGCTTCCAAGGTGACATGGACGACAAGGAGGTTGTCAGAGTTATAGTTTTCCTTCTGATGAGGGGCAGTATTTTGGACAAGTGGTCCAAGGCAATACTGAGGGAGGCATGGCGTAGGATACTGATTAAGTTCAGTTGACGAAACAGTCTAAGAAGTTTGGATTTGGAGTTCATTTATGAGCTAGGTCCCATCAGACATCCAGACACATTCTAAAACAGGTATTGCTCATTTCGGGAGATGGGTTTCTCCGCGAACTTGAGATATAGAGAGACATAGAAAGAAACAACTAAGTGGATCCACTCACTGAGGCTATTCCTCGAACACAATAGTTCCGCAAACGAGCTTTGTGAGACTGACTAGTAGAGGAGTTGGATGTTCGGTATCACACGGGCTGTGAGTATGCGACATCGCAATAATTAGCCTTGAGTGCAAGTGGGAGATTGTTGGAGATAGTGCCCTCAGAGTCAATTATTAGGTCACAGGTACGTGATTGTAATGATTGAGGGAGGACCTATCCCGGTAGGACAGTCTTACTCGAGATGATAGTATGCTATCTGGTTTACCTTTATCATCGTGTACTGTTTTAGGTGACCTGACACGTCGCTATTACACGTTGATAGAGCCCCTAGGATTCTTGCTTGACCACCAGCAGTATGAGGGCGATCATATAAGTGGGAGCTGGGGGTCTATAAGCTTATCCTTAAAAGGTCCCTAGTCGTGGGAGTTTCGAGACCGGGCATCGATACTCCATTAGTAGACTAGTGTATACAGTCGAGACCCCGACGAGGGGCGGTGGCCGGTCTCACAAGCCACTGGTGTCAGTTGGATCACCTAAGATGTATACAGGTGCTCATTCGGTTATGAGTACACCGGACAGGACTCGCCGGGAACATGCTAGTTGGTCATATACCAGACGTCAGATGGCAGTTCCCTGGTGACATGTGTGCAGGTTAGTTCATCGACCTGGGGATCGTCATTTGTCTCGTGTGAGTTCCCACTGTACTTTGATTACTACCCTACCACGGCTCAAAGGAGTCGTGCAAACAGGTTTTAGTTGGGTACAGTCCCGAGCCACATGGAGGCAGTGAGCGTATCTTCAGGGGTTCTTCTCTCCCGGTATTGGGGGTGAGGTCGTGCTGTGTCTAGGAGAGCCATTACACAAAGTCCTTGGCCAAGGCAAGGAGATTTACTGGTAGGTATTCCAGTAGTATCTCAAGGTGTTCTGGGCTACACTCCGACATGTCTTGTACCGCTTTTGGGGGTCTGACTTTTACCAACCCCCTAGGCCCGCCATACGATACTCATAGACGAACGGACCGGACTGCACGGATATTGTCACTGACAGGCTCAGTAGGGTTGTCAGGCCGAGTTCGCTCACAGACATCCCTTTTGGTCAATACCTGGTAGCCCGTTACGTATTGGCTTATACCTCTGACGTGCTAGTGGTTAAATCCACAACCAAGGTGTTGACGAGTCTTTAGAGTCCCCCACATTCTGTTACTCAGCTTTCGGGCGAAAGGTTGTAGAGGCCGTATGGAGATATGGCAAGGTCCGATCAGATACGTGCGGTATTGCACGGATCAGGATCGGACAGTTTGTACTATAGGCCGTATGGTTATATGGCAGGGTTCGATCAGATGCGTGCGGTATTGCACGGATCAGGATCGAACAGATATTACTAGCCGGCTTTGGTTTAAGCCGGATTCTAGTATAGTACAGTGTAAATTTTGTCTCTTTGCATTTATATTTCGGTCGAAATACAGATGCGGGTGTGTATGCACAGTATCGGGGTTTTCCTGTAATTTATTACGGGACCAGTTTTCTGGAGTTGCCAGTTTGCTTTCCGTTTCGGTCAATTTCCTTTGTATCGTTCATTGGCCGAAGTTTGGTGGAGGAGGGCTTATTTGCATTGTTGCAAATAAGTGGTTGTGGAGGGGGTCTTTGCTTTTTTGTTGCATCATGATTATAGCCCCATCCCTTGACCTTGACTTCTTGACTTCCTCATGATGGCTTGACCTTTAAAGTCATCATGGTTGTTGATGATGGCAGGACTTTTGGAGTGATGATTGTTGCTTTGAGTGTTGGATTTTCCTTACTATCATTTCTTTTTCATGATAGCTTTCCTCTCTCTCTCTTTTGTATTAGATGAGAATGGCTCCCTCTTTTGTTACACTCTTGACTCTCTCATTCTCACTCTCTCCTCCCCCTCTAGTTATGGCCGGCCAAGCTTGGAGGAGGGGTTGCCATTTTTGTAGTGGGGATTTTTGCTCTCTTGATGTTAGAAAAATCCCCAAGTTCCTCCACATTGTTCTTGTATCATCCCTCCACCTAAAATGGCATCTCCATGAACCCCAAAGTGAGACTTGAGGACTACATATTCTACAGCGAACCTTGGGCACGTCGAGTAGCCGGCTTCGTGCCCGAGTTGCCTCGGCATTGAGGTGGGAGCCCGTAAACGATGTAGGCGATGTGGTGCACTTCCGGCGACGAGGAGGAGACGGGACATTCCGCAGGAGATCGGGACGATGACGAGAAGACCGGAGGACTTGGATCGTCGGTATATCTCTATTCCCTTTCTTGTAGATAGCTAGGACTAATTAATGGTTCGATCCGGGTATTAGTGCGCGGCGGTTTGCCAGTTCAAGAAAAATTTTAAGTTTATCACTGCTTCCGCATTTGGCCGTCGGAATGACGGCCGGGGCGCCGCCGTGCACTTACAATATACTCCGCTTCCATCGTCGAGTCAGCAACGGTGTCCTGCTTGGAACTCTTCCAGCACACCGCCCCTCCATTGAGGGTAAAGACATAACCTGACATGGACTTGGAGTCATCCTTGTCACTCTGGAAGCTGGAGTCAGCAAAAGCCTTGATCTTGAGGTCTTTTCCGCCGTAAACCAAGAACATATCCTTAGTCCTTCTCAGGTACTTTAGAAAGTTCTTTACTGCTATCCAGTGCTTCTCCCCTGGGTCTGACTGATACCGGCTTACTACGCTCAGTGCGTAAGCTACATCTGGTCCGGTGCACAACATCGCATACATTATAGAGCCTACCGCAGAAGCGTAGGGTATAATCGACATGCGATCCATTTCCAAATCAGTCTTAGGAGACATCTCTTTGGAGAGGGTGATTCCGTGACAAGCCGGTAAATTACCGCGCTTAGAATCTTCCATACTGAATCTTTTTAGTATAGTGTTGATATACCTGGACTGCGAAAGTCCCAACATCCTCTTAGATCTATCATGATAGATCCGGATCCCCAGAATGTAAGAGGCATCACCCAGGTCTTTCATGGAGAACCTGTGTGACAAAAATCCTTTGACAGATTGTAGCATAGGAATGTCATTTCCTATCAAGAGAATGTCATCCACGTACAAGATGAGGAATACGACAGTTCGTGCTACAATTTTACTATATATACATGGTTCATCTGGATTTTTGATAAAGTCATATTCCTTGACCGTTTCATCAAAAAAGATGTTCCAACTCCGCGATACCTACTTTAGTCCACAAATGGACTTAAGCAACTTGCACACTTTCCCGCTGCTCCCACTCTGATTGAAACCTTCTGGCTGATCCATATAGACGAACTCTTCTAAATTACCATTTAGAAAAGCCGTCTTTACGTCCAACTGCCAGATCTCATAATCATGGAAGGCAGCAATGGCAAGAAGGATCCGAATGGATTTGAGCATAGCCACTGGAGAAAAGGTTTCGTCATAGTCCAACCCAGGTCTTTGACGAAAAATCTTTGCAACAAGTCTAGCCTTATAGGTTTCTACCTGTCCATCTACACCAATCTTTTTCTTGAAGATCTACTTGCATCCTATGGGTTTTACCCCATCTGGAGCAAAGTCCAAAATTCATACTTTGTTGGTGTACATGAACTCCATTTCGGTCCGCATTGCATCCAGCCATCTTACTGAGTCGCCGCTCTGGATGGCCTGCTAGAAGCTAGTAGGTTCATCATTATCAATGATGCGATCTTCTCTATCCCCGTCTATGAGAAAACCGTAGTATGTCTCAGGCGGATGAGACGGCCTACTACTCCTGTGAAGGGGTGCGGGAATGTCCTGTTCTTCTTGAACTTCTGGTTCTACCAAACTTTCAGTATTAGTTTGTGGTTCTGGAATTTCATCCAGTTTTATTGCACTACCACTTGTTTTTGTTGGTTATAGTGCCCTCAAAGTCAATTATTGGATCGTAGGTACGTGATTGCTGTAAGTTCACGGCGGCGCCCCGGCCGTCAATCCGATGCCGGAATGCGGAAGCGATGCTTTTCTTTAACTTTTCAAACCGGCACCACCGCACACTAAAAACCCGAATCGTGCCATTAATCTAGTCCTAGCTAACAAGATGGGAAGAGAGATATACCGAGCGATCCATGTCCTTCGGTCTTCTCGTCGTCGTCCCGATCTCCCCGCGGAATCTCCGGTCTCCACCTCGTCGCCGGAAGGGCACCACGTCGCCGGCTTTTTTTACGGGCTCCCACCTCTGGTCCGAGGCAACTCGGGTATGAAGTTGGCGAGTCGACGTGCCCAAGATTTGCTGTAGAATGAAGTGTAGAGAACTATGTGTCTCATGGGGTTTATGGAGGTTGTCATTTGGTGGAGGAAAAGATATAAACTTTTGGAGGAGGAGCTAAAATGATTTTGCCAAGCCAAATGAGTGTAATTCCCTCATCCAAAAATTGGGACAGCCCTCCCTTTACTTGGCCGGCCATGGCATGAGGGAAAATGAATGAGATTGGTTTTTTTTTTGTGGCCAAATGAAAATCAGTGTATCAAAATCAAGAGAGTGTGCACATAATGCAAGAGAGAGGTCAAAAATGATATCATGAAAAGAAAATGATCACAAAACCAAACCCACACTCCACAACCATCTCCCATCATCAAGTCAAAAAGTCAAGCAATCTTGAAGCATAATCATGAAGCAAGAAAGTCAAGGAACTAAGAACCATCATGATACAAATATATGCAAAGACAACCCTCCAAAATGCTTATTTGCACAAATGCAAATAAACCCTCCTCCACCAAATTTCGGCCAATGAAAGATATAAAGAAATATGGCCGAAACGGAAAATAAACTGGCAACTCCAAAAAACTGATCCCGTAATAAATTACAGGAAAACCCCGCTACTGTGTATACACACCAGCATTTGTATTCCGACCGAAATACAAATGCAATGAGACAAAATCTACACTGTACAATACTAGGATCTGGCTTAAACCAAAGCATGTTAGTATTAACCGTCCGATCAGGATCCGTGCAATACCGCACGTATCTGATCGAACCCTGCCATATCTCCATACGGTCTCTACAGCGTTTCGCCCGAAACTTGAGAAACTGGTCTGTGGGGGACTCTAAAGACTCGTCAACATCTTGGTTGTGGATTTAACCACTAGCACGTCAGAGGTATTAGCCTATACGTAACGGGCTACCAGGTATTGACCAAAAGGGACGTCGATGAGCGAACTCATCCTGACACCCTACTGAGCCTGTCAGTGACAATATCCGTACAGTCCGGTCCGTTCGTCTGTGAGCATCGCATGGCGGGCCTAGGGGGTTGGTAAAAGTCAGACCCCTAAAAGCGGTACAAGTCGTGTCGGAGTGTAGCCCAGAACACCCTGAGATACTACTGGAATACCTACCAGTAAATCTCCTGCCTTGGCCAAGGACTTTTCATGTACTGGCTCTCCTAGACACAGCGTGACCTCACCCCCAATATCGGGAGAGACGAACCCCTGAAGATCCGCTCACTGCCTCTATGTGGCTCGGGACTGCACCCAACTAAAACCTGTTTGCACGTCTCCTTTGAGCATGGTAGGGTAGTAATCAAAGTACAGTGGGAACTCACACGAGACAAATGACGATCCTCAGGTCGATGAACTAACCTGTACACATGTCACCAGGGAACTGCTATCTGACATCAGGTATAATACCAACTAGCAGGTTCCCGGCGAGTCCTGTCCAGTGTACTCATAACCCAATGAGCACCTGTATACATCTTAGGTGAACCAACTGACACCAGTGGCTTGTGAGACCGGCCACCGCCCCTCGTCGGGGTCTCGACTGTATACACTAGTCTACTCTGGAGTATCGATGCCCTGTCTCGAAACTCCCACGACTAGGGACCTTTTAAGGATGTGCTTATTGACTACCAACTCCCACGTATATGATCGCCCTCATACTGCTGGCAGTCAAGCAAGAATCTTAGGGGCTCTATCAATTTGTAATAGCGACCTGTCAGGTCACCTAAAGCAGTACACAATGATAAAGATAAACCAGATAGCATACTATCATCTCAAGTAAGACTGTCCTACCGGAATAGGTCCTCCCTCAATCATTGCAATCACGTGCCTGTGATCCAATAATTGACTCTGAGGGCACTATCTCCAACAATCACCTACTTGTACTCAAGGCTAATTATTGCGATATCGCATACTCACAGCCCGTGTGATACCGAACACCCAACTCCTCTACTAGTCAGTCTCACAAAGCTCGTTTTCGAAACTATTGCATTCGAGGAATAGCCTCAGTGAGTGGATCCGCTTTGATGTTTCTTTCTATGTCTCTCTATATCTCATGTTCGCCGAGAAAGCTATCTCCCGAAAAGAGCAATACTTGTCTTAGAATGTGTCTGGATGTCTGATGGGACCTAGCTCATAAATGAACTCCAAATCCAAACTTCTTAGACTGTATCGTCAACTGAACTTAATCAGTATCCTGCGTCATGCCTCCCTCAGTATTGCCTTGGACCACCTGTCCAAAATACTGCCCCTCGTCAGAAGGAAAACTATAACTCTGACAACCTCTCTGTCATCCAGGTCACCTTGGAAGCCTGGAATGATAACTGTCTCCTGAACGAGGCTGTCGTTATCATATCCCTAGAACATCCACTTATGTTCTAAAACTGCTTCCGATTGTTTCTCCAGTATTGGATCAATGTCAACTTATTGTATCTAGTGCAAAAACAGCATCTGGTGTGGTACTTGACATCTCATGATTGACTCAATTGCCTAAGCAAGTGATCTGCCAATCATGCACATCCCTCTCCCCTTTAGTCTCTAAGACACCTTTAGAGAGGGTGACTCCATCACCTGCAGGTACAGCACCATGCCAGGAGTCGTCCATTCTAAATACTCTTAGAATGCTGTCTAAGTACCCTTAATTGGGAAACCACCCAAATCTAGATCTAAAACCATAAATCTAGTAACCAGTATGTCTGATATAATGTCCAAATCCCATGTGGAGAAACCACTGTGTGACGACCAAAGTATAACCGATCGTAGTATAGGAATATCACTTCCTACTCTGTGTATGTCATCCAAATGCCAGGACATCACACCCTACTACCTTCTTAACAGATCCATCCCCTATTCTGATGAAGTCAAACCTATGACTGTCACATCAGAAATAGATGATCTATCTCCGCTATATCTTCTTTAGTCTATAAATAGACATAAGCTACCTGTCCACCAATGCTTCTGCTGCTCCAACTGACTACAACAACCCTCTGGCAGAGTCATATACACGTACACTTCTAAAGCTAGTTTAGAACGACGCTATACTCATCCTCCTGCCGGGTCTCGCAGCCTGGAACAACAGCAATGGCAAGTGTGGGTAAACAAGAACTTCCCTGTCACTATACTTGAGGCTACCGGAGTACCTCTCGGGTGCCTGAAGTTGCCTACCTTATCTGCGGAGTGGCCAATGGAATGTCAAACCAGATTGAATCTTTAGGTTCTTATCAAATCTTCAGTAATCGTTTGCGGTTCTGGAATCACTTCCAGTTCTACCATACTCCCACTACTATTTTCTGAAAAAATCCATTTTTGTTAAAACTGTGGCGAGTTAAGAACAATATCACTATTGATCTTCCAGATGGTAGAAAGTCAACCCACGTCATAGCCTGGGTCAACCCACAAACAGCCATTACAGAAACGTGCCTTGAGTTATCCAGAGTCTGGTTTGAAGCATATGCCAGACAACTCCCCGTACCTTAACAATGTTAAGATATGAACTGTTCTATATCCAATACAGAACCAGAGACACTGATTTAATTGAACCAGATTCAAATCATGCAGCTGTCTCCAGTGCATGTCAACTAAATGGAAAGAGTCCGATCAGCGTTACTCAACTTAGAAGTGCTTCCAATTATGAGTAACCTGAAAGAGAAGCAAGTTCTCTTTGTAGGGTTCCTAGGCACTCTAAGGAGGTCTCACAAGGCATCAACCATGCCAATTTCAAATTTTACGGTGCCGAGAAACCCTAGACTACGGATCGTTAACTAGATATTTAGGCGAAACAAGCAACTTTTAAGAAGTCTAACTACAAGAACGGAAATACAGCCTTTGTAGATCCGGTCCTCCACCTCCATAGCTCCGCAATGAAGTCTCCTCACTGTCCAAATGGAAACCCGGGCTCTAGCGTCGGTTTCATCGGAGAAATAGGCGGGCAAGGTCGTCGGCTTCGTGCCGAAGATGATCTACGTCGAGGCATCACAAGATCAAGCTCCCACTTCACCAAGTCATGAAACTTGTGAAGAAAACACCCTATACTACTTGGCAAGAGGTAGAGGATGAAGAAATAGGAAGTGGGTTCACTTTAGAATTGGATTTCTCACTCATTTACTCAAGTTGCCATTGAAGTAGAAAGCTTTTCTTTCTTGCTCATGAAGAAGAAGAAGAAAGAAATGAATATGATAAGTTATTTAAATCCAAAAGAAAAATGAATACTTATGATGTTCAAACCATGGTTAAGTGTAAAGAATGAATCATGGTTAAGTGGAATGGTTAGGGTTAAGCATGAGACAAAATGGTGACTTAGTCAAAGCTTCATGAAGCTTCAAATACAAACAAAGAAAGCCACCATCTTTCCCATTTTCTTTTCCAAAATAAAATAAATGAAATAAATAAATAAATGAATAAGAAAATGAAAACCCTAACCATTACACAACCATGGTTTAATCTTTACACAAACCATAGTGAGCATGTATCATCAAACATGATACAAACTTGTGTACAAAAGTATATCACATATACAATATGCACAATCCAAGTGAGAAAATCCATTTAAAGTGAACCAATACTAGTTAATGTAAATTAATATATCATATATATATAATTGTACATTAAATCATTAAATCAACACTTGATTTAACGATCCGGTCATATCGCATATAACCGACTAATATCCAATGTATCGATTTATCGAATCAATCCTTGATTCGATAACTAGGTTATATCGCATACAACCATTCGACACATTCATCGCAAGAATAGAATACGGTATCACATACACGTATTATTCTCGGTCCCGCACATATCTCATATGCGCGCCTATTTCGTTTCTCTTGAGCCAGGAAACCTCTGTGTAGGACTCTAAAGACTCATCAATACGCCGGCAGCAGGTGATGATCATATCAAACACCCACAAGCCGCAAGCGGTCTGCCAAACGTAACGGCCACCCGGGTATTGAGCGATGAGAAGATCGACGAGCAAGCCCGCTCACACTCCTGTGAATCCAACCAGTAACACTTACCGTACAGTCCGGTCTGATCGTCTGATATGTCGCATATCTCGCCTAGGGGTGGTAAACGTCAGACCCCAATAGCTTGATAAGTCGTGTCGATATGAGATCTATAACAGTTTGAGAAACTACTGGTAACACTTACCAGTAAATCTCAGCAACCCTGGCCATGGATTTCCGGTTATAGCCAATCGAACACAGCACAACATCAACCCCCTATACCGGGAGTGACGAATCCCCTCCTATCGCTCGTTGCCTCCATGTGATTCGGGACTGTACCCAAAAACCACTATTTTGCATGCCCTCTTGGACGTGGTAAGGTGGAAATCAAAGCACAGTGGGAACCACACAAGACTCTATGACGATCTCGGGTCAACAGACTACTCTGTACCAGTGTCACCTGAGAACTGCCATCTGACGTAAGGTATAATACCATCTGGGAGTTCTCGGTGAGTCCGTCCAGTGTACCCAGTCTCCACTGAGCACCCGTATATCATCTCTGATGTCAAACACCAATGGATATGGGATCATCCATCGCCCATCTGTATGGGTTGAGAAGGTATACGCTAGTCTACTCTGGCATATCGATGCCCTGTCTCGATACACCCATGACTAAGGACCTTGAAGGATGTACTTATGGACTACCATGTCCCCACTAGTATGATCTGCATCATAGTCCAGGTAGTCAAGTACACATCCTAAGGGCTTTACCAACATGTAACAGAGAGACAATCAGTGTACACGTCAAGGTAAAGAGTAACCAGATAGCATACTATCATGTCGAGCAAGAAAGTCCTCCCTATATATGTCCCAGCATCCACTACAATATACATCCTATGTATAGCAATGGCCTCTAGGGCATACATATAACTAACAATCTCCTACTTGCACTAGGGCCATCTGATAGCAGTGGTTGTAGTATCTCATACTCAACCATCCCATAAAAGTCTCTCTCTGGGAATAGGCCTTCGTGAGTGGATCCGCCGTGTTGTCCTCTGAGTCTACTCTCCTGACCTCGATCCCCTGGAGATCAACCATCTCCACAATCAGGTGACACTGCCTTAGAATATGTCTGGATCACTGATGGGACGGACGTTCCTTGGCATAAGCCACAACTCCATTGTCTCACAACGGTAGGAACGTAGTTCATCTCATGAACCAATATACACCCAAACAGCCTCTTTGGTAGCATCTTAAGTAGCGATGTATCCAGCCTTTATCATCTAGTATGTCACGGTATCTAGCTTGGAACTCTTCCAACATACCGTCCCTTTACTGAGGGTAAAGACAATGCCAGAGACTGACATTCAGTCGTTCTTATCACCCTGGAACCCTTCCAGTGATTCTCCCCAGGATCGATTGATACCATCTCACTACAACTAGTGAGTATCCTAACATCCAATTAGATCTATCTCATAGATCTAAACACCAGGATTTAGGAGGTATCACTTTGATCCTATATGGAGAATCATTGTGATAAGCGGAGATTGATCGAGCGTAGCATAGGAAACTCATTCCCTATCAAGAGTATGTCATCCACGTACTCTACGAGGATCGTCACCATACTCCCTACTACCTTTTTGTTTATACAAGGTTCATCTACCATTTTGATGATGTCAACTTCTTTGACTAACACATCAAAATAGACGTTCCAACTCCGCGATGCCTGCTATATCTTATAAAGCATCTTGTACACGTTTCTGCTGCTCCCACTGTCTACGAAGCCCTCTGGCTGTGTACTTACAGACGTTCTCTTCTAAAACATCATTTAGAAAAGCAGTCATGACACCCAACCACCAGATATCGTAGTCATGGTATGTAGCCGTGGGAAGTAGAATCTGGATGGACTTAAGCATAGCCACTTGAAAAGGTTTCATCATTATCCACGCCTGGTCAATGACTAAAACCTTTAACAAGTCTAGCTTTCAAAGTCTCAACTTTTCCATCTACACCAAGTAATCTTCTCAAGATATACTTGCTCCTGATGGGGATTTAACTCTTCAGATATAGCAACCAAAGTCCATACTTTGTTGGTGTATAAGGATTCCATCTCAGTTCACTAAGCATCCAGCCATTCTTACAGAGTCCCACTCTTGACGGCCAGCTCGAAACTAGTTGGGTCATCATCTCATGATGCATTCCTCACTCCTACTGTCATCGAGAAACCGAAGTATCTCTCAAGCAGGTGAGGAACCCTGCTAGATCGGCGGAGAGGCTGAGGTTCGTCGGGAACTATTGAATCCTTTAGTTCTGTCAAATCATCAGCTGCAGTTTTGTATAGCTGGAACCTTTCCAGTTCTACACAACTGACTTTACCTCGAGCTTGTCCGGATTTTGCTTTTAGACATAGGCCGGACAATCCCAAATCTTAACTAACTTAAGATATGGGCTCTTCCCTTTCCATATCACATATGAAGTGGTAGGCAGTGATTTGATTCGAACCTAATTCAATAGGTATGCAGCTTCTCAAGCGCATAACATCCAAAAGGAAATAGGTAACTCAGTAATACTCATCATAGAGCACACGATATCTAATATTGTATGATTGCTTCGCCCCGATACACCGTTGTGCTGTGGTGTATTCAGAGGAGTAATACTGAGAGAGAATCTCATTCTCCTTTAGAATAGTCCAGGAATGCAATGCACAAGTATTCTCCTCCCTGATCTTATCATAGGACATAATACTTATACCCGGTTTTTGGTTCTCTACTTCTAACTTATATTCTGCGAATATCTCAAAAGGTTCGGACTTGTGTTTCAACAGGAACATATGTCAGAATCTTAAGAGATCATCAGAGAACGTAATGAAGTATAAAGAACCAGTCCTGGCATGTGTAGACAGGAGACCTTACATACATCATAATGTATCAGTCCCAAGAGTTTACTAACTCTTTCTCTGTTTCCAATAAACAGAGCTATGGTCATTTAATCTTTGTGACATGACTGGCAAGTTTCACAAGATGTAAATTCAAACTAATTTAAATATGCATCTAAAATGTAACTTCAGCCAGTCGGGTCGCATTGATATGACCTAGTCTATAATGCCTCAAGAATGATTCGTTCATTTCTGAACTCTTCCTCTTATGTGTGTTCCGTATACTAGGAACTGTAGTTTGATTTAGAACATCAATGCTTTTAGATAACGTGCCTGAACCGATCAACTTTTGATATAGGAAATGTTCAAAACATTATCCAACAATACAAAATTTTATCATTTCTTTACTTGTAAAGAGAGTGATATGATTTTGTATATCAGGTTCGGTATCTAATAACATTCGTTCAGAATCAATGTATTGGTAATACAGGGTGACAGTGACCAACAGACTTGGCTGCAACACTTGCCCCGTTTTCTGTCTCATGAAACTTATCACCCGTTCTCAGTTTTTCTACCCTTTTGTAGCCCTATGTAACAGATTACATATCTGGGATCCTGATCCGGTATCAAATACCCAGGATGCAGAGGATACTGAGAAACAGTTCTTTATAACGAACACACCCGAAGATGATGCATCAGCATGCACTCACTTCGTTTGGGCGGCACGGGAATCCTGGTATTCTCCTTATTTCCTGCTCTGTCTTATAGCAATTATAAGTTGGAGCGGGACCAACGTTTCCCAGCTCAGTATAACAAGCGGGTTCGGTCAATACATCCATATAATTATCTTGATTAAGGCGTGATATGGTCGCTACCTGGAGAGAGGGAGAAGAAAACACTCAGCGTGCGCTCTTGCAAGATCAGACTGGTTATATATTTTATCTAATCAGGATGGCTCCCACTGCTTTTTATCAAATCTTCCTTCAAACCCTAAAATGAAAGACTAGCCGGGATTAATTACACACTACAAGTTCGCCAATCTTTCAGCCAGGCCAGTGTCGGTACTTTGAGGGAGGTCCCCCGTGCTCTCGCACGAACCTAATTAATGTAAACCTCGTTTTCCCAGAGGCGTAACCCCGTTGACACCTTTCTACACACCTACTTGATCGGCTAATTGTAATGTATAAAACTCTCCCAGGAGTAACTCTTACTCACAGCGGGTATCGGGATCCAACTATCTCATAGAAGGTATGCAATCTCATTGCAAATTTCAACACTTGAAATTCCCGATAATATTTTGCCCCTAGCGTCCTATGACCTTGACGGAGGTCAACAAACCATAGGCTACTAGTCAAGTTCAACCCGTCATTTCTTGATCGAATTAAACCCACCCACACGACCCTTGACAGAGGTCAACAAGGCCGCACGACTACCCTAATCCAATCTGCATCATATGCATAAGCAGATAAATACTAGTTAGCTACCGCACACTACGCCTTGACGGAGGTCAACAAACGTAGCACGAATACTAAATAGGACTTATCTGAAATGACGGAGGGCTACGACAGGTTTTTCTAAAAACCTATTGCGTAATGAACTTGATATCGTTGTAGAATCAAATGATTTTGAAATGGAGTGCTTTTGAGGCTTTTCTAGTTTTGCTAAAGGAGTCATTCCCGGTGAAGGGATCGTCGGTCCTTTCCTCGTCGAATGAGGTGCGGGATATATCATATATATCACTGTGCAAAGCAAAAACTCTTAAAAGTAATCAAAAGACAAACCGAGTGTGTAGCATCTGCTAGTTATTGCTAAAGGAGTCACTCCCGGTGAAGGGATCTCGGTCCTTTCCTCATCGAATAAGGTGCAGGATATATCACATATACCTCTGTGCAAAGCAAGAACTGTAGCTACCTGTTTTATTTTGAAATTCGATTCCACAACATCAATTAGGTTTATTTTCTTTCATTAATCTCATTAATGAATATCCCATCAATTAAGTCCACCTAAACATCACAGATAAATATAACGTACGCTTATGCCATCCGCATTCGCCTCGATGTCCCGTCTGCACCGTTAGGTTAGGTAACTAACGGCAGAGCGGGGCAGGGCTAGCGCGGGTGTAAAACATAAGCAACGTTTATATAATATATCATATATACTATATATAATATCTGTCACAGAACATCACATGATCACATCACAGATAAATCACAGCAGAAGAAACATATGAAATATTGGATATACTAGGAAGTCCGTGTTTTGAATACGAGACGGTATAAAACACGGATTCCACGGTCGTGATGAATAGCCAATCCCATACCCCTAGACCCCTACGAGAGCGGCAAGCAACCCTACCAATTCTAGGGTTAGGAGACCCGGACTCGACTCCTCGAGATGGTCTCCCACTGGACCCTAGAACCCGGTTACTTGTGCTCCCCTCCTTGGGTCTATCCTAGTGCAGAAAAGTAAATAATATACATCAACGGTGACATCTTCCGCAACCTGGAAGTGCCCCAATAAAAGAATATTACATACAAGTTTTTACATGAATGAAAATGAAAAACACTCATCTCACAAAACCCCCCCCCCCCCGGGCTATTCAAACACGACGATCCAATATAACATATCCAGCAACACATAACATCACATGTCATCAACGTAAGTAAATATGCGCATCCCAATTGTCGTTGACATATAGCAACGAAACCGGCGATATCACATATTACACTTACGGTCACAGAAAAGAAAGTGTAAAACTACAACAGTTGGAATCCGCAACCACCTTAGACATCGCATGCCTGGTCAAATGAATTCTTTAGACATCGCATGCCTAACAATTATAAACCCCGCATTTTGGTCTCATTATCAAAAACACTTTTCAATATCAAGTCGGGCAATTCAACAGGATTCCCGACATTCTGATCGAATGCTCGTCGTTAACTTTAGTAGGCGGCCGCACCCCCGATGCCGTCGACAAAGTGCACCAAGGCGAAACACCGCTGCCGCGAGCACCCGAACGGATGCTTTCGACGACGGGGTTCTCCTACAGTCACTTGGTCGGGGCTATGGAGTGAGGCTGTCTATTAAGTTTACCCGGCGAGTATCCGCGTACGCTACGTGATTGCGACGGACTTTTGATCTCATCAAAATTCAGTGGCAACTGATCAAGTGAGACTACACTGCTATGTTTATAATATTCATTCCGTTATCTCATAACTACTTGTGAATTCCAATTATTGTATCACATTCCGGATAAACAGAAAATGTTAAACTTTCCGATTGAACATTCGAACACCCTAGTTTTCCCGAAACAGCTCAACACATGAAATAAGTCTAACAACATTCAGTTCGTGCCTCAGTACCAACGGTCCAGCCGTAGAAGGGTCAAGCCAACGCCTCACATGTGACACGCCGTACTGCCCCAAACCCGAAGGTTCAAAGGGCAGTTCAAGACGGTCACATAATTGAGTTAAGGTTTGTTGTCTTCTAGAGGGTCCATCACGTTACTTGCACTACTTAGAACGTCGTTAAACTATGGAAAAATCCAACACTTGGAAATTTCCCGACAGGGGAAAAATTGGGTATTTATATCCGGTCGAACTTTTTAACATATTCTAAAAATTACCCGGAAAAACACACTGACAAAATTAGACAATCCGATCGATACACTGAGTTCCCAATACAACCCAGAAAATAAAACTCTGGAATAAATATTAAAATATTCCCAGGAAAACCAGCACTAAAAACTAGGAGTTACTGTGAAAATTTAAACAGATGATGGGACAACTTGGCCGCGGAACCGCCGCACAAGCCATGCTTGTGCCGCAGTTCCGCCGCACTCTAGAGGAATCATGCTCTCGAATTTCACAGTAATTCTTAGGAATACCTGCTGATTTTTCTGCATATTTTTAATTCACAAAAATCCATGAATTTCAAAAATGTCCAGAGAACATGTTAAAATCGGGGTTTCGGGTCGATCGGACTTCTAACTCCGTCTACGCATCGCCTAGGGCTCTAGCTAGTCTCTGATACCACTGTAGGGTTCCTAGGCACTCTAAGGAGGTCTCACAAGGCATCAACCATGCCAATTTCAAAAATTCCTTGTGCCTACAAACCCTAATACGGATCGTTAACTAGAAATCAAGGCGATGCAAGCAAGTAAACGGAAATACAACCTTTTTAGATCCGGTCCTCCACCTCCATAGCTCCGCAATGAAATCTCCTCGCTGTCCAAATGGAAACCCAGGCTCTAGCGTCGGCTTCATCGGAGAAATGGGCGGGCAAGGTCGTCGGCTTCGTGCCGAAGATGATCTACGTCGAGGCATCACAAGATCAAGCTCCCACTTCACCAAGTCATGAAACTTGTGAAGAAAACACCCTATACTACTTGGCAAGAGGTAGAGAATGAAGAAATAGGAAGTGAGTTCACTTTAGAATTGGATTTCTCACTCATTTGCTCAAGTTGCCATTGAAGTAGAAAGCTTTTCTTTCTTGCTCATGAAGAAGAAGAAGAAAGAAATGAATATGATAAGTTATTTAAATCCAAAAGAAAAATGAATACTTATCATGTTCAAACCATGGTTAAGTGTAGAGAATGAATCATGGTTAAGTGGAATGGTTAGGGTTAAGCATGAGACAAAATGGTGACTTAGTCAAAGCTTCATGAAGCTTCAAATACAAACAAAGAAAGCCACCATCTTTCCCATTTTCTTTTCCAAAATAAAATAAATGAAATAAATAAATAAATGAATAAGAAAATGAAAACCCTAACCATTACACAACCATGGTTTAATCTTTACACAAACCATAGTGAGCATGTATCATCAAACATGATACAAACTTGTGTACAAAAGTATATCACATATACAATGTGCACAATCCAAGTGAGAAAATCCATTTAAAGTGAACCAATACTAGTTAATGTAAATTAATATATCATATATATATAATTGTACATTAAATCATTAAATCAACACTTGATTTAACGATCCGGTCATATCGCATATAACCGACTAATATCCAATGTATCGATTTATCGAATCAATCCTTGATTCGATAACTAGGTTATATCGCATACAACCATTCGACACATTCATCGTGAGAATAGAATACGGTATCACATACACGTATTATTCTCGGTCCCGCACATATCTCATATACGCTCCTATTTCATTTCGCTTGAGCCAGGAAACCTCTGTGTAGGACTCTAAAGACTCATCAATACGCCGGCAGCAGGTGATGATCATATCAAACACCCACAAGCCGCAAGCGTTCTGCCAAACGTAACGGCCACCCGGGTATTGAGCGATGAGAAGATCGACGAGCAAGCCCGCTCACACTCCTGTGAATCCAACCAGTAACACTTACCGTACAGTCCGGTCTGATCGTCTGATATGTCGCATATCTCGCTTAGGGGTGGTAAACGTCAGACCCCAATAGCTTGATAAGTCGTGTCGATATGAGGTCTATAACAGTTCGAGAAACTACTGGTAACACTTACCAGTAAATCTCAGCAACCCTGGCCAGGGATTTCCGGTTATAGCCAATCGAACACAGCGCAACATTAACCCCCTATACCGGGAGAGACGAATCCCCTCCTATCGCTCATTGCCTCCATGTGATTCGGGACTGTACCCAAAAACCACCGTTTTGCACGCCCTCTTGGACGTGGTAAGGTGGAAATCAAAGCACAGTGGGAACCACACAAGACTCTATGACGATCTCGGGTCAACAGACTACTCTGTACCAGTGTCACCTGAGAACTGCCATCTGACGTAAGGTATAATACCATCTGGGAGTTCTCGGCGAGTCCGTCCAGTGTACCCAGTCTCCACTGAGCACCCGTATATCATCTCTGATGTCAAACACCAATGGATATGGGATAATCCATCGCCCATCTGTATGGGTCGAGAAGGTATACGCTTGTCTACTCTGGCATATCGATGCCCTGTCTCGATACACCCACGACTAGGGACCTTGAAGGATGTACTTATGGACTACCATGTCCCCACTAGTATGATCCGCATCATAGTCCAGGTAGTCAAGTACACATCCTAAGGGCTTTACCAACATATAACAGAGAGACAATCAGTGTACACGTCAAGGTAAAGAGTAACCAGATAGCATACTATCATGTCGAGCAAGAAAGTCCTCCCTATATATGTCCCAGCATCCACTACAATATACATCCTATGTATAGCAATGGCCTCTAGGGCATACATATAACTAACACTCTTAATCATTACTATCAACTGAATACCACACACAAGTATCTACATCTTCGATCACCTTGAAGAATCCCGATACTTCCAACACCTGGTTCTCTACTTTATTCATATACCTATAACTTCTCAAAACTCAGACCTTGCGTTTCTACGAAACACCTGTCTAAAAACTAGAGAAGTGATAAGGAAACCGAATATAGTACGAGAACCAACCCCTTTGTCCTCATGGACGCTGGACAACATACAATACTCTGTACAAGTCCCTTGAGTCCAAAAACTCACTCCCTGTGTGTTGTAGGTTGAAAACTGTACTTATGGTTAAGAAGAATTACACCGCTGTTTAATGCTCCTTACCTAACCATCAACTGATATAGGTAAATGTCATCGACATAATTTCAAAAAGATATATCTCACTCTATAAAAATAGACGTACAGATATATCAATTTGAAATTGGTGCATTATAACGGATATTCAAAACCAAATATTCGTCGTCCGGCAAACAACCCAGGTGAGTTCCTCAAATATCACCAATTACAACGAATTCCGATATAATAAGGATAATCACCTAATTCCCAATAACTTACTCCCACTCATCATCTGTAAAACCATACAGATGTGAGAATCATACCTGGTAAATACATACCCTGGAGCAAGTGTCTAATTGGGAAATCAGTTTTCCTTTAACAGTACACAGTGAAACTGAAACATTGAAATGTTTCGTAGGGGTATCCTGGTATTCCTAGTAATGTCTCTTCCATTATCCAGATTCATAACTGTAACCGTATATTTCTATACCATCTCTCCACATCCCTTCATATGTCTTTAGTCATTACCTTCTGTACACCCCTTTAGGCCAAATGGTTTTCATCCTTCCCTACCGTTCGGCACCAGCCTATGGTTTGGAAGAAGACTATCCAATAAGCATAATGGGTGTACTATCCTAATCCTAGGAGCACTCGCAATGCGAGAGAAGGTGAAGATAAAAGACAACTGAATAAACCTTATTCCTATTTCTCCTGAACCAGAATCCATCCCCGAACTGGAACAAGTTCCTTTCGAGTTCGTATATAACCATACGATGGAATATCCAATAGACTGTGGATCTTCGTAGTGATACGAAGTGTCCTGGAGAAATACAAAGGTGATGTATGAGTGGTAATGAAATACTTGGTTTGGTCGTGAATAGCAGTCGCAATTTACTTTGCCCTCCTTCTAATCCCTTTGTTTGTCTTTACATAATACCTTCTGTACACCATCGTTAGGCTAATTGGTTTTCTTCATTCCCTACCGGTCGGCACCTGCCTATGGTTTGGAAGAAGACTATCCAATTTGCATAATAGGTGTACTATCTCCTAAACTAAGGAGTACTCGCAACTTGAGAGAAGGTAAAAGGAAAAGACAACTGAATAGTCCTATTCGTTTTCTCCAGAACCGGAAAGCATTCTCGAATAAATTCCTTCGAGTTCGTATATAACCATACGATGGTTTTGTCCAATGGAAGTGGACGTTCGTAGTAATACGAGGTGTCCTGGAGAAAAAGGTAAAAGTAGGAGTGGCAATGAGGTGTGCAACTCTGACAATCCAAAAGCCAGTCTTATAAGAAGGTTCGGTCAACTTGGTCTCTGAGTCATAGTCTAAGGTCGGGTCAATGGCTGCCAAAGAGAGAGAGAAAAGAAACACTCAGCGTGCACTCTAACCTAGATCAGAATGGTTACCAATTTATCTAATCTGGAAACCTCCCACTGTACCGTCAAATTCTCCTCCAAACCTGAAAGAAGAATTAGTCGGGATCACCCGAGGAGTAAACCAACTCATCAGTGGTTTTCAGGATCCAACTATCACTGCATGATAACGTGACGGAATCCGCTCACGCTATCATACTCCAGAAGGTATGCGCATATCTGGCAATTTTCAGTTTCTTTTGAAACTCCCGATGTGATTTTTGCCCCATGCTCTTATGACCTTGACTTTGGCCAACAAATCATAAGTCACATGTCAAGTTCTACCCGTCATTCTCCAGGTTAATTTGAGCACACCAGCACAAGCCCTTGACTTTGGCCAACAAGGCTATACGACTGCCCCAAACCAACGCATCTATCTATGCTGCACATGAATACCCAATAGCTACCAATCACTATGCCTTGACATTGGCCAACAAACATAGCTTGAATACTGATTGACTATCCATGTGAAACGACGGAGGGCTACGAATGGTTTCTGGCGAAAACCTTTAACATAATGAACTTGATATCGCTGAAGGAACCGGATAGCTTTATAAAAATATAGTGACGAAAACCTTCGCTAAAGAGGTCACTCCCGGTGAAGGGATCTCGGCTCTTTCCCCGTAGAATGAGGTGCAGGATATTCCAACTGAATACCACGATGCAAAGCAAAAGTAATCGGCTATAGTGAAGTCATTGCCCTGACGCAAACTTTTGTCCAAGGGGTCACTCCCGGTGAAGGGATCTCAGCCCTTGCCTCGTCGACTGAGGAGCAGGGTATTCCAACTGAATACCACTGTGCAAAACAAAAGAGAACGTCCTTGCAATAACAGCTTTTTGAAAAATGTTCCAACAACATCAGATTAGGTTTGTTTAACTTGCATTGATCCGAATCAATGCAGTCCCATCAATTGATCACACCAATAAAGAACGAAAATAATGACGTACGTATATGTCATCCGCATTCGCCACTGGGTCCCGTCATTACCCGTTAGGTTAGCTAACTAACGACAGAGCGGAGACTGGACTAGCACGGATGCAAAACATATACAACATTTACTAATATATATATATATATATATATCAATATATAATATTTCGCTCAAGCCGTGATAAAATGCAACATCACAGAAATGTACAGCATCACAGAACAATACAGATATCTTGGATCCTCGGGTTTCACAGAGCCGCTACTAAAACCCGACGTGCCCCTGGTCGTATGGATAGCCTGTGCAATGAAATCCTAGACACCTACGGGCGCGGCAAGTTACCCGCCAAAACCTGAAGCGAGGCAGCCCCCTTCAACAATGTGAATGGACCATCCAGCACTTCACGGAATCCGGTAACTTGGGCACCCCTCCTGGGTCAACCTGTACCCCCTATGAGTGCAGCGAATAGCCCGCCAATTCTAGAGTGAAGCCCCCTCCATCTCAACGCCATGAGATGCGGGCTTGTTGCCCTCTAGAACCCGGCTATCCGTGCACCCCTCCGCGGGGTAATCCTAGTACAGAAAGTAAAATATACATACAACGGGTACATCGACCGCAACCTGGTCGTGCCCCAAAAGAATAATACAAACAGGCAGTGACGGCAGTCCATATGTCGGACGCTCGCCCCGCAATATCAAATGTACATAATACAAAAAAAACTGAATCTGTACTACCATTACATCCAGGCTATCCCCTACGACCAATCCGCAACATCACAGCACAATCACAGAACATCAACGTGAATGTCACGTTCGCAAATCCGTCTAACCGGGCTATAGCAGTTAGACAGGATTTACCGATCAAGTGACATTCACGGTCGCAGATATAATGTAAATACTGTGAACTAATGTGTTTAAAATTTTCCGATCGATCAAATTTACCCAAGTGGGCCCCAAGCACTACTGTAGCACATAAAGAAATTCTGGACCCAAAATGAATATTCCAAAACCCCTATTTTCAACCCAAAAGCCCACTGAAGAGATTTGATGCATTGATCACGCCTTACTTCCGCAGAACCGTGGCTCCAAGTGGGGTTTGGCCGCGGTTCCGCGCTCCCCTTAAGGAATCAATGCATTGAATTTCTCCAGAATTCTTAGAAATGCCTGCACATAATTCTGCAACATACTGAAAAAATTTTGGAGCCAGAAAAAAATCGACAGAAAACTGATGCATGAGAAAAACGCGGTTTTGGAATTTTTGTTCGATCGGAAGTGTAAACACATTAGACCAAGCTAGACTAGGTTAATGGCGAGTCTCTGATACCACTGTAAGTGCACGGCGGCGCCCCGGCCGTCAATCCGACGCCGGAATGCGGAAGCGATGCTTTTCTTTAACTTTTCAAACCGGCACCACCGCGCACTAAAAACCCGGATCGTGCCATTAATCTAGTCCTAGCTAACAAGATGGGAAGAGAGATATACCGAGCGATCCGTGTCCTTCGGTCTTCTCGTCGTCGTCCCGATCTCCCCACGGAATCTCCGGTCTCCACCTCGTCGCCGGAAGGGCACCACGTCGCCGGCTTCTTTTACGGGCTCCCACCTCTGGTCCGAGGCAACTCGGGCATGAATTTGGCGAGTCGACGTGCCCAAGATTTGCTGTAGAATGAAGTGTAGAGAACTATGTGTCTCATGGGGTTTATGGAGGTTGCCATTTGGTGGAGGAAAAGTTATGAACTTTTGGAAGAGGAGCTAAAATGATTTTGCCAAGCCAAATGAGTGTAATTCCCTCATCCAAAAATTGGGACAGCCCTCCCTTTACTTGGCCGGCCATGGCATGAGGGAAAATGAATGAGGTTGGTTTTTTTTTGTGGCCAAATGAAAATCAGTATATCAAAATCAAGAGAGTGTGCACATACTACAAGAGAGAGGTCAAAAATGATATCATGAAAAGAAAATGATCACAAAATCAAACCCACACTCCACAACTATCTCCCATCATCAAGTCAAAAGTCAAGCAATCATGAAGCATAATCATGAAGCAAGAAAGTCAAGGAAGTAAGAACCATCATGATACAAATATATGCAAAGACAACCCTCCAAAATGCTTATTTGCACAAATGCAAATAAACCCTCCTCCACCAAACTTCGACCAATGAAAGATACAAAGAAATATGGCCGAAACGGAAAACAAACTGGCAACTCCAAAAAACTGATCCCGTAATAAATTACAGGAAAACCCCGCTACTGTGTATACACTGTTAGTTATATGTATGCCCTAGAGGCCATTACTGTACATTGGATGTATATTGTAGTGGATGCTGGGACATATATAAGGAGGACTTTCTTGCTCGACATGATAGTATGCTATCTGGTTGAACTTTACCTTAACGTGTATACTGATTGTCTCTCTGTTACATGTTGGTAAAGCCCTTAGGATGTGTACTTGACTACCTGGACTATGATGCGGATCATACTAGTGGGGACATGGTAGTCCATAAGTACATCCTTCAAAGTCCCTAGTCGTGGGTGTATCGAGACGAGGCATCGATATACCAGAGTAGACTAGCGTATACCTTCTCGACCCATACAGATGGGCGATGGTTGATCCCATATCCATCGGTGTTTGACATCAGAGATGATATACGGGTGCTCAGTGGAGAATGGGTACACTGGACGGACTCGCCGAGAACTCCCAGATGGTATTATACCTTACGTCAGATGGCAGTTCTCTGGTGACACTGGTACAGAGTAGTCTGTTGACCCGAGATCGTCATAGAGTCTTGTGTGGTTCCCACTGTGCTTTGATTTCCATCTTACCACGTCCAAGATGGCGTGCAAAACGTGGTTTTTGGGTACAGTCCCGAGTCACATGGAGGCAATGAGCGATAGGAGGGGATTCGTCTCTCCCGGTATAGGGAGTTGATGTTGCGCTGTGTTCGATTGGCTATAACCAGAAATCCCTGGCCAGGGTTGCTGAGATTTACTGGTAAGTGTTACCAGTAGTTTCTCGAATTGTTATAGACCTCATATCGACACGACTTATCAAGCTATTGGGGTCTGACGTTTGCCACCCCTAGGCGAGATATGCGATATATCAGACGATCAGACCGGACTGTACGGTAGTGTTACTGGTTGGATTCACTGGAGTGTGAGCGGGCTTGCTCGTCGATCTTCTGATCGCTCAATACCCGGGTGGCCGTTACGTTTAGCAGACCGCTTGCGTCTTGTGGAAGTTTGATATGATCATCATCCGCTGCCGGCGTATTGACGAGTCTTTAGAGTCCTACACAGAGGTTTCCTGGCTCATGCGAAACGAAATAGGAGCGCATATGAGATATGTGCGGGACCGAGAATAATGCGTGTATGTGATGCCGTATTCCATTCTCGCGATGAATGTATCGATATGGTTGTAAGCGATATAACCTAGTTATCGAATCAAGGATTGATTCGGTAAGCCGATACATTGGATACTAGTCGGTTATATGCGATATGACCGGATCGTTAAATCAAGTGTTGATTTAATGATTTAATGTATAATTATATATTTGATATATTACTTTGCATTAACTAGTATCGGTTCATTTAAGATGGATTTTCTCACTCGAATGTGCACATTGTATATGTGATATATTTTGTGCACTTGTTTGTATCATGTTTGATGATGCAAAGGTTGCTAGGGTTTGTATAAAGAGTTAAACCTTGGTTAAGTAAATGGTTAGGGTTTTTATTTATTAATTCATTTATCTTTTTATTTGGATTAAAAAATGAGAAAAGAAAAACAAAATGGTTGCTTTAATACATGAAGCTTGTTGAAGCTTCATGAAGCTTTGTCCAAAGTGACCTTTTTGTCTTCATGCTTAACCTTAACCATTCATCTAACCTTGGTCAATTCTCTACACTTAACCCTAGTTCATATTATGATAAGTATTCTTTTTCTTTTGGTTTTTAAATTAACTTATCATAATATAATATTCTTTCTTCTTCTTTTTCATCTTCTTCAATGAAGAAAGCTTCACTTCATCAATGGTGATTGATGAAAAAGAGTGAGAAATCCAATTCTAAAGTGAACCCACTTCCTATTTCTTCATCCTCTACCTCTTGCCAAGTAGTAGAGTGTGTTTCCTTCACAAGTTTTCTTGACTTGGTGAAGTTGGAGCTTGATCTAGCGATGCCTCGACGTAGATCATCTTCGGCACGTCATCGATGACCTAGCCCACTTCTTCTCCGATAAAGCCGACGCTAGAGCCCGGATTTTGATTTGGACAGCAAGGAGACTTCATTGCGGAGCCATGGAGGTGGAGGACCGGATCTACAAAGGTTGTATTTCCATTCTCATAGTTAAAGTAGTTAACTAGTTACTTTTTCGCCTAAACATCTAGCCAACGATCCGTGTTAGGGTTTCTCGGCACCGTTAAATTTTGAAATTGGCATGGTTGATGCCATGTGAGACCTCTAGTGTGTGCCTAGGAACCCGAATTAATAAATAAAAAACCTAACCATTTACTTAACCAAGGTTTAACTCTTTACACAAACCCTAGCAACCTTTGCATCATCAAACATGATACAAACAAGTGCACAAAATATATCACATATACAATGTGCACATTCGAGTGAGAAAATCCATCTTAAATGAACCGATACTAGTTAATGCAAAGTAATATATCAAATATATAATTGTACATTAAATCATTAAATCAACACTTGATTTAACGATCCGGTCATATCGCATATAACCGACTAGTATCCAATGTATCGGCTTACCGAATCAATCCTTGATTCGATAACTAGGTTATATCGCATACAACCATATCGATACATTCATCGCGAGAATGGAATACGGTATCACATACAGGCATTATTCTCGGTCCCGCACATATCTCATATGCGCTCCTATTTCGTTTCGCTTGAGCCAGGAAACCTCTGTGTAGGACTCTAAAGACTCGTCAATACGCCGGCAGCGGATGATGATCATATCAAACATCCACAAGCCGCAAGCGGTCTGCTAAACGTAACGGCCACCCGGGTATTGAGCGATCAGAAGATCGACGTGCAAGCCCGCTCACACTCCAGTGAATCCAACCAGTAACACTACCGTACAGTCCGGTCTGATCGTCTAATATGTCGCATATCTCGCCTAGGGGTGGTAAACGTCAGACCCCAATAGCTTGATAAGTCGTGTCGATATGAGGTCTATAACAATTCGAGAAACTACTGGTAACACATACCAGTAAATCTCAGCAACCCTGGCCAGGGATTTCCGGTTATAGCCAATCGAACACAGCCCAACATCAACTCCCTATACCGGGAGAGACGAATCCCCTCCTATCGCTCATTGCCTCCATGTGACTCGGGACTGTACCCAAAAACCACCGTTTTGCACGCCCTCTTGGACGTGGTAAGATGGAAATCAAAGCACAGTGGGAACCACACAAGACTCTATGACGATCTCGGGTCAACAGACTACTCTGTACCAGTGTCACCAGAGAACTGCCATCTGACGTAAGGTATAATACCATCTGGGAATTCTCGGCGAGTCCGTCCAGTGTACCCATTCTCCACTGAGCACCCGTATATCATCTCTGATGTCAAACATCGATGGATATGGCATCAACCATCGCCCATCTGTATGGGTCGAGAAGGTATACGCTAGTCTACTCTGGTATATCGATGCCCCGTCTCGATACACCCACGACTAGGGACTTTGAAGGATGTACTTATGGACTACCATGTCCCCACTAGTATGATCCGCATCATAGTCCAGGTAGTCAAGTACACATCCTAAGGGCTTTACCAACATGTAACATAGAGACAATCAGTATACACGTTAAGGTAAAGTTCAACCAGATAGCATACTATCATGTCGAGCAAGAAAGTCCTCCTTATATATGTCCCAGCATCCACTACAATATACATCCAATGTACAGTAATGGCCTCTAGGGCATACATATAACTAACAATCTCCCACTTGCACTAGGGCCATCTGATAGCAGTGGTTGTAGTATCTCATACTCAACCATCCCATAAAAATCTCTCTCTGGGAACAGGCCTTTATGAGTGGATCCGCTGTGTTGTCCTCTGAGTCTACTCTCCTAACCTCGATCTCCCTGGAGATCAACTATCTCCATGATCAGGTGACACTGCCTTAGAATATGTCTGGATCACTGATGGGACCGGCGTTCCTTGGCATAAGCCACAACCCCATTGTCTCACAATGGTAGGAACGTAGTTCATCTCATGAACCAATATACACCCAAACAGCCTCTTTGGTAGCATCTTAAGTAGCGATGTATCCAGCCTTTATCGTCTAGTATGCCACGGTATCTAGCTTGGAACTCTTCCAACATACCGTCCCTTTACTGAGGGTAAAGACAATGCCTGCGACTGACATTCAGTCGTGTTTATCATCCTGGAACCCTTCCAGTGATTCTCCCCAGGATCGATTGATACCATCTCACTACAACTAGTGAGAATCCTAACATCCATTTAGATCTATCTTATAGATCCAAAATCCAGGATTTAGGAGGTATCACTTTGATCCTATATGGAGAATCATTGTGATAAGCGGAGATTGACCGGGCGTAGCATAGGAAACTCCTTCCCTATCAAGAGCATGTCATCCACGTACTCTACGAGGATCATCACCATACTCCCTACTACCTTTTTGTATATACAAGGTTCATCTACCATTTTGATGATGTCAAACTGCTTGACTAACACATCAAAACAGATGTTCCAACTCCGCGACGCCTGCTTTATCCTATAAAGCATCTTGTACACGTTTCCGCTGCTCCCACTGTCTACGAAGCCCTCTGGCTGTGTACTTATAGAAGTTCTCTTCTAAAACATCATTTAGAAAAGCTGTCATGACACCCAACCGCCAGATATCGTAGTCATGGTATGTAGCCGTGGTAAGTAGAATCTGGATGGACTTAAGCATAGATACTGGAAAAAGGTTTCATCATTATCCACGCCTGGTCAATGACGAAAACCTTTAACAAGTCTAGCTTTGAAAGTCTCAACTTTTCCATCTACACCAAGTAATCTTCTCAAGATTTACTTTCTCCTGATGGGGATTTAACCCTTCAGATATAGCAACCAAAGTCCATACTTTGTTGGTGTATAAGGATTCCATCTCAGATCGATAAACATCCAGCCATTCTTACAGAGTCTTACTCTCGATGGCCAGCTCGAAGCTAGTTGGGTCATCATCTCATGATGCAATCCTCGCTCCCACTGTCATAGAGGAACCGAAGTATCTTTCAGGTGGGTGAGGAACCCTACTAGATTGGCGGAGAGGCTGAGGTTCGTTGGAATCTACTGAATCCTTTTGGTTCTATCAAATCATCAGCTGCAATTTGTATGGCTGGAACATTTCCAGTACAACATAACAGACCTTGCCTTGAGTTTGTCCGGATTTTGCTTTCAGACATAGGCCGGTCAACCCCAAATCATAACTAACTTAAGACATGGGCTCTTCCCTTTCCATATCACATATGAAGCGGTAGGCATCGGATTTGATTTGAACCCTATTCAATAGGTGTGCAGCTTCTTAAGTGCATTACTCCCAAAAGGAAATGGGTAACTCAGTAGTACTCATCATAGAGCACACCTTATCATATAGGGGGTGATTGCTCCATCCCGATATACCATCGTGCTATGGTGTATATGGAGGAGTAATGCTGAGAGAGAATCTCATTCTCCTTTTAGAATAGTCCAGGATTTCCGTGCTCAAGTATTCTCCTCCTTGATCTCATCAAAGGACATAATACTTATACCCGTATTTTGGTTCTCTACTTCTAACTTATATTCTGTGAATATCTCAAAAGGTTCGGACTTATGTTTCAACAAGAACATATGTCTGAATCTAAAGAGATCATCAGAGAACGTAATGAAGTATAAAGAACCAGTCCTGGCATGTGTAGACAGGGGACCTTACATACATCAACATGTATCAATCCCAAGAGTTCACTAACTCTTTCTCTGTTTCCAATAAACAGAGCTATGGTCATCTTATCTTTGTGACATGACTGGCGAGTTTCACAAGATGTAAATTCAAACTAATTTAAATATGTATCTTTATGTAACTCTAGCTAGTCGGGTCGCATTGATATGACCTAGTCTACAATACCTCAAGATGGATTCGTTCATTTTTGGACTCTTCCTCTTGTGTGTGTTCTGTATACTAAGAACTGTAGTTTGATTTAGAACATTAATGCTTTTAGATAACGTGCCTGAACCGATCAACTTTTGATATAGGAAATGTTCAAAACATTATCCAACAATACAAAATTATATCCTTTCTTTACTAATAAAGAGATTGATATGATTTTGTATATCAGGTTCGGTATCTAATAACATTCGTTCAGAATCAATGTATTAGTAATACAGGGTGACAGTGACCAACAGACTTGGCTGCAACTCTTGCCCCGTTTTCTGCCTCATGAAACTTATCACCCGTTCTCAGTCCTCTACCTTTCTGTAGCCCTATGTAACAGATTACATATCTGGGATCCTGATCCGGTATCATATACCCAGGATGTAGAGGATACAGAGAAACAGTTCTTTGTAACGAACACACCCGAAGATGATGCATCAGCATGCACTCTCTTCGTTTGGGCGGCACGGGAAATCTGGTATTCCCCAATTTCCTGCTCTGTCTTATAACAATTATAAGTTGGAGCGGGACCAACGTTCCCCAGCTCAGTATAACAAGCGGGTTCGGTCAAATATCCGTATTATTATCTTGATTAAGGCGTGATATGGTCGCTACCTGGAGAGAGAGAGAAGAAAACACTCAGCGTGCGCTCTTGCAAGTATAGATTGGTTTTATTTTATCTAATCAGGATGGCTCCCACTGCTTTTTATCAAATCTTCCTTCAAACCCTAAAAGGAAAGACTAGCCGGGATTAATTACACACTACAAGTTCGCCAATTTTTCAACCAGGCCAGTGTCGGTACTTTGAGGGAGGTCCCCCGTGCTTTCGCACGAACCTAATTAATGTAAACCTCGTTTTCCCAGAGGCGTAACCTCGTTGACACCTTTCTAGACACCTACTTGATCGGGTAATTGTAATGTATAAAACTCTCCCAGGAGTAACTCTTACTCGCAGCGGGTATCGGGATCCAACTATCTCATAGAAGGTATGCAATCTCATTGCAAATTTCAACACTTGAAATTCCCGATAATATTTTGCCCCTAACGTGCTATTACCTTGACGAAAGACAACAAACCATAGCCCGCTAGTCAAGTTCAACCCGTACGTTTCTTGATTGAATTAAACCCACCCGCACGACCCTTGACGAAAGCCAACAAAGCCGCACGACTACCCTAATCCAATCGCATCGTATGCTGGCAGATAAGCAGCATATAGCTACCGCACACTGCACCTTGATGAAAGCCAACAAATGCAGCACGAATACTATATACAACTTATCTGAAATGACGGAGGGCTACGACAGGTTTTTCTGAAAACCTATTGCGTAATGAACTTGATATCGTTGTAGAATCAAATGATTTTGAAATAGACTGCTTTTGAGGCTTTTCTAGTTTTGCTAAATGAGTCACTCCCGGTGAAGGGATCGTCGGTCCTTTCCTCGTCGAATGAAGTGCAGGATATATCATATATATCACTGTGCAAAGCAAAAACTCTTAAAAGCAATCAAAAGACAAACCGAGTGTGTAGCATCTGCCAATTATTGCTAAAGGAGTCACTCCCGGTGAAGGGATCTCGGTCCTTTCCTTATCGAATAAGGTGCAGGATATATCATATATACCTCTGTGCAAAGCAAGAACTGTAGCTACCTGTTTTATTTTGAAATTCGATTCTACAACATCTTAGGTTTCTTTTATTTCATTAATCTCATTAATGAAGTCCCATCATTTATGTACCTAAACATCACAGATAAATACGACGTACACTTATGCCATCCGCATTCGCCTCGATGTCCCCTCATGGACCGTTAGGTTAGGTAACTAACGGCAGAGCAGGGCAGGGCTAGCGCGGGTGTAAAACATAAGTAACGCCTATATAATATATCATATATACTATACACAGTATCTATCAGAGAACATCACATGATCACATCACAGATATCGCAGCAGAAGAAACATATGAAATATTGGATATACTAGGACGTCCGTGTTTTCAATACGAGCCAGTATAAAACACGGATTCCACGGTCACGATGAATAGCCAAACCCACACCCCTAGACCCCTACGAGAGCGGCAAGCAACCCTACCAATTCTAGAGTTAGGAGACCCCAACTCGACTCCTCGAGTTGGTCTCCCACTGGACTCCAGAACCCGGTTGCTTGTGCTCCCCTCCTTGGGTCTATCCTAGTGCGGAAAAGTAAATAATATATAAAGGGTGACAACTTCCGCAACCTGGAAGTGTCCCATTAAAAGAATATTACATACAAGTTTTTACATGAATGAAAAAGAAAAACACTCATCTCACATAAAAACCCCCGGCTATTCATACACGACGATCCAATATAACATATCCAGCAACACATAACATCACATGTCATCAACGTAAGTAAATATGTCCATCCCAATTGTCGTTGACATATAGCAACGAAACCGGCGATATCACATATTACACTTACGGTCACAGAAAAGAAAGTGTAAAACTACAACAGTTGGAATCCGCAACCTCCTCAGACATCGCATGCCTGACCAAATGAATTACTTAGACATCGCATGCCTAACAATTATAAACCCCGCATTTTAGTCTCATTATCGAAAACACTTTTCAATACCAAGTTGGGCAATTCAACAAGATTCCCGACATCCTGATCGAATGCTCGTCGCAAACTTCAGTAGGCGGCCGCACCCCCAACGCCGTCGATGAAGTGCACCAAGGCGGAACACCGCTGCCGCGAGCACCCGAACGGATGCTTTCGGCGATGGGGTTCTCCTACAGTCACTTGGTCGGGGCTATGGAGTGAGGCTGTCTATTAAGTTTACCCGGCGAGTATCCGCGTACGCTACGTGATTGCGACGGACTTTTGATCACATCAAAATTCCGTGGCAACCGATTAAGTGAGACTAAATTGCTAGATTTACAACATTCATTCAGTTATCTCATAACTTTTGTGAATTCCAATTATTGTATCACATTCCGGATAAATAGAAAATGTTAAACTTTCCGATCGAACATTCAAACACCCAAGTTTTCCCGATACAGATCAACACATGAAACAAGTCTAAAAACATTCAGTTCGTGCCTCAGTACCAACGGTCCAGCCGTAGAAGGGTCAAGCCAACGCCTCACATGTGGCACGCCGTACTGCCCCAAACCCGAAGGTTCAAAGGGCAGTTCAAGACGGTCACATAATCGAGTTAAGGTTTGTTGTCTTCTAGAGGGACCATCGCGTTACTTGCACTACTTAGAACGTCGTTAAACTACGGAAAATCCAACACTTGGAAATTTCCCGACAGGGGAAAAATTGGGTATTTATATCCGGTCGAACTTTTTAACATATTATAAAATTATCCGGAAAGCCACACAGACAAAATTTGATAATCCGATCGAACATTCGAATCCCCAAAACAATCCCAGAAAATTCAACTCTTGAATAAATATTAAAAATTCCCAGAAAACTCAGCACCTTCCAACATGAATTACTGTGCAAAAAGTAAACAGTGATCACATTTATTGGCCGCGGAACCGCCGCAGAAGCCAAGCTTCTGCCGCGGTTCCGCCGCACTGTAGCAGCTTCACTTGAAAAATTTTGCATCGTAATTCTTAGTTTTCCCTGCTGAATTTTTTTAGCAATTTTTAATTTGGAAAAATCCACGTTTTTCAAAAAAGGACATAAAGCATATTTTTAGTTGGGGTTTCGGGTCGATCGGACTTCAAACTCCGTCTAGACTTCGCCTAAGGCTCTAGCTAGGCTCTGATACCACTGTAGGGTTCCTAGGCACACATACACACACCCGCATTTGTATTCGGACCGAAATACAAATGCAATGAGACAAAATCTACACTGTACAATACTAGGATCCGGCTTAAACCAAAGCCTGCTAGTATTAACGGTCCGATCAGGATCCGTGCAATACCGCACGTATCTGATCGAGCCCTGCCATATCTCCATACGGCCTCTGCAGCGTTTCACCCGAAACTTGAGAAACTGGTCTGTGGGGGACTCTAAAGACTCGTCAACACCTTGGTTGTGGATTTAACCACTAGCACGTCAGAGATATTAGCCTATACGTAACGGGCTACCAGGTATTGACCAAAAGAGACGTCGATGAGCGAACTCATCCTGACACCCTACTGAGCCTGTCAGTGACAATATCCATACAGTCCGGTCCGTTCGTCTATGAGCATCGCATGGCGAGCCTAGGGGGTTGGTAAAAGTCAGACCCCCAAAAGTGGTACAAGTCATGTCGGAGTGTAGCCAAGAACACCCTGAGATACTACTGAAATACCTACCAGTAAATCTCCTGCCTTGGCTAAGGACTTTTCATGTACTGGCTCTCCTAGACACAGCGCGACCTCACCCCCAATACCGGGAGAGACGAACCCCTGAAGATCCGCTCACTGCCTCCATGTGGCTCGGGACTGCACCCAACTAAAACCTGTTTGCACGTCTCCTTTGAGCGTGGTAGGATAGTAATCAAAGTACAATGGGAACTCACATGAGACAAATGACGATCCTCAGGTCGATGAACTAACCTGTACACATGTCACCAGGGAACTGCTATCTGACATCAGGTATAATACCAACTAGCAGGTTCCCGGCGAGTCCTGTCCGGTGTACTCATAACCCAATGAGCACCTGTATACATCTTAGGTGAACCAACTGACACCAGTGGCTTGTGAGACCGGCCACCGCCCCTCGTCGGGGTCTCGACTGTATACACTAGTCTACTCTGGAGTATCGATACCCTGTCTCGAAACACCCATGACTAGGGACCTTTTAATGATGTGCTTATAGACTACCAGCTCCCACGTATATGATCGCCCTCATACTGCTGGCAGTCAAGCAAGAATCCTAGGGGCTCTATCAACGTTTAATAGCGACCTGTCAAGTCACCTAAAGCAGTACACGATGATAAAGATAAACCAGATAGCATATTATCATCTCGAGTAAGACTGTCCTACCGGAATAGGTCCTCCCTCAATCATTGCAATCACGTGCTTGTGATCCAATAATTGACTCTGAGGGCACTATCTCCAACAATTGCAATGATTGAGGAGGACCTATACCGGTAACACAGTCTTACTCGAGATGATAGTATGCTATCTGGTTTGCCTTTATCAGTCGTGTACAGGTTCAGGTGACTGATCACTATTACACGTTGATAGAGCCCTTAGGATCTTCCTTGACTACCAACAGTATGATGGCGATCATATACGTGAGAGTTGGGTAGTCTATAAGCACATCCTTAAAAGTGGTCCCTAGTCGTGGGAGTTTCGAGACAGGGCATCGATACTCCGGAGTAGACTAGTGTATACAGTCGAGACCCCGACGAGAGGCAGTGGCCGGTCTCACAAGCCACCGGTGTCAGTTGGATCACCTAAGATGTATACAGGTGCTCATTGGGTTATGAGTACACCGGACAGCACTCGCCGAGAACCTGCTAGTTGGTATTATACCTAGCGTCAGATAGCAATTCCTTGGTGACATGTGTACAGGTTAGTTCATCGACCTGAGGTCGTCATTTGTCTCGTGTGAGTTCCCACTGTGCTTTGATTTCTACCCTACCACGGCTCAAAGGAGTCGTGCAAACCGGTCTTTTTTGGGTACAGTCCCGAGCCACATGAAGGCAAGTGAGCGGATCAGCAGAGGATTCGTCTCTCCCGGTATTGGGGGTGAGATCGCGCTGTGTCTGGGAAAGCCATTACACCAAGTCCTTGGCCAAGGCAGGTGAGAATTACTGGTAAGTATTCCAGTAGTTTCTCAGGGTGTTCAGGGCTTCTCTCCGACACGACTTATACCGCTATTGGGGGTCTGACGTTACCAGCCCCCTAGGCCCGATATGCGATACTCATAGACGAACAGACCGGACTGTATGTATATTGTCACTGTTAGGCTCAGAAGTAGGGTTCCAGGATGAGTTCGCTCATCGGCTTCCCTTGAGGTCAGTACATGGGCAGCCGTTACGCACTGCTAGTGCCACTGGCGTGCTTGTAGTTAAACCCACTGCCAGGGTACTGATGAGTCATTAGAGTCCCCCACAGATAGTTTCCCAAGTTCGGGCGAAACGTTGTAGAGGCCGTATGGTTTTATGGCAGGGTTCGGAAAATGCACGTGCGTTTACGCACGTGTTATATTTCGGGAAGATAATACTGGTGGGTTTTGGTTTAAACCGGATCCATGTATTATACTGTGTAAATATAATATCTTTGTCTCAGTTGTATTTGTATTCGGTCGTAATACAAATGCGGGTATGTTTATACTGTTACGGGGTTATCCTGAAATTCGTTTCGGGATCGCTTTTCGAAGTTGCTAGTTTTCTATCACCCGTCTTAAACATTCGGTTTAATGCGGAATTATCTTTTTCTTTTGGGTGAGTTATGAGGGTGAGTCATGAGTGTGGAAGCTTCTTGTTGGTGACTAGGTTTAGTGTGTCACCATTTTGCATTAATGGTTGATGAGGTGTTATTAGTGAGTCACCTTTTCCATTAATGCCTTTTGTTTTGCTTAGGATATTATAGTTGTGATATTTTGTGATAAAGCATTTCTTATGGTCACCCTTCCTCCTACACTCACCCCCTCCTCTCCTTTAAGTGGCCGGCCTCCTTCTTGAGTAAAGATGATGGATTGATTAAAAAGATTATGGAATTTGATTCATGGAAATTTGATAGCTCATTTTCTCATCACTTGATAAAAAAGGCAACTTCATTAACCGTTCATCCATGGTTTTGGATGAAGCGAGACAAAGTATTCTACTCATTCTCTACATCAATCTTGGACATGTCGGCTAGCAAACTTCATGTCCGAGTTGCCTCGGTTCAGAGGCGGGAGCCCGTATAAATATCTGTTGACGTGGTGCCACCTGGACGAGGAGACCAGAGATCGAGCGAGATCGCAGGTGACACAAAGGAGCGTGGGATGATGGCTAAAGACCGAAGGACTCGGATCATTCGGTATAGCCTTTCTACCTCTTTGTAGTTTGTTAGTTTAGCGTTAATGGCAAGATCCGGGTTATAGTATGCGATAGCGCCAATTATAAAAGTTTTTGTTCCACGTTTGGCGTCTGAAAGACGGCCGGGGCACTACCGTAGACTTACATGGTATCAGAGCCACGCCATTAAGCTTTACTAACTTGTTCTAACGCGTTTAAAATATCGATCGAACGGAATTTCGAAAACCGCATTTTTCAGTATAAAGTTTCTGTCGATTTTAAATACGGGTCTAAAAATTATTTTGAGCATCTCAGAAAATCAAGCAGGCTTTTCTAAGAATTCTGGTGAAATTTGGTCCACTGAAGCTACAGTACTACCGCGGAACCGCCGCGCAAACCAGGGTTTGGCCACGGTTCCGCCGCCAGTTTGGAGCTACAGTAAACCCTATTTCTACAGTGTATTCTTCATGGGAAATTGTGGTTTCTGGAATGTTTCTTTTGGGCCCAGATTTTATTTGGGTACTGCAGATGTACGTGGGGCCCACTTCGGGAAGTTTTGTCGATCGGAATTTTAAACTTGTTAGTTTACAGTATTTACATTATATCTCCGACCGTGAATGTCATTCGAGCGATAAACCGTGTCTAATTACTATAGTTCTTTTAGACGGGTTTGCGAACGTGACATTCACGTTGATGTTCTGTGTTGTGCTGTAATGTTGCGGAATTGTCGTGGTGGATAGCAGTGTGCAATGGTAGTGCAGTTTGGATTTATTTGTACATTTGATATTGCGGGGCGAGCGTCCAACATGTGGACTGCCGTCACTGCCTGTTTGTATAATATTCTTTTGGGGCACGACCGGGCTAAGGTCCATGTACCCGTTGTACATATTTTTCATTTCTGTACTAGGTTTACCCCGCGATGGAGTGCACGGATAGCCGGGTTCTGGAGAGCAACGGGTCCGCATCTCATGGCTTTGAGAGGCAGAGGGGCCTCACTCTAGAATTGGCAGACTATTCGCCGCACTCGTAGGGGGTACAGGTCGACCCAAGGAGGGGTGCTCAAGTTGCCGGATTCCATGAAGTGCAGGGTGGTCCATTCACTATGCTGTAGGGGGTTGCCTCGCTTCAGGTTTTGGCGGGTAACTTGCCGCACCCGTAGGGGTCTAGGTTTCATTGCACAGGCTATCCACACGACCAGGGGAACGTCGGGTTTCAACAGTAGCTCTGTGAAACCCGGGGATCCCAAATTATCTGTATTGTTCTGTGGTGCTTATTACTTTTCTGTAATGTTGCATATTATCACGCCTGGAGCGATTATTGTTTATTGGTATATATACTATTAGATGTTGTATATGTTTTGCACCCGCGCTAGTCCAGTCCCCGCTCTTTCTTTAGTTAAGTAACCTAAAAGGCAATGACGGGACCCAGTGATGAATGCGGATGGCATATACGTACATTTTATTTTTCGTTCTTTTCTAGTGTGATTAAATGATGGGACTGCGTTGATTCTGATCAATGCAAAAGAAAACAAACCTGTTTGGACGTTGTTGGAACAGTTTTAAAAAGTGTTATTACAAAGACGTTTTCTTTTGTTTTGCACCGTGGTATTCAGTTGGAATATCCTGCACCTCATTCGACGAGGCAAGGGCCAAGATCCCTTCACCGGGAGTGACCCCTTGGGCAGAAGTTTGCGTCAGGGTAATAACTTCACTATAGTCGATTACATGTTGCTTTGCACAGTGGTATTTAGTTGGAATATCCTGCACCTCATTCCACGAGGAAAGAGACGAGATCCCTTCACCGGGAGTGACCTCTTTAGCAAAGGTTTTCGCCGCTATATATTTATAAAAAGCTATCAGGTTCCTTCAACGAGATCAAGTTCATTACGTTAAAGGTTTTTCGCCAAAAACCAGTCGTAGCCCTCCGTCATTTCATTTGGGTATTCAGTAGTATTCAAGCTATGTATTTTGACCTACGCCAAGGCATAGTGTTTGGTAGCTGATGGGTATTCATCTGTTGCATAGATAGATGAGTTGGTTTGGGACAGTCATTCTGCCATTTGGCCCACGTCAGGGGCATGTACGGGTGGGTTCAAATTGACAAGATAATGATGGGTAGAACTTGGCATGTGACTTATAACATTTTGGCCTACGTCAAGGTCATAAGAGCATGGGGTAAAAATCATATCGGGAGTTTCTAAAGAAACTGAAACTTGCCAAGTATGCGCATACCTTCTGGAGTGTGATAACATGAGTGGATACCTTCACGTTATCATGCGATGAGAGTTGTATCCCGATTCCCACTGATGAGTTGGTTTACTCTTCGGGTGATCCCGATTTATTCTTCTTTCAGGTTTGGAGGAGAATTTGACAGTACAGTGGGAGGTTTCCTGATTAGATAAAATGATAACCATTCTGATCTAGGTTAGAGTGCACGCAGGGTGTTTCTTTTCTCTCTCTCTTTGGCGGCGACCTTTGACCGACCCTAGACTATGACTCAGTGACCAAGTTGACCGAACCTTCGTAAAATACTGGCTTTTGGATTGTCTGAGTTGCATAAGTCATTGCCACTCCTTCTTTTACCCTTTGCATTTCTCAGAACACCTCGTATCACTACGAACATCCACTTCCATTGGATAGATCCATCGTATGGTTATATACGAACTCGAAAGGACTTCTTCGAGGATGGATCCAGGTTCAGGAGAAATAGAATTGGTTTATTCAGTTATCTTTTATTATCACCTTCTCTCAGGTTGCGAAGGCTCCTTGGTTTAGGAGAGTATACCTATTACGCTTATTGGATAGTCTTCTTCCAAACCATAGGCAGGTGCCGAAAAGTAGGGAATAAAGAAAACCAATTAGCCTAAGTAGGGTGTACAGAAGGTAATAAGTGAAGACAAAATAAAGGGATTAGAAAGAGGGCAAAGTAAATTGCGACTGCTATCATTCACGACCAAACCGCGTAGTTCATCGCCACTCCTATTTCACCTTTGCCTTTTTCCCCAGTTCGGGAGAAATAGAATAAGGAATTATTCAGTTGTCTTTTATCATCACCTTCTCTCAGGTTACGAGTACTCCTAGGATTAGGAAAGTACACCTATTATGCTTACTGGATAGTCTTCTTCCAAACCATAGGCTGGTGCCGAACGGTAGGGAAGGAAGAAAACCACTTAGCCTAAAGGGGTGTGCAGAAGGTAATGAATAAAGATAAATAAAGGGATTTGGAGAGATGGCAAAGAAATATACGGTTACAGTCATGAAAAGGATTATGGAAGAGGCATTACTAGGAATACCAGGATACCCCTACGAAACATTTTAATGTTTCAGTTTCACTGTGCATTGTTAAAGGAAAACTGATTTCCCGATTAGATACTTACTCCAGGGTATGTATTTACCAGGTATGATTCTCACATCTGTATGGTTTTACAGATGATGAGTAGGAGTAAGTTATTGGGAATTAGGTGATCATCCTCATTATATCGGAATTCGTTGTAATTGGTGATATTTGAGGAAATCGCCTGAGTACAGTTTTCAACCTACGATGCACAGGTTTTGAGTTATTCGACTGAGGGGACTCATACAGAGTACTGTATGCTGTCCAGTGTCCATCAGGACAAAGGGGTTGGTCGTCATACTATGTTCTGTTTACTTATGACTTCTCTAGTTTTTAGACAAGTGTTTCGTAGAAATACAATGTCTAAGTTTTGAGAAGTTGTGGGTATAAGAATAAAGTAGAGAACCAAATGTCGCAAGTATCGGGATTCTTCAAAGAGATCTAAGATGTAGATTCTTGTGATTGGTATTCAATTAATGGTTTTGAGAAACTTGTTTCTCTTTCAGGTTACTCATAATTGGATGGATTTCTAAGTTGAGTAATGCTGATTAGCCTCTCTCCATTAATTTGATATGCACTAAAAACAGCTGCATGATTAGAATCTGATTCCAATTAAATAAGTGCCAAAGTTTCTATATTGGATATAGAATGGTTCATATCTTAACGATGTTAAGGTACAGGGAGTTGTCCGGCTTATGCTTAAAACCAAACTCTGGATAACTCAGGGCACGTTTCTATAATGGCAGTTTGAGGGTTGGCCCAGGCAATGATGAGGGTTGACTTTCTACCATCTGGAAGATCAATAGTGATATTGTTCTTGACTCGCCACAGTTTTAGTAAAATGGATTTTTTCAGAAAACAATAGTGGGAGTATGGTAGAACTGGAAGTGATTCCAGAACTGCATACGATTACGGAAAATTTAATAGGACCTAAAGATTCAATCAGGTTTGACATTCCATTAGCCACTCCGCAGATATGGTGGGTAACCTCAGACATCCGAGAGGTACTCCGGTAGCCTCAATGTAGGGATCCTAGGCACTCTTGTGAAGGTTCATAAGGCATCAAACATGCCCGGATAAAAATTTAGACGTGCCGAACAACCCAAAGCCGGGATCTTTGCTAGATTATTAGGGTTTAATATGCAAGAAGATAACTTTTATCTAAGTGTGAGGGATTACAACCTTTGTAGTCCGCTCCTTCACTTCACAAGCTCTGAGTAGAAGTCCCTTTGCCGCGATCCACGATCTCCCGGACTCATGAGAGGCTCCACGACTCGAACGATCCATGCTAGCTCGAAGTATTCCAAATCTCCGATGATCTACCTCGAAGTTGCAACGACTCAAGCTTTCTCACTCAAAAGAGATGAACACACTAATCCCATGGGCTAGATGAGATGAGGATGAGAGAGTAGTAATTTTGCTTTCTTTTTATATCATTTTCTCATATTATTTCATCACATAAGGATTTTCTAGCAAGCTTTTCAAGAGAGAAGAAGATGATAATTGAAAAATCAATAATCATGTTAATCCTTTTGTGATGAATAGAATAAAATCCATATGATTGAATTGTAAACCATGGTCAAGGATGAGTGGCTAGGATTTAGTAGAGAAACAACTAGAGTTAGGGTTTGGTTGAGTTAAAGAATGTGTCATCCATAATATCTTAAGAATGACAAAAGAAAAAGCTTCTAGAAGTTGCATGAAGCTACTAACCCTAATCAAACCCTAATCTCAATTAATCATCCTTAAACATGTTTAACAATTAATCATATCATGTCACAATAATATATATCACATATATATTATATATTTGCAACAAAAGAAAATAATACAATTAACATATATCGCATATATATCAATGTATCATCCACTGAGAAAATGAAATAATAAAGCGAGCCAATATTAGATAATGTAATAATATATCATATATATTATTATACATTAAATCATCGAATCAACACTTGATTCGACGATCCGGCTATATCGAATATTACCGACTAATATATCATGTACCGATTCATCGAATCAACACTTGATCCGATGACCCGGTTCATTTCTAAATATCGCGAGAATATAATACGGTATCCCATATCGCATTATTCTCGGTCCTGCACATATCACATATGTGCCTCTACTCCGTTTCGCCTGAGCCAAGAAACCTCTGTGTAGGACTCTAAAGAATCGTCAATACGCCGGTAGCAGGTGATGATCATATCAAACACCCACAAGCTGCAAGCGGTCAGCTAAACGTAACAGCCACCCAGGTATTGAGCGATCAGAAGATCAACAAGCTAGCCTGTGCGTTCTCCTGTGAATCCAACCAGTAACACTCCCGTACAGTCCTGTCTGTTCGTCTGATATGTCGCATATCAAGTCTAGGGGTGGTATACGTCAGACCCCAGTAACCGATAAGTCTTGTCGATGTGTGGCTCATAACAGGTCGAGAAACTACTAGTAACACTTACCAGTAAATCTCTATATCAGCCCTGACCTGGGACTTCCAGTTATAGCCAATCGAACACAGCACAACATCAACTCCCTATACCAGGAGAGACGAATCCCCTCCTATCGCTCATTGCCTCCATGTGATTCGGGACTGTACCCAAAAGCCACCGTTTTGCACGCCCTCTTGGACGTGGTAAGGTGGAAATCGAAGCACAGTGGGAATCACACAAGACTCCATGACGATCTCGGGTCTACAGACTACCCTGTACCAGTGTCACCGGAGAACAGCCATCTAACGTGTGGTATATCACCATCTGGGAGTTCTCGGCGAGTCCGTATAGTGTACCCAGTCTCCACTGAGCACCCATACACCATCTCTGATGTCTAACACCGAAGGATATGGGATCATCCATCGCCCATCATATGGGTCAAGATGCGTATACGCTAGTCTACTCTGGTGTATCGATGCCCTGTCTCGATATACCCTCGACTAGGAACAGTTATAGGATGTACTCATCGACTACCGCGGCCCCACTAGTATGATCTCATCATAGTCACAGTAGTCGAGTACAGATCCTAAGGGATTTATCAACATGTGAGAGTAAAACAGTAAACCAATACAAGTCAACATGTTAAGATAAAGTGAAACCAAATAGCATACTATCATCACGAGCAAGAAAGTCATCTCTATATATATCCAAGCATTCATTATAATATACATCATATGTACAACAATGGCCTCTAGGGCATATACATAACTAACACTCAAGGACGGTGACAGGGAGGTTCTTGTTTACCCAGACTTGACACTACTGTTGTTCCAGACTATGAGACCCGGCAGGAGGTTAAGTATAGCGTCGTTTTAAACTAGCTTTAGAAGTGCACGTATATATCATTCTGCCAGAGGGTTGTTGTGGTCAGTGGAAACAGCGGAAGTATAGTGGGCAAGTAGCTTATGTCTATTTATAGACTAGAGCAGATATAGCGGAGATAGATCATCTATTTTTGATGTGACAGTCATAGATTTGACTTCATCAGAATAGGGGATGGATCTGTTAAGAAGGTAGTAGGGTGTGTGATATCCTGGTATTTGGATGACATACACAGAGTAAGAAGTAAAATTCCTATACTACGATCGGTTGTACTGTGGTTGTCACACAGTTGTTTATCCACAAACGATATGGATATAATATCTGACATTCTGGTTTCTAGATCTATGGTTTTAGATCTGGATTTGGGTAGTTTCTCAATATGGGTACTTTGACAGTATTCTAATAGTACTTTAGAATAGATGACTCCTGGCATGGTGGTGTACCTGTAGGTGATGGAGTCACCCTCTCTAAAGGTGTCTTACAAACTAAAGGGGAGAGGGATGTGCATGATTGGCAGATCACTTGCGTAGGCAATTGAGTCAATCGTGAGATGTCAAGTACCACACCAGATATTGTTTTTGCACTAGATGCGATAAGTTTATATTAATCCAATCCTGAAGAAACATAAGGAAGCAGTTTTAGAACATGAGTGCATGTTCTACGGATTTGATGACGGCAGCCTCCTTCGGGGGACGGTTATCATTCCAGGCTTCAAAGGTGACATGGATGACAGAGTGATTGTCAGAGTTATAGTTTTCCCTCTGACAAGGGACAGTATTATGGACAGGTGGTCCCAGAGGATATTGTGGGAGGCATGGTGCAGGATACTGATTAGGTTCAGTTATCGATACAGTCTAAGAAGTTTGGATTTGGAGTTCATTTATGAACTAGGTCCCATCAGATATCCAGACATATTCTAAGACAGGTATTGCTCTATTCGGGAGATGGCTTTCTCCGCAAAATTGAGATTAAGAGAGACATAGAAAGAAACATCGGGGCAGATCCACTCATTGAGGCTATTTCTCAAACACAAGAGTTTTACAAACGAGCTTTGTGAAACTGATTAGTAGAGGAGTTAGGTGTTCTGTATCACACAGGCTGTGAGTATGCGACATCGCAATAATTAGCCTTAAGTGCAAGTGGAAGATTGTTGGTTATAGTGCCCTCAAAATCAATTATTGGATCGCAGGTACGTGATTGCAATGATTGAGGAGGACCTATACCGGTAGCACAGTCTTACTCGAGATGATAGTATGCTATCTGGTTTGTCTTTATCGGTCGTGTATAGGTTCAGCTGACTAATGGCTATTACACTTTGATAGAGCCCTTAGGATCTTGCTTGACTACCAACAGTATGATGGCGATCATATACGTCAGAGTTGGGTAGTCTATAAGCACATCCTAAAAGTGGTCCCTAGTCGTGGGAGTTTCGAGACAGGGCATCGATACTCCGGAGTAGACTAGTGTATACAGTCGAGACCCCGACGAGGGATGGTGGCGGGTCTCATAAGCCACTGGTGTCAGTTGGATCACCTAAGATGTATGCAGGTGCTCATTGGGTTATGAGTACACCGGACAGGACTCGCCGGGAACCTGCTAGTTGGTATTATACCTAGCGTCAGATAGCAGTTCCCTGGTGACATGTGTACAGGTTAGTTCATCGACCTGAGGTCGTCATTTGTCTCGTATGAGTTCCCACTGTGCTTTGATTTCTACCCTACCACGGCTCAAAGGAGTCGTGCAAACAGGTCTTTTTTGGGTACAGTCCCGAGCCACATGGAGGCAGGTGAGCGGATCGGCAGGGGATTCGTCTCTCTCGGTATTGGGGGTGAGATCGCGCTATGTCTAGGAAAGCCATTACACCAAGTCCTTGGCCAAGGCAGGTGAGAACTACTGGTAAGTATTCCAGTAGTTTTTCAGGGTGTTCAGGGCTTCTCTCCGACACGACTTATACCGCTATTGGGGGTCTAACGTTACCAGCCCCCTGGGCCCGATATGCGATACTCATAGACGAACGGACCGGACTGTATGTATATTGTCACTGTTAGGCTCAGTAGGGTTCCAGGATGAGTTCGCTCATCGGCTTCCCTTGAGGTCAGTACATGGGCAGCCGTTACGCACTGCTAGTGCCACTGACGTGCTTGTGGTTAAACCCACTGCCAGGGTACTGATGAGTCATTAGAGTCCTCTACATATAGTTTCCCAAGTTCGGGCAAAACGTTGTAGAGGCTGTATGGTTTTATGGCAGGGTTCAGAAAATGCACGTGCGTTTACGCACGTGTCATATTTCGGGCAGATAATACTGGTGGGCTTTGGTTTAAGCCGGATCCATGTATTATACTGTGTAGATATAATATCTTTGTCTCAGTTGTATTTGTATTCGGTCGTAATACAAATGCGGTTATGTTTATACTGTTACGGGGTTATCCTGAAATTCGTTTCGGGATCGCTTTTCGAAGTTGCCAGTTTTCTATCATCCGTCTTAAACATTCGGTTTAATGCGGAATTATCTATTTCTTTTGGGTGAGTCATGAGGGTGAGTCATGAGTGTGGAAGCTTCTTGTTGGTGACTAGGTTTAGTGTGTCACCATTTTGCATTAATGGTTGATGAGGTGTTATTAGTGAGTCACCTTTTCCATTAATGCCTTTTGTTTTGCTTAGGATATTATGGTCGTGATATTTTGTAATAAAGCATTTCTTATGGTCACCCTTCCTCCTACACTCACCCCCTCCTCTCCTTTAAGTGGCCGGCCTCCTTCTTGAGTAAAGATGATGGATTGATTAAAAAGATTATGGAATTTGATTCATGGAAATTTGATAGCTCATTTTCTCATCACTTGATAAAAAAGGCAACTTCATTAACCGTTCATCCATGGTTTTGGATGAAGCAAGACAAAGTATTCTACTCATTCTCTACATCAATCTTAGACATGTCGGCTAGTAAACTTCATGTCCGAGTTGCCTCAGTTCAGAGGCGGGAACCCGTATAAAGATCCGTTGACGTGGTGCCACCAGGACAAGGAGACCGGAGATCGAGCGATATCGCAGGTGCCGCAAAGGAGCGTGGGATGATGTCTAAAGACTGGAGGACTCGGATCGTTCGGTATAGCCTTTCTACCTCTTTGTAATTTGTTAGTTTAGCGTTAATGGCAAGATCCGGGTTATAGTATGCGATAGCGCCAGTTATAAAAGTTTCTGTTCCGCGTTTGGCGCCTGAAAGACGGCTGGGTCGCTACCGTAGACTTACAGTTTCCTTTTCTAAAAACTGTTGTTCTAGAAAATGGGCATTACGAGAAACAAAAACCTTTTGTTTCTCTGCGTAATAGAAGAAATACCTCTTGGAGTTCTTTGGATATCCTACAAACTGACACTGCACCGATCGTGCCTCGAGCTTGTCCACATGCTTCTTTTTAACAAAAGCTGGACATCCCCATAACTTCAGATACTGAAGATAGGGTTTCTTCCCACTCCATATCTGATATGGCGTGGTAGGCACAGTCTTGGTAGGAGCCCTATTCAAAAGATATGCAGCTGATTCTAGCGCATAACCCCAGAAAGATTGCGGTAACTCAGCATTACTCATCATGGAACGTACAATATCCAATAGGGTTCGGTTCCGTCTTTCCGATACACCGTTATGCTGTGGAGTGTATGGAGGAGTAAGCTGAGAGAGAATTCCTTTCTCTTTTAGGTAACCCAAGAACTCGGCACTTAAGTATTCACCACCTCGATCAGATCTCAGTGTCTTGATACTTTTGTCGGTTTGGTTTTCTACTTCATTCTTATATTCTTGGAATTTCTCAAAGGCCTCGGATTTATGTATCATTAAGAAAATGAATCCATACCTAGAGTAATCATCCGTAAAAGTAATGAAATAAGAAAAACCGCCTCTTGCAGGTGTAGACATTGGACCACATACATCGCTGTGTATGAGTCTTAAGAGCTCGCTCGCTCTTACTCCATGTCCAGTGAATGGAGTCTTTGTCATCTTTCCTTTGAGACATGATTGACAAGTGGCATAAGATTGATATTCGAACGGATCCAAATATCCTTCTCTATGTAACTTAGTTAACCTTGTCTCATTGATGTGACCTAGTCTACAATACCATAAGAAAGCCTGATTTATATCTGGAGACTTTCTTTTTAGTGTGTTCTGGACATTGAAAATTTGTAATTGGTTTAACACATATATACCGTTATCTAGTGTACCGGACCCAATCAATCCATGATTAAGGTGGATGTTAACAACATCGCTTACAAACGTGAAATCATAACCTTCTTTTGATAACAACAATACTGATATGATATTACACGTTAAACTGGGTACAAAAAAACAGTTATGCAAAACCAAAATATGTCCACTCGTCAATCCAAGGTGATAATCCCCTACGGACACAGCACCCACGCTAGCTCCGTTAGCAACCTGGAGGGTCATATCACCAACCTTCAGCACTCTACGATTTCTCAGTGCCTGCAATGAATTGTATATATGAGATCCTGATCCGGTATCCAATACCCAGGAAGTAGAGTTGATTGACAGACAATTTTCAATTACAAACACACCTGAAGTCGAAGCCACAGCTTGCTTCGGTTCCTGGTTCTTGGCAATCCAAGCTTTGTAATCTTTCTTCCAATAGCCTTTCCTACGACAGTAGAAGCACTCGTCCTTTGCCACTACTGGCACTGCAACCTTTGCCTTTCCCTTAACTCCCACCTTACCAACACCATCTCTTGGTTTGGTAGCGGCCTTCTTCTTCCTTCCTTTGGCCCTTGACTTTGACACGGAAGAGGAAACACCGTGAACAAACATAGTGGGTGTTTCCCTTGCTTTTTGCAAGGTGCCCTCTGCACTCCTCAACATGTTAAGGATTTCTGGAAGTTCAACTTCTTTTCTTTGAATGTTGAAATTCAGAATAAACTGGGCGTAGGTGGAAGGAGGGGACTGAAGAACCAAGTCTATATATAGCTCGTTCTCCAATGTCATCCCTGTTGCGCCACGGCAGCGCCCCGGCCGTCTTACTCGAGGCCAAATTGCGGAATAAAAATTTTCCTTACTCGGAAACCGGCGCTACCGCGGACAAAGAAAACCCGGATCGTTAACCATTAACCTACGCTAGCAATCAAGAGATAGGGTGAGAAGTATACCGAGTGATCCGAGTCCTCCGGTCTTCTCGTCATCGTCCCGATCTCCCGCGGAAAGTGTTGCCTCCACATCGTCGCCTCCTCGCCGGAAAGGGCACCACATCGCCTTTGTCTTTTACGGGCTCCCGCCTCAATACCGAGGCAACTCGAGCATGAAGCCGGCAACTCGACATGCTCAAGATTTGCTGTAGAATGTGTAGTGTAGAATCATAGTCTCACTTTGGGGTTTGTTGCCTTTGGATGGAGGAATGAGGACAAGGAAAATATGGTGCTTTCATTTTTCCTTGCATGAAAGCAAGATCAAGAAGGAAACTCTCAAGAATGAAGCTCTCTTTCTTCTTCTCTTCTTCTTCTCACTTTTCTCATGGAAACTTATCATCTTCTTGTGAGAATGAGAAGGGTGGAGGAATGAAACACATCATGCAAAGGGAGGTGAGTGTAGGAGCTAAAGAAAGGTGACCACATCCTAGACAAGAAAACATTCAACCATGCTTCTTCTCCTATTCACTCCATAACCCTTCAAATCACAATAAAGCAAGCATGGTTGAAAGATAAGAAAGCTATCATAATCAATCATTATGCAAGAAAACCCCTCCACAAATGTAATTTGCAAAACTGCAAATTACCCCCTCCATCGGAAAAGTCCGGCCGGGAAAGAACAAAGGAAAAACCGGCCGGAACGGAATGCAAACTGGCAACTCCAGAAAACTGGTCCCGTAATAAATTACAGGAAAACCCCGACACTGTGCATACACACCCGCATCTGTATTCCGACCGGATACAAATGCAATGAGACAAAATCTACACTGTACTAGACTAGGACCGGCTTAAGCCAAAGCCGGCTAGTAAAAACCGTTCGATCCTGATCCGTGCAATACCGCACGTATCAGATCAAACCCTGCTATATAACTATACGGCCACTAGTACAAAACTGTCCGATCCTGATCCGTGCAATACCGCACGTATCTGATCGGACCCTGCCATATCTCCATACGGCCTCTACAGCGTTTCGCCCGAAAGCTGAGTAACTGAAAGTGTGGTGGACTCTAAAGACTCGTCAATACAATGGCTGTGGATTTAACCACTAGCACGTCAGAGGTATAAGCCAATACGTAACGGGCCACCAGCTATTGACCAAAAGGGACGTCGATGAGCGAACTCATCCTGACACCCTACTGAGCCTGTCAGTGACAATATCCGTACAGTCCGGTCCGTTCGTCTATGAGTATCGCATGGCGGGCCTAGGGGGTTGGTAAAAGTCAGACCCCCAAAAGCGGTACAAGTCGTGTCGGAGTGTAGCCCAGAACGCCCTGAGATACTACTGGAATACCTACCAGTAAATCTCCTGCCTCGGCCGAGGGCTTTGCGTAATGGCTCTCCTAGACACAGCGCGACCTCACCCCCAATACCGGGAGAGACGAACCCCTGAAGATCCGCTCACTGCCTCCATGTGGCTCGGGACTGTACCCAACTAAAACCTGTTTGCACGACTCATTTGAGCCGTGGTAGGGTAGTAATCAAAGCACAGTGGGAACTCACACGAGACAAATGACGATCTCAGGTCGATGAACTAACCTGTACACATGTCACCTGGGAACTGCTATCTGACGTCTGGTATAAGACCAACTAGCAGGTTCCCGGCGAGTCCTGTCCGGTGTACTCATAACCCAATGAGCACCTGTATACATCTTAGGTGAACCAACTGACACCAGTGGCTTGTGAGACCGGCCACCGCCCCTCGTCGGGGTCTCGACTGTATACACTAGTCTACTAATGGAGTATCGATACCCTGTCTCGAAACTCCTACGACTAGGGACCTTTTAAGGATGTGCTTATAGACCCCAGCTCCCACGTATATGATCGCCATCATACTGCTGGTCGTCAAGTAAGAATCCTAGGGGCTCTATCAACGTGCAATAGCGACATGTCAGGTCACCTAAAGCAGTACACGATGATAAAGATAAACCAGATAGCATACTATCATCTCGAGCAAGACTGTCCTACCGGGATAGGTCCTCCCTCAATCATCGCAATCACGTGCCTGTGATCCAATAATTGACTCTGAGGGCACTATCTCCAACAATCCCGAGGTCTGCGAGCTCTTCTATATAGCCAATCATCTTTAGCACATGTTCTCCTACAGATAATCCGACGGCCAGCCTCGACTGAAACAAGTTCTTTGAGGTCTCGTATCTTGCTATACGAGATTGCTCTCCATACAGTTCCTTGGTGTGGAGAAGTATGGATTCAAGATCTATATTCTCGTACCTCCTCTGATGTTCATTATTCATAGAGGCAAGCACGATGCATTTGGCCTTCGCGCAGTCAATCTCCCAGGTCTTGCGGATTTCCTTATCCGCGACACTGGATTTTGGACCAGGGACAGCAGGTGCCTTAGTAGTAAGGACATACCCCAATTTGTCATAAGTTATTACCATCTTGACATTCCGGAACCAGTCTTTATAGTTTGGCCCTGTCAAAATATTTTTATCTAATAGTAACTTAAGGCCTGTCATGTTCTGGGTCGCTGCAATTGAGAGAGAGAGGGAACACTTTAGCATGATACTCTTGCAAGTTTAGAGTAGTTTTTAGTTTATCTAAACTGGATGGCTCCCACTGTTTCTCGAATCCCTCCTCAAACCAAAAAGGAAGAACTAGTCAGGACTATTCTCACCGTACAATACTTGCTTAACCGTTCAGTCAGGCCGGTGTCGGTACTTCGAGGGAGGTTTTACGACGCTTTTACGAAGTTCCTTAATTAAATAACCTCTTTTCTCTGGGGGCGCAGCCCCGCTGACACCTTTCTCGACACCTACTTGGTTTATAGCATCGATCGTTAAGTGACGAATCTCCTGATGAGTAGCGGATACTCACAGTAGGATTGGGATCCAAATATCATCGTGTGATAAAGCTGAAGGAATCCTACCAAAATTATCACACTCCAAATGGTATTTAACTCTTAGAAAATTTCAGTTTCTTTAGAAATTCCCGATATAAATTTCTGCCCCATGCTCTTATGACCTTGGCGTTGGTCAAAATGTCAAAAGTCACGTGTCAAGTTCTACCCATCATTATCTTGTTAATTTGAACCCACCCGTACATATCCCTGACGTTGGACAAATGGTAATACGACTATCCCAAACCAACTCATCTATCTATGCAACAAATGAATACCCAGCAGCTACCAAACACTATGTCTTGGCGTTGGTCAAAATACATAGCTTGAATACTACTGAATACCCAAATGAAATGACGGAGCGCTACGAATGGTATTGGCGAAACCGTGAACGTGGTGAACTTGATATGATCGAAGGAACCTGATAGCTTTTAAAAGGAGTGGTTGAAGCTCCGCAATTAAAAATATCTTTTGTTTTAAAAATAACCGAGTGGTTTCTTTTAAACTGTTCCAACGATTTAACTTTGGTTTATTTTCTTTTCATTAATATAATGCGTCTCATCAATTAACCTATTATTGCAGAAAACAACGAAAATACAACGTCCTCTTATGCCATCCGCATTCGCCACTGGGCCCCGTTAGATTACTTAACTAACGACAGAGCGGGGGATGGGCTAGCGCGGGTGCAAAACATAAGTGAGGCCTAATAGATATCATATATAAATATTGTACATTCGTCAGACGCAATAATAGGCATTCCAGATCACAGATGAACATATTGGATTTTCTACGAATCCGCATTCCTTTTGAGCCTGTAAAGAAAGACGGATTACACAGTCACGATGAATAGCCAAAACCCTACCCTAGACCCCTACGGGTACGGACAACTACCCGCCAAGTACCCGAAATGAAGCGGTCTCCCTCAACAACGTGAGTAGGTCACTAAACACTTCAAAGTACCCGGTAGTTTGTGCACCCCACCTTGGGTCTATCCTAGGAGCAGAAAACAGTAAATGAAATAATACAACGGTGGTTACAACCTCAACCCGAATGTGCCCCGCAAAAGAATATTACAACAAATTACAAATTTACATTTGAATGAAAGAAACACTCGTCTCACATCCCAGGCTATCCATTCACGACAATCCAACAAGTCCACAATCACAAACCAGTAAAAACCATTACAGAAATGTGCAACACCCTGTTAACCGACATACTAGCAGTTAAAGGAGCTTTACGAACACATTAAACACAACACAGATATAATCAAGTTAGCCAAACATCTTAGAATTTCGATCAAGCAACACAAATGAATCTACTCCAAACAATTCTCTGTGCACATAAAACCTGAGCAGAAACAAATCATCCTAGAAAACACAACATCAAAACAGAAGAATAACTGAGCAAATTTGGGTTGACTCAGAGTCAACTCGGCCGCGGATCCGCGGCGGAACGCTTGGATCGGCGGCGGTTCTGCGGCGCTATGGTCAAGTCACAGTCCCAAATTTCTTCACAATTCTTCAAATTCCCTTCTTGTATTTTTAAGGGTCCCTGAAAAAATTTTAGGCCCCGTTTTAAAAACGGCAGAAACATGGTGAAAATGATGTTTTTTCGGGTTCGTTTTACGATCGAATTTCTAACGACTTTGCTAACAAGTTAGTTATGGTTTAGCGAGGTTCTGATACCACTGTAAGTCGACGTTAGACACCCCACATGATGCGGGGAGGCGGAATAGGTAAAACAATTATTTTGTTTAAACTAATATCGACTAACTTTACGGATCTTTGCTAAACTCTAACTAACAACTATATAGAAGTGATTAGCTACTATGATAGATGATTATATCTAATGAATCAAGTCCTTCTTGTTCTCGTTGATCACCTCCTCGTCGGCCTCCTCGATGTGATAGAAGATCCACCCGAGAGTTGCTTCTCCAAGCTTTAACCTCTCACTTGAGGTAACTAGGTGACTATGAGTGCTAATCAAAGCAACCTAGAGGATATAGAAGAGGATTAGGGATCTATTAGTCTTACTAACCCTAGGATCTCAACACATGAGAGGATTAGGGTTAGTACTTTGAAGAAAGAGAGCATGAGGAGAGAGAAGGTGTGAGTGAGAATGATCATGAATTATATCTCATTATAGAATATATGAAGCATGATAATTATTAAAATGAATAACATAATAATAATATCAACCATGCTTCATTAACTCTCTTTGGTTGAATCATCTCATGAGTCATTAAGCAATAAATGCTTCATTAACTCATTTGGATGAATCACACCATGAGTCACTAATCCATTTAATGCAAATAACTCCTAAGCCCTCCAACTCATCAATCTTCTAGAAGCTTCTCGACTAATTACGAGAATGCCCCTCCCATCCGTGAAAACACGGAAATACTGAGACTGTATAAATCTAATAATCCAATACTAGAATCTGGCTTAAACTAAAGCCCGCTAGTAAAAACTGTCCGAACATCGTACGTGCATAAAAACACGTATGTGTCCGAACCTTATCGTAAAACCATACGACCTCTATATCATTTCGCCTGAAGCAGGGAAACTCTCTGTGTGGGACTCTAAAGACTCGACTACTACGCTGGCAGTGGGTTTAACCACAGACCGCAAGCGGTACTAGCTGTACGTAACGGTCCCCGGATAGATGTCGATAAGAAGGCCGATGAGGAAACCTATCTGAACTCCTACTGAGCCTGATGTGACAATCTCCATACAGTCCGGTCTGTTCGTCTAAGACTATCGCATATCGGGCCTAGGGGGCGGCAAGCGTCAGTCCCCTAAAGGCGGTATAAATCGTGTCGGAGTGAAGCCCATTACACCTTGAGAAGCTACTGGAAATCCTACCAGTAAATCTCATTTTCCCTGGCCAGGGACTTTGCGTAATGGCTCACCAAACACAGCGCGATATCAACTCCCAATACCGAGAGAGACAGATCCTATCTAACCGCCACTGCCTCCAAGTGCTTCGGGACTGCACCCAACTGCTACCTGTTTGCACGACTCCTTTGAGCCGTAGTAGGGTAGCAATCTAAGAACAGTAGGAATATGTTGCGCCACGGCAGCGCCCCGGCCTCGTAATCGAGGCCAAAATGCGGAATCAAAATTTTTCCTTACTCGGAAACCGGCGCTACCGCGGACAAAGAAAACCCGGATCGTTTACCATTAACCTAATGCTAGCAATCAAGAGATAGGGTGAGAGGTATACCGAGTGATCCGAGTCCTCCGGTCTTCTCATCGTCGTCCCGATCTCCCGCGGAAAGTCTTGCCTCCACATCGTCGCCTCCTCGCCGGAAAGGGCACCACAACGCCTTCGTCTTTTACGGGCTCCCGCCTCAATACCGAGGCAACTCGAGCATGAAGCCGGCAACTCGACATGCTCAAGATATGCTGTAGAATGTGTAGTAGATTGTCTCACTTGGGTTTTGTTGCCATTTGAAGATGATGGAGGAAACAAGGATTTAGAAAAATGGTGCTTGCATTTTTCTACCATGAAAATGAGATCAAGAAAGAAACTCTCAAGAATGAAGCTCTCTCTTCTTCTTCCTCTCTTTCTTTTTCCTTTTCTTCTCTCTTTCTTTTTCTTCTTCTCTTTTCTAATGAAAAAACTTCTCTTCTCAAATGAGAATGGTGGAGGAGATAATATGAAGTATGAAGGGAGGTGAGTGTAGGGTAAAGGAAGTGGTGACCACATCAAGACATAATCATCACAAACTCACATCAACTCTAATCCACATCTTATCTTCATAAAGCATGAAATGAATGGTATCTAAAAAGGGTATCATAATAAATCATTATGCAAAGAAGTCCTCCACAAAGTGTTATTTGCAAAACTGCAAATAACCCCCTCCATCAGAAAAGTCCGGCCGGGAAAGAACAAAGGAAAACCGGCCGGAACGGAATGCAAACTGGCAACTCCAGAAAACTGGTCCCGTAATAAATTACAGGAAAACCCCTATACTGTGCATACACACCCGCATCTGTATTCCGACCGGATACAAATGCAATGAGACAAAATCTACACTGTACTAAACTAGGACCGGCTTAAGCCAAAGCCGGCTAGTAATATCCGTTCGATCCTGATCCGTGCAATACCGCACGTATCAGATCGAACCCTGCCATATAACTATACGGCCACTAGTACAAAACTGTCCGATCCTGATCCGTGCAATACCGCACGTATCTGATCAGACCCTGCCATATCTCCATACGGCCTCTACAGCGTTTCGCCCGAAAGCTTGAGTAACTGTAAGTGTGGTGGACTCTAAAGACTCGTCAATACTATGGCTGTGGATTTAACCACTAGCACGTCAGAGGTATCAGCCAATACGTGACGGGCCACCAGCTATTGACCAAAAGGGACGTCGATGAGCGAACTCATCCTGACACCCTACTGAGCCTGTCAGTGACAATATCCGTACAGTCCGGTCCGTTCGTCTATGAGTATCGCATGGCGGGCCTAGGGGGTTGGTGAAAGTCAGACCCCCAAAAGCGGTACAAGTCGTGTCGGAGTGTAGCCCAGAACGCCCTGAGATACTACTGGAATACCTACCAGTAAATCTCCTGCCTTGGCCGAGGGCTTTGCGTAATGGCTCTCCTAAACACAGCGCGACCTCACCCCCAATACCGGGAGAGACGAACCCCTGAAGATCCGCTCACTGCCTCCATGTGGCTCGGGACTGTACCCAACTAAAACCTGTTTGCACGACTCCTTTGAACCGTGGTAGGGTAGTAATCAAAGCACAGTGGGAACTCACACGAGACAAATGACGATCCTCAGGTCGATGAACTAACCTGTACACATGTCACCAGGGAACTGCTATCCGACGTCTGGTATAAGACCAACTAGCAGGTTCCCGGCGAGTCCTGTCCGGTGTACTCATAACCCAATGAGCACCTGTATACATCTTAGGTGAACCAACTGACACCAGTGGCTTGTGAGACCGGCCACCGCCCCTCGTCGGGGTCTCGACTGTATACACTAGTCTACTAATGGAGTATCGATGCCCTGTCTCGAAACTCCTACGACTAGGGACCTTTTAAGGATGTGCTTATAGACTGCCAGCTCCCACGTATATGATCGCCATCATACTGCCGGCAGTCAAGCAAGAATCCTAGGGGCTCTATCAACGTGTAATAGCGACATGTCAGGTCACCTAAAGCAGTACACGATGATAAAGATAAACCAGATAGCATACTATCATCTCGAGTAAGACTGTCCTACCGGGATAGGTCCTCCCTCAATCATTGCAATCATGTGCCTGTGATCCAATAATCGACTCTGAGGGCACTATCTCCAACAATCTCCCACTAGCACTCAAGGCTAATTATTGCGATGCCGCATACTCACAGCCCGTGTGATACCGAACACCCAACTCCTCATCTAGTCAGTCTCACAAAGCTCGTTTGCGAAACTATTGCGTTCGAGGAATAGCCTCAGTGAGTGGATCCGCTGTGATGTTTCTTTCTATGTCTCTCTATATCTCAAGTTCGCGGAGAAAGCCATCTTCCGAAATGAGCAATACCTGTCTTAGAATGTCTGGATGTCTGATGGGACTTAGCTCATAAATGAACTCCAAATCCAAACTTCTTAGACTGTATCGTCAACTGAACTTAATCAGTATCCTGCGCCAAGCCTCCCTCGGTATTGCCTTGGACCATCTGTCCAAAATACTGCCCCTCCTCAGAAGGAAAACTATAACTCTGACAACCTCCTTGTCGTCCATGTCACCTTGGAAGCCTGGAATGATAACTGTCTCCTAAAGGAGGCTGCCGTTATCATATCCCTAGAACATCCACTTATGTTCTAAGACTGCTTCCGACTGTTTCTCCAGGATTCGATCAATGTCAACTTATTGCATCTAGTGCAAGAACAACATCTGGTGTGGTACTTGACATCTCATGATTGACTCAATTGCCTAAGCAAGTGATCTGCCAATCATGAGTATCCCTCTCCTCTTTAGTCTATAAGACACCTTTAGAGAGGGTGACTCCATCAACTGCAGGTACACTACCGTGTCAGGAGTCATCCATTCTAAATACTCATAGAATGCTGTCAAGTTACCCAGATTGGGAAACCACCCAAATCTAGATCTAAAACCATAGATCTAGTAACCAGTATGTCTGATATAATATCCAAGTCCTATGTGGAGAAAACACTGTGTGACGACCAAAGTATAACCGATCGTAGTATAGGAATATCACTTCCTACTACCTTCTCAACAGATCCACCCCCTATTCTGATGACGTTAAACCTATGACTGTCACATCAGAAATAGATGATCTATCTCCGCTATATCTGCTTTAGTCTATAAATAAACACAAGCCTGATGTCCACCAATGCATCCGCTGCTCCCACTGACTACGACCACCCTCTGGCAGAGTCATATAGACGTGCACTTCTAAAACTAGTTTAGAACGACGCTATACTCATCCTCCTGCCGGGTTTCGCAGCCTGGAACAACAATAATGGCAAGTATGGGTAAACAAGAACTTCCCTGCCACCGTCCTTGAGGCTACCGGAGTACCTCTCGGGTGCCTGAAGTTACCCACCTTATCTGCGGAGTGGCCAATGGAATGTCAATCCAGATTGAATCTTTAGGTTCCTTATCAAATCTTCAGTAATCGTTTGTGGTTCTGGAATCACTTCCAGTTCTACCATACTCCCACTACTTTTTCTGAAAAAATCCATTTTTAATAAAAACTGTGGCGAGTCTAGAACAATATTGCTATTGTTCATCCAGATGGTAGAAAGTCAACCCTCGTCATAGCCTGGGTCAACCCACAAACAGCCATTACAGAAACGTGCCTTGAGTTGTCCAGTGTCTGGTTTTAAGCATAAGCCGGACAACTCCCCGTACCTTAACATCGTTAAGATATGAACTGTTCTATATCCAATATAGAACCAGAGGCACTGATTCAATTGAACCAGATTCAAATCATGCAGCTATCTCCAGTGCATGTAAACTAAATGGAAGGAGGCCGATCAGCGTTACTCAACTTAGGAATGCTTCCAATTATGAGTAACCTGAAAGAGAAGCTAGTTCTCTTAAACATTACTATCAACTGAATACCATACACAAGTATCTGCATCTTCGATCACTTTGAAGAATCCCGATACTTGCTATACCTGGTTCTCTACTCTATTCAAATACCCATAACTCCTCAAAACTTAGACCCTGTGTTTCCACGAAACACATGTCTAAGAACTAGAGAAGTTAAAAGTAAACAGAATATAGTACGAGGACAAATCCCTCTGTCCTAATGGACACTGGACAACATACAATACTCTGTATAAGTCCGCTGAATCTAACAACTCATTTACTGTGTATCGTAGGTTGAAAACTGTACTTATGGTTAAGAAGAATTACACCGCTGTTTAATGCTCCTTACCTAACCATCCACTGATATAGGTAAATGTCATCGACATAATATCAAAAGGTATATCTCACTCTATGAAAATAGACGTACAGATATATCAACTTGAAATTGGTGCACAACAGCGGATATTCAAAACCAAATATTTGCCGACCGGCAAACAACCCAGGTGACTTCCTCAAATATCACCGATTACAACGAATCTCGATATAATGAGGATGATCACCCAATTCCCAATAACTTACTCCCACTCATCATCTGTAAAACCATACAGATGTGAGAATCATACCTGGTAAATACATACCCTGGAGCAAGTGTCTAACTGGGAAATCAGTTTTCCATTAACAGTACACAGTGAAACTGAAACATTGAAATGTTTCGTCGGGGTATCCTGGTATTCCTAGTAATGCCTCTTCCATTATCCAGATTCACAACTATAACCGTATAATTCTTTGCCACCTCTCCAAATCCCTTTATATGTCTTTAGTCATTACCTTCTGTACACCCCTTTAAGCCAAATGGTTTTCTTCCTTCCCTACCGTTCGGCACCAGCCTATGGTTTGGAAGAAGACTATCCAAAAAGCATAAAGGGTGTACTGTCCTAATGCTAGGAGCACTCGCAATGCGAGAGAAGGTGAAGATAAAAGACACCTGAATGTACTTTATTCCTATTTCTCCTGAACCAGGATCCATCCCCGAACTGGAACAAGTTCCTTTCGAGTTCGTATATAACCATACGATGGATTATCCAATAAAATGGGATCTTCGTAGTGATACGGAGTGTCCTGGAGAAATACAAAGGTGATTTAGGATTGGCGAAGAAATACTTGGTTTGGTCGTAAATAGCAGTCGCAACTTACTTTGCCCTCTTACTAATCCCTTGCTTTGTCTTAACTTAATACCTTCTGTACACCGTTTAGGCTAACTGGTTTTCTTCATTCCCTACCGGTCGGCACCAGCCTATGGTTTGGAAGAAGACTATCCAATTTGCGTAATAGGTGTACTACTCATAAACCAAGGAGTACTCGCAACCTGAGAGAAGGTGAAAAGAAAAGACAACTGAATAGTCCTATTCGTTTTCTCCAGAACCAGAAACCATCCTCGAAGTCCTTCGAGTTCGTATCTAACCATACGATGGTTTTGTCCAATGGAAGTGGACGTTCGCAGTAATACGGGGTGTCCTGGAGAAAAGGGTAAAAGTAGAAGTGTCAATGAGGTCTGCAACTCTGACAATCCAAGAGCCAGTGTTAAGAAGGTTCGGTCAACTTGGTCACTGAGTCAAAATCCAGGGTCGGGTCAATGGTCGCTGCCAAAGAGAGAGAGAAAAGAAACACTCAGCGTGCACTCTAACCTAGATCAGAATGGTAATCACTTTGTCTAATCTGGAAACCTCCCACTGTACCTCAAATTCTCCTCCAAACCTGAAAGAAGAATTAGTCGGGATCACCCGAGGAGTAAACCAACTCATCAGTGGGAATCGGGATCCAACTCTCATCGCATGATAACGTGACGGAATCCACTCACGTCACCACACTCCAGAAGGTATGCGCATGCCTGGCAAGTTTCAGTTCTTTTGAAACTCCCGATGTGATTTTTACCCCAAGCGGTTTATGACCTTGACTAGGTCAACAAACCATAAACCGCCAGTCAAGTTCAACCCGTCATTATTCTGGATTGCATTAAACCCACCCGTACGTGCCCTTGACTAGGTCAACAAGGCCGCACGACTGTCCTAACCAATCCCACTTATGCAACAAACAAGTACCACTTAGCTACCGAACACTACGTCTTGACTAGGTCAACAAACGCAGCACGAATACTAAATAATACCCGTAGGAAATGACGGAGGGCTACGGCTGGTTTTTGGCGAAAAACCTTTAACGTAATGAACTTGATATCGTTGAAGGAACTGCATAGCCTTTTATAAAATATAGTGACGAAAACCTTTACTAAAGAGGTCACTCCCGGTGAAGGGATCTCGGCTCTTTCCCCATAGAATGAGGTGCAGGATATTCCAACTGAATACCACGATGCAAAGCAAAAGTAATCGGCTATAGTGAAGTTAATGCCCTGACGCAAACTTCTGTCCAAGGGGTCACTCCCGGTGAAGGGATCTCGGCCCTTGCCTCATCGACTGAGGAGCAGGATATTCCAAATGAATACCACGATGCAAAACAAAAGTGAACGTCCTTGCAATAACAGCTTTTTGAAAAATGTTCCAACAACATCAGAATAGGTTTGTTTATCTTGCATTGATCCGAATCAACGCAGTCCCATCAATTAATCACACCACAAAGAACGAAAATATACTGACGTACGTATATGCCATCCGCATTCGCCACTGGGTCCCGTCATCACCCGTTAGGTTAGCTAACTAACGGCAGAGCGGGGACTGGACTAGCGCGGATGTAAAGCATATACAACATCTACTAATATATATACCAATATATTATATTTCGCTCAAGGCGTGATAAAATGCAACATCACAGAAATGTACAGCATCACAGAACAATAAAGATATCTGGAAGCCCCGGGTTTCACAGAGCCGCTGCTGAAACCCGACGTTCCCCTGGTCGTGTGGATAGCCTGTGCAATGAAATCCTAGACCCCTACGGGCGCGGCAAGTCACCCGCCAAAACCTGAAGCGAGGCAGCCCCTTCAGCTCCGTGAATGGACCACCCAGCACTTCACGGAATCCGGTATCTTGGGCCCCCTCCTGGGTCAACCTATACCCCCTACGAGTGCGGCGAATAGCCCGCCAATCCTAGAGTGAAGCCCCCTCCGTCTCAATGCCATGAGATGCGGGCCCGTTGCCCCCTAGAACCCGGCTATCCGTGCACCCCTCCGCGGGGTAATCCTAGTACAGAAAGTAAAATATACATACACCGGGTACATCGACCGCAACCAGGTCGTACCCCAAAAGAATAATACAAACAGGCAGTGACGGCAGTCCACATGTCGGACGCTCGCCCCGCAATATCAAATGTACATAATACACCAAAACTGTACTAGCATTGCATCCAGGCTATCCCCCACGACCGATCCGCAACAACACAACATAAACATAGAACATCAACGTGAAAGTCACGTTCGCAAATCCGTCTAACCGGGCTATAGCAGTTAGACCGGATTTACCGATCGAGTGACATTCACGGTCGCAGATATAATGTAAATACTGTGAAAAATGTGTTTAAAATTTTTCGATTGACCAAAAATTAACAAGTGGGCCCCCAATCAAAACTGTAGCACTCACAGAAAACCTGGGCCCAATTTTAATATTCCAAAACCCCTAATTACAGCCCATAAGCCCTCTGCAAAAAGATGATCACACGATCCCACAATACCGCGGCGGAAGCGCGGCCAAAAGGGGGTTTTGGCCGCCCTTCCGCGGTCGTACGGATGAGTCATGTCACAAAATTTTTGCAGTGTTCTTAGAACTCCCTGCACATCATTCTGAGACCACCTGAAAAATTTTTGGACTTCAAAAAATTTCGACAGAAACTGATGTGCTAGAAAAATACGGTTTTTGGAAATTTCGGTCGATCAGAAACGCAAACACATCAAACGAAGCTAGGTAAGGTTAATGGCGTGGCTCTGATACCATGTTGCGCCACGGCAGCGCCCCGGCCTCGTACTCGAGGCCAAAATGCGGAATCAAAATTTTTCCTTACTCGGAAACCGGCGCTACCGCGGACAAAGAAAACCCGGATCGTTTACCATTAACCTAATGCTAGCAATCAAGAGATAGGGTGAGAGGTATACCGAGTGATCCGAGTCCTCCGGTCTTCTCATCGTCGTCCCGATCTCCCGCGGAAAGTCTTGCCTCCACATCGTCGCCTCCTCGCCGGAAAGGGCACCACAACGCCTTTGTCTTTTACGGGCTCCCGCCTCAATACCGAGGCAACTCGAGCATGAAGCCGGCAACTCGACATGCTCAAGATATGCTGTAGAATGTGTAGTAGATTGTCTCACTTGGGTTTTGTTGCCATTTGAAGATGATGGAGGAAACAAGGATTTAGAAAAATGGTGCTTGCATTTTTCTAGCATGAAAATGAGATCAAGAAAGAAACTCTCAAGAATGAAGCTCTCTCTTCTTCTTCCTCTCTTTCTTTTTCCTTTTCTTCTCTCTTTCTTTTTCTTCTTCTCTTTTCTAATGAAAAAACTTCTCTTCTCAAATGAGAATGGTGGAGGAGATAATATGAAGCATGAAGGGAGGTGAGTGTAGGGTAAAGGAAGTGGTGACCACATCAAGACATAATCATCACAAACTCACATCAACTCTAATCCACATCTTATCTTCATAAAGCATGAAATGAATGGTATCTAAAAAGGGTATCATAATAAATCATTATGCAAAGAAGTCCTCCACAAAGTGTTATTTGCAAAACTGCAAATAACCCCCTCCATCAGAAAAGTCCGGCCGGGAAAGAACAAAGGAAAACCGGCCGGAACGGAATGCAAACTGGCAACTCCAGAAAATTAGTCCCGTAATAAATTACAGGAAAACCCCTATACTGTGCATACACACCCGCATCTGTATTCCGACCGGATACAAATGCAATGAGACAAAATCTACACTGTACTAAACTAGGACCGGCTTAAGCCAAAGCCGGCTAGTAATATCCGTTCGATCCTGATCCGTGCAATACCGCACGTATCAGATCGAACCCTGCCATATAACTATACGGCCACTAGTACAAAACTGTCCGATCCTGATCCGTGCAATACCGCACGTATCTGATCAGACCCTGCCATATCTCCATACGGCCTCTACAGCGTTTCGCCCGAAAGCTTGAGTAACTGTAAGTGTGGTGGACTCTAAAGACTCGTCAATACTATGGCTGTGGATTTAACCACTAGCATGTCAGAGGTATCAGCCAATACGTGACGGGCCACCAGCTATTGACCAAAAGGGACGTCGATGAGCGAACTCATCCTGACACCCTACTGAGCCTGTCAGTGACAATATCCGTACAGTCCGGTCCGTTCGTCTATGAGTATCGCATGGCGGGCCTAGGGGGTTGGTGAAAGTCAGACCCCCAAAAGCGGTACAAGTCGTGTCGGAGTGTAGCCCAGAACGCCCTGAGATACTACAGGAATACCTACCAGTAAATCTCCTGCCTCGGCCGAGGGCTTTGCGTAATGGCTCTCCTAGACACAGCGCGACCTCACCCCCAATACCGGGAGAGACGAACCCCTGAAGATCCGCTCACTGCCTCCATGTGGCTCGGGACTGTACCCAACTAAAACCTGTTTGCACGACTCCTTTGAACCGTGGTAGGGTAGTAATCAAAGCACAGTGGGAACTCACACGAGACAAATGACGATCCTCAGGTCGATGAACTAACCTGTACACATGTCACCAGGGAACTGCTATCCGACGTCTGGTATAAGACCAACTAGCAGGTTCCCGGCGAGTCCTGTCCGGTGTACTCATAACCCAATGAGCACCTGTATACATCTTAGGTGAACCAACTGACACCAGTGGCTTATGAGACCGGCCACCGCCCCTCGTCGGGGTCTCGACTGTATACACTAGTCTACTAATGGAGTATCGATGCCCTGTCTCGAAACTCCTACGACTAGGGACCTTTTAAGGATGTGCTTATAGACTGCCAGCTCCCACGTATATGATCGCCATCATACTGCCGGCAGTCAAGCAAGAATCCTAGGGGCTCTATCAACGTGTAATAGCGACATGTCAGGTCACCTAAAGCAGTACACGATGATAAAGATAAACCAGATAGCATACTATCATCTCGAGTAAGACTGTCCTACCGGGATAGGTCCTCCCTCAATCATTGCAATCATGTGCCTATGATCCAATAATCGACTCTGAGGGCACTATCTCCAACAGAATACACTCGAGATGAAGTAGCAATGTCAAGTCTGCGGACTATGCTGTACTCATGTCACCTAGGAACTGTTAACTGACGACGGGTATAATACCAACCAACAGTTCCCTGCGAGTCCTGTCCAGTGTACCCGTAACCCAACGAGCACCTGTATACTATCTCCAGTACAACGTACTAATAGCTGTGGGACAGACCATTTCCCCTGCTAGGATGAGAAGTGTACACACTAGTCTACTCCGGAGTATCGATGCCCTATCTCGATAATCCTACGACTAGGGACCTGAAAAAGGATGTGCTTGTAGACTACCCAGCCCCCACTAGTGTGACTGCCATCACAACATTGGTAGTCAAGCAAGATCCTAAGGGCTCTATCAATATGTATTCGCGATATGCTAACATATACACATATTAAGATAGATATAAACCAAGTAGCATACTACCATATTTAGCAAGACTGTTAATATAACTGTGAATATCCCAAACTTCCATTAAGTAATATACAAGCTAGCATAATACAATAATAGCCCCTAGGGCATATACACTAACACCCTGGCCCTACTAGTATGATCTCATCATAGTCCCAGTAGTCGAGTACATATCCTAAGGGCTTTATCAATATGTGAGAGCAAGACAGTAAACTAATACAAGTCAACATGTTAAGACAAAGTGAAACCAAATAGCATACTATCATGTCGAGCAAGAAAGTCCTCTCTATATATATCCAAGCATCCATTATAATATACATAATATGTACAACAATGTCCTCTAGGGCATATATATAACTAACAAATATGGTATAAGAAGAGGTTACAAACTAACCATGATTTCAAAATACCATATCACATCAATATATGAAACAATCCTTAAGTTATAATCACATTAAGCACATTAAACAATCACAAGAGGAGGAGGAGGCAATGCCTTTCATCTCACTTCCTAACCATTACCACAACCAAAGAGATTAGTTACACATAATAAAAAGCAAAGCAAGTAAAGAAACAAAGCAACGAAAGCAAAAACAAAGCAATATATTAACACTTGAAGAAGAGGTACAAGATTTTGGTAACTTGTTCAACCTCCATAATGAAGCTCTCAAGAGAAAACTTCAAGAGAGAAGAAGAAGAAGAAGAGACCAAGTGATAGCCTACTCACTCTCAAGCTTAAACCAAAAACAAGCTAAAACAAAACTAAAGAATATATTACATATGGTCCCTTTGCTCAACTCTGTTCTGGTATTTATAGGCCTAACATCAGAATAAATAAACAATAGAAATAAGGTGATGTGACCTAAAGAAATGACCATGAGAAAAATGGGGAAATTAAGAGCTAGGGGGACCGAGCTCGCCGGATTATGTGGGGGACCCGCCGGCCAAAATCCGAGCACATGGGCTTGTCTTGGTGTGGTGTACATGTGTGCTCTCTACAATCATTCTTATACTGTTTGTTTTATCTTTTATAACCTGGTTTGCCCTCAGAGATTTGGAGGGAAACATGATGCTTTAAATCACATCAAAACTTTAAGCATTCAATGCATATTTAATGCACATCACACCCACTTGCACAAACCATCATTTCTTGTGTGCCATGGGCAGTCCCACCATGTCATGGTCCATGCCAAAGAGTTGTGTATACACTTATACTGTGTTGGACCAAAATTGTGTACACATGTTTATTTCCAAAAGAACTCTTTGGATATCGGTCGGTTTCCTGTTCTGTTTGCAGTGTCGGCTCCAAAACGCTATATCCGTGATATTGAGTTTGTTTCCTGTATTTAATCATGAACACCTGTAATCTGTAATTACTGAGCAGACACTGATTAATAGCACCGATACATCACAAAATAGATAATGAATGAGCGGTATTAAAATGCAGTTTTCTGAGATGAACAAATACCCCCAAACTTATCTATTGCTCATCCCGGGCAATACAAAAAATCCTAGCCTCACTTTCGCAGGGAACGCGATTGCACTGAGCATGTGCAACAAGCCGTTGAACCTCTAGGTGTCCCTAGTAGGAGAAGTGTTGTCTCCTGAGGGTTTTCAGCGGATTACACCCACAAAATCTAGTCAAGTTAGCGTTACGGAAAAACTGTTAATTCTAATCTTAAGGTTAGAGATCAAAGTTAGAAGTTCTATTACCCAAGTCAGAAACGTTAAACCCTATTTTTCACTCCTCGCAATTTATTTAACATAAGCTCATACACATCTTTACGTGATTGTGCGGATCGTGTCCATAAGGTTTTAAGAACTTTGATTAGTATCATCACGTCATAATTACAGACCAGGATAAACTTCTGAAGGATTACACAAGTTTGAAAGGAGTTAAGATTTTCTCAAGTTTTATTCTCCAGTTAGGTTTCAAGTCAGAATATATATTAATTTTAACAGAGAACCCAAGTCTTATACTTCACTCTACCCTTTCAACTGTTTTTGTTCATACACACCTTTCGTTATCGTGCAAAACGTCTTAAAAAATACAAACCTTTATATCTGTAGGGTTACTAGGCACTGTCACAAGGTTCTACAAGGCATCAACCATGCCCGATTTAAAATTTAGAAGTGCCGAACAACCCTAACCAAGATCATAGACTAGAGATTAGGCGAAACAATGAGCAAGTAAACAACTTTACTTCTAAGAGTTTGGGATTACAACCTTTGTAGTCCGGTCCTTCACTTCATAACCTCCGTGTTGTGGTTCCTTCGCTGCGATCATCAAGTTCCCGGACTCTAGAGAGGCTCCACGAAGAGAAAGATGCAAGCTTGCTTCCGATCTTCGATAACAAAGATGATCTACCTTGAAGAAAATCAAACCCAAGCTCTTGCTTTGCTAATCAAGTATTAGCATAGCAAACACCCTAATCTAAGTGGCAAGAATAGATGAGAAAGATGAAGTAGGAATTTAGCTCTCATTTGTTTTCAATTTCTCACTCATTTTCATCACAAGTCAAAAAGCTAGAAAGCTTTATCAAGAGGAAGAAGAAGATGAAAACCATTTGTGATGAATAATGAAACTAGTGTATGAGGTTAGAAATGCAACCATGGGTTAAGTATGAAGACTTAACCCATGTAGAGAAACAACTATGGTTAAAGGGTTGGGTTGGGTTAAGGAAATATTTATGCAAAATATCAAGGTCAAAGTCAAAGCTTCAAGAAGCTTCATGAAAGCTTAACCCTAATCCAAACCCTAACCACAATTAAAATCCACAAAACATGTTGCATTTATAACCCTAACATCTTACAATATTATATATCACATATACAATATTTATTGTAACAAAATAAAATAATACAATTAACATATATCACATATATATCAATGCATTACCCGAGTGAGAAAAAGAAACTTTAAGTGAGCTTATATTAGTTAATGTAATTTAATATATCAAAAATATATAATTATACATTAAATTATCGAATCAACACTTGATCCGATAATCCGGCTATTTCACAAATAACCGACTAATATAATCTGTATCAGTTCATCGAATCAACACTTGATCCGATGACCCGGCTATATCACATATACCCGGCCTATATCACATATCATGAGAATCTAATACGGTATCACATACACGTATTGTTCTCGGTCCCGCACATATCACATATGTGCTCCTACTCCGTTTTGCCTGAGCCATGAAAGCTCTGTGTAGGACTCTAAAGAATCGTCAATACGCCGGCAGTAGGTGATGATCATATCAAACACCCACAAGCTGCAAGCGGTCAGCTAAATATAACAGCCACCCAGGTATTGAGCTTTCAGAAGATCAACAAGCAAGCATGTACATTCTCCTGCGAATCCAATCAGTAACACTCCCGTACAGTCCGGTCTCTTCGTCTGATATGTTGCATATCTCGCCTAGGGGTGGTAAACGTCAGACCCCAGTAGCTTGATAAGTCGTGTCGATATGAGGTCTATAACAGTTCGAGAAACTACCAGTAAATCTCAGCAACCCTGGCTAGGGATTTCCAGTTATAGCCAATCAAACACAGCGCAACATCAACTCCCTATACCGGGAGAGACGAAACCCCTCCTATCGCTCATTGCCTCCATGTGATTCGGGACTGTACCCAAAAGCCACCTTTTTGCATACCCTCTTGGACATGGTATGATGGAAATCAAAGCACAGTGGGAATCACACAAGACTCTATGATGATCTCGGGTCTACAGACTAACCTGTACCAGTGTCACCAGAGAACTGCCATCTGACGTAAGGTATAATACCATCTGGGAGTTCTCGGCGAGTCCGTCCAATGTACCCAGTCTCCACTGAGCACCCGTATACCTTCTCTGATGTCAAACACCAATGGATATGGGATCATCCATCGCCCATCTATGGGTCAAGAAGCGCATACGCTAGTCTACTCTGGTATATCGATATCCTATCTCGATACACCCACGACTAGGAACATTTGAAGGATGTACTTGGCGACTACTCTGTCCCCACTAGTACGTTCTGCATCATAGTCCTGGTAGTCAAGTACTCATCCTAAGGGCTTTATCAACATGTAACATAGAGACAATCAGAATACATGTTAAGATAAAGAGCAACCAGATAGCATACTATCATGTCGAGCAAGAAAGTCCTTCCTATATATGTCTAAGCATCCACTACAATATACATCGTATGTACAGTAATGGTCTCTAGGGCATACATATAACTAACAATCTCCCACTTGCACTAGGGCCATCTGTTGTGGTATCGCATACCCAACAATCAGCTATGGTTGAAGTATCTCATACTCAACCATCCCATAAAAGTCTCTACTGGGAAATAGGCCTTTGTGAGTGGATCCGCGCTATTGTCCTCTGTGTCTACTCTCCTAACCTCGATCTCCCTGGAGATCAACCATCTCCATGGTCAGGTGATACTGCCTAAGAATATGTCTGGATTGGGACGGGGTATCCTTGGCAAAAGCCAAAACTCTATTGTCACACAATGGTAGGAACGAAGTTCATCTCATGAACTAGTGTACATCCAGACTATTTCTTTGGTAGTATCCTTGGTAGTGATTTATCTTGCCTTTAATCGTCTAGTATGTCACGGTATCTAGTTTGGAACTCTTCCAACATACCGTCCCTCCACTGAGGATAAAGACAATGCCTGTGACTGACATTCAGTCGACCTTACCACCCTGGAACCATTCCAGTGATTCTCCCCAGGATCGATTGATACCATCTCACTACAACTAGTGAGAATCCTAACATCCAATTCGATCTATCTCATAGATATAAAACCTATGATTTAGGAGGTATCATCTTGATCCTATATAGAGAATCCTTGTGATAAGAGAAGATTGACCGAGCGTAGCATAGAAAACTCCTTTCCTATCAAGAGTATGTCATCCACGTACAATACGAGGATCACCACCATACTCTCTACTACCTTTTTATATACACAAGGTCCATCTACCATTTTGATGAAGTCAAACTCTTTGACTACCACATCAAAACAGACGTTCCAACTCCGCGATGCCTGCTTTATCGCATAAAACAACTTGCACATCTTTCCACTGCTCCCACTGTCTACGAAGCCCTCTGGCTGTGTACTTATAGACGCTCTCTTCCAAATCATCATTTACAAAAGCTGTCATGATACCCAACCGCCAGATATCGTAGTCATGGTATGTAGCATTGGCAAGTAGGATCTGGATGGACTTAAGCATAGCTTTGAAAGTCTCAACTTTTCGTTGTACACCAAGTAATCTTCTCAAGATATACTTGCTCCTGATAGGGATTTAACCCTTCAGATAAAGAAACCAAAGTACATACTTTGTTGGTGTATAAGGATTCCATCTCAGATCACTTAGCATCCAGCCATTCTTACAGAGTCCCACTCCTGATGGCCTGCTCGAAACTAGTTCTGTCATCATCTCATGATGCAATCCTCGCTCCCACTGTCATAGAGAAACCAAAGTATCTCTCAGATGGGTGAGGAACCCTACTATATCGGCGGAGAGGCTGAGGTTCGTTGGAAACTATTTAATCCTTCGGGTTTACCAAATCATCAGCTGCAGTTTTGTATAGCTGGAACTCTTTCCAGTTCTGCCTTATGACCACTAATTTCTTCACAAGAAATTCCCTTTCACAAAGGTGGCATGCTGAGAAACAAAACATCTTTTGTTCCTCGATGTGGTAGAAGATATTCCCTTGCTAATTCTTGGGATATCCAACAAACTTCCATAGAACTGACCTTGCCTCGAGCTTGTCCGGATTTTGCTTTTAGACATAGGCCGGACAACCCCAAATCTTAACTTACTTAAGATATGGGCTCTTCCCATTCCATATCGCATATGGAGTGGTAGGCTTCTGATATGATTGAAACCCTTTTCAATAGGTATGCAGCTTCACAAGTGCATAATACCCAAAAGGAAATAGGCAACTCAGTAGTACTCATCATAGAGCGCACCATATCAAATAGGGTGTGTTTTCTCTGCCCCGATACACCGACGTGCTGTGGTGTATTCGGAGGAGTAATGCTGAGAGAGAATCTCATTCTCTTTTAGAATAGTCCAGGAATCCCGTGCTCAAGTATTCTCCTCCCTGATTACATCAAAGGACATAATACTTATACCCATTTTGGTTCTCTACTTCTAACTCATATTCATTGAATTTCTCAAAAGGTTCAGACTTGTGTTTCAACAGGAACATATGTCCGAATCTTGAGAGATAAACAGTGAATGTAATGAAGTATAAAGAACCGGTCATGGTATGTGTAGACATGGGACCTTACATGTTAGTGGTATGTATGCCCTAGAGGCCAGTATTGTACAGATGATGTATATTATATTGGATGCTTGGACATATATAGAGATGACTTTCTTGCTCGATATGATAGTATGCTATCTAGTTGCTCTTTATCTTAACATGTATACTAGTCTCTTTAAACTGTCTTATAGTTACATGTTGGTAAAGCCCTTAGGATGTGTACTTGACTACCAGGACTATGATGCAGATCATACTACTGGGGACATGGTGTAGGGTTCGTAGGCACTCTAGTGAGGTCTCACAAGGCATCGAACATGCCATTTTCAAAAATTCTAGGTGCCGAGAGACCCGACTACGGATCGTTTGCTAGAAAACTAGGCGAAAAAGAATCTAGTTAACAACTTAACTAATGGGATATCGGAAATACAACCTTTGTAGATCCGGTGCTCCACCTCCATAGCTCCGCAACGAAGTCATCTCCGCTGTCCAAAAGGAATCCGGGCTCTAGAGTCGGCATCGTCGGAGAAAAAGCGAGCTAGGTCGTCGATGTCCATGCCGAAGATGATCTACGTCGAGGCATCGCTAAATCAAGCTCCACCTTCACCAAGCCCTAAAAACTTGTGAAGGAAACACACTCCACTACTTGGCAAGAGGTAGAGGATGAAGAAATAGGAAGTGGGTAGACTTTAGAATTGGATTTCTCACTCTTTATCATCAATCACCATTGATGACCTTGCTTTCTTCACTTGAAGAAAAATGAGGAAGAAGAAGATAATAGTTATGATAAGTTAATTAAAAATGAAATGAATAATCAAACCTTATCATAACAAGACCATGGTTAATTGTAGAGAGTTAACTCAAGTTAGATGAATGGTTAGGGTTTGTATAAGAAGACAAAATGGTTGCTATGGTCAAAGTTCATGAAGCTTCAAAGAATACAAACAAAATAGCAACCATTTTCTCATTTCCTTTTTCCTTTTTCCAAAAAGAAAAAGATTAATAAATGAATAAGGAAATCAAAACCCTAATTATCCACTTAAAACATGGTTTAATTCTTTACATTTAACCAAAATGCATGTACCATCAAACATGATACAATCTAGTGCACAAAATCATATCGCATATGTAATAAGCACATCCGAGTGAGAAAATCCATTATAAAGTGAACCGATACTAGTTAATGCAAATTAATATATCAAATATATAATTATGCATTAAATCATTAAATCAACACTTGATTTAACGATCCGGTCATATCGCATATAACCGGCTAGTATCATTAGTAACAACTTATCGAATCAACACTTGATCCGATAACCCGGCTATATCACATATAACCGATCAATGTCACATCGCGAGAATCGAATACAGTATCACATACTCGTATTATTCTCGGTCCCGCACATATCTCATATGCGCTCCTATTTCGTTTCGCTTGAGCCAGGAAACCTCTGTGTAGGACTCTAAAGACTCGTCAATACGCCGGCAGCAGGTGATGATCATATCAAACACCCACAAGCCGCAAGCTGTCTGCTAAACGTAACGGCCACCCGGGTATTGAGCGATCAGAAGATCGACGAGCAAGCCCGCTCACACTCCAGTGAATCCAACCAGTAACATTACCGTACAGTCCGGTCTGATCGTCTGATATGTCGCATATCTCGCCTAGGGGTGGTAAACGTCAGACCCCAATAGCTCGATAAGTCGTGTCGATATGAGGTCTATAACAATTCGAGATACTACTGGTAACACTTACCAGTAAATCTCAGCAACCCTGGCCAGGGATTTCCTGTTATAGCCAATCGAACACAGCGCAACATCAACTCCCTATACCGGGAGAGACGAATCCCCTCCTATCGCTCATTGCCTCCATGTAACTCGGGACTGTACCCAAAAACCACCGTTTTGCACGCCCTCTTGGACGTGGTAAGATGGAAATCAAAGCACAGTGGGAACCACACAAGACTCTATGACGATCTCGGGTCAACTGACTACTCTGTACCAGTGTCACCAGAGAACTGCTATCTGACGTGAGGTATAATACCATCTGGGAGTTCTCGGCGAGTCCGTCCAGTGTACCCAGTCTCTACTGAGCACCCGTATATCATCTCTGATGTCAAACACCAATGGATATGGGATCATCCATCGCCCATCTTTATGGGTCGAGAAGGTATGCGCTAGTCTACACTGGTATATCGATGCCCCGTCTCGATACACCCACGACTAGGGACTTTGAAGAATGTACTTATAGACTACCATGTCCCCACTAGTATGATCCGCATCATAGTCCAGGTAGTCAAGTACAGGTCCTAAGGGCTTTACCAACATGTAACAGAGAGACTATCAGCATACACGTTAAGGTAAAGGGTAACCAGATAGCATACTATCATGTCGAGCAAGAAAGTCCTCCCTATATATGTCCCAGCATCCGCTACAATATACATCCTATGTACAGTAATGGCCTCCAGGGCATACATATAACTAACAATCTCCCACTTGCACTAGGGCCATCTGTAGCAGTGGTCGCAGTATCTCATACTCAACCATCCCATAAAAATCTCTCTCTGGGAACAGGCCTTTGTGAGTGGATCCGCTGTGTTGTCCTCTGAGTCTACTCTCCAAACCTAGATCACCCTGGAGATCAACCATCTCCATGATCAAGTGATACTGCCTTAGAATATGTCTGGATCACTGATGGGACCTGCGTTCCTTGGCATAAGCCATAACTCCATTGTCTCACAATTGTTGGAACGTAGTTCATCTCATGAACCAATATACACCCAGACTCCCTCTTTGGTAGCATCTTAAGTAGCGATGTATCCTGCCTTTATCGTCTAGTATGTCACGGTATCTAGCTTGGAACTCTTCCAACATACCGTCCCTTTACTGGGGGTAAAGACAATGCCTGTGACTGACATTCAGTCGTCTTTATCACCCTGGAACCTTTCCAGTGATTCTCCCCAGGATCGATTGATACCATCTCACTACAACTAGTGAGAATCCTAACATCCATTTAGATCTATCTCATAGATCCAAAACCCAGGATTTAGGAGGTATCACTTTGATCCTATATGGAGAATTATAGTGATAAGCGGAGATTGATCTAGCGTATCATAGGAAACTCCTTCCCTATCAAGAGTATGTCATCCACGTACTCTACGAGGATCGTCACCATACTCCCTACTACCTTTTTGTTTATACAAGGTTCATCTACCATTTTGATGATGTCAAACTCTTTGACTACTTCATCAAAACAGACGTTCCAACTCCGCGATGCCTGCTTTATAATATAAAACATCTTGCAAACGTTTCCGCTGCTCCCACAGTCTACGAAGCCCTCTGGCTGTGTACTTATAGATACTCTCTTCTAAACATCATTTAGAAAAGCTGTCATGACACCCAACCACCAGATATCGTAGTCATGGTATGTAGCCGTGGGAAGTAGGATCTGGATGGACTTAAGCATAGCTACTTAGAAAAGGTTTCATCATCATCCATACCTGGTCAATGATGTAGACCTTTAACAAGTCTAGCTTTGAAAGCCTCAACTCTTCCATGTACACCAAGTAATCTTCTCAAGATATACTTGCTCCTGATGGGGATTTAACCCTTCAGATATAGCAACCAAAGTCCATACTTTGTTGGTGTATAAGGATTCCATCTCAGATCACTAAGCATCCAGCCATTCTTATAGAGTCTTACTCCTGATGGCCAGCTCGAAACTAGTTGGGTCATCATCTCATGATGCAATCCTCGCTCCCACTGTCATAGAGAAACTGAAGTATCTCTCAGGTGGGTGAGGAACCCTACTAGATCGGCGGAGAGGCTGAGGTTCGTTGGTTTCTACTGAATCCTTTGGTTGTACTAAATCATCTGCTGTAGTTTCTATAGCTGGAACACTTCCAGTTCTACATAACAGACCTTGCCTCGAGCTTGTCCGGATTTTGCTTTTAGACATAGGCCGGACAATCCCAAATCTTAACTAGCTTAAGACATGGGCTCTTCCCTTTCCATATCTCATATGGAGTGGTAGGCAACTGATTTGATTTGAACCCTATTCAATAGGTATGCAGTTTCTTAAGTGCACAACTCCCTAAAAGGAAATAGGTAACTCAGTAGTACTCATCATAGAGCACACCTTATCAAATACGGTGTATCTGCTCCGCCCCGATATACCATCGCGCTATGGTGTATACGGAGGAGTAATGCTGAGAGAGAATCTCATTCTCCTTTAGAATGGTCCAGGAATTCCGTGCACAAGTATTCTCCTCCTTGATCACATCAAAGGACATAATACTTATACCCGTATTTTGGTTCTCTACTTCTCGCTTATATTCTGTGAATATCTCAAAAGGTTCGGACTCATGTTTCAACAGGAACATATGTCTGAATCTTGAGAGATTATCAGACAATGTAATGAAGTACAAAGAACCGGTCTTGGCATATGTAGACTGGGGACCTGCATACATCAACATGTATCATCCCAAGAGTTCACTAACTCTTTCTCTGTTTCCAGTAAACGGAGCTATGGTCATCTTATCTTTGAGACATGACTGGCAAGTTTCAGAAGATGTAAATTCAAACTGATTTAAATATGCATCTAAATGTAACTTCAGCCAGTCGGGTCGCATTGATATGACCTAGTCTACAATGCCTCAAGAAGGATTCGTTCATTTCTGAACTCTTCCTCTTGAGTGTGTTCTGTATACTAAGAACTGTAGTTTGATTTAGAACATCAATGCTTTTAGATAACGTGCCTGAACCGATCAACCTTTGATATATGAAATGTTCAAAACATTATCCAACAATACAAAATTTTATCATTTCTTTACTAATAAAGAGACTGATATGATTTTGGATATCAGGTTCGGTATCTAATAACATTCGTTCAGAATCAATGTATTGTAATACAGGGTGACAGTGACCAACAGACTTGGCTGCAACTCTTGCCCCGTTTTCTGCCTCATGAAACTTATCACCCGTTCTCAGTTCTCTACCTATCTGTAGCCCCATGTAACAGATTACATATCTGGGATCCTGATCTGGTATCATATACCCAGGACGTAAAGTACACTGACAAACAGTTCTATCTAATGAACACACCCGAAGATGATGCATCATCATGCACTCTCCTCGTTTGGGCGGCACGGGAAATCTGGTATTCCCCAATTTCCTGCTCTGTCTTATAACAATTATAAGTTGGAGCGGGACCAACGTTCCCCAGCTCAGTATAACAAGCGGGTTCGGTCAAAAATCCGTATTATTATCTTGATTAAGGCGTGATATGGTCGCTACCTGGAGAGAGAGAGAGTAGAAAACACTCAGCGTGCGCTCTTGCAAGAATAGATTGGTTTTTATTTTATCTAATCAGGATGGCTCCCACTGCTTTTTATCAAATCTTCCTTCAAACCCTAAAAGGAAAGACTAGCCGGGATTAATTACACACTACAAGTTCGCCAATCTTTCAGCCAGGCCAGTGTCGGTACTTTGAGGGAGGTCCCCTGTGCTTTCGCACGAACCTAATTACTGTAAACCTCGTTTTCCCAGTGGCGTAACCCCGTTGACACCTTTCTAGACACCTACTTGATCGGCTAATTGTAATGTGTAAAACTCTCCCAGGAGTAACTCTTACTCACAGCGGGTATCGGGATCCAACTATCTCATAGAAGGTATGCAATCTCATTGCAAATTTCAACACTTGAAATTCCCGATAATATTTTGCCCCTAACCTCCTATGACCTTGACAAAGGCCAACAAACCATAGGATGCTAGTCAAGTTCAACCCGTCATTTCCTGATTGAATCAAACCCACCCGCACGGCCCTTGACAAAGGCCAACAAGGTCGCACGACTACCCTAACTCAATCTGCATCATATGCATAAGCAGATAAGCACCAGTTAGCTACCGCACACTGCGCCTTGACAAAGGCTAACAAACGCAGCACGAATACTAACTACTACTTATCTGAAATGACGGAGGGCTACGACAGGTTTTTCTGAAAACCTATTGCGTAATGAACTTGATATCGTTGTAGAATCAAATGATTTTAAAATGGAGTGCTTTTGAGGCTTTTCTAGTTTTGCTAAAGGAGTCACTCCCGGTGAAGGGATCGTCGGTCCTTTCCTCGTCGAATAAGGTGCGGGATATATCATATATATCACTGTGCATAGCAGAACTTTTAAAAGCAATCAAAAGACAAACCGAGTGTGTAGCATCTGTCAGTTATTGCTAAAGGAGTCACTCCCGGTGAAGGGATCTCGGTCCTTTCCTCATCGAATAAGGTGCAGGATATATCACATATACCGCTGTGCAAAGCAAGAACTGTAGCTACCTGTTTTATTTTGAAATTCGATTCTACAACATCTTAGGTTTCTTTTATTTCATTAATCACATTAATGAAGTCCCATCATTTAAGTACCTAAACATCACAGATAAATACTAAGTACACTTATGCCATCCGCATTCGCCTCGATGTCCCCTCGTGCACCGTTAGGTTAGGTAACTAACGGCAGAGCGGGGCAGGGCTAGCGCGGGTGTAAAACATAAGTAACATCTATATAATATATCATATATACTATATACTGTATCTATCACAGAACATCACATGATCACATCACAGATATCGCAGCAGAAGAATCATATGAAATATTGGATATACTAGGACGTCCGTGTTTTCAATACGAGCCAGTATAAAACACGGATTCCACGGTCGTGATGAATAGCCAAACCCACACCCCTAGACCCCTACGAGAGCGGCAAGCAACCCTACTAATTCTAGAGTTAGGAGACCCGGACTCGACTCCTCGAGTTGGTCTCCCACTGAACTCCAGAACCCGGTTACTTGTGCCCTCCTCCTTGGGTCTATCCTAGTGCGGAAAAGTAAATAATATACAAAGGATGACAACTTCCGCTACCTGGAAGTGCCCCAAATAAAAGAATATTACATACAAGTTTTTACATGAATGAAAATGAAAAACACTCATCTCACATAAAAACCCCCGGCTATTCAAACACGACGATCCAATATAACATATCCAGCAACACATAACATCACATGTCATCAACGTAAGTAAATATGCGCATCCCAATTGTCGTTGACATATAGCAACGAAACCGGCGATATCATATATTACACTTAGGGTCACAGAAAAGAAAGTGTAAAACTACAACAGTTGGAATCCGCAACCTGCATAGACATCGCATGCCTAATCAAATGAATTCCATAGACATCGCATGCCTAACAATTATAAACCCCGCATTTTAGTCTCAAAATCGAAAACTCTTTTCAATATCAAGTCGGGCAATTCAACAAGATTCCCGACATCCTGATCGAATGCTCGTCGCAAACTTCAGTAGACGGCCGCACCCCCGACGCCGTTGACGAAGTGCACTAAGGCGGAACACCGCTACCGTGAGCACCCGAACGGATGCTTTCGGCGACGGGGTTCTCCTGCAGTCACTTGGTCGGGGCTATGGGGCGAGGCTGTCTATTAAGTTTACCCGGCGAGTATCCGCGTACGCTACGTGATTGCGACGGACTTTTGATCACATCAAAATTCCGTGGCAACCGATCAAGTGAGACTAAACTGCTATGTTTATAACATTCATTCAATTATCACATAACTTTTGTGAATTCCAATTATTGTATCCCATTCCAGATAAACAGAAAATGTTAAACTTTTCGATCGAACAATCGAACACCCAAGTTTTCCCGATACAGCTCAACACATGAAATAAGTCTAACAACATTCCGTTCGTGCCTCAGTACCAATGGTCCAGCCGTAGATAGGTCAAGCCAACGCCTCACATGTGGCACGCCGTACTGCCCCAAACCCGAAGGTTCAAAGGGCAGTTCAAGACGGTCACATAATCGAGTTAAGGTTTGTTGTCTTCTAGAGGGACCATCGCGTTACTTGCACTACTTAGAACGTCGTTAAACTACGGAAAAATCCAACACTTGGAAATTTCCCGACATGGGAAAAATTGGGTATTTATATCTGGTCGAACTTTTTAACATATTCTAAAAATTATCCGGAAAGCCACTTAGACAAAATCTGATATTCCGATCGAAACACCGAATCCCCAAAACAACTCCAGAAAATTCAACTCTTGAATAAATTTTAAAAATACCCAGAGAACTCAGCACCTGAAACAATGAATTACTGTGCAAACAGTTATGGATGACGTCACAGATCTGCCGCGGAACCGCCGCATAAGCAAGGCATATGCCGCGGTTCCGCCGCCGATTACACTGTTCATGCAAAACTTTTTGCGCCGTAATTCTTATATTTCCCTGCTGAGTTCTCTGCATATTTTTAATTTGGAAAAATGCACGATTTTTGAAAAAGTACAGAGAGCAAGTTTAGGTTTGGGTTTTCGGGTCGTTCGGACTTCAAATTCCGTCTGGACTTCGCCTAAGGCTCTAGCTAGTCTCTGATACCACTGTAGGGTTCCTAGGCACTCTAGTGAGGTCTCACAAGGCATCGAACATGCCATTTTCAAAAATTCTAGGTGCCGAGAGACCCGACTACGGATCGTTTGCTAGAAAACTAGGCGAAAAAGAATCTAGTTAACAACTTAACTGATGGGATATCGGAAATACAACCTTTGTAGATCCGGTGCTCCACCTCCATAGCTCCGCAACGAAGTCGTCTCCGCTGTCCAAAAGGAATCCGGGCTCTAGAGTCGGCATCGTCGGAGAAAAAGCGAGCTAGGTCGTCGATGTCCATGCCGAAGATGATCTACGTCGAGGCATCGCTAAATCAAGCTCCACCTTCACCAAGCCCTAAAAACTTGTGAAGGAAACACACTCTACTACTTGGCAAGAGGTAGAGGATGAAGAAATAGGAAGTGGGTAGACTTTAGAATTGGATTTCTCACTCTTTATCATCAATCACCATTGATGACCTTGCTTTCTTCACTTGAAGAAAAATGAGGAAGAAGAAGATAATAGTTATGATAAGTTAATTAAAAATGAAATGAATAATCAAACCTTATCATAACAAGACCATGGTTAATTGTAGAGAGTTAACTCAAGTTAGATGAATGGTTAGGGTTTGTATAAGAAGACAAAATGGTTGCTATGGTCAAAGTTCATGAAGCTTCAAAGAATACAAACAAAATAGCAACCATTTTCTCATTTCCTTTTTCCTTTTTCCAAAAAGAAAAAGATTAATAAATGAATAAGGAAATCAAAACCCTAATTATCCACTTAAAACATGGTTTAATTCTTTACATTTAACCAAAATGCATGTATCATCAAACATGATACAATCTAGTGCACAAAATCATATCGCATATGTAATGCGCACATCCGAGTGAGAAAATCCATTATAAAGTGAACCGATACTAGTTAATGCAAAGTAATATATCAAATATATAATTATGCATTAAATCATTAAATCAACACTTGATTTAACGATCCGGTCATATCGCATATAACCGGCTAGTATCATTAGTAACAACTTATCGAATCAACACTTGATCCGATAACCCGGCTATATCACATATAATCGATCAATGTCACATCGCGAGAATCGAATACAGTATCACATACTCGTATTATTCTCGGTCCCGCACATATCTCATATGCGCTCCTATTTCGTTTCGCTTGAGCCAGGAAACCTCTGTGTAGGACTCTAAAGACTCGTCAATACGCCGGCAGCAGGTGATGATCATATCAAACACCCACAAGCCGCAAGCGGTCTGCTAAACGTAACGGCCACCCGGGTATTGAGCGATCAGAAGATCGACGAGCAAGCCCGCTCACACTCCAGTGAATCCAACCAGTAATACTACCGTACAGTCCGGTCTGATCGTCTGATATGTCGCATATCTCGCCTAGGGGTGGTAAACGTCAGACCCCAATAGCTCGATAAGTCGTGTCAATATGAGGTCTATAACAATTCGAGATACTACTGGTAACACTTACCAGTAAATCTCAGCAACCCTGGCCAGGGATTTCCTGTTATAGCCAATCGAACACAGCGCAACATCAACTCCCTATACCGGGAGAGACGAATCCCCTCCTATCGCTCATTACCTCCATGTGACTCGGGACTGTACCCAAAAACCACCGTTTTGCACGCCCTCTTGGACGTGGTAAGATGGAAATCAAAGCACAGTGGGAACCACACAAGACTCTATGACGATCTCGGGTCAACAGACTACTCTGTACCAGTGTCACCAGAGAACTGCCATCTGACGTGAGGTATAATACCATCTGGGAGTTCTCGGCGAGTCCGTCCAGTGTACCCAGTCTCTACTGAGCACCCGTATATCATCTCTGATGTCAAACACCAATGGATATGGGATCATCCATCGCCCATCTTTATGGGTCGAGAAGGTATGCGCTAGTCTACACTGGTATATCGATGCCCTGTCTCGATACACCCACGACTAGGGACTTTGAAGGATGTACTTATAGACTACCATGTCCCCACTAGTATGATCCACATCATAGTCCAGGTAGTCAAGTACAGGTCCTAAGGGCTTTACCAACATGTAACAGAGAGACTATCAGCATACACGTTAAGGTAAAGGGTAACCAGATAGCATACTATCATGTCGAGCAAGAAAGTCCTCCCTATATATGTCCCAGTATCCGCTACAATATACATCCTATGTACAGTAATGGCCTCTAGGGCATACATATAACTAACAATCTCCCACTTGCACTAGGGCCATCTGTAGCAGTGGTCGCAGTATCTCATACTCAACCATCCCATAAAAATCTCTCTCTGGGAACAGGCCTTTGTGAGTGGATCCGCTGTGTTGTCCTCTGAGTCTACTCTCCAAACCTAGATCACCCTGGAGATCAACCATCTCCATGATCAAGTGATACTGCCTTAGAATATGTCTGGATCACTGATGGGACCTGCGTTCTTTGGCATAAGCCATAACTCCATTGTCTCACAATGGTTGGAACGTAGTTCATCTCATGAACCAATATACACCCAGACTGCCTCTTTGGTAGCATCTTAAGTAGCGATGTATCCTGCCTTTATCGTCTAGTATGTCACGGTATCTAGCTTGGAACTCTTCCAACATACCGTCCCATTATTGGGGGTAAAGACAATGCCTGTGACTGACATTCAGTCGTCTTTATCACCCTGGAACCTTTCCTGTGATTCTCCCCAGGATCGATTGATACCATCTCACTACAACTAGTGAGAATCCTAACATCCATTTAGATCTATCTCATAGATCCAAAACTCAGGATTTAGGAGGTATCACTTTGATCCTATATGGAGAATTATAGTGATAAGCGGAGATTGATCGAGCGTAGCATAGGAAACTCCTTCCCTATCAAGAGTATGTCATCCACGTACTCTACGAGGATCGTCACCATACTCCCTACTACCTTTTTGTTTATACAAGGTTCATCTACCATTTTGATGATGTCAAACTCTTTGACTACTTCATCAAAACAGACGTTCCAACTCCGCGATGCCTGCTTTATCATATAAAAAATCTTGCACACGTTTCCGCTGCTCCCACTGTCTACGAAGCCCTCTGGCTGTGTACTTATAGATACTCTCTTCTAAACATCATTTAGAAAAGCTGTCATGACACCCAACCACCAGATATCGTAGTCATGGTATGTAGCCGTGGGAAGTAGGATCTGGATGGACTTAAGCATAGCTACTTAGAAAAGGTTTCATCATCATCCATACCTGGTCAATGATGTAGACCTTTAACAAGTCTAGCTTTGAAAGTCTCAACTCTTCCATGTACACCAAGTAATCTTCTCAAGATATACTTGCTCCTGATGGGGATTTAGCCCTTCAGATATAGCAACCAAAGTCCATACTTTGTTGGTTTATAAGGATTCCATCTCAGATCACTAAGCATCCAGCCATTCTTATAGAGTCTTACTCCTGATGGCCAGCTCGAAACTAGTTGGGTCATCATCTCATGATGCAATCCTCGCTCCCACTGTCATAGAGAAACTGAAGTATCTCTCAGGTGGTGAGGAACCCTACTAGATCGGCGGAGAGGCTGAGGTTCGTTGGTTTCTACTGAATCCTTTGGTTGTACTAAATCATCTGCTGTAGTTTCTATAGCTGGAACACTTCCAGTTCTACATAACAGACCTTGCCTCGAGCTTGTCCGGATTTTGCTTTTAGACATAGGCCGGACAATCCCAAATCTTAACTAGCTTAAGACATGGGCTCTTCCCTTTCCATATCTCATATGGAGTGGTAGGCAACTGTTTTGATTTGAACCCTATTCAATAGGTATGCAGTTTCTTAAGTGCACAACTCCCTAAAAGGAAATAGGTAACTCAGTAGTACTCATCATAGAGCACACCTTATCAAATACGGTGTATCTGCTCCGCCCCGGTATGAGCCTCACATCGGCACGACTTATCGGTTATTGGGGTCTGACGTTTACCACCCCTAGACTTGATATGCGACATATCAGACGAGGAGACCGGATTATACGGGAAGTTTTGCCGGTTGGCTCGACGGGAGTTGTAGCAGGTTCGCTTGTTCTCTTCTGATTGTTCAATACCCGGGTGGCCGTTACGTTTAGCTGACCGTTTGCGGCTTGGGGGTACTTGATATGATCATCACCCACTGCCGGCGTATTGACGAGTCTTAGAGTCCCACAATGGAGTTACCTAGTCCTGGCGAAACGTTGTGGTGCGCGTATGCGATATGCGCATGGACCCGATTAAAATGCGTGTATGGGATACCGTATATTGATCGGGAGGCTTGCTTTTGGTTAGGGTCGTATGTGATATGGCCGGATTGATAAATCAAGTGTTGATTTATTATTTAACCATTAGATTCTCACTAGAAATCTTTTCTTGTATCTTTGGATGTATGGATGCATGTATGCATCCTTGTTGATTCATGCACATATGGATGTCCATGCATACATACATACATACATCATGTATCATGGTTGTTTATACATAGAAAATGGTGGATATATAAGACTCACACCATGGTTTATTTTATGGATATTTATTTTTATTTTTGCTAAAACAAAAGAATTGAGATAAGATTGAATCATGGTCAAAGTTTCTACACTTTTCTTGTGACCTAACCATTTGCACCTAACTTTTGACCATGGTTTAATCTTTCTCTTGTGTTTAACTAAAGAAAAATTAAATATTCATAAAGAGATAACCATGGTTTGAGATGAAGAAAGAAAGATATATATTCTTATGTTTTTCTTTTTCTCTTAAGAGTTATTCTTATCTTCTTCTAAAATATCCATCATCTTCTTCAACCTTGAGCTCATGCTCTCTTGAATTTTCTAGAGAGCAAATCATTCATCAAGATAGGATTTTGAAGTGAGAAAAGCCACCACAACATCATTCTACACAAGTCTTGCCCACTTGTTTAGAGTGTTAGCTTCGTTTTTCATTCTTGATCTTGCGAAGTTGCTAGCTTGGACAAAACGGACTCCGGGTGGATCATCGGTGACCTAGAGGAGTTCAAGCGGAGCTTTTCCAAACCCTAAGTAGCCAAGGAGTCTAGCGTAGGGAGCTACAAAGGTTGTACTCTCAAAAACCCTAGCATTTCTTTCATGTGATGAAGTATAGTTTATGAAACCCTAATTTTTCTAGGATCGATCCTTTGTATGTTAACTTAGCACCCTAAAAATTCAATCTTTGGTACATGTGATGCTTCCAAACCCCTCATAGGGTGCTAGGCTAACCTTTCACTACATACATCATCATGTATCAATCCCAAGAGTTCACTAAATTTTTCTCTGTTTCCGATAAACAGAGCTGTGGTCATCTTATCTTTGTGACATGACCGGCAAGTTTCACAAGATGTAAATTCAAACAGATTTAAATATGCATCTAAATGTAACTTCAGCTAGTCAGGTCACATTGATATGACCTAGTCTACAATACCTCAAGAAGGATTTGTTCATTTCTGAACTCTTCCTCTTGTGTGTGTTCTATACGTTAAAAACTGTGGTTTGATTTAGAACGTCTATGCTTTTAGATAACGTACCTGAACTAATCAACTCTTGATATAGGAAATGTTCAAAACATTATCCAACAATACAAAATTATATCCTTCTTTATTAAATAAAGATACTGATATGATGTTGTATATCAGGTTTGGTATCTAATAACATCCGTTCAGAATTAATGTATTCTTGTAATACAGGGTGATAACTGCCAACAGACTTGGCTGCAACACTTGCACCGTTTCTAATTCTCGAAACTTATCATCCGATCTCAGTTCTCTACCTATCTGTAGCCCATGTAACATAATACATATGCGGGATCCTGATTTGGTATCTCATACCCAGGATGTAAAGGTACTGAGAAATAGTTCTCTGTAATGAACACACCCGAAGAAGATGCATCAGCATGCACTTTCTTAGTTTGGGCGGCACGGGAATTCTGGTAATCCCCAATTTCCCGCTCTTTCTTATAACATTTATAAGTTGGAGCGGGACCAACGTTCCCAAGCGCAGTATAACAAGCGGATTCGGTCAATACATCCGTATTATTATCTTGATTAAGGCGTGACATGGTCGCTACCTGGAGAGAGAGAGAAGAAAACACTCAGAGTGTGCTCTTACAAGATTAGATTGGTTATTTGTCACGACCCGAAATAGCCCGTGATTGGCACTTGAATCATATGAAGCCTATAGGACCCCATCTAATTCAAGTAAGCCAAAAGCCCAGAAATCTAAAACCATTTTAAGGAGTAAATAAGAAAAATAGTTTTTAAGAAGTAAGAAAAACATGTTTTAAAAACAAGGTTTTTAAATAAGTAAGCCGAATATGCATTTTAAAATCTATATCTTTTCTAAAAATTTCGGCAGAGTTTCCTTTGTAAATACTGGCCCCAAATGGGGTACAACAAGAATAATATATATGCAATGATAAAAGGCATCCCCAAGCGGAAGCTAGCTCTTCGTCAATCGACTGTCACAACCACGCAAGCAATATAATATACAACGCCAAAGGACGATGATCAAAACTGAAAAAAACTCAAAATCAACATGAAAACCATAATACTACAACGCGCGACTCCAAGGTCGAAATAATATATAACTGGTTTTCTAAGTCTGAACAATATACAAGTTTGGTTGATGGAATTTTTAGATACAACTGAATAATATATGTACAATAGCGGTTCTCATGCAAAAGAACCCACCTACCAAAGCAAATCACCCGTAAGGGAAGCAGTGTGCCAGAAATGCCGCCATGGAACCTGTACGGCAAAACATGCAAGAACTGTGGCACAACAGGGGTGAGTTGCCAACTCGTGAATAGAAAACATCATAGAGCAGAAATCGCATGTATGACCCAATCCTAGGTCAATACGATCAGATATATATATACAATCCTCAAATGAATAAGTCTGAAGCATGATAAGGTGGCAATGTAATATCTATATATGAGTGTAGTGCCAAGTGCTCGTGCCAGTGCCTCAGGTAATAACATATCATAAATATGAGGTATGATCAATATCGACTATATCAATATATGTATGTGGAAATCATCCACGCGTCACCCAATGACAATAAGAATCATGCATGTAAACATCATAAACATAAGCATGGAAGTATGAGGATGTAAATCAACAGGTATCGCTCGCGACATATCAAAATCATGGAACCTGAGTGTCAAGCATCGACACTCGAAAACATCATGAAACCTGTGCCTATCATCGGCACGTAAATCCTCATTTATCGGGCTACGTCAATCTGGATCGGCCCCTATCATCTCTCGACTCCGGTCGGTATCCTCCGGATATCCGCCGAGCCCAAATAATATCACCGGTAGGTAGTGGTCCCTCTGCCAGGCTCACCATCTAGCTACACAGCAGATCCGTTCTCGCCCGGGGGTACCATACCGGGTCCACCATGTACCCGCAATCGGCCTCGTCCACTACTCGAATCGGGTTTCACATGTCACTCTCAGCACCAAGAAAACACATGGTGGACGCACTGAAATATCATATCAAGGTTAACCGGGTTTTTAAAACAATTACATACTCTCTTTTGAAATATCAACGGTTCCCAAATCCAGAAATATCATACAAACAACATATCTCAATGCGTATAATCAAAAGCATGATGTATGCGACATGTAAAAGAAATGTAAGCATATCAGTATATCATGCAATATGGAATAGTAAAATAAACATATTGAGGGAAACCGCTCTTTTAAAATGAACCAGTTTTAAAGAGTATCTTGCGGTTCCCAAATCTCTACTCAAGCCAGAATCATCTATGTATGTGCAAATACTTATGTATATAAATATGGGTGTACAATGGGTATGTACACAAGTATGCCATGCAAGAGATCATATCCTGAATGCAACAGTACTACAGTGTAGTGACATGGCAATTGTCGATGATGAAGTGTGTAAGCCGGCAAGCATGTGTACGTGGAACATACGCATCATCGATAATGGTGCTGGTGTCCTAACAGCATGGTTTTAATACAACATTAAATATATTTGACATGCAATGCGATGCGAACAGCAAGAATATACGGCAAATGAATAATAAATGCAACAGTGAAGAATCTACAATAATATGTATATGTCATACAGTTATGCCATTTGAAAATACGACGAATCGAGATTTTTAGAAAAATAAGGGTTACGGTGTTGTTAAGAAAAGATGCATCCTTTGAAAATATCCGTATAATCCCTTTGCCTGTCTTTAAAATACTCCCGATTCGTTAGTTTTGAAATAGGTATGACTCGGTTCTAATCTAACATCTACAAGGTAACTACAGATCTAACTAACAAGCAAATAGAAAGGGGTATGGAAACCACCTAAATCTGAGTCGATACATATATACATATAGAATAGTCGGTGATCCCGCCTCAATGGTACCGCGTACGATACAATATCATATGACATCCTCGAGTCCTGAGTGCGGATCTATCATCAATATAAAGCTCGTGCGGTAAATCATCGTACGGCATCCCAATAGCTGGGTACAGGTCAATATCACATTCCTTTCATCAATTATTAGGTATCCTTATCATCATATCTCATGATCTGGGGTACTGATCTAAGTCTAGTACAAATCGATACCACCTATATAAATATAATTGCGTGTATGAAACACACGTCCAAAGGCCCGCTAAAATCACATGTCGTATCCCAAATACGAATCACAATATATCACCGATCTCACGGCACTATGCCCAATATCATCGACTCATCTCCAATTATCATCCACTATCCTCATCATCACGGTATAAGTATACAAGCAAGCAAGTGTGCGCGTGTAGGTGTAAACCTATTCTAGGGTTCGCAACTAGGAACTATACTAGTTTACTTCTAACCCTAATCTATCCATAGTACACCTAATCACATCTAGAGTATCCAACGCACACATAACGCTATCATATTATATATATAATATATATAGTATACTAAGTATCGAAATGCGGGGGTGCTATACGCCATCCACCCGACTTCCCTCGTAGATATAGTCTACTCACCTGCATCTTGCTTGCCGATGTTGATGTCGCCATCATCCTCTTCATCATCTCGAATCGTCGTGGGGGTACCTACATGTCACACGTATCGCATCGCATCAAAACCAATTCAAAGCCAACACGGCATACGAAAACCAAAATGTCGTACAAATCACTCATAGGTTAAAACCTATGGGCTATATCTTGCAATTCAACCAAATATCAATCGATATAAACGTACAAACGTCAAATAATCGAATACAATACCAAATATCCAAATCTTGAATTCAAACACACGCAAAACATAAGGCAGCAACTTATAAAAGTGTTCCCTGATTTTGTCTCAGGTGAAACCAGGGTTCCAAAACAACACTAGAGTGATATATAGGCTGTAAGTCCACGGTAGCGCCCCGACCGTCTAACAGACGCCAAATGCGAAACGAAAACTTTTTACAACTGGCGCTATCACGTACTATAACCCGGATCTGCCATTAAAGCTAAACTAACAATATACAAAGAGGGTAGAAATGTTATACCGAACAATCCGAGTCCTTCGGTCTTCAACCATCATCCCACGCTTTGTTGCGGCTGCTCCGATCTCCTGAATCTCCAATCTTCTCGTCCAGGTGGCACCGCGTCGACGGATCTTTAAACGGGCTCCCGTCTCTGAACCAAGGCAACTCGGTCGTCAAGTTTGCCAAAAGAGACGACCAAGATGAAGTAGAGAATGAGTAGAACACTTTGTCTCGTTACGTCCAAGGTTATGAACGAACGGTTAATGAAGTTGCCTTTTGGATCGGGTGAAATGAGAAATGAGGCTATCTAATTTCTATGAATCCAAACTATCATAATCTTTTTTCTAGCAACTATCTTTTTTCTCCAAGAGAGGTGGCCGGCCTTATAAGGTGGGGGGGTGAGTGTAGGAAGGGAGAGGGTGACCATAAGCACACTAAGAAAAGCATGAGTCTATAATACACCTCACTTAAACATTAATGCAAACTATGAATCACCAAAACCTAGTCATCAAGCATTAATTGAACAATTAATGCTAACAATGAGTCATCAAGCCTTGTCACCATATCTAGAATTTTCTAGAACCATGACTCACCCTCATCAAGAAAAGATAAATCCGCATTTAACCGACTGTTAAATACGGCTGAAAGAAAACTGGAAACTGGCAACTTCCAAAAGTGATCCTGAAACGAATTTCAGGATAACCCCGTATCAGTATAAACACACCCGCATTTGTATTACGACCGAATACAAATGCAACTGAGACAAAGATATTATATCTACACAGTATAATACTGGGTTCCGGTTTAAACCAAAGCCGACCAGTATTATCTGCCCGAAAAATGACACGTGCGAAAACGCACGTGCATTTTCCGAACCTTGCCATAAACCCATATGGCCTCTACAACGTTTCGCCCGAACTTGGGAAAGTGTCTGTGGGGGACTCTAATGACTCATCAACACACTGGCACTGGGTATAACCCCTAGCACGTCAGAGGTACAAGCTGTACGTAACGGTTTGCCTAAGTATTGATTGGAAGGGAAGCTGACGAGCGAACTCATCTATAAACCCTACTGAGCCTAACAGTGACAATGTATATACAGTCCGGTCCGTTCGTCTAAAGAGTATCGCATATCGAGTCTAGGGGGTGGATAAAGTCAGACCCTTAAAAACGCGATAAATCGTGTCGGTATGAAGCCCATCACCGCCTGAGAAACTACTGATCCAAATCAGTAATTCTCCACTAGCTCGGCCGAGGATTCCTAGTGATGGCCACCCGTGCACTGCGCGACATCAACCCCCAATACCGGGAGAGACGAATCCCCGACGATCCGCTCACTTGCCTCCAATGTGGCTCGGGACTGTACCCAACTAAAACCTGTTTGCACAACTCCTTTGAGCGTGGTAGGGTAGTAATCTAAACATAGTGGGAACTCACACGAGACAAATGACGATCTCAGGTCGATGAACTAACCTGTACACATGTCACCAGGGAACTGCTATCTGACGATATGTATAATACCAACTAGCAGGTTCCCGGCGAGTCCTGTCCGGTGTACTCATAACCTAATGAGCACATGTATACATCTTAGGTGAACCAACTAAAACCAATGGCTTGTGAGACCGGCCATCGCCCCTCGTCGGGGTCTCGACTGTATACACTAGTCTACTCTGGAGTATCGATGCCCTGTCTCGAAACTCCTACGACTAGGGATACTTTTAAGGATGTGCTTACAGACCCCAGCTCCCACGTATATGATCGCCATCATACTGCTGGTAGTCAAGCAAGAATCCTATGGGCTCTATCATCATGATAAAGTATGTATACGATGATAAAGACAAACCAGATAGCATACTATCATCTCGAGCAAGACTGTTATATCGGTATAGGTCCTGCCTCAATCATTGCAATCACGTATCTGCGATCCAATAATTGACTTTGAAGGCACTATCTCCAACATAGGGTACATGTGACCTACAGAAGAAACCTAGACCCATACCCTCACCAAGTGGCCGAGCACATTCAAAGGGAAATCCGGCCAGGCCGGTTTGGACAGGGAGTTAAGGGCTCATGTTGGTAGGGTGTCTTCCTACGGGTCCCACTAGGTCACTAGTATTGTTTACTTTTCTAGTTTTGGCCCCGGATCATTCCAGATTTCTCTGCACCCACTAAGTTCTCACAAAACCCGATATTTCAGTTTCTGTAAATCCGTATTTTGGTTTCAGGTTTGGTATATGTGTATGTTCTGGGTTTAAAACATTGCAGGGGGGGTTTAAAGTCACCAAACACACTCAAGTTCACCACACTACTCAATTTAAACCCTAACCTTCTTTAATAATGTCCAAAGTGCACTAAACTACCCGACATCGATTTCAAACTTGAAATGAGGCTAAGCACAAGAAATACTACACTAATTGTGAAGGAATTACCTCATTAGACCCTCATGGATCCTCAACAGCGCCAAAATGAATACTTTCTTGGTCCAAAGGGTTGCTTAAGGGCTTGTGTACAATTTTTGTGAAGAGGGAGTGGGGTTTTGATGTTGTTTTGAGGGTGAAGTGAGGTGGAGGAGGTGGTGGAGGGAGAGGGCAGCAGCTCAAGATGGAGGAGGAGGGAAAAGAGATAAAGAAAATGAAGAGAGAAGAGAAAGACTCATGGTCAAATGACCCCCTCACCTTTCTCTCTCATGCCCATCCCGCATTATTCTAATCCTTTTCTTTTGTTTTGTTTTCTTTTCTCCTCTCTTTTTAAAAAACAACAACCATGCTAAAAATGAAGAGAAGGCAATGAAACAAATGTAACACAAGTGTAAAAAAAATGATATGTGCATGTCATGTGCACAAAACACGCTTAGTGCCCGATTAGCGATATCTAATCGCGATTAGCACAAAATTAGTGTCAAATAAATCATAAACTTTCATATTTTGCATGAATATCATAAAACAGCCTCTTTTTAGTAATTTCCATAATTTTCCAAATTTTTCCCCCTTTATCGGTATTTAATTATACCGAAATATTAAAATATTCACTAAAATTAATATTAAAATATAAAAATTCCCAAAAATAATATTTTATTTTTCTGAAATGTTACAATCTTCCCCCTTAAAGAAATTCGGACCCCGAATTTAAATTTAAACCCCTCAAATACTAAAACATTTCAGTAAAAGTCCAAATCGTCGGGGCTCCGAAATCATCAATATATAGAACACATCATAGCGCAATGCATGCACATGAGTAATGAGCAGATAACTCAAAAACAAAACTCCGTCAAGCATCCCGCAATCATCGGAGTCATGGTAAAGACACAAATGTCAAATCCAAAACAAAACCAATATGATATAAATCAGAACTATACATGTAAATATCTAAAGGAAATGCATGCTAAACCTTTTTAAGTCGCTGTGCGATGCGCATATCGCGGCACAGTAGCGGACGTCTATTGTAAGAAATAACTATATATGTATATATCTTTTGTTTGATATGTACGTTCCAACGTTTTTGAAAACAATTTAGAAGGGTTCACTTGTTTTAAACGTTTCGTGTCATCTCAAACACGTAGGTAAATACTGAGACTATAGCTCTTTCTTTGGAAATCCTTTCAATATCTATCAATGCATGCAAAATATATCCAGGTACTGTTCTCTGACTAGTCCTGCTCAATACGAAAACCAATAGCAAATATCATAAAAACGTACTGCTCCATCAGAAATAAATCCCAAATATATGTGAGAATACCCTGTGCGTCTGGTGCGCACGGAAAACAACAATGTATATACCATAGATGTGCACAGAAACGACATCTAGGTGCAACGGGTGTGCACAAAACATCTGTCATGGGCAGCGTGTGTGCCTGACAGCAAAATCAGGTGCATCTGATATGCATGAAGAATCTCGATTTAGTGCATCTGGTGTGCACCAAAATCCTATCTCAAAACATGCGCTCAACATGCACGAAAATCCAAATCGGTGCGTCCATCATGGACGAAATCACGAAATCAATATCAAAATCAGAATCGAAATTGACGGTATACAATACGGCTCAATCAAAATCAGGTATACCGTGGTGTATAAGCTCACAACCATGTGCATCAGCGTGCACAAATCAAATCAAAACACTAAAAGTGCATGAAAACTATGCTGGAAGCGTAAATCAAATCACCGGCATAAAATAGGCATTAAATCACAATCAATACCTCAAGCGTAATAACTATGCGCAAAATATAAATACTCAGTAGGTGCAACCATGGTGCACGAAAACAAATATCGTAAAACTCAGTCATCAAGACTAAATCATGCGAATATATCTCCCAAAATACCAAAATCCAAGGTGACGGATACGTGATAATCGAACCACAAAGTCACAAATCATAAATACCGTCGTCGGTATATCCTCCTTCAAAGTCGAGAAGGTGTCGGTGCATCCAATGCTAGCAGCGCAAGATATCCACTTGCCTCATGTTCATGGTCTGGCGTCCTCTATCTCTGGGTCCTTATCTTCTCTGCGGATTACCTATCTCGCAATCAATCGGCTCATCGGCCCTGTCAGGTGTGCTAATAGGGACGATTCCGTCCTGGCACTTCCCTGGTCATCTGCGTCCTCAGCACAGCATTTCCTCGGAAACTGGTCGCATCCCAACGCTTCTGTAGACATATCCGACCTTTAACTTTAATGGGGAGTAACAATAGCTCGTCAGCATCTCGCCTCAACCTCTTGTCCCACTTGTCTACATCATCATATACTCCGACGTCACGTCTCTATCTGCGCACTGCAACTGTTCTCGGCTACGGTCCATCTGAAGTCTCTCACACGGACTCGAAATCACGAACTCGGTATCTTCACCACTCTGTAGAAGATATCTGGCCGAACACGCTCTCGGGAACTCGTCCCAACCTGTGGAGGTGTACTCTATATACAACGCCTCTGCATGCGTATCACATCTCTGATGTCAGCGGAGTGGAACGTAATCTCGTCGAAATCTTGTGCGAACTCTTTACTTCACTCGGCTCCAATGTCGACTGATTCGGACCCCTCTTCTCATGGCTACATGAACTGCGCTCCAACGGCTATACTCGTAGCTGGAATCTCTCAAGCAGTGTATCCCATCACATGATATCCAAAAGATGTCGAACATCCGATCGATTCGTCAAAACCTCATAATCCCCCAAGAGATCAACATCTTGGGTACAGTTTAATAGTATCGAGTACATACCACAGCATCAGTGGTCCAGCCGTAGAAGGGCAAACCCAAGCCTCATTAATGGCGCCGCGGAACTGCCGCAAACCCTAAGGTTCAAAGGCTATCACACGGTCATTATGTCGAGTTAGGGTCTCATTCTTCCAGAGGGTCCATAGAATCGCTTGCATGTCTTTCTGAATACTTTAAACTTGGAATATGGGTTTCTGACATTCGATCGTCTCTATCGACTCTCAACGAATCTGCATGAAGTCGTCTCTAGCTGGAATCAATCTATCTGATGACCTCGCATCGGGGTAAGCGAACGAACCATATGTCCTAGTCATTCATCCTCGGGTGACTAGCGACCTTCCATCATATCTCTGAGTATATACTCATGCTGCAGCAGCTCCAACATCTGGGCGATATCTCGTCATTTGCAGCAACAACTGCCTCATTCGTCTATACGCTGAACAGTGCCTCCATCATCATGAATAAGCGATATATCAATGGTCATCACATTCTAGCTGGCATCTAACAGTAGCCTGATCCTCTGGTGCCGATCAGCACATCTGGGAAATCTCGTAAAAGCGATCTGTCAAACGCTCATGGCGTGAAAACACAACAAAACGACGCCTCTCCATGTAATCGTACGTCTCTGGGATCACCCCCTGGTCAGTCCTCGTCCGTGACGAGCTCGCGCTGACGCAACTCTAGCCGTAGCTCTCTTTGCCCGTGTAATCGTGGCAGCAAAATCATAACCAGTACCGATGAGGATAGATCATAGGAATGAATATAATACTGTGCAAGGAAATGTACATCCTAAGGTTTCTTAAACGGGGTAGCGTATCGTAAGTATGCCGCGGAACATACGTACGGTACGTCACTCTACTCATGCTACCTACTCCATCAACCAAGGGTCATCCTACGCGACGAAAGTTCGGGTATAATACCCCCTCGACTAAGTCTAAGTTCCGTAAGGTCAAGCCTAAGTTCCGTATATATATAAACGCTCTAGGCTCCGCATAGTCAAACTTAGACTCGAACCAAGGTTAACCTAGTGCTCTAATACCAACTTTGTCATGACCCGAAATAGCCCGTGACTGGCACTTGAATCATATGAAGCCTATAGGACCCCATCTAATTCAAGTAAGCCAAAAGCCCAGAAATCTAAAACCATTTTAAGGAGTAAATAAGAAAACTAGTTTTTAAGAAGTAAGGAAAACATGTTTTAAAAACAAGGTTTTTAAATAAGTAAGCCGAATATGCATTTTAAAATCTATATCTTTTCTAAAAATTTCAGCAGAGTTTCCTTTGTAAATACTGGCCACAAACGGGGTACAAAAAGAATAATATATATGCAATGATAAAAGGCATCCCCAAGTGGGAGCTAGCTCTTCGTCAATCGACGGTCACAACCACGCAAGCAATATAATATACAAAGCCAAAGGGCGAGGATCAAAACTAAAAAAGAACTCAAAATCAACATGAAAACCATAATACTACAACGCGCGACTCTAAGGTCGAAATAATACATAACTGATTTTCTAAGTCTGAACAATATACAAGTTTGGTTGATGGAATTTCTAGATACAACTGAATAATATAAGTACAATGGCGGTTCTGATGCAAAAGAACCCACCTACCAAAGCAAATCACCCGTAAGGGAAGCAGTGTGCCAGAAATGCCGCCATGGAACCTGTACGGCAAAACCTGCAAGAACTGTGGCACAACTGGGGTGCGTTGCCAATTCATGAATAGAAAACATCACAGAGCAGAAATCGCATGTATGACACAATCCTAGGTCAATACGATCAGATATATATACAATCCTCAAATGAATAAGTCTGAAGCATGATAAGGTGGCAATGTAACATCTATACATGAGTGTAGTGCCAAGTGCTCGTGCCAGTGCCTCAGGTAATAACATATCATAAATATGAGGTATGATCAATGTCAACTATATCATGAAGTCTATGAAAAAGTGGATATCATCCAACTATGTAATCAATGTCATCAATGTCAATATATGTATGTGGAAATCGTTCACGCGTCACCCAATGACAATAAGCATCATGCATGCAAACATCATAAACATAAGCGGATGTAAATCAACAGGTATCGCTCGTGACATATCAAAATCATGGAACCTGAGTGTCAAGCATCGACACTCGAAAACATCATGAAACCTGTGCCTATCATCGGCACGTAAATCCTCATATATCGGGCTCCGTCAGTCTGGATCGGCCCCTATCATCTCTCGACTCCGGTCGGTATCCTCCGGATATCCGCCGAGCCAAAATAATATCACCGGTAGGTAGTAATCCCTCTACTAGGCTCACCGTCTAGATACACAGCAGATCCATTCTTGCCCTAGGGTACCATACCGGGTCCACCATGTACCCGCAATCGGCCCGTCCACTCCTCGAATCGGGTTTCACATGTCACTCTCAGCACCGAGAAAACACATGGTGGACGCACTGAAATATCATATCAAGGGTAACCGGGTTTTTAAAACAATTACATACTCTCTTTTGAAATATCCACGGTTCCCAAATCCAGAAATATCATGGAAACAACATATCTCAATGCGTATAATCAAAAGCATGATGTATGCGACATGTAAAAGAAATGTAAGCATATCAATATATCATGCAATATGGAATAGTAATATGCACATATTGAGAAAAACCGCTCTTTTAAAATAAACCAGTTTTAAAGAGTATCTTGCGGTTCCCAAATCTCTACTCAAGCCAGAATCATCTATGCATGTGCAAATACTTATGTATGTAAATATGGGTGTACAATGGGTATGTACACAAGTATGCCATGCAAGAGATCATATCCTGAATGCAATAGTACTACAGTGTAGTGACATGGTAATTATCGATGATGAAGTGTGTGAGCCGGCAAGCAGGTGTACGTGGAACATACGCATCATCGATAATGGTGCAGGTGTCCTAACAGCATGGTTTTAATACAACATTAAATATATTTGACATGCAATGCGACGCAAACAGCAAGAATATGCGGCAAAAGAATAATAAATGCAACAGTGAAGAATCTACAACAATATGTATATGTTATACAGTTATGCCATTTGAAAATACGACGAATCGGGGTTTTTTGAAAAATAAGGGTTACGGTGTTGTTAAGAAAAGATGCATCCTTTGAAAATATCCGTATAATCCCTTTGCCTGTCTTTAAAATACTCCCGATTCGTTAGTTTTGAAATAGGTATGACTCGGTTCTAATCTAACATCTACAAGGTAACTACAAATCTAACTAACAAGCAAATGGAAAGGAGTATGGAAACCACCTAAATCTGAGTCGATACATATATACATATATAATAGTCGGTGATCCCGCCTCAATGGTACCGCGTACGATACAATATCATATGACATTCTCGAGTCCTGAGTGCGGATCTATCATCAATATAAAGCTCGTAGGGTAAATCATCGTACGGGATCCCAATAGCTGGGTACAGGTCAATATCACATTCCTTTCATCAATTATCAGGTATCCTTATCATCATATCTCATGATCTGGTGTACTGATCTAAATCTAGTACAAATCGATACCACCTATATAAATATAATTGCGTGTGTGAAACACACATCCAAAGGCTCTCTAAAATCACATGTCGTATCCCAAATACGAATCACAATATATCATCGATCTCACGGCACTATGCCCAATATAATCGACTCATCTCCAATTATCGTCCACTATCCTCGTCATCACGGTATAAGTATACAAGCAAGCATGTGTGTGCGTGTAGGTGTAAACCTATTCTAGGGTTCGCAACTAGGAACTATACTAGTTTACTTCTAACCCTAATCTATCCATAGTACACCTAATCACATCTAGAGTATCCAACGCACACATAACGCTATCATATTTTATATATAGTATACTAAGTATCGAACTGCGGGGGTGTTATACGCCATCCACCCGACTTCCCCCGTAGATATAATCTACTCACCTGCGTCTTGCTTGCCGATGTTGATGTCGCCATCATCCTCTTCATCATCTCGAATTGTCGTGGAGGTACATACATGTCACACGTATCGCATCGCATCAAAACCAATTCAAAGCCAACACGGCACACGAAAACCAAAATGTCGCACGAATCACCCATAGGTCAAAACCTATGGGCTATATCTTGCAATTCAACCAAATATCAATCGATATAGACGTACAAACATCAAATAATCGAATACAATACCAAATATCCAAATCTTGAATTCAAACACACGCAAAACATAAGGCAGCAACTTATAAAGTGTTCCCAGATTTTGTCTCAGGTGAAACCAGGGTTCCAAAACAACACTAGGGTGATATATAGGGTACATGTGACCAACAGAAGAAACCTGGACCCATACCCTCACCAAGTGGCTGAGCACATTCAAAGGGAAATCCGTCCAGGCCGGTTTGGACAGGGAGTTAGGGGCTCATGTTGGTAGGGTGTCTTCCTATGGGTCCCACTAGGTCTCTAGTATTGTTTACTTTTCTAGTTTTGGCCCTGGATCATTCCAGATTTCTCTGCACCCACTAAGTTCTCACAAAACCCGATATTTCAGTTTTTGTAAATCCGTATTTTGGTTTCAGGTTTGGTATATGTGTATGTTCTGGGTTTAAAACATTGTAGGGGGTTTAAAGTCACTATACACACTCAAGTTCACCACACTATTCAATTTTAACTCTAACCTTCTTTAATAATGTCCAAAGTGCACTAAACTACCCGACATCGATTTCAAACTTGAAATGAGGCTAAGCACAAGTAATACTACACTAATTGTGAAGGAATTACCTCATTAGACCCTCATGGATCCTCAACAGCGCCAAAATGAATATTTTCTTGGTCCAAAGGGTTGCTTGAGGGCTTGTGTACAATTTTTTTGAAGAAGGAGTGGGGTTTTGATGTTGTTTTGAGAGTGAAGTGAGGTGGAGGAGGTGGTGGAGGGAGAGGGCAGCAGCTCAAGATGGAGGAGGAGGGAAAAGAGATGAAGAAAATGAAGAGAGAAGAGAAAGACTCATGGTCAAATGACCCCCTCACCTTTCTCTCTCATGCCCATCCCTCATTATTCTAATCCTTTTCTTTTCTTTTGTTTTCTTTTCTCCTCTCTTTTTAAAAAACAACAACCATGCTAAAAATGAAGAGAGGGCATTGAAACAAATATAACACAAGTGTAAAAAAAATGATATGTGCATGTCATGTGCACAAAACACGTTTAGTGCCCGATTAGCGATATCTAATCGCGATTAGCACAAAATTAGTGTCAAATAAATCATAAACTTTCATATTTTGCATGAATATCATAAAACACCCTCTTTTTTGTAATTTCCATAATTTTCCAAATTTTTCCCCCTTTATCGGTATTTAATTATACCGAAATATTAAAATATTCACTAAAATTAATATTAAAATATAAAAATTCCCAAAAATAATATTTTATTTTTCTGAAATGTTACATTATTAATATACCTAATCAGGATGTCTCCCACTATTTTAGTCAAATCTTCCTTCAAACCCTAAAAGGAAAGACTATCCAGGATTAATTACACCCTACAAGTTCGCCAATCTTTCAGCCAGGATAGTGCCGGTACTTTGAGGGAGGTTCCCCGTGCTTTCGCATGGACCTAATTAAAATAAATCTCATTTTCCCAGGGGCGTAACCCCGTTGACACCTTTCTAGACACCTACTTGATCGGCTAATTGTAATGTGTAAAACTCTCCCAGGAGTAACTCTTACTCGCAGCGGGTATCGGAATCCAACTATCTCATAGAAGGTATGCAATCTCATTAAAAATTTCAACACTTGAAATTCCCAATAATATTTTACCCCTAGCGTCCTATGACCTTCACGCAGGCCAACAAACCATAGTCCGCTAGTCAAGTTTAACCCGTCATTTCCCGATTGAATTAAACCCACCCGCACGACCCTTGACGCAGGCCAACAAAGTCGCACGACTACCCTAATCCAATCGTATCATATGCTTTAGCAGATAAGCATAAATAGCTACCACACACTACGCCTTGACGAAGGCCAACAAACGCAGCACGAATACTAAGTAGTACTTATCTGAAATGACGGAGGGCTACGACAGGTTTTTAAGAAAACCCTTTGCGTAATGAACTTGATATCGTTGTAGAATCGAGTGAATTTTATAAAAGGGGTGTTTTTGAGGCTTTTACTAGTTTTGTTAAAGAGGTCACTCCCGGTGAAGGGATCTCGGCTCTTTCCTTATCGAATAAGGTGCAGGATATTTCGCAAATACCACTATGCAAAGCAAAAGCTATAGAAGCAATCAAAAGACAAACCGAGTGAATAGCATCTGCTAGTTTCGCTAAAGAGGTCACTCCCAGTGAAGGGATCTCGGCTCTTTCCTTACCGAATAGGGTGCTGGATATTCTACAAGGAATACCGCTATGCAAAGCAAGAACTAGAGCTACCAGTTTTTAAACAAGTTTCTACAACATCGTTAGGTTTCTTTTATTTCATTAATCTCATTAATGAAGTCCCATTTTATTATGCTTCACAAGCATCACATTTGAAACGAAATCAGCAATATAACATATATCTCATATATATAATATAAACATTCGTCTCAGGCAGTAATATGATCTCATCACAGAACATTGCAGCAGAAGAACATATATGAAATATTGGATATTCTAGGATGTCCGTGTTTTAATACGAGCCTGTATAAAACACGGATTCCACGGTCACAATGAATAGCCAAACCCACATCCCTGGACCCCTACGAGAGCGGCAAATAACCCTGCCAGTTCTAGAGTTAGGAGATCCGGTCTAGACTCCTCGAGATGGTCCCCCACTGGACCGTAGAACCCGGTTACTTGTGCTCCCCACCTTGGGTCTAACCTAATGCGGAAAAGTAAATAATATACAATGGTGACATCATCATCAGCCCGGAAGTGCCCCAATAAAAGAATATTACATACAATTGAATTTTACATGAATGAAAAAGAAAAACTCCCATCTCACATAAAACCCCCGGCTATTCAAAACACGACGATCCAACATAACATATCACAGCAACACATAACATCACATGTCATCAACGTAAGTAAATATGCATATCCCAATTGTCATTGATGTATAGCAACGAAACCGGCGATACACCACATATTACACTAACGGTCGTAGAAAAGAAAGTGTAAAACTACAACGGTTGGAATCCGCAACCTTCTTAGATATCGCATGCCTAACCAAATGAATTCCTTAGACATCGCATGCCTAACAATTATAAATCCCGCATTTTAGTCTCAATATCGAAAACACTTTTCAATATCTAGTCGGGCAATTCAATAAGATTCCCGATAACCTGATCGAATGCTCGTCGAAAACTTTAGTAGCCGACCGCACCCCCGATGCCGTCGACGAAGTGCACTAAGGCGGAACACCGCTGCCACGAGCACCCGAACGGATGCTTTTGGCGACGGGGTTCTTCTACAGTCACTTGGTCGAGGCTATGGGGCATGGCTGTCTATTAAGTTTACCCGGCGAGTATCCGCGTACGCTACGTGAATGCGACGGACTTTTGATCGAATCAAAATCCCGTGGCAACCGATCATCCGAGACTAAACTGCTAGATTTATAACATTCAAATTAGTTATCTCATAACTATTTGTGGATTCCAAATATTGTATCACATTCTAGATGAATAGACAATGTTAAACTTTCCGATCGAATAAACAAACACCCAAAATTTCCCAAATGGCTCAACACTTCAGCGGAGTTTAAAAGCATCCATCACATGCCACAGTACCAATGGTCCAGCCGTAGAAGGGTCAAACCAACGCCTCACATGTGGCAATGCCGTACTGCCCCAAACCCTAAGGTTTAGAGACAGTTCAGACGGTCACATAATCGAGTTAAGGTTTGTGTTCTTCTAGAGGGTCCACCACGTTACTTGCACGACTTTGAACGTTCTTTAACTAAGGAAAAATCCAACACTTGGAAATTTTCCGACAGGGGAAAAAGTGAGTTATTGATATCCGTTCGAACTTTTTAACACGTTCTAAAATTACCCGGAAATGAACTTAAACGAAGTTAAACTTTCTGATCGAATCAACGAATACAAAAGATCTCCAGAAAACTCAAAACTTGAGTAATATTAAAAATTCCCAGAAGCATATAAAATTAACCAAGAATCAACCCCAGAAGTGGTGACCCATAATTCCCAAGGGTGGCCGCGGTTCCGCGCTCCCTTGAGGGAATTATGGGTTCATACTTCACAGTAAGTCTTAGAATTCCCTGCTTATTTTTCTGAGTATTTTTAATGTGAAAAATCAACATTTTGAAAAATTTCCAGAGAAGGGCTATTTTGCGACGTTTCGGGATTCGATCGGACTTTAAACTTCGTCTAGACTTCGCCTAAAGCTCTAGCTTGGCTCTGATACCACTGTAGTGTTACTAGGCACTGTCACAAGGTTCTACAAGGCATCAACCATGCCCGATTTAAAATTTAGAAGTGCCGAACAACCCTAACCAAGATCTTAAACTAGAGATCAGGTGAAACAATGAGAAAGTAAACAACTTTACTTCTAAGAGTTTAGGATTACAACCTTTGTAGTCCAGTCCTTCACTTCATAAGCTCCGTGTTGTGGTCCCTTCGCTGCGATCATCAAGTTCCCGGACTCTAGAGAGGCTCCACGAAGAGAAAGATGCAAGCTTGCTTCCGATCTTCGATAACAAAGATGATCTACCTTGAAGAAACTCAAACCCAAGCTCTTGCTTTGCTAATCAAGTATTAGCAAAGCAAACACCCTAATCTAAGTGGAAAGAATAGATGAGGATGATGAAGTAGCAATTTAGCTCTCATTTGTTTGCAATTTATCACTCATTTTCATCACAAGTCAAAAAACTAGAAATCTTTATCAAGAGGAAGAAGAAGATGAAAACCATTTGTGATGAATAATGAAACTAGTGTGTGAGGTTAGAAATGCAACCATGGGTTAAGTATGAAGACTTAACCCATGTAGAGAAACAACTATGGTTAAAGGGTTGGGTTGGGTTAAGGAAATATCTATGCAAAATATCAACGTCAAAGTCAAAACTTCAAGAAGCTTCTTGAAAGCTTTATGAATGCTTAACCCTAATCCAAACCCTAACCACAATTAAACTCCACAAAACATGTTGCATTTATAACCCTAACATGTTACAATATTATATATCACATATACAATATTTATTGTGACAAAATAAAATAATACAATTAACATATATCACATATATATCAATGCATTACCCGAGTGAGAAAAAGAATCTTTAAGTGAGCTTATATTAGTTAATGTAATTTAATATATCAAATATATATAATTATACATTAAATTATCGAATCAACACTTGATCCGATAATCCGGCTATTTCACAAATAACCGACTAATATAATCAGTATCAGTTCATTGAATCAACACTTGATCCGATTACCCGGCTATATCACATATACCCGGCCGATATCATATATCGCGAGAATCTAATTCAGTATCACATACACGTATTGTTCTCGGTCCCGCACATATCACATATGTGCTCCTACTCCGTTTTGCCACAGCCAGGAAACCTCTGTGTAGGACTCTAAAGAATCGTCAATACGCCGGCAGGAAGTGATGATCATATCAAACACCCACAATCTGCAAGCGGTCAGCTAAACGTAACAGACACCCAGGAATTGAGCGATCAGAAGATTGACAAGCAAGCCTGTACATTCTCCTGCGAATCCAATCGGTAACACTCCCGTACAGTCCGGTCTCTTCGTCTGATATGTCGCATATCTCGCCTGGGGGTGGTAAACGTCAGACCCCAGTAGCTTGAAAAGTCGTGTCGATATGAGGTCTATAACAGTTCGAGAAACTACTGATAACACTTACCAGTAAATCTCAGCAACTCTGGCCAGGGATTTTCAGTTATAGCCAATCAAACACAGCGCAACATCAACTCCCTATACCGGGAGAGACGAAACCCCTCCTATCGCTCATTGCCTCCATGTGATTCGGGACTGTATCCAAAAGCCATATTTTCGCACGCCCTCTTGGACGTGGTATGATGGAAATCAAAGCACAGTAGGAATCACACAAGACTCTATGACGATCTCGGGTTTACAGACTAACCTGTACCAGTGTCACCAGAGAACTGCCATCTGACGTGAGGTATAATACCATCTGGGAGTTCTCGGCGAGTCCGTCCAGTGTACCCAGTCTCCACTAAGCACCCGTATACCTTCTCTGATGTCAAACGCCAATGGATATGGGATCATCCATCGCCCATCATATGGGTCAAGAAGCGCATACGCTAGTCTACTCTGGTATATCGATGCCCTATCTCGATACACCCACGACTAGCAACATTTGAAGGATGTACTTGGCGACTACTCTGTCCCCACTAGTATGGTCTGCATCATAGTCCTGGTAGTCAAGTACTCATCCTAAGGGCTTTATCAACATGTAACATAGAGACAATCAGAGTACATGTTAAGATAAAGAGCAACCAGATAGCATACTATCATGTCGAGCAAGAAAGTCCTTCCTATATATGTCCAAGCATCCGCTACAATATACATCGTATGTACAGTAATGGCCTCTAGGGCATACATATAACTAACAATATCTCCGCCCAAAAACTTTTTTAATAGAAAATTCGTCTCCGCCAAGATTATTCACCCACAAAGAACCGTTAGGACTTTTAACTCAGAGAGAACACTTCCTTTGCTTGTTTTATCTGGTGATTGGAAACTTAGCGAGTTTTGGGTCAATGACTCCCAAACCAGATGGTTTTAGGGCATTAGGTGTGGAGATACCCCAAGGACTTAATTACCCAAGTTACCAAGGCCACAAAACAAAAAACTCATTTATTTTAAGTAATTCCGCAGTCAGTGAAAACGGAGATATAGCCAGCTTTTTCTTTCAAATCCGAAGACGTTACATGTGTATAAGGTATGTAATTACTCCAACAAGGTTTCAGATGTATTATTTTTCAGACTTATAGCTTCTGTTAAAACCTCTATAAAATTATTCATATCTACTTCACTGTATGAACTATTCTTAATATTTTGCTTAACTTAGAACAAACCTGCTTGATCCTAACAATGTTTATCAATTTTTAAAAGTTTTTCAGACATATCGGACATTTATCAAATTCTCAAAACACATATGACACGTGTAAAGTGTTATAAAAGATGTATATCCGCTATGGTTAAACACAAAGGAGGGTTATTTTTCGGGTTGTCGGTCTCATAAGAAGGATTTAGTTATATCAACTTATCAACCGAACCATCAGACTTTGAATTTAAGTTCCCCCGCTAGCTAACATGTAAAAGTTTTTATATTTGGGAAATTTTTTCAATTTTTATGTGTTTTTAATATGTATGCAATGCAGAATATACAATATACACATGATGCAGCAAAATAAACGCAGTGCTCACCCCCAAACCTAAGTTTTACGATGTCATTATCGTTGCCCCCGTCTCCGGTAGCTAGACTTAGACATCAGGGTGAGAATTTTATTTAAAGAAAAAGAAAAAACCTAAGACTAATTACAACTTATACATGTTAAGAGATTGGGTTGGTCCAGAAATTAATACCAACCATTTAAAAAATTTGTCTATATAGTGCAATGGTTGGTAAAAGAATATGTATATACTAAAGAAAAAGAAAAAGAAAAGGTATATGTTAGATGTTAGTGAAGGGCATGGGCATGTAAAAGTAGGGATCGGAAGACGTTGAAGATGAAGATGCAGTTTTGAAGAGGTCAAAGAATTATTTCCTGGATGAATTGAATGTTCAAAAAGCACGTGTTAAGTTCCGAAGTCAGGTTCGTTTAAAAACTGGAGTTCATCCGCAAAAAGTTCGGCAAAAGAAAGGTTCCTAGGATGTTCCCAAATTGATCCTGACTCAAACTCACCCAGAATATCAAGTTCATCCGCAAAAATTTCCTCAAAACTCGATATGAAAGAATAATTTTCAATGCAGTCTTCCTCCCTATGATTTTTCACAATTCTATTCTTATCACTATAGCTCACAGACTCTCCCAATACAATTTCTCCCTCATCACATTCACACATAGGTAGGTATATGTCATCCAAAAAGGTAGGGTCCCACACTAACATTTCTTCCGAAACAATATCATTAGGTGATACAAAAATTATAGGTTTCTGATCAATGATATCTTCTGACAATCTATCCAAACCATACCCGTAAAAATCACAAGATTCCTCCTCTAAAATTGGAATGCAAAAATCAGCCGGAAGTTTTTCTTGTGTTTCCTGATAACACTTAGTCAATTCAATTGTATTATCATCTATGAAATCATCAAAATTCAATTGATCGTTTATTTTACTTGGGTGACTTCCTAGATGACAGATATCAACATTATGTGGTTCTAATTGATTGTGTTCACTCCCTAGAATCCTCACAGCTAAATGTTTCGTGTGTTCCTCTATTCTAGCCAAAGATTGAGACTGAGCGTGAAATAATTGCTCAGACTGCTGTATACACAGGGCTAGCGTAGCAGCTGTTTGATTCTCGACCTCAATCATCACTTCAATAGCTTTCTCTAAAGCGGTCAACCTAGCATCTATCTCACCATCATTCCCTAAGAATGGATCGGTTGTTTCAGGTAAAGAGGGTTGTGACGGTGGTGATGCTAAAGCAGTCAATCTGTCGACCTCTTTCTCTAAATCTTCAATCATTAGCTCTCTAATTGAAGTGGGACTGGGTTCAAGAGTGTTAGGTGGGTGACCATTATCAAAAATCTGGGACGGTTGGTCACTCCCTAAGAAAGGAAAGTTGTCATGAATGTGGGAAGAATTTTGCCAATTTGAACAAGTGAATTGGGATTGAGTATAAACAAAAGAATAAGACTCGTGAGAAATTGAAGTAAATTGTGTATCACCCATATCAACAAGAATTAAAAAATATCACAAAAATAAAGAATATCACACCCCTAATAGTCTATGGTATGCTAGTCAACTAAACCTGCTCAAGAACCTGATTGTCGAAATAAACTGTGTTGAGAAACGGGCTCAAGATATACGGATCACGAAGCCAGGTAAGTGCAAGAGAAGGGGAGGTTTTCCAACGCTTTCGTGAAGTTCCTTAATTAGATAACCATTTCTCTTGAACACTTTCCTAAACACCCCGTGAACAATATACCGTTAAGCGGCATTCTAAACACAGTTAACTTCTCATAATGAGCGCGATGTCCTTAAATTCAAAGTCTAGTTGATTTTAAATTACGGTGGGTATGCAAGAATGCAGTTTTGTGATTTGTGGGCTACGGAGAAAAGGTGATGAAGTCCTTTACCGTATCTTGTTTGGTCTTTTTGCCCTTAAATCCATATTAAGATGCAAATGCGCAATCAATAAAAGAATTCAAAACATCGAGCAATTAAAGCAATTCTTTTTCAGTTTAAATTTAAGCGCTGCAAAAAAAATACGGTTAGTTCTCTATGCAAATGGTGGCAAAATTGTGCGAAGAATCCTGCAGAAGATAGAATAGTGGAATGCGTCGGATTCAAGAGGAATGTGTTAGGAAATACGTACCGCTTTGATTTGGTTAAGAAAACCCCTTTGAAGTGATCCGAGGCTTTGATTGTTCGCTTGCTCGGGTCAACCTACCCGGATCTTTGGCACTATACTTCACTAACGTTTTGCAATTGAATTTGATCCTCGCTCCGCACGATCGCTGGTCGTAATTCCCTATAAACCTGAAATATCGAAAAATACGATATTTAGTGTCAAAAAGCGATATATATACCCCAATTCCTGCACACTCAAAATTATAAAAATCAAGCAATAACACTAGAGTACCCACAACACACTGGAGATCACCAAAAAATAAAAAATAAAAAACATCTTCATTGGGCCGGCGAGCTCGGATTCTTCCTTGATGTCGCCGGCCAAATGAAGGTTGTTTGTGCTCGAATTTTGTGTGGATCTTTCAGGCTATATTAGTATTCCAGTGGTGTAACTTGAATTTTCAGTTGAATCACAGAGTGCTAGCAAGTTGCAAGGACAGAGAACAAAATGAAAGAATTTGTTAGTTTGTGTTAGTTTTGAGAAAATTGAGTTAGTAGTTAATGAGTTAGTAAGAACCAGAAATAACAATACTTAATACTACCAACTCCACGGCAACGGCGCCAAAAACTTGTTGGGCATTCACCCGCGCGCGCAAACGCGTATGTTTTGGAAAAGGATATGATTTGAAGGAAACGAAATGCGCACGCGAGATCGTTCTCGTTTTAAAATTTATAAATCGTAAGTGCACGGCGCGTTGTAGTAAGCCGGCAAGTACGGGTCGATCCGCAGGGAATTGTGTATTAGGTCTTGTGATTTAAGGTTCAACAAATTAACGAATGGTTGGTTTGTCACGAAAAATAAAGAATGAAAACAAAGAAAAGCAAGAGAAAAGAAAGAAGCGGTTGCGGCTTTGGCTCGGAAGATCGAATCGCGACGATTTCTTCGACGCTCCCTTTGACCATGAGTTGTGCGTCCTTATGTCGATCCCGGCATGAAGCATGACTTATCAACGCTGTTGCGGAGCACAAGTCATCAAATTCCGATATTCGCCGCAAATACGAAACGATTCCGTTTACGTTCACTTACCGTTTGTATGTCCAAGCTTGAGGTATCAACACTAAATAGAAGGGTTAGCAAGCATACGACAACATCAAAAACACAAAGTAGTGAGTGAGAGCAAATGATTTCAATGTTAAGTGTGCTAAGGGTTTGTGATAGTATAGGGTATATGAAAACCGAGGGTTTGTCAAGCACTCGGTCACAAAATACCGTATCCAAACTTAGCAAACTTAACACCAAATTGATTTTAACTTAAACATTGTGAAATAGGGAAGGGGAGTGAATATGGTATATGAAGAGGTTACAAAGTAACCATGGTTTCAAAATACCATATCACATCAATATATGAAACATTCCTTATGTTATAATCACATTAAGCACATTAAACAATCACAAGAGGAGGAAAAGGCAAAGCCTTTCATCTCACTTCCTAACCATTACCATAACCAAAGAGATTAGTTACACATAATAAAAAGCAAAGCAAGTAAAGAAACAAAGCAAAGAAAGCAAAAACAAAGCAATATATTAACACTTGAAGAAGAGGTACAACATTTTGGCAACTTGTTCAACCTCCATAATGAAGCTCTCAAGAGAAACTTTCAAGAGGGAAGAAGAAGAAGTGACCAAGTGATAGCCCACTCACTCTCAAGCCTAAACCAAAAACAAGCTAAAACAAAACTAAAGAATATATTACATATGGTCCTTTTGCTCAACTCTATTCTGGTATTTATAGGCCTAACATCAGAATAAATAAACAATAGAAATAAGGTGATGTGACCTAAAGAAATGACCATGAGAAAAATGGGGAAATTAGGAGCTAGGGGGACTGAGCTCGCCGGATTATATAGGGGACCCGCCGGCCAAAATCCGAGCACATGGGCTCGTCTTGGTATGGTGTGTGCTCTCCACAATCATTCTGATACTGTTTGTTTTATCTGTTATAACCTGGTTTGCCCTCAGAGATTTGGAGGGAAACATGATGCTTTAAATCACATCAAAACTTTAAGCATTCAATGCACATTTAATGCACATCACACCCACTTGCACAAACCATCATTTCTTGTGTGCCATGGGCAGCCCCACCATGTCATGGTCCATGCCAAAGAGTTGTGTGTACACTTGTATTGTGTTGGACCAAAATTGTGTACACATGTTTATTTCCAAAAGAACTCTTTGGATATCGGTCGGTTTCCTGTTCTGTTTGCAGTGTCGCCTCCAAAACGCTATATCAGTAATATTGAGTTTGTTTCCTGTATTTAATCACGAACACCTGTAATCTGTAATTACTGAGCAGACACTGATTAATAGCACCGATACATCACAAAATAGATAATGAATGAGCGGTATTAAAATGCAGTTTTCTAAGATGAACAGACACCAATAGCCCTGATAAGTCATGCCGATGTGAGGCTCATAACGGTTCGAGAAACTACTGATAACACTTACCAGTAAATCCCAGCAACCCTGGCCAGGGATTTCCTATTATGGCCAATCAAGCATAGCGCAACATCAACCCCCAATACCGGGAGAGACGAAATCCTCCTATCGCTCATTGCCTCCATATGACTCGGGACTGTACCCAAAAACCACCATTTTGCATGATCTCTTGAACATGGTAAGGTAGAAATCAAAGCACGGTGGGAATCACACAAGACTCTATGACGATCTCGGGTCGACAGACTAACCTGTACCAGTGTCACCAGAGAACTGCTATCTGATGATAGGTATAATACCATCTAGGAGTTCTCGGAGAGTCCGTTCAGTGTACCCAGTCTCCACTGAGCACCCATATACCATCTCTGACATCAAACACCAATGGATATGGGATCATCCATCGCCCATCATATGGGTCGAGAAGCGTATACGCTTGTCTACTCTAGAATATCGATGCCCCATCTCGATACTCCCACGACTAGGAACAATTGAAGGATGTACTTATCGACTACCTCTGCCCCACTAGTATGATCTGCATCATAATCCTGATAGTCAAGTACTCATCCTAAGGGCTTTATCAACATGTAATAGAGAGACAGTCAGTGTACATGTTAAGATAAAGAGCAACCAGATAGCATACTATCATGTCGAGCAAGAAAGTCCTCCCATTATATGTCCAAGTATCCACTATAATATACATCACATGTATAATAATGGCCTCTAGGTCATACATATAACTAATACCATCTGCATTCACCATGGGGCCCCGTTATACACCGTTAGGTTACTTAACTAACGGCAGAGCGGAGGCTGGACTAGCACGGGTGCAAAACATAAGCAACGTCTACTATATATCATATATATATATACACATTCGTCTCACGCAATAATAGGCATTCCAGATCATAGATGAATATTTTGGATATACTAGGAATTCCGCGTTTCGTTTAAGCTTATAACGAAAGATGGATTCCACGGTCATGATGAATAACCAAAACCCCACCCTAGATCCCTACGGGTGCGGCAAACTACCCGCCAAATTCCCGAAGTGAAGAAACCTCCCTCAGTAAAATGAGTAAGCCACTCGGCACTTCAAGAACCCGATAGTTTGTGCACCCCACCTTGGATTTATCCTAGGAGCAAAAAACAATAAATGAAATAATACAATGGTGGCTACAACCTCAACCCGGATGTGCCCCGCAAAATAATCTTACATCACTTTACAAATGTACATGAATGAAAGAAAAGAACACTCTTCTCACATCCCCTGGCTATTCATCATCGACGATCTAATATTCCATATCCACAAACAAACAACAAGATCGCAGATATGTGCAACCCCCACTAATCGACGTATAGCGATTAGCCGACATTAAGAATCATATGCAAACACAGAACAATACTTAGCCAAGAACTTTAGAATTTCGATCGAAACATATTTTCTGTGTCTACCCCATGTACAAACTAGCACACAAACAATACTGGGCAGAAACCAAATATACCAAACATCACAACATCAAAAATAAGACCTACAGAAGAAAATCGATGCAACTCGGCCTCGACTCGGCCGCGGAACGGCGGCGAAACACACCGTTTCGCCGCGCTTCCGCGGTGGTCTTGGTGAGTTACATCGTCGTTTTTCTTCTGTGTTCTTAGAATTCCCTGCTTGTATTTTTAAAGCTACTGAAATAATTTTTAGACCAGATTTTAAAAATGACAGCAAGTATGGGTTTTGCAATTGTGATATCGGGTTTTTTCTACGATCGAAGTTCTAACTTCTTGCTAACAAACTAGATAAGGTTAATTAGGATCTGATACCACTGTAAGTCGATGTCGCACATCTCGTGGGTTCGCGGGGAGGCGGAATACGCAAAAGACAATTTTTTATGGGCTTCGCAATACCGACTAAACTACAGAATCGATATATAAACCTTAACTAACTAAACTACTATGAGGTTGCAACTACTATGAAGAAAGTTATACCTCCAAGTATCAAGTCCTTCGTGTAACATTTCAGAAAAACAAAATATTATTTTTGTGAATTTTTATAATTAAATAATAAAATATTGAATATTTTAATAGTGCGGTATAATTAAATACCGATAAATGGAGAAAATTTGAAAAATTATGAAAATTACTGAAATGATAGTGTTTTATGTGATTCATGCAAATTATGAAAGTTTATGATTTATTTGACACTATTTTAGTGCTAATCGCGATTAAAAATCGCTAATCGGGATTTAAGCGTGTTTTGTGCACATGACATGCACTAAGGCATTTTTAGCACTTGTTACATTTTTGTTTCATGCTTTCTCTTTTATCATGCATGGTTTGGGTTTATTTTGAGAGAAGAGAAGAAAAGAAAAGGAAAAGAAAAGAATAGAATATGTTGCACAGTGAGTGGTATGGGCAAGAGAGAGAAGGAGAGGATGAGAGGTCAATTTGACCAAGCTCCCATTGTTTCTTCCTTCATCATTCCTTCATTTTCCTCTCCTCCCTCAACCATGGCAGCACCTCCTCCCTCCCCCTCTTCAACCTTCACTTCATCACTAAAAATCCATCAAAAGTCCTTCCCCACTTCACAAAAAAGGTGCACAAGCTCACAAGCTACACTTTGGACCAAGAAAGTTTGTGTGTTGGTGTTGTAGGGGGATTCATGAGTGTCAAATGAGGTAACCCTTTTACAATTAGTGTAGTATTTCAATTGCTTTAGCCTCTTTTCAAGTTTGATTTCGTTTTGGCGAAGTTTAGTGAATTTTAGGAAATTCTAGTGAGGGTTAGGGTTTAATTGAGTTGTGGTTGTGCAATTGAACTCTTGTGGTGACCTTAAACCCCCCAATTGTTAGCAAACCCAGACCTAACACTAATATAAATCCTGAAAACTAAAATACGGAAGAAAAAAAAAGAAACTTTCCATATCGGTTTTGTGATTTTTTGGGTGTGCAGAGGAATCTGGGATGACCTGGGCTAATTGCAAGTTAAGCAAACAATACCAGAGGACTAGAATTGACCCTAGGAACCCCCTGTAGCAAGACGAACCCCACTGGAGCATGCAGGGCCGGCGAGCTCATATTTCTGGGGATGCAGTTCGGCCACTTGGTGAGGGGTAGGATCCAGGTTGCTTCAGTAGGTCACATACACCCTATATATCACCCTAGTGTTGTTTTGGAACATTGTTTTCACCTTGATCAAAATCTGGGACTATTTCCTTGTGTTGCTGTTTTGATTCGGATTTGGTTTTGTGTATTTTGAATACTGATTTTAGATATTGTGCTTTATCTCGATCACATGACGTTTGTACGTCTATATCGAGTGATATCGGGTTGATTTGCGAGGGCAAACCATAGGTTTTGACCTATGTGAGTTCCGCGTGTCGTTTTGGTTTCGATTTGGTTTTAATTAGATACGATACGTATGACATGTAGGTACCCCCATGATGATTCGAGACGATGAAGAAGATGATGGCGACATCGACATCGGCAATTGAGATCAGGTGAGTAGATATATATCTACGGGGGAAGTCGGGTGGATGGCATATAGCACCCCCACAGTTCGATGTATAGTATGCTATACATATATACTATATATATATGATATTGTTATGTGATACATGGATATTCAAGATAGGGTTATATGTTCGTGGATTAGTAGTGTTACTTGCGAAACCCTAGAGTAGTTGTTGTACCCACACACGCGCACACACACTTGCATACATTCATTCTTTTACCTGTGCGTATATGGGGATATGTATACACACACACACATAGGTATGGGACTATGTATATATATATACGTATGCATATACATGGATTATGAGGATAGTACTGGATTGGGATTTAAGATGAGTCGATGAGATTGGGCTTGAGGCCGTGAGATCGGTGATATGATATGTTTCGTATTTGTGATACGACATGATGTTTTAGCGGGTCCTTTCGACGTGGTGTTTTCATACACACGCATGCATTTACATAGATGGTATCAGTATTGTACTAGACATAAATTAGTACCCCGGATCATGATGTTTGATAAAGAGGATACCAGATGAATAATGTGATAGATGTGACATTTGACCCGTACCCAGATTTCGGAGGCCGTACGACGGATTTACCGTACGAGCTATATATTAATGATAGATCCGCACTCTTGACTTGAGGATGTCATGTTATAGATATTGTATCGTATGGGATACTATTGAGGCGGGATCACCGACTGTTATATTTATATATATTTATGTATCGACTCAGATGTTAGGCGGTTTCCTTACCTTTCGATCAGCCTTTTAGTTTAGTCCTGTAATTTACTTAAATGATAGATTAGCCTCGAGTCATACCTATTTCAAAACTAACGAATCGTGAGTATTTTAAAGACAGGCCAAGGGATTCTACGGATATTTCAAAGGACGTACATTTTCTTAAAAACCTATAGTCCCTATTTTCTAAACACACGATTCGTATTATTTCAAATGGCAAAACTGTACGACTCATATTTAGACATATGCAGATTCGTTATCATGTATTTGATACTCAGCTCCCGCATATTCTTACTGCTCGCATTGCATTGCATGCTTATATTGTGTTTTCATATGTTAATATTGAAATCATGCTGTCAGGACACTAGCACTATTATCGATGATGCGTATGTTCCACATACACTTACTTGCCGGCTCACACACATCATCATCGGTAATTGCCATGTCACGTACACTTTAGAGAATATTAATTGATTGATATCGCCTGTTAGCTGATAGTCTCGACTTATCATTTACCGTGCTGGTTTAGACATTGTATACATTATTGTGATACTCCTTGCATATTTATTATTCACTGTTATGCAGTATTATGGAGTTTTATGCCGATATTCACTATTTACTTACTATTGATGATTGGATTTCGGATTTTCATGAGATTTCCTGGATTTGGGAGAAAACCGCAAGAACATAAATAAACTTCTCTCTCTCTTTTTAAAATGAAAAGTGCGGTTTTCTCATAATGTATGAGTCGTCCACCATGATGTTTTCTCGGTTATGAGATTGGATTTCGAGACCCGATTCTAGGAGTCATATGAACCGTTTGCGGGTACATGGTGGACCCGGTGAGGCACCCCGAGGCGAGAGTGATTTCATGGAGGATGATGAGCCTGATAGGGGGCACTACCTACCGGTGATATTTTTGGACTCGTCGGTTATCCGGAGGATACCGACCGGAGTCATGAGATGGATATAGGCCGGTCCGTTCTGCCGGAGCCCGTGGGCCGATCCCACAGATGATACGGATGCCTGAGATATTGAGATTTGAGATTTAAGATATTGAGATTTGAGATTTGAGATATTGAGATTTTGAGATTTGTTGATACAGGCCAGTCCGGGTAGCCGGAGCCTGAGATATTGAGATATTGGGATTTATGTTTTTTGTGTCGATGCTTGACACGGATTTCTCTATTGATTTCATTGATGATACTCGATTTATATACATACAGAAATCCCATTAAATAAAGAAAACAGTTGTCTCACTCATTTCATTACATTACATTCATACCTCATACATATGATATATTACTACCTGAGGCACTGACACGATCACATGGGATTACACTTTGTATAGATGTTTACCCTTGCCACCTTTTCATGCTTCAGACTTATCTTTTTGAGATTATATATATTTGATCATATTGACCTAGGATTGTGTCATACATACGATTTCTGCTCGATGATGTTTTCTACTCACGAGTTGGCAACTCACCCCCGTTATGCCACAGTTTTCTTGCAGGTCTTGCCGTACAGGTTTCGTTACGGTTTTGCTGGCACACTACTTCCATTCTGGATGATTGCTTTGGTAGGTGGGTTCATTTGCATCGTGACCACCATTGTACTTATTTTATTCAGTTGTATCTAGAAACTCCATCAACCAGACTTGTATATTTATTTCAGACTAGAGACCAGTTGTACTATTCTTTCGACCTTAGAGTTGCGCGATGTATTTTATGGATTTCATGTTGATCTTGAGTTCCATTTTGAGTTTTGATCCTCGCCCTTCGGCGTTGTATATTTTATTTCTTGCGTGGTTGTGCCCGTCGATTGACAAAGAGCTAGCTCCCGCTTGGGGATGCCTTTTATCATTGATGTATATATTTATCATGTTGTACCCCGTTCGGGGCCGGTATTTACAAAGGAAACTCTGCTGAAATTTTCAGAAAGGACTTGTGATTTTAAAAATGCATATTCGGCTTATTTTACTAAAACATTTCTTTAAAATGGTTTTAGATTTCTGGGCTTTTGGCTTACTTAAATTAGATGGGGTCCTATAGACTTCATATGATTCAAGGGCCAATCACGTGCTATTTCGGGTCGTGACAAAGTTGGTATCAGAGCGCTAGGTTAACCTTGGTTTGAGTTTAGGTTTGACTATGCGGAGCCTAGGGCGTTTGTATATATACGGAATCTAGGCTTGACCTTACGGAATTTAGAATTAGTCGAGGGGGTATTAGACCCGAACTTTCGTCGCGTAGGTTGACCTTGGTTGATAGAGTAGGTGACTTAAGGAGAGTGACATACCGTGTGTATGTTTCGCGGCATACTTACGATACGCTACTCCGCTTAAAAAGCCTTAGGATGTACATTTCCTTGCACAGCATTATATTCATTCATGGTCTATCCTCATCGATATCGGTTGATGGTTTTGCTGCCATGATTTCACGGGCAAAGAGAGCTACGGCTAGAGTTGCGGTCAGCACGAGCTCGTCATGGACGAGGACTGACCAGGACGTGATTCCATGGATACGATTGCATAGAGAGGCACCGTTTTATTGTGTTTTCACGCCATGAGCATTTGATGGATCGCTGTTATGAGATTACTCGGACGTGTAGATCAGCACCAGAGGATTGAGCCACTGATAGAGGCCAGCCAGAATGTGATGACCATTGATGTATCACGTATTCATGATGATTGAGGTACTGTTCAGCGTGCAGACGAATGAGCCAGTAATTGCTGCGAGCGACGAGATATCACCCCAGGTATTGGAGCTATTGCAGTACGAGTTGTACTCAGAGATATGCTAGATGGTCGCTGGTCATATGAGGATGAATGACTAGACATGTGATTCGTTCACTTACCCCGATACGAGGTCATCAGATTGATTGATTCTAGCTTGAGGAGACTTCACACGGATACGTTGGGAGTCGATAGAAACGATCGAATGTCAGAAACCTATTTTCCAAGTTTAAAGTATTTGAAGAAAACATGCAAGTAACTCTACGGACCCTCTAGAAGAATGAAACCCTAACTCGACATAATGACCATGTGAAAGCCCTTGAACCTTCGGGTTTGCGGTAGTTCCGCGGTGCCATTAATGAGGCTTGGGTTTGCCCTTCTACGGTTGGTCCATAGGTACTGTGGCATGTACTCGATATTGTTAAACTGTACTCAAGATGTTGATCTCTTGGGGGAATTATGAGGTTTTGACAAATTGATCGAAAGTTTCGACATCTTTCGGATATCATGTGATGGGATGCATTGCTTGGGAGACTCCAGATACGAGTACAGCCGTTGGAGCACAGTCCATGCAGCCATGAAGAGACGAGTCCGAAGCAGTCGACATTTTAGAAAAGTGGAGTAAGAGGTTCGTACGAGATCTTGATGAGATGACGTTCCACTCCGCCGACATCAGAGATGTGACACGCATACAGAGGCATCATATATGGATATATCTTTCAGGAGGAGTCGTGATGAGTATGCAGCCGTTACGGAACAAGAAACAGATATAGTAAAAGATGACAACTTCCGGGCAGTTCGGCAGAAACGAGATTTGGGAGAGATTTCGACAGGACCTTTCTGGAATACTACACGGGAAGACTTGGACCCAGGAGCGGTCATATACGCACACCCAGCACGCCAGAGTTCGGCATCGTCGACGAGACATGTTATAAGTGATTACGATAGTTGGCCAGGGATTCTTAGAGATTGTGCTTGAGCGGGACTATTCCGCCATACTTGATTTCGGTATTTCGGGCGATCTATTCGCATGATTGAGTTTTGATGACTGAGTTTCATGATATTTGTTTTCGTGCACCATAGTTTCACCTACTGAGTATTTGTATTTTGTGCGTAGTTATAGCACTTGAGATATGTTTTATACACCATTGTGTTGATTTATGATTTGTGCACAGTTATTGCACCTAATATCGTTTTGTGCCTTGGCTGCACATGTTTATGATTTCATGGATTTCATACAGTTGAGTTGATTTTGTGCTTATGGTACGCACACGAGTTGGTTTTTGCATTCGGCATGGTTCACGTATGCTTGCAGTGCATTGATACGTATTTTGTGCACTGCAGTTGCACAGGACTTCGATTTGATGTTATTTGAGGTACTGATTTTGACTTCATGCCTAGGGCATGCATATGATTTGACTTATGCTTACGGCATAGTTTTCATGCACTTTTAGTGTTTTGATTAGATTTTGTGCACGCTGATGCACATGGTTGTGAGATTTGATACCACAGTATACCTGATTTGGATTTGAGATGTGTTGTATACCGTCGACTTCGATTGTGGTACTCGATATTTGTTTTGTGCACCTTGTGCACCTGATTAGATTCTTGCGCATATTGACGCGCTTGGATTGGATTTTGCGCATGTTCGGCCCTTGACATTGGATTTCGTGATTTCGTGCATGTTGGATGCACATGAGTTAGATTTTATTCGTGCATGATGGATGCACCTAATTCGGATTTTGCGCATATTGGGCGCATGATATGAGATGCGATTTTGGTGCACTCCAAATGCACTAAATCGGGATTCTTTGTGCATATCAGATGCACCTGATACTGCTGTTAGGCACACCCGTTGCCTCTGACAGGTGTTTAGTGCACCCCCGTTGCACTTAGATGTTGTTTCTGTGCATATGTATAGCACATTCATGATTTTTTATTTTCATGCACACCAGACGCACGCGGCATTCTTATGCGCATTTTAGGATTGATTTTTGGAGCAGTACGTTTTTATGATATTACTATTTGTTTCGTACTGAGCAGGACTAGCCAGAAGACAGTACCTGGATATACTTTGCATGCATTGATAGTTATCGAAGAGATTTCCAAAAAAGGGGCTATAGTCTCAGTATTTACCTGCGTGCCTGAGATGACACGAAACTTTTTATAAAGGAAACCCTTCTAAATTATTTTCAAAACGGCGGGACGTACATAATAAACAAATGATATAAAGATATACATAGTTATTTTCTTACAATTGACGTCCGCCATTGTGCAGTGTTATGCTCATCGCACAGCAATATGAAAGATTTGGCATGCATTTCTTTCCGATGTTTTAATGATATTTAAATGAATAGTGTTGATGTGTATCATATTGATTTCGTATTGGATTTGGACATTGATGTCTTCCCCATGACTCCGATAATTGTGGGATGCTTGATGGAGTTTTACTTTTGATTGATATACTCGTTTTTCATGCGCATGCATTGCGCTACGTTGTGCTTTATGTATTTATGATTTCGGGACCCCGACGGCTTAGTCTTTTACTGAAATGTTTTAGTATTTGAGTGGTTTAAATTTAAATTCGGGGACCGAATTTCTTTAAGGGAGGAAGACTGTAACATTTCAGAAAAACAAAATATTATTTTTGGGAATTTTTATAATTAAATAATAAAATATTGAATATTTTAATAGTACGGTATAATTAAATACCGATAAATGGGGAAAATTTTGAAAAATTATGAAAATTACTGAAATGAGGGTGCTTTATATGATTCATGCAAATTATGAAAGTTTATGATTTATTTGACACTATTTTAGTGCTAATCGCGATTAAAAATCACTAATCGGGCTTTACGCGTGTTTTGTGCACATGACATGCACTAAGGCATTTTTAGCACTTGTTACATTTTTGGTTCATGCTTTCTCTTTTATCCTGCATGGTTTGGGTTTATTTTGAGAGAAGAAAAGAAAAGAAAATGAAAAGAAAAGAATAGAATATGTTGCATAGTGAGTGGTATGGGCAAAAGAGAGAAGGAGAGGGTGAGGGGTCAATTTGACCAAGCTCCCATTGATTCTTCCTTCATCATTCCTTTATTTTCCTCTCCTCCCTCAACCATGGTAGCACCTCCTCCCTCCCCCTCTTCAACCTTCACTTCATCACTAAAAATCCATCAAAAGTCCCTCCCCACTTCACAAAAAAGGTGCACAAGCTCACAAGTTACACTTTGGACCAAGAAAGTTTGTCTTTTGGTGCTGTAAGGGGATGCATCAGTGCCAAATGAGGTAACCCTTTCACAATTAGTGTAGTATTTCAATTGCTTTAGCTTCTTTTCAAGTTTGATTTCGTTTTGGCGAAGTTTAATGAATTTTAGGAAATTCTAGTGAGGGTTAGGGTTTAATTGAGTTGTGGTTGTGCAATTGAACTCCTGTGGTGACCATAAACCCCCCAATTGTTAGCAAACCCAGACCTAACACTAATATAAAACCTGAAAACTAAAATACGGAAAAACAGAAACTTTCCATATCGGTTTTGTGAGTTTTTGGGTGTGAAGAGGAATCTGGGATGACCTGGGCTAATTGCAAGTTAAGCAAACAATACCAGAGAACTAGAATTGACCCTAGGAACCCCCTGTAGCAAGACAAACCCCACTGGAGCATGCAGGGCCGGGGAGCTCGAATTTCTGAGGATAGGGCTCGGCTACTTGATGAGGGGTAGGGTCCAGGTTGCTTCAGTAGGTCACATACACCCTATATATCACCCTAGTGTTGTTTTGGAACATTGTTTTCACCTTGATCAAAATCTGGGACTATTTCCTTGTGTTGCTGTTTTGATTCGGATTTGGCTTTGCGTATTTTGAATACTGATTTTAGATATTGTGCTTTATCTCGATCATATGACGTTCGTATGTCTATATCGAGTGATATCGGGTTAATTTGCCAGGGCAAACCATAGGTTTTGACCTATGTGAGTTCCGCGTGTCGTTTTGGTTTCGATTTGGTTTTAATGCGATACGATACGTGTGACATGTAGGTACCCCCACGATGATTCGAGACGACGAAGAAGATGATGGCAACATCGACATCATCTTCTTCGTCGCCTCGAATCATCGTGGGGGTATGGCGACATCGGCAATTGAGATCAGGTGAGTAGATATATATCTACGAGGGAAGTCGGGTAGATGGCGTATAGCACCCTCGCAGTTCGATGTATAGTATGCTATACATATATACTATATATATATGATATTGTTATGTGATACATTGATATTCAAGATAGGGTTATATGTTCGTGGATTAGTAGTGTTACTTGCGAAACCCTAGAGTAGTTGTTGCATCCACACACGCACACACACACTTGCATACATTCATTCTTTTACCTGTGAGTATATGGGGATATGTATGTATATATATACACACACACACACACACATGGGTATAGGACTATGTATGTATATGTATGTATGTATGTATGTATATATATATATACACACGTATACATATACACGGATTATGAGGATAGTACTGGACTGGGATTTGAGATGAGTCGATGAGATTGGGCTTGAGGCCGTGAGATCGGTGATGTGATATGGTTCGTATTTGTGATATGAAATGATATTTTAGCGGGTCCTTTCGACGTGGTGTTTTCATACACACGCATGCATTTACATAGATGGTATCAGTACTGTACTAGACATAGATCAGTACCCCGGATCATGATGTTTGATAAAGAGGGTACCAGATGAATAATGTGATAGATGTGACATTTGACCCGTACCCAGATTTGGGAGGCCGTACGACGGATTTACCATGCGTGCTATATATTGATGATAGATCTGCACTCTTGACTTGAGGATTTCATGTTATAGATATTGTATTGTATGGGATACTATTGAGTGTAGGGTTACTAGGCACTGTCACAAGGGTCTATAAGGCATCAACCATGCCCGATTAAAAATTTAGACGTGCCGAACAACCCAAAGCGAGGATCTTCGCTAGATAATTAGGGTTAAACATGCAAGTAAACATCTTTACAACTAAGAGAGAGGGATTACAACCTTTGTGTTGGATATAGTGCCCTCAAAGTCAATTATTAGATCGCAGGTACGTGGTTGCAATGATTGAGGAGGACCTATACCGGTAGCACGGTCTTACTCGAGATGATAGTAAGCTATCTGGTTTTCCTTTATCAGTCGTGTACAGGTTCAGGTGACTGATCACTGTTATACGTTGATAGAGCCCTTAGGATTTTGCTTGACTACCAACAGTATGATGGCGATCATATACGTGAGAGTTGGGTAGTCTATAAGCACATCCTTAAAAGTGGTCCCTAGTCGTGGGAGTTTCGAGACAGGGCATCGATACTCCGAAGTAGACTAGTGTATACAGTCGAGACCCCGATGAGGGGTGGTGGCCGGTCTCACAAGCCACTAGTGTCAGTTGGATCACCTAAGATGTATACAGGTGCTCATTGGGTTATGAGTACACCGGACAGGACTCGCCGGGAACCTGCTAGTTGGTATTTATACCTGGCGTCAGATAGCAGTTCTCTGGTGGCATGTGTACAGGTTAGTTCATCGACCTGAGGTCGTCATTTGTCTCGTGTGAGTTCCCACTGTGCTTTGATTTCTACCCTACCACGGCTCAAAGGAGTCGTGCAAACAGGTCTTTTTTGGGTACAGTCCCGAGCCACATGGAGGCAAGTGAGCGGATCGACAGGGGATTCGTCTCTCCCGGTATTGGGGGTGAGATCGCGCTGTGTCTAGGAGAGCCATTACACAAAACCTTCGGCCGAGATAGGAGATTACTGGTAGGTACTCCAGTAGTATCTCAGGATGTTCTGGGCTACACTCCGACACGACTTATACCGCTATTGGGGGTCTGACGTTACCATCCCCCTAGGCCCGATATGCGATACTCATAGACGAACGGACCGGAATGTATGTATATTGTCACTGTTAGGCTCAGTAGGGTTCCAGGATGAGTTCGCTCATCGGCTTCCCTTGAGGTCAGTACATGGGCAGCCGTTACGCACAGCTAGTGCCGCTGACGGCTTGTGGTTAAACCCACTGCCAGGGTACTGACGAGTCATTAGAGTCCCCCACAGATAGTTTCCCAAGTTCGGACGAAACGTTGTAGAGGCCGTATGGTTTTATAGCAAGGTTCGGAAAATGCACGTGCGTTTACGCACGTGTCATATTTCGGGCAGATAATACTGGTGGGCTTTGGTTTAAGCCGGATCCATGTATTATATTGTGTAGATATAATATCTTTGTCTCAGCTGCATTTGTATTCGGTCGTAATACAAATGCGGGTATGTTTATACAGTTACGGGGTTATCCTGAAATTCGTTTCGGGATCGCTTTTCGAAGTTGCCAGTTTTCTATCACCCGTCTTAAACATTCGATTTAATGCGGATTTATCTTTTTCATTTGGGTGAGTCATGAGGGTGAGTCATGAGTGGAAGCTTCTTGATTGATGACTAGGTTAGTGACTCATTAGTTTGCATTAATTGTTTTGATGAGGTGTTATTAGTGAGTCACCCTTTTCCATTAATTCCTTTGGTTCTTGATTAAGATCTTTTCCATTATGATTACCCCCCTTGCTCCTACACTCACCCCCCCCACCTTCATATAGTGGCCGGCCCCTTTGTTGAGGAAAAATGATGGATTAAAAAAAGAAAGGGTTGTTAAAAATGAGGTGATAGATTTGGTTCATAAATATTTCATAGCTCATTTTTCATCAAAGTTTCAAAAGGCAACTTCATTAACCGTTCATCCATGGTTTTGGATGAAGCGAGACAAAGTGTTCTACTCATTCTCTACATCAATCTTGGACATGTCGGCTAGCAAACTTCATGTCCGAGTTGTCTCGGTATAGAGGCGGGAGCCCGTTTAAAGATCCGAAGATGTGGTGCCACCTCGACAAGGAGCCAGGAGATCGGAGCAGCCGCAACGAAGCGTGGGATGATGGTTAAAGACCGAAGGACTCGGATCGTTCGGTATAGCCTTTCTACCCACTTTGTAGTTTGTTAGTTTAGCGTAAATGGCAGATCCGGGTTATAGTATGCGATAGCGCCAGTTATAAAGTTTTTGTTCCGCGTTTGGCATCTGAAAGACGGCCGGGGCACTACCATACACTTACAATGGTATCAGAGCAACTCTGGAGAATCAATGCCCTGTCTCGAAACTCCCACGACTAGGGACCTTTTAAGGATGTGCTTATAGACCCCAGCTCCCACGTATATGATCGCTCTCATACTGCTGGCAGTCAAGCAAGAATCCTAGGGGCTTTATCAACGTGCAATAGTGACCTGTAAGGTCACCTAAAGCAGTACACGATGATAAAGATAAACCAGATAGCATACTATCATCTTGAGTAAGATTGTCCTACTGGGACAGGTCCTCCCTCAATCATTGCAACCACATGCCTGTGATCCAATAATTGACTCTGAGGGCACTATCTCCAACAAAGTTGACCGAACCTTCTTAAAATACTGGTTTTTGGATTGTCTAAGTTGCATAAGTCACTGCCGCTCCTTCTTTTACCCTTTGCATTTCTCAAAACACCCCGTATTACTATGGACATCCACTTCCATTGGATAGATCCATCGTATGGTTATATACGAACTCGAAGGGACTTCTTCGAGGATGGATCCAGGTTCAGGAGAAATAGAATTGGTTTATTCAGTTGTCTTTTATTATCACCTTCTCTCAGGTTGCGAGGGCTCCTTAGTTTAGGAGAGTACACCTATTACGCTTATTGGATAGTTTTCTTCCAAACCATAGGCAGGTGCCGAAAGGTAGGGAATGAAGAAAACCAATTAGCCTAAGTAGGGTGTACAGAAGGTAATAACTAAAGACAAATAAAGGGGTTAGAAAGAGGGCAAAGTAAATTGCGACTGCTATCATTCACGACCAAACCGCGTACTTCATCGCCACTCCTATTTCACCTTTGCTTTTTTCCCCAGTTCGGGAGAAATAGAATAAGGTATTATTCAGTTGTCTTTTATCATCACCTTCTCTCAAGTTGCGAGTACTCCTTCGTTTAGGAGGGTACACCTATTATGCTTACTGGATAGTCTTCTTCCAAACCATAGGCTGGTGCCGAACGGTAGGGAAAGAAGAAAACCATTTAGCATAACGATGGTGTACAGAAGGTAACGACTGAAGACAAATAAAGGGATTTGGAAAGATGGCAAAGAAATATACGGTTATAGTCATGAATTGGATTATGGAAGAGGCATTACTAGGAATACCAGGATACCCCTACGAAACATTTTCATGTTTCAGTTTCACTGTGCATTGTTAAAGGAATACTGTTTTCCCGATTAGATACTTACTCCGGGGTATGTATTTACCAGGTATGATTTTCACATATGTATGGTTTTACAGATGATGAGTGGGAGCAAGTTATTGGGAATAAGGTGATCATCCTCATTATATCGGAATTCGTTGTAATTGGTGATATTTAAGGAAATCGCCTGGGTTTTTGCCAGACGGCATGTATTTAGTTTTGAGTATCCGTTGTTGTGCACCAATTTCAAAATGATATATCTGTACGTTTATTTTTATAAAGTGAGATATAACTTTTTGATATTATGTCGATGACATTTACCTATATCAGTTGACGATTGGGTAAGGAGCATTGAACAGCGGAGTAGTTCTTTACCATAAGTACAGTTTTCAACCTACGATGCACAGGTTCTGAGTTATTCAACTCAGCGGACTTATACAGAGTATTGTATGCTGTCCAGTATCCATTAGGACAAAAGGGTTGGTCCTCGTACTATGTTCTGTTTACTTATGACTTCTCTAGTTTTTTGACAAATGTTTCGTAGAAATACAAGGTCTAAGTTTTGAGAAGTTGTGGGTATAGGAATAAAGTAGAGAACCAGGTGTCGCAAGTATCGGGATTCTTCAAAGAGATCGAAGATGTAAATTCTTGTGATTGGTATTCAGTTGATAGTAATGGTTTTGAGAAACTTGTTTCTCTTTCGGGTTACTCATAATTGGATGTATTCCTAAATTGAGTAATGTTGATTAGCCTCTCTCCATTAAGTTGATATGCACTGGAAACAGCTGCATGATTTGAATCTGGTTCCAATTAAGTAAGTGCCACAGTTTCTATATTGGATATAGAATGGTTCATATCTTAACGATGTTAAGGTATAGGGAGTTGTCCGGCTTATGCTTAAAACCAGACTCTGGACAACTCAGGGCACGTTTCTATAATGGCTGTTTGTGGGTTGACCCAGGCTACGTCGAGGGTTGATTTTCTACCATCTGGAAGATCAATAGTGATATTGATCTTGACTCGCCACAGTTTTAGTAAAATGGATTTTTCAGAAAACAGTAGTGGGAGTATGGTAGAACTGGAAGTGATTCCAGAACCGCAAACGATTACGAAAAATTTAATAGGACCTAAATATTCAATCAGATTTGACATTCCATTAGCCACTCCGCAGATATGGTGGGTAACCTCAGACACCCGAGAGGTACTTCGGTAGCCTCAAGGACGGTGACAGGGAGATTCTTGTTTACCCAGACTTGACACTACTGTTGTTCCAGACTATGAGACCCGGCAGGAGGTCAAGTATAGCGTCGTTCTAAACTAGCTTTAGAAGTGCACGTATATATTATTCTGCCAAAGGGTTGTTGTGGTCAGTGGGAGCAGCGGAAGCATAGTGGGCAAGTAGCTTATGTCTATTTATAGACTTGAGCAGATATAGCGGAGATAGATCATCTAATTTTGATGTAACAGTCATGGGTTTGACTTCATCAGAATAGGGGATGGATCTGTTAAGAAGGTAGTAGGGTGTGATGTCCTGGTATTTGGATGACATACACTAAGTAGGAAGTAAAATTCCTATACTACGATCGGTTGTACTGTGGTCGTCACACAGTTGTTTCTCCAGACAGGATATGGATATAATATCAGACATTCTGGTTTCTAGATCTATGGTTTTAGATCTAGATTTGGGTAGTTTCCCAATGTGGGTACTTTGACAGTATTCTAATAGTTTTTAGAATAGATGACTCCTGGCATGGTGGTGTACCTGCAGGTGATGGAGTCACCCTCTCTAAAGGTGTCTTACAGACTAAATGGGAGAGGGATGTGCATGATTGGCGGATCACTTGCTTAGGCGATTGAGTCAATCGTGAGATGTCAAGTACAACACCAGATGTTGTTTTTGCACTAGATGCGATAAATTTATATTAATCCAATCGTGAAGAAACATAAGGAAGCAGTTTTAGAACATAAGTGCATGTTCTACGGATTTGATAACGGCAGCCTCCTTCGGGGGACGGTTATCATTTCAGGCTTCAAAGGAGACATGGATGACAGAGTGATTGTCAGAGTTTTATTTTTCCCACTGACGAGGGACAGTATTATGGACAGGTGGTCCAAGAGGATACTAAGGGAGGCATGGTGCTGAATACTGATTAGGCTCAGTTATCGATACAGTCTAAGAAGTTTGGATTTGGAGTTCATTTATGAACTAGGTCCCATCAGATATCCAGACATATTCTAAGACAGGTATTACTCAATTCGGGAGATGGCTTTCTCCGCGAACTTGAGATTAAGAGAAACATAGAAAGAAACATCGGGGCGGATCCACACGCTGAGGCTATTTCTCGAACATAATAGTTTTACAAATGGGCTTTGTGAAACTGATTAGTAGAGGAGTTGGATGTTCGGTATCACACGGGCTATGAGTATGCGACATCGCAATAATTAGCCTTAAGTGCAAGTGGGAGATTGTTGGATATAGTGCCCTCAAAGTCAATTATTGGATCGCGGGTACGTGGTTCCAATGATTGAGGAGGACCTATACCGGTAGCACAGTCTTACTCGAGATGATAGTATGCTATCTGGTATGCCTTTATCAGTCGTGTACAGGTTCAGGTGACTGATCACTATTACACGTTGATAGAACCCTTAGGATTTTGCTTGACTACCAAAAGTATGATGGCGATCATATACGTGAGAGTTGGGTAGTCTATAAGCACATCCTTAAAAGTGGTCCCTAGTCGTGGGAGTTTCGAGACAGGGCATCGATACTCCGGAGTAGACTAGTGTATACAGTCGAGACCCCGACGAGGGGCGGTGGCCGGTCTCACAAGCCACTGGTGTCAGTTGGATCACCTAAGATGTATACAGGTGCTCATTGGGTTATGAGCACACCGGACAGGACTCGCCGGGAACCTGCTAGTTGGTATTTATACCTAGCGTCAGATAGCAGTTCCCTGGTGACATGTGTACAGGTTAGTTCATCGACCTGAGGTCGTCATTTGTCTCATGTGAGTTCCCACTGTGCTTTGATTTCTACCCTACCACGGTTTAAAGGAGTCGTGCAAACAGGTATTTTTTGGGTACAGTCCCGAGCCACATGGAGGCAAGTGAGCGGATCGGCAGGGGATTCGTCTCTCCCGGTATTGGGGATGAGATCGCACTGTGTCTAGGAGAGCCATTACACAAAACCCTCGGCCGAGATAGGAGATTTACTGGTAGGTACTCTAGTAGTATCTCGGGATGTTCTGGGCTACACTCCGACACGACTTATACCGCTATTAGGGGTCTGACGTTACCAGCCCCCTAGGCCCGATATACGATACTCATAGACGAACGGACCGGACTGTATGTATATTGTTACTGTTAGGCTCAGTAGGGTTCCAGGATGAGTTTGCTAATCGGCTTCCCTTAAGTTCGGTACATGGGCAGCCGTTACGCACAGCTAGTGCCACTGACGGCTTATGGTTAAACCCACTGCCAGGGTACTGACGAGTCATTAGAGTCCCCACAGATAGTTTCCTAAGTTCGGACGAAATGTTGAAGAGGCCGTTTGGTTTTATGGCAGGGTTTGGAAAATGCACGTTCGTTTACGCACGTGTCATGTTTCGGGCAGATAATATTGGTGGGCTTTGGTTTAAGCCGGATCCATGTATTATATTGGGTAGATATAATATTTTTGTCTCAGTTGCATTTGTATTCGGTCGTAATACAAATGCGGGTATGTTTATACAGACGGGGTTATCCTGAAATTCGTTTCGGGATCGCTTTTCGAAGTTGCCAGTTTTCTATCATCCGTCATAAACATTCTGTTTAATGCGGATTTATCTTTTTCATTTGGGTGAGTCATGAGGGTGAGTCATGAGTGGAAGCTTCTTGATTGATGACTAGGTTAGTGACTCATTAGAGTGCATTAATTGTTTTGATGAGGTGTTATTAGTGAGTCACCCTTTTCCATTAATTCCTTTTGTTCTTGATTAAGATCTTTTCCATTATGGTTACCCCCCTTGCTCCTACACTCACCCTCCCCCCACCTTCATATAGTGGCCGGCCCCTTTGTTGAGGAAAAATGATGGATTAAAAAAAGAAAGGGTTGTTAAAAATGAGATGATAGATTTGGTTCATAAATATTTCATAGCTCATTTTTCATCAAAGTTTCAAATGGCAATTTCATTAACCGTTCATCCATGGTTTTGGATGAAGCGAGACAAAGTGTTCTACTCATTCTCTACATCAATCTTGGATATGTCGGCTAGCAAACTTCATGTCCGAGTTGCCTCGGTATAGAGGCGGGAGCCCGTTTAAAGATCCGAAGATGTGGTGCCACCTCGACGAGGAGCCAGGAGATCGGAGCAGCCGCAACGGAGCGTGGGATGATGGTTAAAGACCGAAGGACTCGGATCGTTCGGTATAGCCTTTCTACCCACTTTGTATTTTGTTAGTTTAGCGTTAATGGCAGATCCGGGTTATAGTATGCGATAGCGCCAGTTATAAAGTTTTTGTTCCGCGTTTGGCATCTGAAAGACGGCCGGGGCGCTACCGTAGACTTACACTTTGTAGTCCGCTCCTTCGCTTCATAAGCTCCGAGTAGTAGTCCCTTCGCCGCGATCCATGATCTCCCGGACTCAAGAGAGGTTCCACAATCCGAATAATCCATGCTTTCTTGAAGTCTTCCTTCTCGAAGATGATCTACCTTGAGGTTTCTTTAACTCAAGCTCTCACTCACTAATCAAGTATTAATAGAGTGAACACCCTAATCTAATTGGCTAGTATAAATGAGGATGATGAAGTAGGAATTATGCTCTCTTTTATTATCAAAATCTCACACTAATTCATCACAAAATCAAAAGCTAGAAAGCTTTTCAAGGAGGAAGAAGAAAATGATTTCTTTTGTGATGAATAATGAATTATTTCCATGGTTACAAAAGCAACCCTTGAGTTAAGAATGAGTGTCTTAACTCATGTAGAGAATTAACCTAGGGTGAAGGGTTTAGGTTGGGTTAGAAAATATCAACACAAAATATCAACAAAATATCTTTACTTAAAACAAAAGAAAAGCTTCTAGAAACTTCATGAATAAGCTAACCCAAATCAAACCCTAACCATATTTAATCTCCACTAATCATGTTGCATTTGTAAACATAACTTGTTACAATATTATATATCACATATATAATATATTTTTGTAACGAAAGAAAATAATACAATTAACATATATCGCATATATATCAATGTATTATCCGGTGAGAAAATGAAACAATAAAGCGGGCCAATATTAGATAATGTAATGTAATATATCACATATATAATTATATATTAAATTATCGAATCAACACTTGATCCGACAATCCGGCTATTTCTCAAATAACCGACTAATATATCATGTACCGACTCATCGAATCAACACTTGATCCGATGACCCGGCTATATCATATATACCCGGCCGATATCTAATATCACGAGAATAGAATACGGTATCTCATATCGTATTATTCTCGGTCCCGCACATATCACATATGTGCTCCTACCCCGTTTTGCCTGAGTCAATAAAGCTCTGTGTAGGACTCTAAAGAATCGTCAATACGCCGGCAGTAGGTGATAATCATATCAAACACCCACAAGCAGCAAGCGGTCAGATAAACATAACAGCCACCCAGGTATTGAGCAATCAGAAGATCAACAAGCAAGCCTGTACATTCTCCTATGAATCCAATCAGTAACACTCCCGTACAGTCTGATCTCTTCGTCTGATATGTTGCATATCTAGTCTAGGGGTGGTATACGTCAGACCCCAGTAACCGATAAGTCGTGTCGATGTGAGGCACATAACAGGTCGAGAACCTACTGATAATACTTACCAGTAGTACTCTGTATCAACCCTGGCCAAGGACTTCCAGTTATAGCCAATCGAACACAGCAAAATATCAACTCCCTATACCGGGAGAGACGAATCCCCTCCTATCGTTCATTGCCTCCATGTGATTTGGGACTGTACCCAAAAGCCACCGTTTTGCACGCCCTCTTGGACGTGATAAGGTGGAAATCAAAGCACAGTGGGAATCACACAAGACTCTATGACGATCTCGGGTCTACAGACTAACCTGTACCAGTGTCACCAGAGAACTGCCATCTGACGTGAGGTATAATACCATCTGGGAGTTCTCGGCGAGTCCGTCCAGTGTACCCAGTCTCCACTGAGCACCCGTACACCATCCTTGATGTCAAACACTAATGGTTATGGGATCATCCATCGCCCATCATATGGGTCAAGATGCGTATATGCTAGTCTACTCTGGTGTATCGATGCCCTGTCTCGATACACCCTCGACTAGGAACAGTTCTTGGATGTACTTGTCGACTACCGTGGCCCCACTAGTATGATCTCATCATAGTCCCAGTAGTCGAGTACATATCCTAAGGGCTTTACCAACATGTGAGAGTAAGACAGTAAACTAATATAAGTCAACATGTTAAGATAAAGTGAAACTAAATAGCATACTATCATGACGAGCAAGAAAGTCCTCTCTATATATATTCAAGCATCCATTATAATGTACATCATATGTACAACAATGGCCTCTAGGGCATATACATAACTAACAATCTCCCACTTGCACTAAGGCCAGCTGTTGTAGTATCTCATACCTAACATCCTGAATAATCTCTCAAACTGTATCTGGGGAATGGCCTTCGTAAGTGGATCCACGGTGTTGTCCTTCATATCAACACTCCTGACCACGATCTCCCGGCGATCAACTATCTTCCTGATCAGGTGATACCGCCTCAGAATATGTCTGGACTTCTGATGGGACCAGGGTTCCTTGGCCAAAGCCACACCTCCATTGTTATCGCAATACAAAGGTGACAACAACCTCAACCCGGAAGTGCTCCAATAAAAGAATATTACATACAAATGAATTTTACATGAATAAAAATAAAAACCCTCATCTCACAAAAAAACCCCGACTATTCAGAACACGACGATCCAATATAACATATCACAGTAAAACATAATATCTCATATCATCAACGTAAGCAAGTATGCGTATCGCGATTGTCGTTGATATATAGCAACGAAGCCGACGATACACCACATACTACGCTTAGGGTCACAGAAAAGAAAGTGTAAAACTACAACATTTGGAATTCACAATCACTTTAGATATCATAAATCCGAAATATCACATACTTCGCATTTCATGCCTAACTATGTGAATTCCAGATATTGTATCACATTCGAGATAAATAGACAAAGTTAAACTTTTCGATCGAATAATCAAATACCTAAGATTTCCCAAATAGCTCAACACTTGAGCGGAGTTCAAAAAACCCAGAACATGACACAGCTTCAGTGAACCAGCCGTAGAACGGTCAAACCAACGCCTCACATGTGGCAACGCTAAACTACCACAAACCCTAGGGTTCAGTGGAAGTTTTGATGGTCACATAATCGAGTTAAGGTTACGTTCTTCTAGAGGGTCCACAGATATACTTGCATGTTTTTCCGAAAGTTTTAAACTCAAGAAAAATTTAACACTTGAAAGTTTTTCGTGTCGGGAAAAAATGAGTTATTGATATCCGATCGAACATTATAACAGGTTCTAAATTATCCGGAAAACAAAACGAAATTAAACTTTCCGATCGAATCAACGAATACAAAGGATCTCCAGAAAACTCAACACTTGAGTAATATTAAAAATTCCCAGAAGTATATACTAATACCTACGGATTAACCCATTGAATACGAGCCCATAACACCCAAGTTCGGCCGTGGAACTGCCGCGGGAAGCATGCTCCTGCCGTGGTTCCACGGCGACTTTAGGGTATTATGGGTTCGTATTTTACAGTTATCCTTAGAATTGCCTGCTGAATTTTCTGAGTATTTTTAATACGGAAAAAATCATATTTTTTAAAAATTTCCAGAGAGAGGTCAAAAATTGACGTTTCGGGGTTCGATCGGACTTTAACTTCGTATACACGTTACCTAATGCTCTAGCTTGGCACTGATACCACTGTAGGGTTACTAGGCACTGTCACAAGGGTCTATAAGGCATCAACCATGCTCGATTTATAATTTAGACGTGCCGAACAACCCAAAGCGAGGATCTTTGCTAGATAATTAGGGTTAAAGATGCAAGTAAACATCTTTACAACTAAGAGAGAGGGATTACAACCTTTGTAGTCCGCTCCTTCGCTTCATAAGCTCCGAGTAGTAGTCCCTTTGCCGCGATCCGTGATCTCCCGGACTCAAGAGAGGTTCCATAACCCGAATGATTCATGCTTACTTGAAGTCTTCCTTCTCGAAGATGATCTATCTTGAAGTTTCTTTAACTCAAGCTCTCACTTCTCTAATCAAGTATTAGAGAAGAGAACACTCTAATCTAAGTGGCTAGAATAGATAAGGATGATGAAGTAGGAATTTAACTCTCTTTTGTTTTCATAATCTCACACTAATCCATCACAAAAGAAAAACCTAGAAAGCTTTTCAAGAGCTCAAGGAAGAAGAAGAAGAATGATCAATCCTTTTGTGATGAATAATGAAATGTTATTATCATTACAATTGCAACCATGGTTAAGTCAAGAAAGACTTAACCATTGTAGAGATTTAACTAGGGTAAAGGGTGTGGGTTGGGTTAGGAAAATATCAAGCAAAATATCAACACATAATATCTTTGCAAGAAACAAAAGAAAAGCTTCTAGAACCTTCTAGAAAAGATTAACCCAAATCAAACATTAACCATGTTTAATCTCCACTAATCATGTTGCATTTGTAATCATAATATGTTACAATATTATATATCACATATATAATAGATTTTTGTAACAAAAGAAAATAATAAAATTAACATATATCGCATATATATCAATCTATTATCCGGTGAGAAAATGAAATAATAAAGCGAGCCAATATTAGATAATGTAATACAATATACCACATATATAATTATACATTAAATTATCGAATCAACACTTGATCCGGCAATCTGGCTATATCGCATATAACCGACTAATATATCATGTACCGATTCATCGAATCAACACTTGATCCGATGACCCGGCTGATATCATATATCGCGAGAATAGAATACGGTATCTCATATCGTATTATTCTCGGCCCCGCACATATCACATATGTGCTCCTACTCCGTTTTGCCTGAGTCAAGAAACCTCTGTGTAGGACTCTAAAGAATCATCAATACGCAGGTAGCCGGTGATAATCATATCTGACACCCATAAGCTGCAAGCGGTCAGCAAAACGTAACAGCTACCCAAGTATTGAGCGATCAGAAGATCAACAAGCAAGCCTGTACATTCTTCTGTGAATCCAATCAGTAACACTCCCGTACGGTCCGGTCTCTTCGTCTGATATGTTGCATATCTAGTCTAGGGGTGGTATACGTCAGACCCCAATAACCGATAAGTCGTGTCGATGTGAGGCTCATAACAGGTCGAGAACCTACTGATAACACTTACCAGTAGTACACTATATCAGCCCGGGCCAGGGACTTCCAGTTATAGCCAATCGAACACAGCACAACATCAACTCCCTATACCGGGAGAGACGAATCCCCTCCTATCGCTCATTGCCTCCATGTGATTCGGGACTGTACCCAAAAGCCACCGTTTTGCACGCCTTCTTGGACGTGGTAAGGTGGAAAACAAAACACAGTGGGGATCACACAAGACTCTATGACGATCTCGGGTCTACAGACTAACCTGTACCAGTGTCACCGGAGAACCGCCATCTGACCTTAGGTATAATACCATCTGGGAGTTCTCGGCGAGTCCGTCCAGTGTACCCAGTCTCTACTGAGCACCCGTACACCATCCTTGATGTCAAACACCGATGGATATGGGATCATCCATCGCCCATCATATGGGTCAAGATGCGTATACGCTAGTCTACTCTGGTGTATCGATGCCCTGTCTCGATACACCCTCGACTAGGAACAGTTATAGGATGTACTCGTCGACTACCATGGCCCCACTAGTATGATCTCATCATAGTCCCAGTAGTCGAGTACATATCCTAAGATTTTTACCAACATGTGATAGTAAGACAGTAAACTAATATAAGTCAACATGTTAAGATAAAGAGAAACCAAATAGCATACTATCATGACGAGCAAGAAAGTCCTCTCTATATATATCCAAGCATCCATTATAATATACATCATATGTACAACAATGGCCTCTAGGGCTGATATATAACTAACACCTGAGTCAAGAAACCTCTGTGTAGGACTCTAAAGAATCGTCAATACGCCGGCAGTAGATGATGATCATATCAAACACCCACAAGCTGCAAGCGGTCAGCTAAACGTAACAGCCACCCAGGTATTGAGCAATCAGAAGATCAACAAGCAAGCCTGTACATTCTTTTGTGAATCCAATCAGTAACACTCCCGTACAGTCCGGTGGTATACGTCAGACCCCAGTAACCGATAAGTCGTGTCGATGTGAGGCACATAACAGGTAAAGAACCTACTGATAACACTTACCAGTAGTACTCTATATCAGCCCTGGCCAGGAACTTCCAGTTATAGCCAATCGAACACAGCACAACATCAACTCCCTATACCGGGAGAGACGAATCCCCTCCTATCGCTCATTGCCTCCATGTGATTCGGGATTGTACCAAAAAGCCACCGTTTTGCACACCCTCTTGGACGTTGTAAGGTGGAAATCAAAGCATAGTGGGAATCACACAAGACTCTATGACGATCTCGGGTCTACAGACTAACCTGTACCAGTGTCACCGGAGAACTGCCATCTGACGTGAGGTAGAATACTATCTGGGAGTTCTCGGCGAGTCCGTCCAGTGTACCCAGTCTCCACTGAGCACCCGTACACCATCCTTGATGTCAAACACCGATGGTTATGGGATCATCCATCGCCCATCATATGGGTCAAGATGCGTATACGCTAGTCTACTCTGGTGTATCGATGCCCTGTCTCGATACACCCTCAACTAGGAACAGTTATAGGATGTACTCGTCGACTACTGTGGCCCCACTAGTATGATCTCATCATAGTCCCAGTAGTCGAGTACATATCCTAAGGGCTTTACCAACATGTGAGAGTAAGACAGTAAACTAATATAAGTCAACATGTTAAGATAAAGTGAAACCAAATAGTATACTATCATGACGAGCAAGAAAGTCCTCTCTATATATATCCAAGCATCCATTATAATATACATCATATGTACAACAATGGCCTCTAGGGCATATATATAACTAACAATCTCCCACTTGCACTAAGGCCAGCTGTTGTAGTATCTCATACCTAGCATCCCGAATAATCTCTCAAACTGTATCTTAGGAATGGCCTTCGTGAGTGGATCCGCAGTGTTGTCCTTCGTATCAACTCTCCTGACCTCGATCTCCCGGCGATCAACTATCTCCCTGATCAGGTGATACCGCCTCAGAATATGTCTGGACTTCTGATGGGACCTGGGTTCCTTAGCCAAAGCCACAGCTCCATTGTTATCGCAATACAAAGGTATTGGATGCTCAATTGACTGAACCACACCAAGTTCAGTGATGAACTTCTTTATCCAGACAGCCTCTTTGGCAGCATCGTTGGCAGCGATGTATTCAGCCTCCATCGTCGAGTCTGCAACGGTATCCTGTTTGGAACTCTTCCAACTCACCGTCCCTCCATTGAGGGTAAAGACAAATCCCGAGTGCGACTTAGAGTCGTACTTATCACTCTGAAAGCTGGAATCGGTAAAAGACTCCACTTGGAGTTCTCCGTTACCATACACCAAGAACATCTCTTTAGTCCTTCACAAGTACTTGAGAATGTTCTTCACAGCTGTCCAGTGACTCTCTCTAGGATCTGCTTGATACCGACTCACTACACTTAGTGAGTATGCTACATCGGATCCGGTACATAGCATCGCATACATGATAGAGCCTACTGCCGAAGCATAGGGTATCCTTTGCATGCGAACTCTCTCCAAATCAGTCTTGGGAGACATCTCTTTGGAGAGAGTGAGTCCAGAGATCGTGGGTTGGTTACCACGCTTGGATTCTTCCATATTAAACCTCTTTAGTATGGTGTCAATGTACCTAGATTAGGACAGTCCCAGTACCCGTTTAGATCTATCTCTATAGATCATAATTCCCAGTATGCAGGAGACATCACCTAGATCTTTCATTGAGAATCTCTGTGATAAGTAGAGCTTGACTGATTGCAGCATAGGAACATCATTTCCTATCAGGAGTATGTCATCGACGTACAATACGAGGAAGACAACCTTACTCTCTGCAACCTTCTTATAGATACAAGATTCATCTACGTTTTTTATGAAGTCAAACTCTTTGACTACAACATCAAAGCAGATGTTCCAACTCCGCGATGCTTTCTTTAACCCATAGATGGATTTAAGAAGCTTGCACACCTTTCCGCTGCTCCCACTATCTACGAAGCCCTTTGGCTGAGTCATGTACACGCACTCTTCTAAATCACCATTTAGAAAAGCGGTCTTAACATCCATTTGCCAGATTTCGTAGTCATGGTATGCAGCAATGGCAAGTAAGATCTGGATGGACTTAAGCATAGCCACTGGAGAAAAGGTTTCGTCATAATCCACACCTGGTCGTTGACGAAAACCCTTTGCAACAAGTCTAGCTTTGAAAGTCTCAAATTTTCCATCTACACCAAGTTTCCTTTTAAAGATCATCTTGCTCCCAATGGGTTTTACCCCTTCAGGAGCAACTTCCAAAGTCCATACTTTGTTGGTGTACATGAATTCCATCTCAGAGCGCATTGCATCCAGCCATTTCACAGAGTCCTTACTCGTGATGGCCTGCTCGAAGGTAGTTGGGTCATCATCTTCCATGATGCAATCCTCGCTTCCACCATCAATGAGAAAACCATAGTATCTCTCAGGTGGATAAGAAACCCTGCTAGATCGGCGGAGAGGTTGGGGTTCGTTGAGAACTACTGAATCCTCTGGTTCCATCAAATCATCTGTCGTAGTTTGTGTTGCTGGAACTTCTTCCAATTCTACCTCCTTGCCACAAATTTCTTTTGCAAGAAATTCCTTTTCTAAAAAGGTGGCATGTCGAGAAACAAACACTTTTTGTTCCTCAGTGTGGTAGAAGATATACCCTTGTGAGTTCTTGAGATATCCTGCAAACTTGCATAGGACAGACCTTGCCTCGAGTTTGTCCGAATTTAGCCTTTTGACATAGGCCGGACAACCCCATATCTTAACATACTTAAGTGATGGTCTCTTCCCTTTCCATATCTCATATGAAGTGGTAGGCACTGATTTGGTGGGAACCATATTCAATAGGTGTATGGTTGTCTCAAGCGCATACCCCCAGAAGGATATAGGCAACTCAGCATTGCTCATCATAGAGCGCACCATATCTAATAGGGTGCGATTCCTCCGCTCTGATACACCGTTGTGCTGTGGTGTATAAGGAGGAGTAAGCTGAGAGAGAATTCCATTCTCTTTTAGATAGTCCAGAAATTCATTGCTCAAGTACTCTCCTCCTCGATCAGATCGAAGGATCTTAACATTTTTGCCCGTTTGGTTCTCTACTTCATGCTTATATTCTCTGAATTTCTCAAAAGCTTCAGACTTGTGTTTCATCAGGAATACATGTCTGTATCTTGAGAGATCGTCAGTGAATGTAATGAAATAGGAAGAACCGTTCCTGGCATGTGTAGACATGGGACCGCATACATCACTATGTACCAGTCCTAAGAGTTCCTCAACTCTTTCTTCGTGTCCACTAAACGGAGTTTTGATCATTTTACCTTTGAGATATGAATGGAAAGTATCATAAGATGATAATTCGAACGGATTCAAATATTCATCCTTATGTAACTTAGCTAACCGTGTCGCATTGATATGACCAAGTCTACGATGCCATAAGAAGGATTCGTTCATTTCTGAACTCTTCCTCTTATTTGTGTTTTGTATATTAAGGACTGTATTTTGATTGAGAACGTATATGCCATTATGTAACGAGCCTGATCCAATCAACTTTTGATTTAGGAAGATGTTCATAACATTATCCTGTATTACAAAATTATATCCTTCTTTACTTAATATAGAAACTGATATAATGTTGCACATCATGTTCGGTATATAATAGCACTCGTTCAGAATCAAAGTATTACTACTTAGTAATACAAGGTGATATTCGCCAACTGCTTTGGCTGCAATACTTGCACCATTCCCTACTTGTACGGAATGATCACCCTTTCCCAGTTATCTACCTTTACGTAGCCCACGTAACAATTTATATATGTGGGATCCCGATCCGGTATCTAATACCCAGGACGTAGGGTGAACTGAGAAACAGTTCCCAATAACTAACACACCCGAATAAGATGCATCAGCATGCTTGCTCTTCGTTTGGGCGGTATGAGAATCCAGATATTCTCCTGTTTCCTGCTCAGTCTTATAACTCTTATAAGAAAGAATGGGACCAACGATCCCCTGCTCAGTATAATAAGCGGGTTCAGTCAATATATCCATATTATTATCTTGATTAAGGCCTGACATGGTCGCTACCTGGAGAGAGAGAGAAGAAAACACTTTAGCGTATACTCTTGCAAGATTAGATTGGTTATTATCTTATCTAATCAGGATATCTCCCACTATTTTTATCAAATTTTCCTTCAAACCCTAAAAGGTAAGATTAGCCGGGATTAATTACACCTTACAATTTCGTCAATATTTCAGCCAGATCAGTGTTGGTACTTGAGGGAGGTTCCCCGTGCTTTCGCACGGACCTAATTAAAATAAACCTCGTTTTCCCAGAGGCATAACCGCGTTAACACCTTTCTAGACACCTACTTGATCGGCTAATTGTCCTGTGTAAAATTCTTCCAGGAGTAACTCTTACTCGCAGTGGGTATCGGGATCCAACTATCTCATAGGAGGTATGCAATCTCATTGCAAATTTCAACACTTGAAATTCCCGATAATGCTTTTACCCCTAACGTGCTATGACCTTGACGAATGCCAACAAACCATAGACCGCTAGTCAAGTTCAACCCATACATTTCTTGATTGAATTAAACCCAGCCGCACGACCCTTGACGAAAGCCAACAAAGCCGTACGACTAGCCTAACCCAATCGCATCATATGCTACAGTTAAGCAACAGTTAGCTACCGCACACTACGCCTTGACGAAAGCCAACAAACGCAGCACGAATACTAAGTATTACCTATCTGAAATGTCGGAGGGCTACGCAGGTTTTTCAGAAAACCATGAGCGTAATGAACTTGATATCGTTGTAGAAACAAGTGATTTTGAAAAGGAGTGTTTTTAAGGCTTTTCTAGTTTCGCTAAAGAGGTCACTCCCGGTGAAGGGATCTCGGCTCTTTCCCCATCGAATAAGGTGCAGGGTATATCATATATACCGCTGTGCAAAGCAAGAACTATAGAAGCTGTCAAAAACTAAACCGTGAGTTTGTAGCATTTGCCAGTTTAGCTAAAAAGGTCACTCCCGGTGAAGGGATCTCGGCTCTTTCCTCATCGAATAAGGTGCAGGGTATATCATATATACCGCTATGCAAAGGAAAACTGTAGCTACCCTTTTTATAAAATTTTAATTCTATAACATCTTTTAGGTTTCTTTTCTTTTATTAATCTCATTAATAAAAATCCCATCAATTATGCTTCATAAGCATCACAGAAGAAACGAAAGCAGTAATATTTATATATCAACATATATATATAGTATAAGCATTCGTCTCAGGCAGTAATATAATCTCATCACAGAACATTGCAGCAGAAGATAACTTATGAAATATTGGATATACTAGGACGTCCGTGTTTTATTTCGAGCCTGTATAAAACACGGATTCCACGGTCGCGATGAATAGCCAAACCCACATCCCTAGACCCCTACGAGAGCGGCAAGTAACGCTGCCAATTCTAGGGTTAGGAGACCCGGTCTCGACTCCTCGAGATGGCCTCCCACTGTACCCTAGAACCTGGTTACTTGTGCTCCCCTCCTTGGGTCTACCTAATGCGGAAAAGTAAATAATAAACAATGGTGACAACAACCTCAACCCGGAAGTGCCGCAATAAAAGAATATTACATACAAATGAATTTTACATGAATGAAAATAAAAACCCTCATCTCACAAAAAAAACCCGGCTATTCAGAACACGACGATCCAATATAACATATCGCAACAACACATAATATCTCATATCATCAACGTAAGCAAGTATGCGTATCCCGATTGTCGTTGATGTATAGCAACGAAGCCGGTGATACACCACATACTACGCTTACGGTCACAGAAAAGAAAGTGTAAAACTACAACATTTGGAATCCACAATCACTTTAGACATCATAAATCCGAAATATAACATACTTCGCATTTCATGCCTAACTATATGAATTCCACATATTGTATCACATTCGAGATAAATAGACAAAGTTAAACTTTCCGATCGAATAATCAAATACCCAAGATTTCCCAAATAGCTCAACACTTGAGCGGAGTTCAAAAAACCCAGAACATGACACAGCCCCAGTGAACCAGCCGTAGAAGGGTCAAACCAACGCCTCACATATGGCAACGCTAAACTACCACAAACCCAAAGGTTCAGTGGAAGTTTTGACGGTCACAAAATCGAGTTAAGTTTATGTTCTTCTAGAGGGTCCACAGATATACTTGCATATTTTTCTGAAAGTTTTAAACTCAAGAAAAATTCAACACTTGAAAGTTTTTCGTGTCGGGAAAAAATGAATTATTGATATCCGATCGAACATTTTAACAGGTTCTAAATTATCCGGAAAACAAAACGAAATTAAACTTTCCGATCGAATCAACAAATACAAAGGATCTCCAGAAAACTCAACACTTGAGTAATATTAAAAATTCCCAGAAGTATATACTAATACCTACGGATTAACCCTTTGAATACGAGCCCATAACACCCAAGTTCGGCCGCGGAACCGCCGCGGGAAGCATGCTCCTGCCGCGGTTCCATGGCGACATTAGGGTATTATGGGTTCGTATTTTACAATTATCCTTAGAATTGCCTGCTGAATTTTCTGAGTATTTTTAATACGGAAAAAATCATATTCTTAAAATATTTCCAGAGAGAGGTCAAAAATTGATGTTTCGGGGTTCGATCGAACTTTTAATTTCGTATACACGTCGCCTAATGCTCTAGGTTGGCTCTGATACCACTGTAGGGTTACTAGGCACTGTCATAAGGGTCTATAAGGCATCAACCATGCCCGATTTATAATTTAGACGTGCCGAACAACCCAAAGCGAGGATCTTTGCTAGATAATTAGGGTTAAACATGCAAGTAAACATCTTTACAACTAAAAGAGAGGGATTATAATCTTTGAAGTCCGCTCCTTCGCTTCATAAGCTCCGAGTAGTAGTCCCTTCGCCGCGATCCGTGATCTCCCGGACTCAAGAGAGGTTCCACAACCCGAATGATTCATGCTTACTTGAAGTCTTCCTTCTCGAAGATGATCTATCTTGAAGTTTCTTTAACTCAAGCTCTCACTTCTCTAATCAAGTATTAGAGAAGAGAACACCCTAATCTAAGTGGCTAGAATAGATAAGGATGATGAAGTAGGAATTTAACTCTCTTTTGTTTTCATAATCTCACACTAATCCATCACAAAAGAAAAACCTAGAAAGCTTTTCAAGAGCTCAAGGAAGAAGAAGAAGAAGAATGATCAATCCTTTTGTGATGAATAATGAAATATTATTATCATTACAATTGCAACCATGGTTAAGTCAAGAAAGACTTAACCATTGTAGAGATTTAACTAGGGTAAAGGGTGTGGTTGTTAGTTGTATGTATGCCCTAGAGGCCAGTATTGTACAGATGATGTATATTATATTGGATGCTTGGACATATATAGAGATGACTTTCTTGCTCGATATGATAGTATGCTATCTGGTTACTCTTTATCTTAACATGTACACTAGTCTCTTTGAACTGTCTTATGGTTACATGTTGGTAAAGCCCTTAGGATGTGTACTTGACTACCTGGACTATGATGCAGATCATACTAGTGGGGACATGGTAGTCCATAAGTACATCCTTCAAGGTCCCTAGTCGTGGGTGTATCGAGACGGGGCATCGATATACTAGAGTAGACTAGCATATACGCTTCTCGACCCATGTGATGGGCGATGGATGATCCCATATCCATTGGTGTTTGACATCAGAGATAGTATACGGGTGCTCAGTGGAGACTGGGTACACTGGACGGACTCGCCGAGAACTCCCAGATGGTATTATACCTCACGTCAGATGGCAGTTCTCAGGTGACACTTGTACAGGTTAGTCTGTAGACCCGAGATCGTCATAGAGTCTTGTGTGATTCCCACTGTGCTTTGATCTCCACCTTACCACGTCCATGAGGGCGTGCAAAACGGTGGTCTTTGGGTACAGTCCCGAGTCACATGGAGGCAATGAGCGATAGGAGGGGTTTCGTCTCTCCCGGTATTGGGAGTTGATGTTGCGCTGTGCTCGATTGGCCGTAACAGGGAAGTCCCTGGCCAGGGCTGATCAGAGATTTGCTGGTAAGTGTTACCAGTAGTTTCTCGACCCGTTATGAACCTCACATCAGCACGACTTATCGGGTTATTGGGGTCTGACGTATACCACCCCTAGACTTGATATGCGACATATCAGACGAAGAGACCGGACTGTATGGTAAATGTTACTGGTCGGATTCGCAGGAATGTGAGCGGGCTAGCTCGTCGATCTTCTGATCGCTCAATACCCGGGTGGCCGTTACGTTTAGCAAACCGCTTGCGGCTTGTGGGTGCTTGATATGATCATCATCTGCTACCGGCGTATTGACGAGTCTTTAGAGTCCTACACAGAGGTTTCCTGGCTCAAGCGAAACGAAATAGGAGCGCATATGAGATATGTGCGGGACCGAGAATAATGCGTGTATGTGATACCGCATTCTCACGATATATGTTTCGATTGGTTATATTCGATATGACCTAGTTATCGAATCATTGATTCGATAAATCGATACATTACATATTAGTCGGTTGTATGCGATATAACCGGATCATTGAATCAAGTGTTGATTTAATGATTTAATGTATAATTATATATTTGATATATTACTTTGCATTAACTAGTATTGGTTCACTTTAAACGGATTTTTCTCACTTGGATTGCACATTGTATATGTGATATACTTTCGTGCACATTTTTGTATCATGTTTGATGATACTTGATCATTTAGTTAAGTGTATAGAATTAATCCATGGTTAATTTGATAATTAGGGTTTTGCATATTCATTTATTTATATATTTGTTTATTTATTTATTTGAAATGGATTAAGATAAGAATGGTGGCTTTATTTGTTTTATATTGAAGCTTCATGAAGCTTTGACTTTGCTAACCATCCTTATCTTCATGCTTAACCCTAACCCATCCAAGTGACCATGGTTAATTCTCTACACTTAACCCTAGTTTAAGTTATGATAAGTATTTGATTTTCTATTTCTTTTTAATAGAACTTATCATAACTAGCTCATCTTCTTCTTCTTCTTCAAGCTTGCTACATCAATGGCAACTTGAGTTTTAGTGAGAAAATTCCAAATCTAATGTGAACCCACCTCCTATTTCTTCATCCTCTACCTCTTGCCAAGTGGTTTTGGGTGTTTTCTTCACAAGTTTCACTACTTTGTGAAGTCGGAGCTTGAACTAGTGCAACCTCGACGTAGATCGTCTTTGACACGAAGCCGACGACCTTGCTCGCCCGTTTTCCGATGAAGCCGACGAATGAGTCGAGGATTCATGATGGACAGCGAGGGCATGACCACATGGAGCTAAGGAAGTGGAAATCCGGATCTACAAAGGTTGTAGCATCTAACTTCTAGTCAAGTAGTTAACTAGTTTTCAGTTTCGCCTAAACATCTAGTCTAAGATCCGTAGTCTAGGGTTTCTCGACACCATTTTTTTTTAAATTGGCATGTTCGATGCCTTGTGAGACCTCACTAGGGTGCCTAGGAACCTTTCACTGGTATCAAAGCCTAGCTAGAGCCTTAGGCGAAGTCTAGACGGAGTTTGAAACCCGGACGAATCGAAATCCAAACCCCAAAATAGCTCTCTGGAAATTTTTCAAATTTGTGGTTTTTTGTCAATTAAAAATGCTTTAAAAAATCAGCAATAAAATCTAAGAATTACTGTGCAAAACGTTTCCTGTGAACAGTATAAACTGAGGCGGAACCGCGGCAGAAGCATGGCTTCTGCGGCGGTTCCGCGGCTCCTTGATGACGTCAGCCCCACTTCTTTGCACAGTAATACCTGATTAATTGTTCTGAGTTTTCTGGGAATTTTAATTTGACTGCAGAGTTGAGTATTCTGGGGTTGTGTAGGGAATCAACGATTCGATCGGATTATCGAACTTTGTCTAAGTGTTTTCCGGATATTTTTTTGAATATGTTAAAAAGTTCGACCGGATATAAATACCCAATCTTTCCCCTGCCTAAAATATCCAAGTGTTGGATTATTGTGTGGTTTAAGGACGTTCTGAGTAGTGCAAGTAACGCGATGGTTCCTCTAGAAGACAACAAACCTTAACTCGATTATGTGACCGTCTTGAACTGCCCTTTGAACCTTCGGGTTTGGGGCAGTACGGCGTGCCACATGTGAGGCGTTGGCTTGACCCTTCTACGGCTGGACCGTTGGTACTGAGGCATGAAACGAATGTCTTTGAACCTATTTCATGTGTTGGATGGTTTCGGGAAAACTTGGGTGTTCGAATGTTCGATCGGAAAGTTTAATATATTCTATTTATCCAGAATTGGATACAATAATTGGAATTCACAAACAGTTATGAGATAACTGGATGAATGATATAAATCTAGCGGTTTAGTTTCATTTGATATTGAAAAGAGTTTTCGATAATGAGACTAAAATGCGGGATTTATATCTGTTAGGCATGCGATGTCTAAAAGGGTTGCGGATTCCAACTGTTGTAGTTTTACACTTTCTTTTCTGTGACCGTAAGTGTAGTATGTTCATATCGCCGGTTTCGTTGCTATACGTCAACGACAATTGGGGTATGCATACTTACTTACGTTGATGACATGTGATGTTATGTGTTGCTGGATATGTTATATTGGATCGTCGTATTCGAATAGCCGGGGGTTTTTATGTGAGATGAGTGTTTTTCATTTTCATTCATGTAAAAACTTGTATGTAATATTCTTTTATTTGGGGCACTTCTAGGTAGCGGAAGCTGTCACCCTTTGTATATTATTTACTTTTCCGCATTAGGATAGACCCAAGGAGGGGAGCACAAGTAACCGGGTTCTGGGGTCCAGTGGGAGATCAACTCGAGGAGTCGAGTCCGGGTCTCCTAACCCTAGAATTGGCAGGGTTACTTGCCGCTCTCGTAGGGGTCTAGGGGTGTGGGATTGGCTATTCATCACGACCGTGGAATCCGTGTTTTATACTGGCTCGTATTAAAAACACGGACGTCCTAGTATATCCAATATTTCATATGTTTATTCTGCTGCGATATCTGTGATGTGACTCTGTGATGGATATAGTATATGATATATATGATATATTATATAGACGTTACTTATGTTTTACACCCGCGCTAGCCCTGCCCTGCTCTGTCGTTAGTTACCTAACCTAACGGTGCATGAGGGGACATCGAGGCGAATGCGGATGGCATAAGTGTACGTCATATCTATCTGTGATGTTTAGGTATTTAAATGATGGGACTTCATTAATGTGATTAATGAAAGATAAGAAACCTAAGATGTTGTAGAATCAGATTTTAAAATAAAACAGGTAGCTACAGTTCTTGCTTTGCACAGCGGTATATATGATATACCCCGCATCTTATTCGATGAGGAAAGGACCGAGATCCCTTCACCGGGAATGACTCCTTTAGCAATAACTGGCAGATGCTACACACTCGGTTTGCTTTTGACTGCTTTTAGGTTTTTGCTTTGCACAGCGATATATATGATATATCCCGCACCTCATTCGACGAGGAAAGGACCGAGATCCCTTCGCCGGGAGTGACTCCTTTAGCAAAACTAGAGAAGCCTCAAAATCATTCCATTTCAAAACATCATTTGATTCTACAAACGATATCAAGTTCATTACGCTCATGGTTTTTATGAAAAACATGCGTAGCCCTCCGTCATTTCAGATAAATTACATACAGTATTCGTGCTACATTTGTTGGCTTTCGTCAAGGTGTAGTGTGCGGTAGCTATGTGCTGTTTATCTGCTGCATATGATGCGACTGGATTAGGGTAGTCGTACGGCTTTGTTGGCTTTCATCAAGGGTCGTGCGGGTGGGTTTAATTCAGTCAAGAAATGTACGGGTTGAACTTGACTAGCGGGCTGTGGTTTGTTGGCTTTCGTCAAGGTCATAGCACGCTAGGGGCAAAAGCATTATCGGGAATTTCAAGTGTTGAAATTTGCAATAAGATTGCATACCTTCTATGAGATAGTTGGATCCCGATACCCACTGCGAGTAAGAGTTACTCCTGGGAGAGTTTTACACATTGCAATTAGCTGATCAAGTAGGTGTCTAGAAAGGTGTTAACGAGGTTACGCCTCTGGGAAAACGAGGTTTACAGTAATTAGGTTCGTGCGAAAGCACGGGGGACCTCCCTCAAAGTACCGACACTGGCCTGGCTGAAAGATTGGCGAACTTGTAGTGTGTAATTAATCCCGGCTAGTCTTTCCTTTTAGGGTTTGGAGGAAGATTTGATAAAAAGCAGTAGGAGCCATTCTGATTAGATAAGATAATAACCAATCTGATCTTGCACGAGCATACGCTAAAGTGTTTTCTTCTCTCTCTCTCCAGGTAGCGACCATTTCATGCCTTAATGAAGATAATAATATGGATGTATTGACCGAACCCGCATGTTTTACTGTGCTGGGGAACGTTGGTTCCGTTCTTTCCTATAAGAGTTATAGGACTGAACAGGATATAGGGGAATACCAGGATTCCCATGCCACCCGATTGAAGAAAGTACATGTTGATGCATTTTTTTCGGGTGTGTTCGTTACTGAGAACTGTTTCTCCATTTGCTCTACGTCCTGGGTATTGGATACCGGGTCGGGATCCCATATATGTAATCAGTTACATAGGCTAAGGAAAGGTAGAGAACTTGGAGAAGGTGATAAAGACATAAGAGTAGGAAATGGTGCAATTGTTGCAGCCAAGACTGTCGGGGAATATCACCTTGTATTACCAACTGGTAATACATTGGTTCTGAACGAATGCTATTACATGCCGAACCTGATATGCAACATTATATCGGTTTCTTTATTAAGTAAAGAGGGATATAATTTTGTATTACAGGACAATGTTATGAACATTTTCCGTAACCAAAAGTTGGTTGGATCAGGCACGTTATGCAATGGCATTTATGTTCTAAATTAATCAACAGTTCTGAGCATAACAAACGCACACAAGAGGAAGAGTTCTGAACTCAACGAATCCTTCTTATGGCATTGTAGACTGGGTCACATCAATGCGACACGACTGGCTAAGTTGCATAAGGATGGGTATTTGAAACCATTCGAATTTTCATCTTATGACACTTGCCAGTCATGTCTCAAAGGCAAGATGACCAAAACACCGTTTACGGGACACGGAGAAAGAGTTACCGAACTCTTGGGACTAATACATAGTGATGTATGCGGTCCCATGTCTACACATGCCAGGGATGGTTCTTCGTACTTCATTACATTCACTGACGATCTCTCAAGATACGGACATGTGTACTTGATAAGACACAAGTCTGAAGCTTTTGAGAAATTTAGAGAATATAAACAAGAAGTCGAAAACCAAACCGGAAAGAGTATTAAAATCCTTCGATCTGATCGAGGAGGTGAATACTTGAGCAATGAATTCCTGAACTTCCTAAAAGAGAATGGGATTCTCTCTCAGCTGACTCCTCCATATACACCACAGCACAACGGTGTATCAGAACGGAGGAACCGCACCCTATTAGATATGGTGCGCTCTATGATGAGCACAGCTGAGTTACCTATTTCCTTCTAGGGGTATGCGCTTGAGACAGCCATACATCTATTGAATATGGTCCCCACCAAATCTGTGCCTACCACTCCATATGAGATATGGAAAGGGAAGAGACCATGTCTTAACTATGTTAAGATATGGGGTTGTCCAGCCTATGTCAAACGACAAAATCCGGACAAACTCGAGGCACGGTCTGTTCTATGCAAATTTGTAGGATATCCCAAGAATTCTCAAGGGTATATCTTCTACCATCCTGAGGAACAAAGAGTATTTTTTTCTCGGCATGCCACCTTTTTAGAAAAGGAATTTCTTGAAAAAGAGATTAGTGGTCATGAGGTAGAACTGGAAGAGGTTCCAGCTGCAGAAGCTATAACAGAAGATCTGGTGGAACCAGAGGATTCCGTAGTTCCCGATGAACCCCAGCCACTCCGCCGATCTAGTAGGGTTCCTCGCCAACCTGAGAGATACTACGGTTTTCTCATGGACGGTGGGAGCGAGGATTGCATCATGGAGGATGATGACCCAACTAGCTTCGAACAGGCCATCACGAGTAGGGACTCAGTGAAATGGCTGGATGCTATGCGGTCCGAGATGGAATCCATGTACACCAACAAAGTATGGACTTTGGAAGTTTCTCCTGAAGGGGTAAAACCCATTGGGAGCAAGTGGATCTTCAAGAAAAAACTTGGTGTAGATGGGAAAGTGGAGACTTTCAAAGCTAGACTTGTAGCAAAGGGTTTTCGTCAAAGACCAGGTGTGGACTATGACGAGACCTTTTCTCCAGTGGCTATGCTTAAATCCATCCGAATCATGCTTGCCATTGCTGCCTTTCATGACTACGAAATCTGGCAAATGGATGTTAAGACCGCTTTTCTAAATGGTGATTTAGAAGAGTGTGTGTACATGACTCAGCCAGAGGGCTTCGTAGACAGTGGGAGCAGCGGGAAGGTGTGCAAGCTGCTTAAATCCATTTATGGATTAAAGCAAGCATCGCGGAGTTGGAACATCTGCTTTGACGTCGTTATCAAAGAGTTTGATTTCGTCAAAAATCCAGATGAACCTTGTATCTACAAGAAGGTGGCAGAGAGTAAGGTTGTCTTCCTCGTATTGTACGTGGACGACATACTCTAGATAGGAAATGATATTCCTATGCTGCAATCGGTCAAGCTCTTCTTATCACAAAGATTCTCAATGAAAGATCTTGGTGATGCCTCCTGCATATTGGGGATCAGGATCTATAGAGATAGATCCAAACGGATTTTGGGATTGTCCCAATCCAGGTACATTGACACCATACTAAAGAGGTTTAGTATGGAAGAGTCCAAGCGTGGGAACTTACCCACGATCTCTGGAGTCACTCTCTCCAAAGAGATGTCTCCCTAGACTGATTTGGAGAGAGCTCGAATGCAAGGGATACCCTATGCTTCGGCAGTAGGCTCTATCATGTATGCGATGCTATGTACCAGACCCGATGTAGCATACTCACTAAGTGTAGTGAGCAGGTATCAAGCTGATCCTGGAGAGAGTCACTGGACAGCTGTGAAGAGCATTCTCAAGTACTTGCGAAGGACTAGAGATATGTTCTTGGTGTATGGTAACGGAGAACTCCAAGTGGAGTCCTTTACCGATTCGAGCTTCCAGAGTGATAAGGACGACTCTAAGTCGCAGTCGGGCTTTGTCTTTACCCTTTACGGAGGGGCGGTTAGCTGGAAGAGTTCCAAGCAGGAAACCGTGGCAGACTCGACGATGGAGGCTGAATACATCGCTGCCAACGATGCTGCTAAAGAAGCTGTCTGGATCAAGAAGTTCATTTCTGAACTTGGAGTGGTTCTATCCATTGAGCATCCAATACCTTTGTATTGCGATAACAATGGAGCGGTGGCTTTGGCCAAGGAACCCAGGTCCCATCAGCGGTCCAGGCATATTCTGAGGCGGTATCACCTGATCCGGGAGATAGTTGATCGCCGGAAGATCGAGGTCAGGAGGGTTGACACGAAGAACAACACGGCGGATCCACTCACGAAGGCCATTCCCCAGATACAGTTTGAGAGACTCTTCGGGATGCTCGGTATGAGATACTACAGCAGCTGGCCCTAGTGCAAGTGGGAGATTGTTAGTTGTATGTATGCCCTAGAGGCCAGTATTGTACAGATGATGTATATTATATTGGATGCTTGGACATATATAGAGATGACTTTCTTGCTCGATATGATAGTATGCTATTTGGTTACTCTTTATCTTAACATGTACACTAGTCTCTTTGAACTGTCTTATGGTTACATGTTGGTAAAGCCCTTAGAATGTGTACTTGACTACCTGGACTATGATGCAGATCATACTAGTGGGGACATGGTAGTCCATAAGTACTTCCTTCAAGGTCCCTAGTCGTGGCTGCATCGAGACGGGGCATCGATATACCAAAGTAGACTAGCATATACGCTTCTCGACCCATGTGATGGGCGATGGATGATCCCATATCCATTGGTGTTTGACATCAGAGATGGTATACGGGTGCTCAGTGGAGACTGGGTACACTGGACGGACTCGCCGAGAACTCCCAGATGGTATTATACCTCACGTCAGATGGCAGTTCTCAGGTGACACTTGTACAGGTTAGTCTGTAGACCCGAGATTGTCATAGAGTCTTGTGTGATTCCCACTGTGCTTTGATCTCCATCTTACCACGTCCATGAGGGCGTGCAAAACGGTGGTCTTTGGGTACAGTCCCGAGTCACATGGAGGCAATGAGCGATAGGAGGGGTTTCGTCTCTCCCGGTATTGGGAGTTGATGTTGCGCTGTGCTCGATTGGCCGTAACAGGGAAGTCCCTGGCCAGGGCTGATCAGAGATTTGCTGGTAAATGTTACCAGTAGTTTCTCGACCCGTTATGAGCCTCACATCAGCATGACTTATCGGGTTATTGGGGTCTGACGTATACCACCCCTAGACTTGATATGCGACATATCAGACGAAGAGACCGGACTGTATGGTAAGTGTTACTGGTCGGATTCGCAGGAGTGTGAGCGGGCTAGCTCGTCGATCTTCTGATCGCTCAATACCCGGGTGGCCGTTACGTTTAGCAGACCGCTTGCGACTTGTGGGTGCTTGATATGATCATCATCTGCTACCGGCGTATTGACGAGTCTTTAGAGTCCTACACAGAGGTTTCCTGGCTCAAGCGAAACGAAATAGGAGCGCATATGAGATATGTGCGGGACCGAGAATAATGCGTGTATGTGATACCGCATTCTCGCGATATATGTTTCGATTGGTTATATTCGATAGGACCTAGTTATCGAATCATTGATTCGATAAATCGATACATTACATATTAGTCGGTTGTATTCGATATAACCGGATCATTGAATCAAGTGTTGATTTAATGATTTAATGTATAATTATATATTTGATATATTACTTTGCATTAACTAGTATTGGTTCACTTTAAACGGATTTTTCTCACTTGGATTGCACATTGTATATGTGATATACTTTCGTGCACATTTTTGTATCATGTTTGATGATACTTGATCATTTAGTTAAGTGTATAGAATTAATCCATGGTTAATTTGATAATTAGGGTTTTGCATATTCATTTATTTATTTGTTTGTTTATTTATTTACTTGAAATGGATTAAGATAAGAATGGTGGCTTTATTTGTTTTATATTGAAGCTTCATGAAGCTTTGACTTTGCTAACCATCCTTATCTTCATGCTTAACCCTAACCCATCCAAGTGACCATGGTTAATTCTCTACACTTAACCCTAGTTTAAGTTATGATAAGTATTTGATTTTCTATTTCTTTTTAATAGAACTTATCATAACTAGCTCATCTTCTTCTTCTTCTTCAAGCTTGCTAAATCAATGGCAACTTGAGTTTTAGTGAGAAAATTCCAAATCTAATGTGAACCCACCTCCTTTTTCTTCATCCTCTACCTCTTGCCAAGTGGTTTTAGGTGTTTTCTTCACAAGTTTCACTACTTTGTGAAGTCGGAGCTTGAACTAGTGCAACCTCGACGTAGATCGTCTTTGACACGAAGCCGACGACCTTGCTCGCCCGTTTTCCGATGAAGCCGACGAATGAGTCGAGGATTCATGATGGACAGCGAGGGCATGACCACATGGAGCTAAGGAGGTGGAAATCCGGATCTACAAAGGTTGTAGCATCTAACTTCTAGTCAAGTAGTTAACTAGTTTTTAGTTTCGCCTAAACATCTAGTCTAAGATCCGTAGTCTAGGGTTTCTCGGCACCATTTTTTTTTAAATTGGCATGTTCGATGCCTTGTGAGACCTCACTAGGGTGCCTAGGAACCTTTCAGTTGGGTTAGGAAAATATCAAGCAAAATATCAACACATAATATCTTTGCAAGAAACAAAATAAAAGCTTCTAGAAGCTTCTAGAAAAGATTAACTCAAATCAAACCCTAACCATATTTAATCTCCACTAATCATGTTGCATTTGTAATCATAACATGATACAATATTATATATCACATATATAATATATTTTTGTAACAAAAGAAAATAATACAATTAACATATATCGCATATATATCAATGTATTATCCGGTGAGAAAATGAAATAATAAAGCGAGCCAATATTAGATAATGTAATGCAATATATTACATATATAATTATACATTAAATTATCGAATCAACACTTGATCCGACAATCTGTCTATATCGCATATAACCGACTAATATATCACGTACCGATTCATCGAATCAACACTTGATCCGATGACCCGGCTGATATCATATATCGCGAGAATAGAATACGGTATCTCATATCATATTATTCTCGGTCCCGTACATATCACATATGTGCTCCTACTCCGTTTTGCCTCAGTCAAGAAACCTCTGTGTAGGACTCTAAAGAATCGTCAATACGCCGTTAGCAGGTGATGATCATATCAAACACCCACAAGCTGCAAGCGGTCAGCAAAACGTAACAGCTACCCAGGTATTGAGCGATCAGAAGATCAACAAGCAAGCCTATACATTCTTATGTGAATCCAATCAGTAACACTCCCGTACAGTCTGGTCTCTTCGTCTGATATGTTGCATATCTAGTCTAGGGGTGGTATACGTCGGACCCCAGTAACCGATAAATCGTGTCGATGTGAGGCTCATAACAGGTCGAGAACCTACTGATAACACTTACCAGTAGTACTCTATATCAGCCCTGGCCAGGGAATTCCAGTTATAGCCGATCGAACACAGCACAACATCAACTCCCTATACCAGGAGAGACGAATCCCCTCCTATCGCTCATTGTCTCCATGTGATTCGGGACTGTACCCAAAAGCCACCGTTTTGCACGCCCTCTTGGACGTGGTAAGGTGGAAATCAAAGCACAGTAGGAATCACACAAGACTCTATGACGATCTCGGGTCTATAGACAAACATGTACCAGTGTCACCGGAGAACTGCCATCTGACCTTAGGTATAATACCATCTGGGAGTTCTCGGCGAGTCCGTCCAGTGTACCCAGTCTCCACTGAGCACCGTACACCATCTTTGATGTCAAACACCGATGGATATGGGATCATCCATCACCCATCATATGGGTCAAGATGCGTACACGCTAGTCTACTCTGGTGTATCGATGCCCTGTCTCGACACACCCTAGACTAGGAACAGTTATAGGATGTACTCGTTGACTACCCTGGCCCCACTAGTATGATCTCATCATAGTCCCAGTAGTCGAGTACAAATTCTAAGGGCTTTATCAACATGTGAGAGTAAGACGGTAAACTAATATAAGTCAACATGTTAAGATAAAGTGAAACCAAATAGCGTACTATCATGACGAGCAAGAAAGTCCTCTCTATATATATCCAAGCATCCATTATAATATACATCATATGTACAACAATGGCCTCTAGGGCATATACCTAACGAACAATCTCCCACTTGCACTAAGGCCAGCTGTTGTAGTATCTCATACCTAACATCCCGAATAATCTCTCAAACTGTATCTGGGGAATGGCCTTCGTAAGTGGATCCGCAGTGTTGTCCTTCGTATCAACTCTCCTGACCTCGATCTCCCGGCGATCAACTATCTCCCTGATCAGGTGATACCGCCTCAGAATATGTCTAGACTTCTGATGGGACCTGGGTTCCTTGGCCAAAGCCACAGCTCCATTGTTATCGCAATACAAAGGTATTGGATGCTCAATAGACGGAACCACACCAAGTTCAGTGTTGAACTTTTTCATCCAGACAGCCTCTTTGGCAGCATCGTTGGCAGCGATGTATTCAGCCTCCATCGTCTAGTCTGCAATGTATCATGTTTGGAACTCTTCCAACACACCGCCCCTCCATTGAGGGTAAAGACAAATCCCGAGTGCGACTTAGAGTCGTCCTTATCACTCTGGAAGCTTGAATCGGTAAAGAACTCCACCTGGAGTTCTCCGTTACCATACACCAAGAACATCTCTTTAATCCTTCTCAAGTACTTAAGAATGTTCTTCACTGCTATCCAGTGACTCTCTCCAGGATCTGCTTGATACCGACTCACTACACTCAGTGAGTATGCTACATCGGGTCCGGTACATAGCATTGCATACATGATAGAGCCTACTGCCGAAGCATAGGGTATCCCTTGCATGCGAGCTCTTTCCAAATCAGTCTTGGGAGACATCTCTTTAGAAAGAGTGAGTCCAGAGATCATGGGTAGGTTCCCACGCTTGGACTCTTCCATACTAAACCTCTTTAGTATGGTGTCAATGTACCTGAATTGGGACAATCCCAGTATCCTTTTAGATCTATCTCTATTGATCATAATTCCCAGTATGCACGAGGCATCACCTAGATCTTTCCTTGAGAATCTTTGTGATAAGAAGAGCTTGACCGATTGCCGCATAGGAACATCATTTCCTATGAAGAGTATGTCATCGACGTACAATACGAGGAAGACAACCTTACTCTCTGCAACCTTCCTATATATACAAGGTTCATCTACGTTTTTGATGAAGTCAAACTCTTTGACTACAACATCAAAGCAGATGTTCCAACTCCGCAATGCCTGCTTTAACCCGTAGATGGATTTAAGCAGCTTGCACACATTTCCGCTGCTCCCACTGTCTACGAAGCCCTCTGGCTGAGTCATGTACACGCACTCTTCTAAATCACCATTTAGAAAGGCGGTCTTAACATCTATCTGCCAGATTTCGTAGTCATGGTATGCAGCAATGGCAAGTAAGATCCGGATGGACTTAAGCATAGCCACTGGAGAAAAGGTTTCGTCATAATCCACACCTGGTCGTTGACGAAAATCTTTTGCAACAAGTCTAGCTTTGAAAGTCTCATCTTTTCCATCTACACCAAGTTTCTTCTTAAAGATCCACTTGCTCCCAATGGGTTTTACCCCTTCAGGAGCAACTTCCAAAGTCTATACTTTGTTGGTGTACATGGATTCCATCTCAGAATGCATTGCATCCAGCCAGTTCACAGAGTCACCACTCGTGATGGCCTGCTCGAAACTAGTCGGGTCATCATCTTCCATAATGCAATCCTCGCTCCCACCATCAATGAGAAAACCTTAGTATCTCTCAGGTGGATGATAAACCCTACTAGATCGGCAGAGAGGCTGGGGTTCGTCGGGAACTACTGAATCCTCTGGTTCCATTAAATCATCTGTCGTAGTTTGTGTTGCTGGAACTTCTTCCAGTTCTACCTCATTGCCACTAATTTCCTTTGCAAGAAATTCATTTTCTAAAAAGGTGGCATGTTGAGAAACAAACACCTTTTGTTCCTCAGTGTGGTAGAAGATATACCCGCGCGAATGTTTGGGATATCCAATAAACTTACACAGAATAGACCTTTCCCCGAGCTTGTCCAGATGTTGTGTTTTCACATATGCCGTACAACCCCATATCCTAACATAATTAAGATATGGTCTCTTTCCTTTCCATATCTCATATGGAGTGGTTGGCACAGATTTGGTGGGAACCATATTCAATAGGTTTGCAGCTGTCTCCAGTGCAAATCCCCAGAAGGAAATAGGTAACTCAGCTGTGCTCATCATAGAGCGCACCATATCTAATAGGGTGCGATTCCTCCGCTCTGATATACCGTTGTGCTGTGGTGTATAAGGAGGAGTAAGCTGAGAGAGAATCCCATACTCTTTTAGATAGTCCATAAAATCATTGCTCAAGTATTCTCCTCCTCGAACAGATCGAAGGATCTTAATAATTTTACCCGTTTGGTTTTCTACTTCGTGTTTATATTCCCTGAATTTCTCAAAAGCTTCAGACTTGTGTTTCATCAGGAACACATGTCCATATCTTGATAAATCGTCAGTGAATGTAAAGAAGTAGGAAGAACCGTTCCTGGCATGTGTAGATATGGGACCACATACATCACTATGTATCAGCCCTAAGAGTTCTGCAACTCTTTCTCCGTGTCCACTAAACGGAGTTTTGGTCATCTTGCCTTTGAGACATGAATGGCAAGTTTCATAAGATGATAATTCGAACGGATTCAAATATCCATCCTTATGTAACTTAGCTAGCCGTGTCGCATTGATATGACCTAGTCTACAATGCTATAAGAAGGATTCGTTCATTTCTGAACTCTTCCTCTTGTTCGTGTTTTATATATTAAGGACTGTTGTTTGATTGAGAACGTATATGCCATTGTATAACGAGCCTGATCCAATCAACTTTTGATTTAGGAAGATATTCATAATATTATCATGTACTACAAAATTATATCCTTCTTTACTTAATAAAGAAACTGATATAATTTTGCATACCATGTTCGGTATATAATAGCACTAGTTCAGAATCAATGTATTACTACTTGGTAATACAAGGTGATATTCGCCAACTGCTTTGGCTGCAATATCTGCACCACTCCCTACTCTTACGGAATGATCACCCATTCCCAGTTCTCTACCTTTAAGTAGCCCACGTAACATATTACATATGTGGGATCCCGATACGGTATCTAATACTCAGGATGTAGAGTGAACTGAGAAACAGTTCTCGATAACTAACACACCCGAAGAAGATGCATCATCATGCTTGTTCTTCGTTTGGGCGGCTTGAGAATCCAGATACTTTTATATTTCCTGCTCAGTCTTATAACAATTATAAGAAAGAACGGGACAAACGTTCCCCTGCTCAGTATAATAAGCGGGTTCAGTCAATACATCCATATTATTATCTTGATTAAGGCCTGACATGGTCGCTACCTGGAGAGAGAGAGAAGAAAACACTTTAGCGTATGCTATTGCAAGATTAGATTGGTTATTATCTTATCTAATCAGGATGTCTCCCACTGTTTTTATCAAATCTTCCTTCAAACCCTAAAAGGTAAGATTAGCCGGGATTAATTACACCCTACAATTTCGTCAATCTTTCAGCCAGATCAGTGTTGGTACTTTGAGGGAGGTTCCCCGTGCTTTCGCACGGACCTAATTAGAATAAACCTCGTTTTCCCAGAGGCATAACCCCGTTAACACCTTTCTAGACACCTACTCGATTGGCTAATTGTCCTGTGTAAAATTCTCCCAGGAGTAACTCTTACTCGCAGTGGGTATCGGGATCCAACTATCTCATAGGAGGTATGCAATCTCATTGAAAATTTCAACACTTGAAATTCCCGATAATGCTTTTACCCCTAGCGTTCCATGACCTTGACGCGGGCCAACAAACCATAGTCCGCTAATCAAGTTCAACCCGTACATTTCTTGATTGAATTAAACCTACCCGTACGACCCTTGAAGCAGGCCAACAAAGTCGTACGACTACCCTAATCCAATCACATCTCATGTTGCAGATAAGTACTAGTTAGCTACCGCACACTACGCCTTGACGCAGGCCAACAAACGTAGCACGAATACTAAGTAATATCTATCTGAAATGTCGGAGGGCTACGCAGGTTTTTCAGAAAACCTATTGCATAATGAACTTGATATCGTTGTAGAAACAAGTGATTTTGAAAATGAGTGTTTTAGGCTTTTCTAGTTTCGCTAAAGAGGTCACTCCCGGTGAAGGGATCTCGGCTCTTTCCCCCCATCGAATAAGGTGCAGGGTATATCATATATACCGCTGTGCAAATCAAGAACTATATAAGCTGTCAAAAACTAAACCGCGAGTTTGTAGCATCTGCCAGTTTTGCTAAAGAGGTCACTCCCGGTGAAGGGATCTCGGCTTTTTCTTCATCGAATAAGGTGTAGGGTATATCATATATACCGCTATGCAAAGCAAAACTGTAGCTACCCTTTTTATAAAGTTTTGATTCTACAACATCTTTTAGGTTTCTTTTCTTTTATTAATCTCATTAATAAAATCCCATCAGTTTATGCTTCCTAAGCATCACAGAAGAAACGAAAGCAGTAATATTTATATATCAACATATATATATAGTATAAGCATTCGTCTCAGGCAGTAATATGATCTCATCACAGAACATTGCAGCAGAAGATAATATATGAAATATTGGATATACTAGGGCGTCCGTGTTTTACATCGAGCCTATATAAAACACGGATTCCATGGTCGCGATGAATAGCCAAACCCACATCCCTAGACCCCTAAGAGAGCGGCAAGTAACACTGCCAATTCTATGGTTAAGTGACCCGGTCTCGACTCCTCGAGATGGCCTCCTACTGGACCCCAGAACCCAGTTACTTATGCTCCCCTCCTCGGGTCTACCTAATGCGGAAAAGTAAATAATATACAATGGTGACATCAACCTCAACCCGGAAGTGCCCCAATAAAAGAATATTACATACAATGAATTTTACATGAATGAAAATAAAAACACTCATCTCACATAAAACCCCCAGCTATTCAGAACACGACGATCCAATATAACATATCACGGCAACACAAAATATCTCATATCATCAACGTAAGCAAGTATGCGTATCCCGATTGTCGTTGATATATAGCAACGACGCCGGCGATACACCACATACTACGCTTACGGTCACAGAAAAGAAAGTGTAAAACTACAACATTTGGAATCCACAATCACTTTAGACATCATAAATTCGAAATATCACATACTTCGCATTTCATGCCTAACTATATGAATTCCACATATTGTATCACATTCCAAATAAATAGACAAAGTTAAACTTTCCGATCGAATAATCAAATACGCAAGATTTCCCAAATAGCTCAACACTTGAGCGGAGTTCAAAAAATCCCAGAACATGTGACAGCCCCAGTGAACCAGCCGTAGAAGGGTCAAACCAACGCCTCACATGTGGCAACGCCAAACTACCACAAACCCAAAGGTTCAGTGGAAGTTTTGACGGTCACATAATCGAGTTAAGGTTACGTTCTTCTAGAGGGTCCACAGATATGCTTGAATGTTTTTTCGAAAGTTTTAAACTCAAGAAAAAATCAACACTTGAAAGTTTTTCGTGTCGGGAAAAAATGAGTTATTGATATCCGTTCGAACATTTTAACAGGTTCTAAATTATCCGGAAAACTAAACGAAGTTAAACTTTCCGATCGAATCAACGAATACAAAAGTTCTCCAGAAAACTCAACACTTGAGTAATATTAAAAATTCCCAGAAGTATATAATAATACCTACGGATAAACCCTACAAACACGTGTCCCTAACACCCAAGTACGGTTGCGGAACCGCCGCGCAAGCTTGTTCCTGTCGCGGTTCCGCGGCGACTTGAAGGTGTCAGAGGCTCGTATTTTACAGTAATCCTTAGAATTCCCTGCTGAATTTTCTGAGTATTTTTAATACGGAAAAAATCATATTTTTAAAAAATTTCTAGAGAGGGGTCAAATTTTGACGCTTCGGGGTTCGATCGGACTTTTAACTTCGTATACATGTCGCCTAATGCCCTAGCTTGGCTCTGATACCACTGTAGGATTACTAGGCACTATCACAAGGGTCTATAAGGCATCAACCATGCCCGATTTAACATTTAGATGTGTCGAACAACCCAAAGCGAGGATCTTTGCTAGATAATTAGGGTTAAACATGCAAGTAAACATCTTTACAACTAAGAAAGAGGGATTACAACCTTTGTAGTCCACTCCTTCGCTTCATAAGCTCTGAGTAGTAGTCCCTTCGCCGCGATCCATGATCTCCCGGACTCAAGAGAGGTTCCACAACCCGAATGATCCATGCTTGCTTGAAGTCTTCCTTCTCGAAGATGATCTACCTTGAAGTTTCTTTAACTCAAACTCTCACTCACTAATCAAGTATTAATGGAGTGAACACCCTAATCTAATTGGCTAGATTAGATGAGGATGATGAAGTAGGAATTATGCTCTCTTTTATTATCAAAATCTCACACTAATTCATCACAAAATCAAAAGCTAGAAAGCTTTTCAAGGAGGAAGAAGAAGATGATTTCTTTTGTGATGAATAATGAATTATTTCCATTGTTACAAAAGCAGCCCTTGAGTTAAGAATGAGTGTTTTAACTCATGTAGAGAATTAACCTAGGGTGAAGGGTTTGGGTTGGGTTAGAAAATATCAACACAAAATATAAACAAAATATCTTTGCTTAAAACAAAAGAAAAGCTTCTAGAAGCTTCATGAATAATCTAACCCAAATCAAACCCTAACCATGTTTAATCTCCACTAATCATGTTGCATTTATAAACATAACTTGTTACAATATTATATATCACATATGTAATATATTTTTGTAACAAAAGAAAATAATACAATTAACATATATCGCATATATATCAATGTATTATCCGGTGAGAAAATGAAACAATAAAGCGGGCCAATATTAGATAATGTAATGTAATATATCACATATATAATTATACATTAAATTATCGAATCAACACTTGATTCGACAATCCGGCTATTTCTCAAATAACCGACTAATATATCATGTACCGATTTATCGAATCAACACTTGATCCGATGACCTGGCTATATCACATATACCCGGCCGATATCTAATATCGCGAGAATAAAATACGGTATCTCATATCGTATTATTCTCGGTCTCGCACATATCACATATGTGCACCTACTCCGTTTTGCCTGAGTCAAGAAATCTCTGTGTATGACTCTAAAGAATCGTCAATACGCCAGCAGTAGGTGATGATCATTTCAAACACCCACAAGCTGCGAGCGGCCACCTAAACGTAACAGCCACCCAGGTATTGAGCGATCAGAAGATCAACAAGAAAGCCTGTACATTCTCCTGTGAATCCAATCAGTAACACTCCCGTACAGTCCAGTCTCTTCGTCTGATATGTTGCATATCTAGTCTAGGGGTGGTATACGTCAGACGCCAGTAACCGATAAGTCGTGTCGATGTGAGGCTCATAACAGGTCGAGAACCTACTGATAACACTTACCAGTAGTACTCTATATCAGCACTGGCCAGGGACTTCCAGTTATAGCCAGTCGAACACAGCACAACATCAACTCCCTATACTGGGAGAGACGAATCCCCTCCTATCGCTCATTGCCTCCATGTGATTCGGGATTGTACCCAAAATCCACCGTTTTGCACGCCCTCTTGGACATGGTAAGGTGGAAATCAAAGCACAGTAGGAGTCATACAAGACTCTAAGACGATCTCGGGTCTACAGACTAACCTGTACCAGTGTCACCGGAGAACTGCCATCTGACGTGAGGTATAATACCATCTGGGAGTTCTCGGCTACTCCGTCCAGTATACCCAGTCTCCACTGAGCACCCATACACCATCTTTGATGTCAAACACCGATGGATATGGGATCATCCATCGCCCATCATATGGGTCAAGATGCTTATACGCTAGTCTACTCTGGTGTATCGATGCCCTGTCTCGACACACCCTCGAGTAGGAATAGTTATAGGATGTACTCGTTGACTACCCTGGCCCCACTAGTATGATCTCATCATAGTCCCAGTAGTCGAGTACAAATCCTAAGGGCTTTATCAACATGTGAGAGTAAGACAGTAAACTAATATAAGTCAACATGTTAAGATAAAGTGAAACCAAATAGCATACTATCTATTGAATATAGTTCCCTCAGAGTCAATTATTGGATCACAGGCACGTGATTGCAATGATTAAGAGAGGACCTATGCCGGTAGGACAGTCTTACTCAAGATGATAGTATGCTGTCTGGTTTATCTTTATCATCATGTACTGCTTTAGGTGGCATTACTGATCGCTATTGCACGTTGATAGAGCCTCTAGGATTCTTGCTTGACTTCCAGCAGTATGATGGCGATCATATACGTGGGAGCTGGGGTCTATAAGCACATCCTTAAAAGGTCCCTAGTCATGGGAGTTTCGAGACAGGGCATTGATACTCCAGAGTAGACTAGTGTATACAGTCGAAACCCCGATGAGGGGCGGTGGCCGGTCTCACAAGCCACTGGTGTCAGTTGGTTCACCTAAGATGTATACAGGTGCTCATTGGGTTATGAGTACACTGGATAGGACTCGCCGGGAACATGCTAGTTGGTATTATACCTAGCGTCGGATAGCAGTTCCCTGGTGACATGTGTACAGGTTAGTTCATCGACCTGAGATCGTCATTTGTCTCGTGTGAGTTCCCACTGTACTTTGATTACTACCCTACCACGGTTCAAAGAAGTCGTGCAAACAGGTTTTAGTTGGCTACAGTCCCGAGCCACATGGAGGCAGTGAGCGGATCTGTAGGGGTTCGTCTCTCCCGGTATTGGGGATGAGATCGCGCTGTGTCTAGGAGAGCCATTACACGAAGTCCTTGGCCATGGCAGGAGATTTACTGGTAGGTATTCCAGTAGTATCTCAGGGTGTTCTGGGCTACACTCCAACACGACTTGTACCGCTTTTGGGGGTCTGACTTTTACCAACCCCCTAGGCCCGCCATGTGATGCTCATAGACGAACGGACCGGACTGTACGGATATTGTCACTGACAGGCTCAGTAGGGTGTCAGGATGAGTTCGCTCATTGACGTCCCTTTTGGTCGATACCTGGTAGCCCGTTACGTATGGCTAATACCTCTGACGTGCTAGTGGTTAAATCCACAGCTAAAGTATTGACGAGTCTTCAGAGTCCCCCACAGACAGTTTCTCAAGTTTCGGGCGAAACGCTGTAGAGGCCGTATGGATATATGGCAGGGTTCGATCATATACGTGCGGTATTGCACGGATCATGATCGGACGGATAATACTAGCGGGCTTTGGTTTAAGCCGGATCTTAGTATTGTACAGTGTAGATTTTGTCTCATTGCATTTGTATTCGGTCGGAATACAAATGCGGGTATGTATATACAGTCGCGGGGTTTTCCTGTAATTTATTACGGGATCGTTTTTCTGAAGTTGCCAGTTTGCATTCCGTTTCGGCCATTTTTTCTTTGTTTCTTTTCTTGGCTAAAAATTGATGGGAGGGGGTTATTTGCAAATGTGCAATTAATAATGGAGAAGACCTTTTATTGCTCATGATGGTTCTTGTATATGATGATTTTTTGTGCATCATTACTTAGGTGATGGGTTTTGGTTTTGACTTGGTGGTGATCATTGTTCCTAATCATCACCCTTTTCTCTTTCTTGTATGATTAACCCACTCCCTCCTCTTCTCATTATCATGGCTGGCCACAACTTGATGGGGGCTGTCCAAAAATTTGGTGTGGGGTTTTCATCTCTTTTGGCTTGCACAAAAACCCCTTAGCTCATCTCCAAAGTACATCTCCTTCTCCACTTCCAAACGGCAACTTCTCATAACCCCATGAGACATAGAATTCTACACTTAGCCTACAGCATTCTTGGACGCGTCGGCTCGCCAACTTCGTGCCCGAGTTGCCTCAGTCTAAAGGTGGGAGCCCGTAAAAAGAATCGGCGATGTGGTGCCCTTTCCGACGAGGAGATAAAGACCGGAGATTCCGCGAGGAGATCGGGATGGAAGCCGAAGACCGAAGGACACGGATCGCTCGGTATAGCATTCTACCCATTCTCTGGTTTGCTAACATTAGGTTAATGGCCCGATCCGGGTTTAAAGTATGCGGTAGCGCCGGTTTAAAAGTTTAAAGAAAAGTTTCGTTTCCGCATTTTGGCCTCGGAATGACGGCCGGGGCGCTGCCGTGCACTTACATTGGTATCAAAGCCACGTCATTAACCTTTACTGGCTTGCTCTAGCATGTTTAAAACTTCGATCGAACAAATATTCCAAAACCGCGATTTCAAGAGCATCAGTTTCTGTCGATTTTATTTGTGCTCGAAATTTTTTTTTGAGTGTTGCAGAAATTAGTGCAGGCAATTATAAGAATCTGTGAAAAACTGGTAAGGTGATACTGTAGCAAGACCACGGAACCGCGGCCAAACCTCTGTTCTGGCTGCGGTTCCGCCGTGATACAGTGTCTTCACCGTACCAATTTTATACAGAGCTCTTTAAATTTGGAATTGGGGTTTTTGGTATATTCTTTTTGGGCCCAGATTTATTTTGAGTGCTACAGTTGTGCTTAGGGCCCACTTCGGGAGATTTTGTCGATCGAAAATTTTAAACATGTTAGTTCACAGTATTTACATTATATCTGCGGCCGTGAATGTCACTTGATCGGTAAATCATGTCTAACTGCTATAGCCCTTTTAGACGGATTTACGAACGTGACATTCACGTTGATGTTCTGTGTTGTGCTGTGATGTTGCGGATTTGTCGTGGTGGATAGCCTGGATGCAATGTTAGTACAGTTTGGTTGCATATGAATAGTTGATATTGCGAGGCGAGCGTCCGACATGTGGACTGCCGTTACTGCCTGTTTGTATATTATTCTTTTGGGGCATGACCGGGCTGAGGTCGATGTAACCGTTGTATGTATATTTTACTTTCTGTACTAGGATTACCCCACGGTGGGGTGCACGGATAGCCGGGTTCTAGAGGGCAACGGGCCCGCATCTCATGGCGTTGAGATGAAGGGGGCTTCACTCTAGAATTGGCGGGCTATTCGCCGCACTCGTAGGGGGTAAAAGTTGACCCAAGGAGGGGTGCCCAAGTTTCCGAATTCCATGAAGTGCTGGGTGGTCCATTCACGTTGCTGAAGGGGGCTGCCTCGCTTCAGGTTTTGGCGGGAGACTTGCCGCGCCCGTAGGGGTCTAGGATTTTCATTGCACAGGCTATCCACACGACCAAGGGAACGTCGGGTTTCAGTAGCGGCTCTATGAAACCCGGGGATCCCAGATATCTGTATTGTTCTGTGATGCTTATTATATTTCTGTGATGTTGCATTTTATCACGCCTTGAGCGAATATTATATATTGATATATATACTAGTAGATGTTGTATATGTTTTGCATCCACTCTAGTCCAGTCCCCGCTCTGTCGTTAGTTAAGTAACCTAACGGGTGATGACGGGACCCGGTGGCGAATGCGGATGGCATATACGTACATCATTATTTTCGTTCTTTATCGGTGCGATCAATTGATGGGACTGCGTTGATTCAGATCAATGCAAGCTAAACAAACCTATTCTGATGTTGTTGGAACAATTTTCAAAAGGCTGCTATTGCACGAACGTTCTCTTTTGTTTTGCACAGTGGTATTCAGTTATGAATATCCAGCACCTCAGTCGACGAGGGAAGGGCCGAGATCCCTTCACCGGGAGTGACCCCTTGGACAGAAGTTTGCGTCAGGGAAATAACTTCACTATAGTCGATTACATTTGCTTTGCATCGTGGTATTTAGTTGGAATATCCTGCACCTCATTCTACGGGGAAAGTGCCGAGATCACTTCACTGGGATTGACCTCTTTAGCAAAGGTTTTCGCCACTATATTTTTATAAAAATCTATCCAGTTCCTTCAACGATATCAGGTTCATTACGTTAAAGGTTTTTCGCCAAAAACCATTCGTAGCCCACCGTCATTTCAGATGGATAGCACGTAGTATTCATGCTATATTTGTTGACCTTCGTCAAGGCAAAGTGAATGGTAGCTGCTTGTTACCTTTCTGCTGCATAGATAGATGCGTTGGTTTGGGACAGTCGTATAGCCTTGTTGACCTTCGTCAAGGGCTTGTACGGGTGGGTTCAAATTAACCTGGACAATGACGGGTAGAACTTGACATGTGACTTATGATTTGTTGACCTTCGTCAAGGTCATAAGAGCATGGGGTAAAAATCACATCGGGAGTTTCTAAAGAAACTGAAACTTGCCAGATATGCGCATACCTTCTGGAGTGGATAACATGAGTGGATTCCATCACGTTATCATGCGATGATAGTTGGATCCCGATTCCCACTGATGAATTGGTTTACTCCTCGGGTGATCCCGACTAATTCTTCTTTCAGGTTTGGAGGAGAATTTGACGGTACGGTGGGAGGTTTCCTGATTAGATAAATTGATAACCATTCTGATCTAGATTAGAGTGCACGCAGAGTGTTTCTTTTCTCTCTCTTTTTAGCAGAGACCATGGCCCGACCCTCGACTATGACTCAGTGGCCAAGTTGACCGAACCTTCTTATAACACTGGCTTTTGGATTGTCAGAGTTGCATACCTCATTGCCACTCCTACTTTTACCCTTTTCTCCAGGACACCCCGTATTACTACGAACGTCCACTTCCATTGGATAAAACCATCGTATGGTTATATACGAACTCGAAGGAACTTGTTCCAGATTCGAGGATGGTTTCTGGTTCTGGAGAAAATGAATAGGACTATTCAGTTGTCTTTTCCTTTTACCTTCTCTCAGGTTGCGAGTGCTCCTTGGATTAGGGGATAGTACACCCGTTACGCTTATTGGATAGTCTTCTTCCAAACCTTAGGCTGGTGCCGAACGGTAGGGAATGAAGAAAGCCGATTAGCCTAAGTGTGGTGTACAGAAGGTATTAAGTAAAGACAAATAAAAGGATTAGAAAGAGGGCAAAGTAAAATGCGACTGCTATTCACGACCAAAACCAAGTATTTCATTACCACTCCTACTTCACCTTTGTATTTCTCCAGAACACTCCGTATCACTACGAAGATCCACAGTTATTTTGGATATTCCATCGTATGGTTATATACGAACTCGAAAGGAACTTTTCCAGTTCGGGGATGGATTCTGGTTCAGGAGAAATATGAATAAGGTTTATTCAGTTGTCTTTAGTCTTCACCTTCTCTCAGGTTGCGAGTGCTCCTAGGATTAGGACAGTACACCCATTATGCTTATTGGATAGTCTTCTTCCAAACCATAGGCTGGTGCCGAACGGTAGGGAAGGAAGAAAACCATTTAGCCTAAGAGGGTGTACAGAAGGTAATGACTAAACATATATGAAGGGATTTGGAGAGATGGCAAAGAAATATACGGTTACAGGCGTGAATCTGGATAATGGAAGAGGCATTACTAGAAATACCCGGATACCCTTTCGAAACATTTACATGTTTCAGTTTCACTGTGCATTGTTAATAGAAAACTGATTTCCTGATTAGACACTTGCTCCAGGGTATGCATTTACCAGGTATGATTCTCACATCCGTATGGTTTTACAGATGATGAGTGTGAGTAAGTTATTGGGAATTGGGTGATCATCCTCATTATATCGGGATTCGTTGTAATTGGTGATATTTGAGGAAATCACCTGGGTTGTTTGCTAGACGGCAAATATTTGGTTTTGAATATCCGTTGTAATGCACCAATTTCAAATTGATATATCTGTACATCTATTTTTATAGAGTGAGATATACCTTTTTGAAATTATGTCTATGACATTTACCTATATCAGTGGATGGTTAGGTAAGGAGCATTAAACAGCGGTGTAATTCTTCTTAACCATAAGTACAGTTTTCAACCTACGACACACAGGGAATGAGTTATTAAACTCAGGGGACTTATACAGAGTATTGTATGTTGTCTAGTGTCCATGAGGACAGAGGGGTTGGTCTTCGTACTATCGGTTTACTTATGACTTCTTTAGTTTTTAGACAGGTGTTTCGTAGAAACAAAAGGTCTAAGTTTTGAGAAGTTATAGGTATAAGAATAAAGTAGAGAACCAGGCGTTGCAAGTATCAGGATTCTTCAAGGTGATCGAAGATGTAGATACTTGTGTATGGTATTCAGTTGATAGTAATGATTATGAGAACTTGTTTCTCTTTCAGGTTGCTCATATCTGGATGTACTCCTAAGTTGAGTAATGCTGATCGGCCTTTTTCCATTTAGTTTATATGCACTGGAGACAGCTGCATGATTTGAATCTGGTTCCAATTAAATCGGTGCCTCTGTTTCTATATTGGATATAGAATAGTTCATATCTTAACAATGTTAAGGTATGGGGAGTTGTCCGGCTTATGCTTAAAACCAGACTCTGGATAACTACAGGCACGTTTCTGTAATGGTTGTTTGTGGGTTGACCCAGGCTATGATGAGGGTTGACTTTCTACCATCTGGAAGATCAATAATGATATTGTTCTTGACTCGCCACAGTTTTAGTAAAATGGATTTTTCATAAAACAGTAGTGGGAGTATGGTAGAACTGGAAGTGATTCCAGAACCGCAAACGATTACTGAAAATTTGATAAGGACCTAAAGATTCAATCTGATTTGACGTTCCATTGGCCACTCCGCAGATATGGTGGGTAACCTCAGGCACCCGAGAGGTACTCCGGTATGCTCAAAGACGGTGACAGGGAGGTTCTTGTTTACCCAGACTTGCCATTACTGTTGTTCCAGACTATGAGACCCAGCAGGAAGATAAGTATAGCGTCGTTCTAAACTGGCTTTAGAAGTGCACGTGTATACGATTCTGCCAGAGGGTTGTCGTAGTCAGTGGGAGCAGCGGAATCATAATGGACAAGTAGCTTATGTTTATTTATAGACTAAAGCAGAAATAGCGGAGATAGATCATCTATTTCTGATGTGACAGTCATAGGTTTGACTTCATCAGAATAGGGGATAGATCTGTTAAAAAGGCAGTAGGGTGTGATGTCCTGGATTTTGGATGACATACACAGAGTAGGAAGTGAAATTCCTATACTACGATCGGTTATACTTTGGTTGTCACACAGTGGTTTCTCCACAAAGGAATTGGATATTATATCAGACATTCTGATTACTAGATCTATGGTTTTAGATCTAGATTTGGGAAGTGTCCCAATCAGGGTACTTAGACAGCATTCTAAAGGTATTTAGAATGGACGACTCCTGGCACGGTGGTGTACCTGCAGGAGATGGAGTCACCCTCTCTAAAGGTATCTTACAGACTAAAGGGGAGAGGGATGTGCATGATTGGCAGATCACTTGCTTAGGCAATTGAGTCAATCATGAGATGTCAAGTACCACACCAGATGTTGTTTTTGCAGTAGATGCAATAAGATATTGATCCAATCCTGGAGAAACATTCGGAAGCAGTTTTAGAACATAAGTGGATGTTCTGGGGATATGATAACAACCTCTTTTAGGAGACAGTTATCACTCCAGGCTTCCAAGGTGACCTGAATGACAGAGTGACTGTCAGAGTTATAGTTTTCCCTCTGACGAGGGGCAGTGTTTTGGACAGGTGATCCAAGCGGACACTAAGGGAGGCATTGTAGGGTTCCTGGGTACACTAATGAGGTCTCACAAGGCATCAACCATGCCAAATTCAAAAATCTAGGTGCCGAGAAACCCTAAACTAGATCGTTAACTAGAGAATAGGCGAAACGAAAAGCGAGCAAACAACTTTACTCTAAAGTAAATGGAAATACAACCTTTGTAGATCCGGTCCACCACTTCTCTAGCTCCGTGTTGACGTCCCTTCGCTGCGATCACCGGGTCCCGGACTCTCGCGGTGGTTTCATCGAAGAAATGATCGGGCTAGGTCGATGACTTCGATGCCGAAGATGATCTACGTCGAGGCGACTCTAACTCGAGCTCCAACTTCATCAAGTCATGAAACTTGTGAAGAAAACACCCTATACTACATGGCAAGTGGTAGAGGATGAAGAAATAGGAAGTGGGTTCACTTTGGATTTTGATTTCTCACTTGGAATCATCACTTGACATTTTTGTAGAAAGCTTTTCTTCTCTTCACTTGAAGAAGAAGATGAAGAAGAAGAAAATGAATAATAAATTTAAATAAAAATCCAAGTGAATACTTATCATAATGCAACCATGGTTAAGTGTAGAGAATAAACTAGGGTTAGGTGAATGGTTAGGTTAGGCAAAAGAAACAAAAATGGTTGAACATTTCAAAGCTTCATGAAGCTTCAAAGTAAAAACAAAGCAAGCCACCATTTCATTTTCCTTTGCCAAAAAGAATAAAGAGAATAAATAAATAAGTAAATCAAAACCCTAACCATTAACATAACCATGGTTTAATCATACACACCCAAGTTTGCATGTATCATCAAACATGATACAAACTAGTGCACAAAACTATATCATATATACAATGTGCACATCAAGTGAGAAAATCCATCTTAAGTGAACAAATACTAGTTAATGTAAAGTAATATATCAAATATATAATTATACATTAAATCATTAAATCAACACTTGATTTAACGATCCGGTCATATCGCATATGACCGACTAATATCCAATGTATCGACTTATCGAATCAATCCTCGATTCGATAACTAGGTTATATCGCATACAACTAATCGATACATTCATCGCGAGAATAGAATACGGTATCACATACACGCATTATTCTCGGTCCTGCACATATCTCATATGCGCACCTATTTCGTTTCGCTTGAGCCAGGAAACCTCTGTGTAGGACTCTAAAGACTCGTCAATACGCCGGCAGCAGGTGATGATCATATCAAACACCCACAAGCCGCAAGCGGTCTGCTAAACGTAACGGCCACCCGGGTATTGAGCGATCAGAAGATCATCGAGCAAGCCCGCTCACACTCCTGTGAATCCAACCAGTAACACTTACCGTACAGTCCGGTCTGTTCGTCTGATATGTTGCATATCTCGCCTAGGGGTGGTAAACGTCAGACCCCAGTAGCTCGATAAGTCGTGTCGATATGAGGTCTATAACAGTTAGAGAAACTACCGGTAACACTTACCAGTAAATCTCGGCAACCCTGGCCAGGGATTTCCGGTTATAGCCAATCGAACACAGCGCAACATCAACTCCCTATACCGGGAGAGACGAATCCCCTCCTATCGCTCATTGCCTCCATGTGATTCGGGACTGTACCCAAAAACCACCATTTTGCACGCCCTCTTGGACGTGGTAAGGTGGAAATCAAAGTACAGTAGGAATCGCACAAGACTCTATGACGATCTCGGGTCTACAGACTAACCTGTACCAGTGTCACCAAAGAACTGCCATCTGACGTAAGGTATAATACCATCTGGGAGTTCTCGGCAAGTCCGTCCAGTGTACCCAGTCTCCACTGAGCACCCGTATATCATCTCTGATGTCAAACACCAATGGATATGGGATCATCCATCGCCCATCTGTATGGGTCGAAAAGGTACACGCTAGTCTACTCTGGTATATCGATGCTCCGTCTCGATACACCCATGACTAGGGACTTTGAAGGATGTACTTATGGACTACCATGTCCCCACTAGTATGATCCGCATCATAGTCCAGGTAGTCAAGTACAGATCCTAAGGGCTTTACCAACATGTAACAGAGAGACAATCAGTGTACACGTTAAGGTAAAGAGCAACCAGATAGCATACTATCATGTCGAGCAAGAAAGTCCTCCCTATATATGTCCAAGCATCCACTACAATATACATCCTATGTATAGTAATGGCCTCTAGGGCATACATATAACTAACAATCTCCCACTTGCACTAGGGCCATCTGATAGCAGTGGTTGTAGTATCTCATACTCAACCATCCCATAAAAGTCTCTCTCTGGGAAAAGGCCTTTGTTAGTGGATTCGCCGTGTTGTCCTCTGAGTCTGTTCTCCTAACCTCGATCACCCTGGAGATCAACTATCTTCATGATCAGGTGATGCTGCCTCAGAATACGTCTGGGTCACTGATAGGACCGACGTTCCTTGGCATAAGCCACAACTCCATTGTCACACAATGGTAGGAACCTAGTTCATCTCATGAACCAATATACACCCAGACTGCCTCTTTGGTAGCATCTTAAGTAGCGATGTATCCAGCCTTTATCGTCTAGTATGCCACAGTATCTAGCTTGGAACTCTTCCAACATACCGTCCCTTTACTGAGGGTAAAGACAGTGCCTGTGACTGACTTTCAGTCGTCCTTATCACCCTGGAACACTTCCAGTGATTCTCCCCAGGATCGATTGATACCAGCTCACTACATCTAGTGAGAATCCTAACATCCATTTAGATCTATCTCATAGATCAAAACTCAGGATTTAGGAGGTATCACTTTGATCCTATATGGAGAATCATTGTGATAAGCGGAGATTGACCGAGCGTAGCATAGGAAACTCCTTTCTTATCAAGAGTATGTCATCCACGTACTCTACGAGGATCACCACCATACTCCCTACTACCCCTTTGTATATACAAGGTTCATCTACCATTTTGATGAAGTCAAACTGTTTGACTAACTCATCAAAACAGATGTTCCAACTCCGCGATGCCTGCTTTATCACATAAAACATCTTGCACACGTTTCCGCTGCTCCCACTGTCTACGAGGCCCTCTGGCTGTGTACTTATAGACGCACTCTTCTAAAACATCATTTAGAAAAGCAGTCATGGCACCCAACCGCCAGATATCGTAGTCATAGTATGTAGCCGTGGCAAGTAGGATCTGGATGGACTTAAGCATAGCCACTGGAAAAAGGTATCATCATTATCCACGCCTGGTCAATGACGAAAACCTTTAATAAGTATAGCTTTGAAAGTCTCAACTTTTCCATCTACACCAAATAATCTTCTCAAGATATACTTGCTCCTGATGGGGATTTAACCCTTCAGATATAGCAACCAAAGTCCATACTTTGTTGGTGTATAAGGATTCCATCTTAGATCGCTAAGCATCCAGCCATTCTTGCAGAGTCCCACTCCTGATGGCCAGCTCGAAAATAGTTGGGTCATCATCTCATGATGCAATTCTCGCTCCCACTGACATAGAGAAACCGTAGTAACTCTCAGGCGGGTGAGGAACCCTACTAGATCGGCGGAGAGGCTGAGGTTCGTTGGAAACAATTGAATCCTTCGGTTCTACCAAATCATCAGCTGCAGTTTATATAGCTGGAACATTTCCAGTTCTACATAACAGACCTTACCTCGAGCTTGTCCGGATTTTGCTTTTAGACATAGGCCGGACAATCCCAAATCTTAACTAACTTAAGATATGGGCTCTTCCCTTTCCATATCACATATGAAGTGGTAGGCAACTGATTTGATCGGAACCCTATTCAATAGGTATGCAACTTCATAAGTGTATAACTCCCAAAAGGAAATAGGAAACTCAGTAGTACTCATCATAGAGCGCACCATATCATATAGGGTATGATTGCTCCGCCCCGATACAACGTTGTGCTGTGGTGTATTCAGAGGAGTAATGCTGAGAGAGAATCTCATTCTCCTTTAGAATAGTTCAGGAATTCCATGCACAAGTATTCTCCTTCCTGATCTCATCATAGGACATAATACTTATACCCGTATTTTGGTTCTCTACTTCTAACTTATATTCTGTGAATATCTCAAAAGGTTCGGACTTGTGTTTCAACAGGAACATAGGTCTGAATCTCGAAAGATCATCAGAGAATTTAATGAAGTACAAAGAACCGGTCTTGGCATGTGTAGACAGGGGACCTACATACATCAACATGTATCATCCCAAGAGTTCACTAACTCTTTCTCTGCTTCCAATAAACAGAGCTGTGGTCATCTTATCTTTGTGACATGACCGGTAAGTTTTCACAAGATGTAAATTCAAACAGATTTAAATATGCATCTTTGTGCAACTTAGCTAGTCGAGTCGCATTGATATGACCTAGTCTACAATACCTCAAGAAGGATCCGTTCATTTCTGAACTCTTCCTCTTGTGTATGTTCCTTATACTAAGAACTGTTGTTTGATTTAGAATATCAATGCTTTTAGATAACGTGCCTGAACCGATCAACTTTTGATATAGGAAATGTTCAAAACATTATCCAACAATACAAAATTTTATCATTTCTTTACTAATAAAGAGACTGATACGATTTTGTATATCAGGTTCGGTATCTAATAACATTCGTTCAGAATCAATGTATTGGTAATACAGGGTGACAGTGACCAACAGACTTGGCTGCAACACTTGCCCCGTTTTCTGTCTTATGAAACTTATCACCCGTTCTCAGTTCTCTACCTTTCTGTAGCCCTATGTAACAGATTACATATTTGGGATCCTGATCCGGTATCAAATACCCAGGACGTAGAGGATACAGAGAAACAGTTCTTTGTAATGAACACACCCGAAGGAGATGCACCATATGTACTTTCTTCGTTTGGGCGGCATAGAAATTCAGGTATTCCTCTATTTCCTGCTCTATCTTGTAACAATTATAAGTTGGAGTGGGACCAACGTTCCCCAGCTCAGTATAACAAGCGGGTTCGGTCAATAATCCGTATTATTATCTTGATTAAGGCGTGATATGGTCGCTACCTGGAGAGAGAGAGAAGAAAACACTCAGCGTATACTCTTGCAAGAATAGATTGGTTATTATTTTATCTAATCAGGATGGCTCCCACTGTTTTTATCAAATCTTCCTTCAAACCCTAAAAGGAAAGACTAGCCGGGATTAATTACACGCTACAAGTTCGCCAATCTTTCAGCCAGGCCAGTGTCGGTACTTTGAGAGAGGTCCCCCTTGCTTTCGCACGAACCTAATTATAGTAAACCTCGTTTTCCCAGAGGCGTAACCTCGTTGACACCTTTCTAGACACCTAATTGATCGGCTAATTGTAATGTGTAAAACTCTCCCAGGAGTAACAATTACTCGCAGTGGGTATCGGGATCCAACTATCTCATAGAAGGTATGCAATCTCATTGCAAATTTCAACACTTGAAATTCCCGATAATTTTGCCCCTAACCTCCTATGACCTTGACAAAGGCCAACAAACCATAGGATGCTAGTCAAGTTCAACCCGTCATTTCCTGATTGAATTAAACCCACCCGCACGACCCTTGACAAAGGCCAACAAGGTCGCACGACTATCCTAACCCAATCTGCATCATATGCATAAACAGATAAGCACCAGTCAGCTACCGCACACTACGCCTTGACAAAGGCCAACAAACGTAGCACGAATACTAACTACTACTTATCTGAAATGATGGAGGGCTACGACAGGTTTTTCTGAAAACCTATTGCGTAATGAACTTGATATCGTTGTAGAATCAAATGATTTTAAAATGGAGTGTTTTTTAGGCTTTTCTAGTTTTGCTAAAGGGGTCACTCCCGGTGACGGGATCGTCGGCCCTTTTCTCGTCGATGAGGTGCGAGATATATCATATATATCGCTGTGCAAAGCAGAAACTATAGAAGCAATCAAAAGACAAACCGAGTGCATAGCATCTGCCAGTTATTGCTAAAGGGGTCACTCCCGGTAAAGGGATCGTCGGCCCTTTCCTCATCGAATAAGGTGCAGGATATATCATATATACCGCTGTGCAAAGCAAGAACTGTAGCTACCTGTTTTATTTTTGAAATTCGATTCCACAACATCTTTAGGTTTCTTTTATTTCATTAATGAAGTCCCATCATTTAAGTACTTAAACATCACAGATAAATACGACGTACACTTATGCCATCTGCATTCGCCTCGATGTCCCCTCGTGCACCATTAGGTTAGGTAACTAACGGCAGAGCGGGTCAGGGCTAGCGCGGGTGTAAAACATAAGTAACGTCTATATAATATATCATATATACTATATACAGTATCCATCACAGCATATCAAATGATCACATCACAGATATCGCAGCAGAAGAAACATATGAAACATTGGATATACTAGGACGTCCGTGTTTTCAATACGAGCCAGTATAAAACACGGATTCCACGGTCACGATGAATAGCCAAACCCACACCCCTAGACCCCTACGAGAGCGGCAAGCAACCCTACCAATTCTAGAGTTAGGAGACCCGAACTCGACTCCTCGAGTTGGTCTCCCACTGGACTCCAGAACCCGGTTACTTGTGCTCCCCTCCTTGGGTCTATCCTAGTGCGGAAAAGTAAATAATATACAAAAGGTGACATCTTCCGCAACCTGGAAGTGCCCCAATAAAAGAATATTACATACAGGTTTTTTACATGAATGAAAAATGAAAAACACTCATCTCACATAAAAAAAACCCGGCTATTCAAACACGACGATCCAATATAACATATCCAGCAACACATAACATCACATGTCATCAACGTAAGTAAACATGCGTATCCCAATTGTCGTTGACATATAGCAACGAAACCGTCGATATCACATATTACACTTACGGTTGCAGAAAAGAAAGTGTAAAACTACAACAGTTGGAATCCGCAACCTCTTTAGACATCGCATGCCTAATCAAATGAATTACTTAGACATCGCATGCCAAACAATTATAAACCCCGCATTTTAGTCTCATTATCGAAAACTCTTTTCAATATCAAGTCGGGCAATTCAACAAGATTCCCGACATCCTGATCGAACACTCGTCGCAAACTTTAGTAGACGGCCGCACCCCCGATACCGTCGACGAAGTGCACCAAGGCGGAACACCGCTACCGCGAGCACCCAAACGGATGCTTTCGGCGACGGGGTTCTCCTACAGTCACTTAGTCGGGGCTAAGGGGTGTAGCTGTCTATTAAGTTTATCCGGCGAGTATCCGCGTACGCTACGTGATTGCGACGGACTTTTGATCGCATCAAAATTCCGTGGCAACCGATCAAGTGAGACTAAAGTGTTATGTTTATAACATTCATTCAGTTATCTCATAACTATTTGTGAATTCCAAATATTGTATCACATTCCAGATAAATAGAAAATTGTAAACTTTCCAATCGAACGGTCAAACACCCAAGTTTTCCCGAATGGTTTTCAACACTTGATATAAGTTTAAAAACATCTGTTTCATGCCACAGTACCAACGGTCCAGCCGTAGAAGGGTCAAGCCAACATCTCACATGTGGCACGCCGTACTGCCCCAAACTCTAAGGTTCAAAGGGCAGTTCAAGACGGTCATATAATCGAGTTAAGGTTTGTTGTCTTCTAAAAGGTCCATCGCGTTACTTGCACTACTTAGAACATTCTTAAACTACGGAAAAATCCAACACTTAGAAATTTCCCGGCAGGGAAAAAGTGGGTATTTATATCCGGTCGAACTTTTTAACAGTTTCTAAAATATCCGGAAAAACATAAACGAAGTTAAATTATCCGATCAAATTAACGAGTCCCCAATAAAACCCTAGAAAACTCAACACTTGAGTGGAATTAAAACATTCCCATAAAAAATTGCCAATAAAGGACCTAAGAATAAATATATGAAATTTCAGGGACTAAGTCCAAATTTTGGCCGCGGAACCGCCGCCAAACCCATGGTTTAGCCGCGGTTCCACGGTCAAATTATTGACTTAGAGGACCGTACTTCACAGTAATTCTTAGTTTTTCCTGCTTGTTTTTCTGAGAATTTTTAATTCACAAAAATCCACTGTTTTGAAAAATGTACAGAGAAGGGTTTTGTCGGGGTTTACGGGTTCGATCGGACTTCTAACTTCGTCTACACTTCGCCTAAAGCTCTAGCTAGGCTCTGATACCACTGTAGGGTTCCTAGGCACACTAATGAGGTCTCACAAGGCATCAACCATGCCAAATTCAAAAATCTAGGTGCCGAGAAACCCTAAACTAGATCGTTAACTAGAGAATAGGCGGAACGAAAAGCGAGCAAACAACTTTACTCTAAAGTGAATGGAAATACAACCTTTGTAGATTCGGTCCACCACTTCTCTAGCTCCGTGTTGACGTCCCTTCGCTGCGATCACCGGGTCCCGGACTCTCGCGGTGGTTTCATCGAAGAAATGATCGGGCTAGGTCGATAACTTCGATACCGAAGATGATCTACGTCGAGACGACTCTAACTCGAGCTCCAACTTCATCAAGTCATGAAACTTATGAAGAAAACACCCTATACTACATGGCAAGTGGTAGAGGATGAAGAAATAGGAAGTGGGTTCACTTTGGATTTTGATTTCTCACTTGGAATCATCACTTGACATTTTTGTAGAAAGCTTTTCTTCTCTTCACTTGAAGAAGAAGATGAAGAAGAAGAAAATGAATAATAAATTTAAATAAAAATCCAAGTGAATACTTATCATAATGCAACCATGGTTAAGTGTAGAGAATAAACTAGGGTTAAGTGAATGGTTAGGTTAGGCAAAAGAAACAAAAATGGTTGAACATTTCAAAGCTTCATGAAGCTTCAAAGTAAAAACAAAGCAAGCCACCATTTCATTTTCCTTTGCCAAAAAGAATAAAGAGAATAAATAAATAAGTAAATCAAAACCCTAACCATTAACATAACCATGGTTTAATCATACACACCCAAGTTTGCATGTATCATCAAACATGATACAAACTAGTGCACAAAACTATATCATATATACAATGTGCACATCAAGTGAGAAAATCCATCTTAAGTGAACAAATACTAGTTAATGTAAAGTAATATATCAAATATATAATTATACATTAAATCATTAAATCAACACTTGATTTAACGATCCGGTCATATCGCATATGACCGACTAATATCCAATGTATCGACTTATCGAATCAATCCTCGATTCGATAACTAGGTTATATCGCATACAACCAATCGATACATTCATCGCGAGAATAGAATACGGTATCACATACACGCATTATTCTCGGTCCTGCACATATCTCATATGCGCTCCTATTTCGTTTCGCTTGAGCCAGGAAACCTCTGTGTAGGACTCTAAAGACTCGTCAATACGCCGGCAGCAGGTGATGATCATATCAAACACCCACAAGCCGCAAGCGGTCTGCTAAACGTAACGGCCACCCGGGTATTGAGCGATCAGAAGATCATCGAGCAAGCCCGCTCACACTCCTGTGAATCCAACCAGTAACACTTACCGTACAGTCCGGTCTGTTCGTCTGATATGTCGCATATCTCGCCTAGGGGTGGTAAACGTCAGACCCCAGTAGGTTGATAAGTCGTGTCGATATGAGGTCTATAACAGTTCGAGAAACTACTGGTAACACTTACCAGTAAATCTCAGCAACCCTGGCCAGGGATTTTCGGTTATAGCCAATCGAACACAGCGTAACATCAACTCCCTATACCGGGAGAGACGAATCCCCTCCTTTCGATCATTGCCTCCATGTGATTCGGTACTGTACCTAAAAACCACCGTTTTGCATGCCCTCTTGGACGTGGTAAGGTGGAAATCAAAGCACAGTGGGAATCACACAAGACTCTATGACGATCTCGGGTCTACAGACTAACCTGTACCAGTGTCACCAGAGAACTGCCATCTGACGTAAGGTATAATACCATCTGGGAGTTCTCGGCGAGTCCGTCCAGTGTACCCAGTCTCCACTGAGCACCCGTATATCATCTCTGATGTCAAACACCAATGGATATGGGATCATCCATCGCCCATCTGTATGGGTCGAGAAGGTACACGCTAGTCTACTCTGGTATATCGATGCCCCGTCTCGATACACCCATGACTAGGGATTTTGAAGGATGTACTTATGGACTACCATGTCCCCACTAGTATGATCCGCATCATAGTCCAGGTAGTCAAGTACACATCCTAAGAGCTTTACCAATATGTAACAGAGAGACAATCAGTGTACACGTTAAGGTAAAGAGCAACCAGATAGCATACTATCATGTCGACCAAGAAAGTCCTCCCTATATATGTCCAAGCATCCACTAAAATATACATCCTATGTATAGTAATGGCCTCTAGGGCATACATATAACTAACAGGCGTTACGCAGGATACTGATTAAGTTCAGTTGATGATACAGTCTAAGAAGTTTGGATTTGGAGTTCATTTATGAGCTAGGTCCCATCAGATATCCAGACATATTCTGAGACAGGTATTGCTCATTTCGGGAGATGGGTTTCTCCGCGAACTTGAGATAAAGAGAGACATAGAAAGAAATATCAGAGCGGATCCACTTACTGAGGCTATTCCTCGAACGCAATAGTTTCGCAAACGAGTTTTGTGAGACTGATTAGTATAGGAGTTGGGTGTTCGGTATCACACGGGCTGTGAGTATGCGACATCGCAATAATTAGCCTTGAGTGCAAGTGGGAGATTGTTGGATATAGTGCCCTCAGAGTCAATTATTGGATCACAGGCACGTGATTGCAATGATTAATGGAGGACCTATGCCAGTAGGACAGTCTTACTCAAGATGATAGTATGCTATCTGGTTTATCTCTATCATCGTGTACTGCTTTAGGTGACATTACTGATCACTATTGCACATTGATAGAGCCCCTAGGATTCTTGCTTGACTGCCAGCGGTATGATGGCGATCATATACGTGGGAGCTGGGGTCTATAAGCACATCCTTAAAAGGTCCCTAGTTGTGGGAGTTTCGAGACAGGGCATTGATACTCCAGAGTAGACTAGTGTATACAGTCGAAACCCCGACGAGGGGCGGTGGCCGGTCTCATAAGCCACTGGTGTCAGTTGGTTCACCTAAGATGTATACAGGTGCTCATTGGGTTATGAGTACACCGGACAGGACTCGCCGGGAACATGCTAGTTGGTATTATACCTAGCGTCAGATAGCAGTTCCCTGGTGTCATGTGTACAGGTTAGTTCATCGACCTGAGATCGTCATTTGTCTCATGTGAGTTCCCACTGTACTTTGATTACTACCCTACCACGGCTCAAAGGAGTCGTGCAAATAGGTTTTAATTGGGTACAATCCCGAGCCACATGGAGGCAGTGAGCGGATCTGCAGGGGTTCGTCTCTCCCGGTATTGGGGGTGAGGTCGCGCTGTGTCTAGGAGAGCTATTACATAAAGTCCTTGGCCATGGCAGGAGATTTACTGGTAGGTATTCTAGTAGTATCTCAAGGTGTTCTGGGCTACACTCCGACACGACTTATACCGCTTTTGGGGGTCTGACTTTTACCAACCCCTTAGGCCCGCCATGCGATGCTCATAGATGAACGGACCGGACTGTACGGATATTGTCACTGACAGGCTCAGTAGGGTGTCAGGATGAGTTCGCTCATTGACGTCCCTTTTGGTCGATACCTAGTAGCCCGTTACGTATGGCTAATACCTCTGACGTGCTAGTGGTTAAATCCACAGCCAAAGTATTGACGAGTCTTTAGAGTCCCCCACAGACAGTTTCTCAAGTTTCGGACGAAACGCTGTAGAGGCCGTATGGATATATGATAGGGTTCGATCATATACGTGCGGTATTGCACGGATCATGATCGGACGGATAGTACTAGCGGGCTTTGGTTTAAGCCGGATCTTAGTATTGTACAGTGTAGATTTTGTCTCATTGCATTTGTATTTGGTCGGAATACAAATGGGGGTATGTATATACAGTCGCGGGGTTTTCCTGTAATTTATTACGGGATCGTTTTTCTGAAGTTGCCAGTTTGCATTCCGTTTCGGCCATTTTTTCTTTGTTTCTTTCCTTGGCTGAAAATTGATGGGAGGGGGTTATTTGCAAATGTGCAATTAATAATGGAGAAGACTTTTTGTGGTTCATGATGGTTCTCATGATGGTTCTTGTATATGATGATTTTTTGTGCATCATTACTTAGGTGATGGGTTTTGGTTTTGACTTGGTGGTGATCATTGTTCTTAATCATCACCCTTTTCTCTTTCTTGTATGATTGACCCACTCCCTCCTCTTCTCATTATCATGGCTGGCCATAACTTGATGGGGGCTATCCAAAAATTTGGTGTGGGGTTCTCATCTCTTTTGGCTTGCACAAAAACCCCTTAGCTCATCTCCAAAGTACATCTCCTTCTCCACTTCCAAACGGCAACTTCTCATAACCCCATGAGACATAGAATTCTATACATAGCCTACAGCAGTCTTGGACGCGTCGGCTCGCCAACTTCGTGTCCGAGTTGCCTCGGTCCAGAGGTGGGTGCCCGTAAAAAGAATCGGCGATGTGGTGCCCTTTCCGACGAGGAGATGAAGACCGGAGATTCCGCGAGGAGATCGGGATGGAGGCCGAAGACCGAAGGACACGGATCACTCGGTATAGCATTCTACCCATTCTCTAGTTTGCTAGCATTAGGTTAATGGCCCGATCCGGGTTTAAAGTACGCGGTAGCGCCGGTTTAAAAGTTTAAAGAAAAGTTTCGTTTCCGCATTTTGGCCTCGGAATGACGGCCGGGGCGCTGCCGTGCACTTACACTATCATGACGAGAAAGAAAGCCCTCTCTATATATATCCAAGCATCCATTATAATATACATCATATGTACAACAATGGCCTCTAGGGCATATACATAACTAACAATGAGGCGGGATGTAACACCCGAGCCCAATGCTACTATTTTTTTTTGTTAACAGTTGAGCATTAGATATTACTCATTTCATTTAGCTTACCTGTTTGACACTTGCCGTGAAATTTTATCTGGCTAAGTCATTTCTGCATATAACAAATTTTAGCACCTAAAATAAAATTAAAAATGTCTATCTTGGCCTACTCGACACCCCTAGCCGCGTGGTAGCGTCCGTGCATCGAGTTCTCATCCCGTCCGGTGAAACGGGCGAATTTGGATGGCTACGCGCGCGTACAGGTGTCCGACTTGGGGTATGCTTTTTATTCACAGAACATTTCATTTTAAAATTTGGAACCCGCTTAAAATCCTATTATTTAAATTTCAAATTTTTGGACCCAACACGGGCGCAATTTGGAAATGTTTCATTTAGCGCCAAAATCCCAAATTAATAAAATATTCAAAACCTTATAATATTCGTTATAATATTCTTACTGTTAATTCTTAAATCTTTAATATTAAATCTTTTAACCATTTAAATCTCTCCCTGGCCAATCAGTGAGCTTTACTCACGTGGGCCCCTCTCTTTTTTCTCTAAATTCTCTCTCTCTGGCTCTCTCGTATCTCTCTCTCTCTCTCTAACTCTCTCTCTCTCTCTTCCCTATATTTATATACAGTCTTTCCCCTTCATATTTTTCCCCAGCACGAGAAGAGAAACCCATCGCAACCTAGCCCTAGCCGCCTCCACCGTCGCCACCGCAGCTCCGACGCCAGCGCAAGCGCCACCGTTGCCCTCGCCTCCGCCTCCTCGTACCAACCTCGACTTCCCCTCCTTCTCCCCGTATGCACGGCGCCGCAGCAACCCCGGACAACCCCCGTGCCTTCTCTGTTCGGCCGGAGACGTCGCCGGCGACCTTCGTCGTCGTCACCGGCGCCACCTTCGGCACCTCCTCATCACCTGCGCGCGCCAGCCCCCGACCACCTCCTCTCCCTCTCCATTTTCTTTCCCTTGTCCATACCCGCAGCCCTAGCCCGTCGCCTGCAACCTCCTCGCCAGCGCCCCACCGCCGTCGACCCCATCTCTATCACGCCCCCTGCAACACCAGTAAGCCCTCTCTCCCCTTCCTCCTTCCATTTTCCCTCCGGTTTATCCCTCGGCCGTGCTTTAACTTTTCCGGTTGTTTTGTCGCTGTTCGCCGGAATCCGGCCATGCCGGTGGCATTTCCTGACGATCCAGCAGAGTGCTCTGACCCGTGAGGTCCCTTGGTTCGTCGTTTGGGTTCAATCCGTGAACCGTGCGTCCGTCGCATGTTTCCCCGCCGACGTTACGTTCCGTTTTTCCCGGTTCGCGACCTGTCGAGGCAAGTATCACTTGCTACATGCTATACTATATATTTATATATGATTGACATATTAAACCTGTAAAACTTAACTTGGTATAGTCGTTTCTCATTTGGTTGCAATATGACATATATCATTTTACAGTTAACATAAAATCTACAGTTTGCTAGTTTAAACCTAATAACCAAGTTTATTCGTTAATCACATTTTACTGTTTAATAGATGGTAACACTTACCCATGTAGTTCTATCACATTCGGACATTCGTATTCAAGGGCTTGATATAACTGTATTGCATCATCATTTAAACTATTGCACAGCTAAGGGTGCTCAAAACCTGTTAATATATTAAAACGGCTGCACTGTATTAACACACTCTTGTGATTGAATGAAACCACTTATTGTTGTTTAACTTATTGCTTACTTCCTGCTGTTAATCCCCTGTTCGATTATATCTGTTGTGAGCACACCCACGATATTGTTACATCTTGACTTGACTTGGCTGTACATATATATATATATATATATATATATATATATTAATACACCTGACATGGTACCGTATACTGTTGACTTGACCTGATGTACCATGACCCGACCTGTTACCTGATCTCGTGCCTAATGCCAACTAACCTGACATGTAGTCCTCATGGACCGTTCTTGTTGTCTATCCAGACAAACCTGTTTTTACCTGATCCTGTGTTGGCATTAGTTCTTGATTACTGAATCCCTGACCTGACATACATAACTTGGGGGTATGGGAAAATCAAAAGTGAAACCGACTTGTAACTCAACAGTTCGATACCTGTTCTGATCAGTCTTACGAGCTAGGCCAACCCCGGAGTGATGATGCTGACATCACTCACCCATCCAGCTACTTGTTATTGCCTAGAGGCACGTCTCGGATTCAGCCCCGAGAATCTTGACCGTGGTCCCGGGCACGCACGGGATACTATTAAGTTACATCGATGATTCATCAATTGATTTCAAAGACTTTAGACTAGAAAACCTAATAGAACAGTTTAGTTACCCACTGCACACTACCCTGCATTGCTTGTTTCATACTATTGCTTTATTCATGTTTATTTTTGCATTGCCTGTTACATTGTTCATATTATATTGCTTGATGACTTGACGCGCTGACGTCTGGGTTTTGCATGGCCCAGATTCTTCTACCTTGCTGCAGACTGATTAGGAGTTTTGCCGCTGTTAGACGAGCGGTGAGGTTCCTGTCGGTACGTAGTTTCACTCCAGGTGTTTCATTTATTGTATCTTTTAGCTTCCGCATATTGTTATCTCTTGACTCTTTTACTCTGGCTTATGGACATGTACTAGATAGTTAGTTTACTTTCTTGTTCTTGATATCTCTACAGCCGTAATGTGACTGTGGATGGATACTTCCTACCCACAGGTAGCATGGTTGGCTATGTCACGTGCCCAATCTTGCGTACTCTGGGAAGCGGGGCGTGACACGGGATCACCGACTGTTATATTTATATATATTTATGTATCGAGTCAGATATTAGGCGGTTTCCTTACCTTTCGATCAGCCTTTTAGTTTAGTGTTGCAGTTTACTTAAATGATAGATTAGCCTTGAGTCATACCTATTTCAAAACTAACGAATCGTGAGTATTTTAAAGGCAGACCAAGGGATTCTACGGATATTTCAAAGGACGTACATTTTCTTAAAAACCCGTAGTCCCTATTTTCTAAACACACAATTCGTATTATTTCAAATGGCAAAACTGTACGACTCATATTTAGACACATGCGGATTCGTTATCATGTATTTGATATTCAGCTCCCACATATTCTTGCTGCTCGCATTGCATTGCATGCTTATATTGTGTTTTCATATGTTAATATTGAAATCATGCTGTCAGGACACTAGCACTATTACCGATGATGCGTATGTTCCACATACACTTACTTGCCGGCTCACACACATCATCATCGGTAATTGCCATGTCACGTACACTTTAGAGAATATTAATTGATTGATATCGCCTGTTAGCTGATAGTCTTGACTTGTCATTTACTGTGCTGGTTTAGACATTGTATTCATTATTGTGATACTCCTTGCATATTTATTATTCACTGTTATGCAGTATTATGGAGTTTTATGCCGATATTCACTGTTTACTTACTATTGATAATTGGATTTCGGATTTTCATGAGATTTCCTGGATTTGGGAGAAAGCCGCAAGAACATAAATAAACTTCTCTCTCTTTTTAAAATGAAAAGTGCGGTTTTCTCATGATGTATGAGTCGTCCACCATGATGTTTTCTCGGTTATGAGATTGGATTTCGAGACCCGATTCGAGGAGTCGTATGAACCATCTGCGGGTACATGGTGGACCCGGTGAGGTACCCCGAGGCGAGAGTGATTTCATGGAGGATGATGAGCCTGGCAGGGGGCACTACCTACCGGTGATATTTTTGGACTCGTCGGTTATCCGGAGGATACCGACCGGAGTCATGAGATGGATATAGGCCAATCCGTTCTGCCGGAGCCCGTGGGCCGATCCCGAAGATGATACGGATGCCTGAGATATTAAGATTTAAGATTTGAGATTTGAGATTTGAGACACTGAGATATTGAGATTTGTTGATACAGGCCGGTCCGGATAGCCGGAGCCTGAGATATTGAGATATTAGGATTTATGTTTTTTATGTCGATGCTTGACACGGATTTCTCTGTTGATTTCATTGATGATACTCGATTTATATACATACAGAAATCCCATTAAATATAGAAAACAGTTTTCTCACTCATTTCATTACATTACATTCATACCTCATACATATGATATATTACTACCTGAGGCACTGACATGAGCACATGGGATTACACTTTGTATAGATGTTTACCCTTGCCACCTTTTCATGCTTCAGACTTATCTTTTTGAGGTTATATATATTTGATCGTATTGACCTAGGATTGTGTAATACATACGATTTCTGCTTGGTGATGTTTTCTACTCACGAGTTGGCAACTCACCCCCGTTGTGCCACAGTTTTCTTACAGGTCTTGCCGTACAGGTTTCGTTGCGGTTTTGCTAGCAGACTGCTTCCATTCCGGGTGATTACTTTGGTAGGTGGGTTCACTTGCATCATGACCACCATTGTACTTATTGTAATGTTTTGAAAATCGTTTCGTTGAAATTTCGGAAAATCGGTAAAATAAGGGGGTTTTCTGTAAAAAGTCAAAATACAAATATTTTTATTATAAAATTAAATATACATATTCTAGCTATGTAATTGCTAGTATTTGGAGTTTATTAAGCCACTGGTGAAATTTCAAATTTTCTGAAAAATTTTCCGAAATTAATTATTTTAATATTATTTTAAGCCGTCACTAATACATTTAATTAGGGAAAATTACAAATTGGAATGGGTTGATACAAATTTTATAATTCATGACACACTAAACTGACATGTAAAATATTATTTCTGAAACGAAATCGTTTGCCAAAACGGTTTAGAAAATATTGAAGAAAATAGGCTTATTTGGTGAAATTAGTGTAAATGGTTTTGGGGGTATAATATTTATCTCTTTTTTTTCCACACCCACACTCACACACCACCTTTTTCCTCCCCTCCTTGGCTGAATTTTCAGTAGCCTCATTCCCCCCCCCCATGTCCCCACTTCTTTTGATAAAAGGAAATGAATAGAATAAAGAGAGAAGGAATAGATATATGGGTATTGGTTTGACTTTGACAATTCCACACACTTTCTCCACCTCACTCTCTCTCCTCCCTCACCCCCCTTCCATTTCTGGCCAAAATCTGCAGGTCCCAACAGCAGCCCCCCCTCCCTCTTCTCCTCTCTTTTTCCATCAAAAAAATTGTCCAATATCAAAGTAAAACCTCATCGAAATTAAAATCCAACTCCTACCCATTTCTCATTTGCCTATCTAGCATGGATCTTGGTGCAAGGATTTCGAATTGGAGGTCATAATCTTAAGTTTGATCCATGGTTCATGAGGTATAAATCTTGGCCTTTTGTTTAAATTGTTGCTAAATACTTTAGTCTAGCTTAATTATAAGTTTAATTGTAGTTTAATTGAAAGATGTGGGTTTTCAAGAGAAGGATTAGATTAGGGTTTTGTTGTGGATTTGTGTTGCAATAAATTGTGCATGGTTTAGTGATGTGGATTAATATCTTAAGTTTTGTAGAAAGCTAATCTAGTTGTTAATTACAAACCATTACTTATAAAATTTCCTAATCAAGTTATTTTGCTAACTAGGGTTTTTGGAAAATTGTTAAATGCTTTAGATTAAAATATAATTATGGTTTCATGTCATCATTAATATTATAATGAGTGGTTTAATGCCTTGGACCATGCAAAATCAAGCGTAGTTATTGTTTTGTGCATTTTTAGTTGAAATTGTTAAAATTAGATAAATTGCAAAACTAGAATTTTTATTTTTATAAGAATTGATGATATTAAATTCTTGAAATGGGTTGTATGACTTATTTGAGATGTTTAATGAGTATTATAGCCGCTAGATTTACTTAAACGTCGAGTTTTGAACTAAAACGGGTAATTTTGGCTTGCTAGATTTTCGGAAAAATGGCTTTTAAAGTGAATTTGGGGTTTTTGTGAATTTTAACCTATTTTATATTATAATTAGTGTTCGTGAATGCGCAAATGAGTGTGTTTGGGTTTTTCTCGATAGTTTGACGTCTGTACATTGATATCGAAGGTTGGTTTAGCTATTCGTGCATGCGTAGGCGATAGGTTTTGACCTATGCGTGATACGTGTGCCAATTTGATTTTCGTATGCTGTTTCGATTTCGAATTTGGTTTTTAATGCGATACGGTGCGTTATGACATGTAGGTACCCCATGTGGACTTCGAGACGACAAGCAAGCGCGTGGCGACGTCGGCACTGGCGAGCGAGGACCAGGTGAGTAGATTTATATCTACGGGAAGAAGTCGGGTGGATGGCGTATAGCACCCCCGCAGTTCGTGGTGATGTATACGAATACGTATACACACATATATATTGATTATATTGTTGAATTTATTGATAATAAAGATAGATTTTAGGTGTGATTGGATAGGTTTAGTGTTGTGAGACCCTAGAGTAGAGGTTGCACCACATTTACACACACACACCCATACTTGCATACATTCTTCTTTCATATGTGCTTATATGGGATTCTTTATAGTTATGTGTTCACATGGGTATGGAACTATGTGTTCATATACTGGATTTAAGGATGATACTTGGGATTGAGAAGAGTCGATGAGATTTGATTTGAGATTATGATATCGGTGATATGGCAGGATTCGTACTTGAGATACTTCCTGATGTTTAAAGCAGATCTTTGGACGACGATACATGTGAATAGCGTTATACATTGAATGGTTGACATGTGATCGTGACATGAGATAAGATATGTTAAGACATTCATAATAGGTCGCATTAGGCGATGTATACCTTTTTATGACGATATATGATGATGATATCGGTTTGTATGAGGCTGTAGATCAGCAGTCAGATCACGATTAGATTGATGATATTAGTATTGTACTAGACGTAGATCAGTACTCCGGATTATGATCTTTGATAAAGAGGATAAAAAATGATTAATTTGATAAATGTGATACTGACCTGTACCCAGATTTGGGGATGCCGTACGACGGATTTACGTACGAGTTATATATTGATGTTTGATCCGCACTCTTGACTTGGGAATATTTGATTATAGATATGGTATCGGATGTAATATTATCGAGGCGGGATCACCGACTAGTATGTATATATATGTATCGACTCAGATGTTAGGCGGTTTCCTTACCTTTAGTTTAGCTTGACAGCTTAGCCCTATAGTTTAATATAATGGTTAGCCCATATTAATTATCGTTGTGTCTAGTATTCAGCTCCCACTCATTATTATTGTTCACTCCGCATCGCCTGCTTACATTATGATTCATATTCTATTGTTGATATCATGTTGTTAGGACACCGGCACCATTACCGATGACGCGTATGTACCACGTACACTTACTTGCCGGCTCACACACATCTTCATCGGTAATTGCCATGTCACGAACACTTTAGAAAATACTATTTCATTTGACATAGGTTGTTAGCTAATAGTTTAGACATGATATTAGTATACTTGCCTTTATGCCAGTTTAGACATTGTAGTTATTATTTGCTACTTCATGCATGTTATTATTCATTGTTATGCTGCATTCATGGATTCTCATGCATATATTCACTATTTTACGCGCTATTGAGGTTTTGGATTCGGATTTTCATGAGATTTTCTGGATTTGGGGAAAGACCGCAAAACTTATACAAACTTCTTCTCTCTCTTTTTAAATGAAAAGCGCGGTTTTCCCATGATGTATGAGTCGTCCACCATGAGTTTGCTGATGGATTTCGAGACCCGAGTTCGAGGAGTGGAGGAACAGTTACGGGTACATGGTGGACCCGGTGCGGTATCCCGGGGCAAGAGGATCGCAGATGATGGCGTTGAGCCTGGCAGGGGAGCACTACCGACCGGTGATTTTACCCGACGCGTCGGATATCCGGAGGATACCGTCGTGGTCTTGAGATGGATGGTAGGGGCCGGTCTGAACTGATGGCGCCCTAGATATTGAGATTGAGAAATTGAGATTTCGAGATATTGAGGTACTGAGATTTGATGATACAGGCCAGTCCGGATAGCCGGAGCCTGAGATTTTGAGACATTGAGATTTATGTTTTGTGTCGATGCTAGACACTGTTTATGCTGATTTCATTTATGATACCTCATTTTAAAAAGTACAAAGGAAATCTCACTAAATTATGAAAGCAGTTGCTTTAGTACATGTATTCTGTTTTCATGCATTCATGCCTCATCCATATGATATATTGCTACCTGAGGCACTGACACGGCACATGGGATTACACTTGAGTTAAATATTTACCCTAGACATTGTTATAGGCTGCATATTATATATTGAGGATATATTATGATCGTTGAACTAGGATTGCGTTGTTCATGCGGTTTCTGTTCGCAGATGTTTTTCTACTCACGAGTTGGCAACTCACCCCCGTTGTGCCACAGTTCTTGCAGGTTTTGCCGTACAGGTTTCATTACGGCTTTGCTGGCACTGCTTCTTTCGGGTGACTTGCTAGTAGGTGGGTTTATTGGTATCGTACCCATCATATTACCTTGTATAATATTATTCAGTTGTATCTAGTAAATTCCATCAACCAAACATGTATTTATTTTTGAGATAGAGACCAGTGATGTTATTCTTTCGACCTTAGAGTCGCGCGTTATATTTCTGTGGATTTCTTGTTGTTTTGAGTTTCCTTTTGAGTTTTGATCATCGCCCTTGGCGTTGTATATTATATTGCTTGTATGGTTGTGACCGTCGATTGACGAAAAGCTAGCTCCCGCTTGGGGATGCCTTTTATTGATTTCGTATATTATTCATGTTGTATCCTGTTTGGGGGCCAGTATTTACAAAGGAGACTCTGCCGAAATTTTCAGGAAATAATTGATGTTTTTAAAAACACATAATTCGGCTTATGCTATTAAAACTACATGATTTAAATTAGTTTTCCTTCACTCTACCACTTTTCTTGGCTTGGATTTCTGGGTTTTCGGCTTACTTAGATTACGTATGCCTCGAGACGTTTCGTAGTTTAGACTGTATAAATCCAATAACCGGATACCAGTAACCGGATACCAAAGCCGAAGTAAGCCGAAAACTTTAGACTGTATAAATCCAATAACCGGATACCAGTAACTGGCTTAAACCAAAGCCGACTGGTAAAAACTGTCCGAAAGTCGTACGCGCGTAAACGCACGTATGCGTCCAAACCCTTTGTCGCAAAACCATGCGACCTCTATATCGTTTCGCCTGGAGTAGGAAACTCTCTGTGTGGGACTCTAGAGACTCGACTACTACGCTGGCAGTGGGTTTAACCACAGACCGCAAGCGGCACTAGCTGTACGTAACGGTCCCCAGGTAGTTGTCGATAAGAAGGCCGATGAGGAAACCCATCCGAACTCCTACTGAGTCTGATGTGACAATCTCCATACAGTCCGGTCCGTTCGTCCAAGACTATCGCATATCGGGCCTAGGGAGGCGGCAAGCGTCAGTCCCCTAATAGCGGTATAAGTCGTGTCGGAGCGAAGCTCATTACACCCTGATAAACTACTGGAACCTACCAGCAAATCTCGCTTGCCCTGGCCAGGGACTTTGCGTAATGGCTCTCTGACACAGCACGATATCTACTCCCAATACCGGGAGGGACGAATCCTGTCTAACCGCCACTGCCTCCAAGTGCTCGGGACTGCACCCAACTGCTACCTGTTTGCACGACTCATTTGAGCCGGGTAGGGTAGCAATCTAAGAACAGTGGGACACACTCGAGGCAAAGTAGCAGTGTCAAGTCTGCGGACTATGCTGTACTCATGTCACCTGGGAACTGCTCACTGACGACTGGTATCAAACCAACCAACAGTTCCCTGTGAGTCCTGTCCGGTGTACCCGTAACCTAACGAGCACCTGCATACTATCTCCAGTACGACGTACTGACGGCTGTGGGACAGACCATCTCCCCAACTGGGATGAGAAGCGTACACACCAGTCTACTCCGGAGTATCGATGCTCTGTCTCGATAATCCAATGACCAGGGACCTGAATAAGGATGTGCTTGTAGACTACCCAGCCCCCACTAGTGTGACTGCCATCACAATGCTGGTAGACAAGCAAGATCCTAAGAGCTCTATCAATACGTACACTTACATATTAAGATAGAAAAACCAAGTAGCATACTACCATATTTAGCAAGACTGTTATATACATGTGAATATCCCAAGCTTCCATTAAGTAATATACAGGCTAGTATGATACAGTAATGGCCTTCTAGGGCATAAACACTAACAATCTCCCACTTGCACTAGGGCCATGTACTGGCATATCGTAGACCGATGATCTCGAGTAGCCTCTCGAACTGAATCTGAGGTAGGGCCTTCGTGAATGGATCAACAATGTTCTCTTCAGTAGCAACTCTCCGAACCTCGATCTCCTGACGATCAATGATCTCCCTGATCAGGTGATACCGCCTTAAGATGTGTCTGGACTTCTGATGGGACCTTGGTTCCTTCGCTAAAGCTATAGCTCCGTTGTTGTCGCAATACAGAGGTATTGGATCAACTATGGTAGGAACCACCTGAAGTTCTGTTAGGAACTTCTTCCTCCAGACTGCTTCTTTTGCGGCATCGCAAGCAGCTATATACTCCGCTTCCATCGTCGAGTCAGCAACGGTGTCCTGCTTGGAGCTCTTCCAGCACACCGCCCCTCCATTGAGGGTAAAGACATAACCCGACATGGACTTGGAATCGTCCTTATCACTCTGGAAGCCGGAATCAGCAAAGGCCTCCAACCTGAGGTCTTTTGCGCCGTAAACCAAGAACATCTCCTTAGTCCTCCTCAGGTACTTGAGAATGTTCTTTACTGCTATCCAGTGCTTCTCCCCTGGGTCTGACTGATACCGGCTTACCACGCTTAGTGCGTAAGCTACATCTGGTCTGGTGCACAATATCGCATACATTATAGAGCCTACCGCAGAAGCGTAGGGTATAATAGACATGCGTTCCCTTTCCAAATCAGTCTTGGGAGACATCTCTTTGGAGAGGGTGATTCCGTGACAAGCTGGTAGATTACCGCGCTTAGAATCTTCCATACTGAATCTTTTCAGTACAGTGTCGATATACCTGGACTGCGAAAGTCCCAACATCCTCTTGGATCTATCACGATAGATCCGGATCCCCAGAATGTAAGAGGCATCACCCAGGTCTTTCATGGAGAACCTGTGTAACAAGAATCCTTTGACAGATTGTAGCATAGGAATGTCATTTCCTATCAATAGAATGTCATCCACGTACAAGACGAGAAATACGACACTTCTGGCTACAGCTTTACTATATATGCACGGTTCATCTGGATTTTTGATAAAGTCATATTCTTTGACTGTCCCATCAAAATAGATGTTCCAACTCCGCGATGCCTGCTTTAGTCCATAAATAGACTTAAGCAGCTTGCATACTTTCCCGCTGCTCCCACTCTGATTGAAACCCTCTGGCTGATCCATATAGACGCTCTCTTCTAAATTTCCATTCAGAAAAGCCGTCTTTACGTCCATCTGCCAGATTTCATAATCATAGAAGGCAGCAATAGCAAGAAGGACCCGAATGGATTTGAGCATAGCCACTGGAGAAAAAGTTTCGTCATAGTCCAAACCAGGTCTTTGACGAAAACCCTTTGCAACAAGTCTAGCCTTATAGATTTCCACCTGTCCATCTACACCAATCTTCTTCTTGAAGATCCATTTGCATCCTATGGGTTTTACCCCATCTGGAGCAAAGTCCAAAGTCCATACTTTGTTGGTGTACATGAACTCCATTTCGGTCCGCATTGCATCTAGCCATCGTACTGAGTCGCCGCTCTGGATGGCCTGCTGGAAGTCAGTAGGTTCATCATCATCTATGATGCAATCCTCTCTATCCCCATCTATGAGAAAACCGTAGTATCTCTCAGGCGGATGAGACGGCCTACTACTCCTGCGGAGGGGTGCGGGAATGTTCTGTTCTTCTTGAACCTCTGGTTCTACCAAACTTTCAGCAGCAGTTTGTGGTTCTGGAATTTCTTCCAGTTCTATTTCGCTCCCACTTATTTCCTTTTCTAAAAACTGATATTCTAGAAAATGGGCATTACGAGAAACAAACACCTTTTGTTCCTCTGCGTAATAGAATAGATACCCCTTGGAGTTCTTTGGATATCCCACAAACTGACACTTTACTGATCGTGCCTCGAGCTTGTCCACATGCTGCTTTTTAACAAAAGCTGGACATCCCCATATTTTTAGATACTGAAGATAGTGTTTCTTCCCACTCCACATCTGATATGGTGTGGTAGGCACAGTCTTGGTAGGAACCATATTCAAAAGATATGCTGCTGATTCTAGCGCATAACCCCAGAAAGATCGCAGTAACTCAGCATTACTCATCATGGATCGTACCATATCCAATAGGGTTCGATTCCGTCTCTCCGATACACCGTTATGCTGTGGAGTGTATGGAGGAGTAAGCTGAGAGAGAATTCCTTTCTCTTTTAGGTAACCTAGGAACTCGGCACTTAAGTATTCTCCACCTCGATCGGATCTTAGCGTCTTAATACTTTTGCCGGTTTGGTTTTCTACTTCATTCTTATACTCTTGGAATTTCTCAAAAGCCTCGGATTTATGTTTCATCAGATAAATGAATCCGTATCTTGAGTAATCATCCGTGAAAGTAATGAAATAGGAAAAACCACCTCTCGCATGTGTAGACATTGGACCGCATACATCACTGTGTATGAGTCCTAAGAGCTCGCTCGCTCTTACTCCTTGTCCAGTAAATGGAGTCTTTGTCATCTTTCCTTTGAGACAAGATTGACAAGTGTCATAAGTTTGATATTCGAACGAGTCCAAATATCCTTCTCTATGCAACTTAGTCAACCTTCTCTCATTGATGTGACCCAGTCTACAATGCCATAAGAAACCTTTATTTAAATCTGGAGACTTTCTTTTTAGTGTGTTCTGGACATTGAAAATTTGGAGTTGGTTTAAAACATATATGCCGTTATTTAGAGTACCGGACCCAATCAAACCATGATTAAGGTGGATGTTAACAACATCTCTTACAAACGTGAAATCATAACCTTTATTTGATAACAAAGAAACTGATATGATATTACACGTTAAGCTTGGTACAAAATAACAATTATGTAAAACCAAAATGTGTCCACTCGTCAATCCTAGGTGATAATCCCCGACGGACGCAGCTCCTACGCTAGCTCCGTTAGCAACCCTAAGGATCATATCACCTTCCTTCAGCACTCTACGGTTTCTCAGTGCCTGCAATGAATTGCAAATATGAGATCCTGATCCGGTATCCAATACCCAGGAAGTAGAGTTGATCGACAGACAATTCTCAATTACAAACACACCTGAAGTCGAAGCCACAGCTTGCTTCGGTTCCTGGTTCTTGGCGTTCCACGCCTTGCAATCCTTCTTCCAGTGCCCTTTCCTGTGACAATGGAAGCACTCATCCAGGCCCACTACCGGTACCGCAAACTTTTTCTTTCCCTTCTTTCCCACCTTACTAACACCTCCTCTAGGTTTGGGTGCGGCCTTCTTCTTCCTTCCTTTGGCCCTAGCCTTGGACCCGGAAGAAGATGCACCGCCAACAAACATAGCGGGTATTTCCCTTGCCTTCTGCAAGGTGCCCTCTGCACTCCTTAACATGTTCAGGAGTTCCGCAAGTTCAACTTCTTTTCCTTGAAGATTGAAGTTGAGGATAAACTGGGCGTAGGTGGGAGGAAGGGACTGGAGAATAAGGTCTATATACAGCTCATTATCCAAAGTCGTCCCAAGGTCTGCGAGCTCTTCAATATAGCCGATCATCTTTAGGACATGTTCTCCTACCGATGACCCGACAGCCAACCTCGCTCGAAACAAGTTCTTAGAGGTCTCGTATCTTGCTATACGAGATTGCTCTCCATAAAGTTCCTTTGTATGGAGAAATATGCCATCTAGGGACATATCCTCGTGTCTCCTCTGATGTTCATTGTTCATTGAGGCAAGCACGATGCACTTGGCTCTCGCGCAATCTAAATCCCAGGTTTTGCGGATTTCCTTATCCGCATTGCTGGATTTGGGACCAGGGACAGCAGGTGCCGTAGCGGTGAGGACGTACCCCAGTTTGTCATAGGTCAAAGCCATTTTGACATTCCGCAGCCAATCTTTATAGTTTGGCCCTGTCAGTATATTTTTCTCTAAAAGTAACTTAAGTCCAGTCATTTTCAGGGTCGCTGCAATTAGGAGAGAGAGAAGAAAACTCTTTAGCATGATGCTCTTGCAAGTTTAGAGTGGTTTTTAGTTTATCTAAACTGGATGGCTCCCACTGTTTTTCGAATCCTTCCTCAAACCATAAAAGAAGAATTAGCGAGGACTATTCTCACCGTACAATACTTGCTTAACCGTTCAGCCAGGCCAGTGTCGATACTTCGAGGGAGGTTTTCCAACACTTTCGCGAAGTTCCTTAATTAAATAACCTCTTTTCTCTGGGGGCGTAACCCCGCTGACACCTTTCTGGACACCTACTAGGTTTATAGCATTGATCGTTAAGTGACGAATATCCTGATAAGTAGCATATACTCACAGTAGGATCGGGATCCAAATATCATCGTATGATAATGTTGAAGGAATCCTACCAACATTCATCAAACTCCAAATGGTATGCATCTCTTTGCAAATTTCAGTTTCTTTAGAAATTCCCGATATAAGTTTTTGCCCCATGCTCTTATGACCTTGGCGTTGGTCAAAATATCATAAGTCACATGTCAAGTTCTGCCCATCATTATCTTGTTAATTTGAACCCATCCGTACATATCCTTGACGTTGGCCAAAATGATCATACGACTGTCCCAAACTAACTCATCTATCTATGCAACAAATGAATACCCAGCAGCTACCAAACACTATGCCTTGGCGTTGGTCAAAATACATAGCTTGAATACTACTGAATACCCAGATGAAATGACGGAGGGCTACGACTGGTTTTGGCGAAACCGTGAACGTAGTGAACTTGATATAACCGAAGGAACCTGATAGCTTTTTTAAAAGGAGTGGTTAAAGCTCCGCATTTAAAAATATCTGTTTTTAAAATTAACCGAGTGGTTTCTTTTAAACTGTTCCAACGATTTAAACTTTGGTTTGTTTTTCTTTGCATTATAGATAATGCATCCCATCATTAACCTATCATTGCAGAAAACAACGAAAATACAACGTCCTCTTATGCCATCCGCATTCGCCACGGGGTCCCGTCATCACCCGTTAGGTTACTTAACTAACGACAGAGCGGGGGCTGGGCTAGCGCGGGTGTAAAACATAAGTGACGTCTAAATAGCTATCATATATAGATATTTTACATTCGTCTGACGCAATGATATACATTCCAAAACACAGATAAACAATATTGGATTTGCAAGCAATCTGTATTTCTTTTGAGCCTGCAAGAAAAGACAGATTACACAGTTGTGAGAATAGCCGTTACCCCACCCTCGACCCCTACGGGTACGGCAAACTACCCGCCCGGCAGTTTGTGTACCCCACCTTGGGTCAGTCCTAGAAGCAAAAACAGTAAAATGAAATAATACAACGGTGGCTACAACCGCAACCTGGATGTGCCCCGCAAAAATAATATTACAACAAATTACATTTACAACAAATTAATTAAACAATAACCCATTGCTAAACCCCGGCTATACACCACAACAGTCCAATACAGTTCATATGCACAAACAGATATAACCATTACAGAAATGTGCAACCCCCTGCCAACCGACATACTAGCAGTTAGGGGAGGTTTACGAACACATTTATCAATCACAGATATAATCCAACATGCAAATTCTGTACAATTTCGATCGATTAAATATCTTTAATATTGCTCCAAAAACTGCTCTGTAAACTGGAAACCTGAGCAAAATTAAAATATTCCAGAAAACCCCAAATACCAGAGAGGACCCACACATGAAAGATGAGTCCATGACTCGGCAACTCGGCCGCGGAACCGCGGCGGATCGGTGGGATCCGCCGCGCTTCCGCGGCGCTTTAGCCGATTCATGGGCTCAAATTTCATGGGTGTTCTTCTGGACCCTTTTCAAGCTTTCTGAGCAACCCTGAAAAATTTTTGGACTTCATTTAAATTTCGACAGAAACTTGACATTTTTAGGGTTTTCCGGCTTCGTTTTTCCGTTCGAAATTCATACAAATTTGCAATAAAGTTATTTATTGTTTAGCGAGGCTCTGATACCACTGTAAGTCGATGTACTACACCCAAGAACTTGTGGGGAGGCGGAAATTTCAAAAACGATCTTGTTTAGTGAACGAACATCGACTAACCGCTTGAATCGAAGCTAAACTATAAATAACCAAACACAAAGTGTTTCTAAACTACTGTGTTTAGGGATTATACCTAATGAACCAACTCCTTCGTCTTTACGATCTCCTTGTCCTCCTCGGCCTTCTCTAGGTAGTAGACGATCCACCCGAGAGCAAAACTCCAAGCTAAACCTCTAAACTTGAGGCAACTAACCTTCTTGGATTGCTAATCAAAGAAGCTAGGATGAAATAGAGTGATGGTTATGGATTGATTAGTCTTACTAACCCTTGTACTCAACTCATGAGAAGGGAGGATTAGTCTTTGAAGATGGAGAGCTTGAGGAGAGAGAAGGTGAGAATGAATATCAAATGAGAATAGTAAATCTATCATAATAAATATGAAGCATTCTTATTTATGAGAAAAAGAATAATGCATAATGAATAAGCATGCTTCACAAATATCTAATGGTGATTCATTGTCATGACTCACTAAGCATTTATCATGCATTAATGGTATGCATGAATCACCCTCATGACTCACTAAACTCATTTAATGCAAATGACACATAACCCTCCTTAGTCACCATCTTCTAGAAGCTTCTCGAGTAATTACGAGAACGCCCCTCCGATCCGTAAAAATACGGAAAAACTTTAGACTGTATAAATCCAATAACCGGATACCAGTAACTGGCTTAAACCAAAGCCGACTGGTAAAAACTGTCCGAAAGTCGTACGCGCGTAAACGCACGTATGCGTCCGAACCCTTTGTCGCAAAACCATGCGACCTCTATATCGTTTCGCCTGGAGTAGGAAACTATCTGTGTGGGACTCTAGAGACTCGACTACTATGCTGGCAGTGGGTTTAACCACAGAACGCAAGCGGCACTAGCTGTACGTAATGGTCCCCAGGTAGTTGTCGATAAGAAGGCCGATGAGGAAACCCATCCGAACTCCTACTGAGTCTGATGTGAAAATCTCCATACAGTCCGGTCCGTTCGTCCAAGACTATCGCATATCGGGCCTAGGGGGGCGGCAAGCGTCAGTCCCCTAATAGCGATATAAGTCGTGTCGGAGCGAAGCCCATTACACCCTGAGAAACTACTGGAACCTACCAGCAAATCTCGCTTGCCCTGGCCAAGGACTTTGCGTAATGGCTCTCTGACACAGCACGATATCTACTCCCAATACCGGGAGGGACGAATCCTGTCTAACCGCCACTGCCTCCAAGTGCTCGGGACTGCACCCAACTGGTACCTGTTTGCACGACTCCTTTGAGCCGTGGTAGGGTAGCAATCTAAGAACAGTGGGACACACTCGAGGCGAAGTAGCAGTGTCAAGTCTGCGGACTATGCTGTACTCATGTCACCTGGGAACTGCTCACTGACGACTGGTATCAAACCAACCAACAGTTCCCTGTGAGTCCTGTCCGGTGTACCCGTAACCTAACGAGCACCTGCATACTATCTCCAGTACGACGTACTGACGGCTGTGGGATAGACCATCTCCCCAACTGGGATGAGAAGCGTACACACCAGTCTACTCCGGAGTATCGATGCTCTGTCTCGATAATCCAATGACCAGGGACCTGAATAAGGATGTGCTTGTAGACTACCCAGCCCCCACTAGTGTGACTGCCATCACAACGCTGGTAGACAAGCAAGATCCTAAGAGCTCTATCAATACGTACACTTACATATTAAGATAGAAAAACCCAAGTAGCATACTACCATGTTTAGCAAGACTGTTATATACATGTGAATATCCCAAGCTTCCATTAAGTAATATACAAGCTAGTATGATACAGTAATGGCCTTCTAGGGCATAAACACTAACAAGTTTTAATTAGTATTCATCATGGCTACCAATTTGATCGATTCCTACAAGCTATTCTACAAATCTTGATAACTAATTGATTGGGACATCTTCTTGATTATTCTTCCCTATTCTTGAATATTTTCCTGATTTTGTTGAAATGACAACTCAATTAAATCTCGAATCTCTTTCTTGAATATTTTCTTTTATATTTTCTTTTCGACTCATCTAAAACAAGATCGATCAAAACACACAGCTCAGTGGACGATCCGTATTCATTAACGCGCTACATCGACACCGTTAATTGATTGCGGTATAAATTTCTTTGGTTGTGATAAAACTTTTCAATACACACGAAGATGATCAATCAAATGGCGCCGTTACCGGGAATGTGTGCTATTTTGTTCGTTTTTGTTATTTGAGTTGAAAAATTATTATTCCATCAAATTTTCATCCAAGATTCACTTCAAGTGCTTAACGATTAGTGTTTGAATTTTTGCGAGGGAATCTGGAATTATTTCAGCAGTGAGATCAAGATTCAGAGAAGTTCTACAGATTCCAGAGGAGTACAAAAAGCTACAGGAACAAGTTGAAACCCTAATCCATCCTTTCCACCACGAATCCGCGGCCAATGAGGTGTTTTTGCGGCGGTTCCGCCGCCGTTTAGGCGTTTCACTTTTCCCAACTTCTGTGGTATAATCTCTGTTCTCTCCTCTTCTCTCTGATCTTGTCCAATAACAATTTTCTGCAGGATTCTTTGCAAAATTCGCAGCGCTTAAAAAAATTCGTGTTGCGATTCTTGAAATTGGTTGTTTTGTGCATATTTTAATACGGAAATTAAGGGGCAAAGACCAAATTCAGATTAGATAGGGATTTCATTACCCTTCCTAAGCCCCAAAAAAATCACAAAACTAGCATCCGCATCACCCTCATTAATTAAAAATATATAAACAAGACTCTAAGGACCGTCGCGCTCAATTAGGACAGAAGGAGGTTGTGGGTAATCAATTGCTTATCCGCATTTCTTTTGTGGTGTCTAAGACAAGTGTGTCTAAGGCAAGTGGTTACTTAATTAGGCCCGCTACTTACGTAGCGGATAACCTCCCACTTACCTAGCACTTACCTGGCCACAGGAGGGATAAAGAGGCAGTAGAGGATTTATCCTGCGATTTGTCTTCTGGAAGTCTAGGAGCGGTCTAGAGACTTGACCTAGGTGACCATTAGATATAGGGTTGCTTGTGCATGTTTGTGTGAATTTTCATAAATCCGTCCTTTTTCAAAACAAACCAATTATTTTCTCCCCTTTTTACCTTTTCCCCCTCTTCTCTTCTTATAATGGGTGACCCACACAGATGAACTCTTGCCGAGCTTTGCTGTCCACAACAAGATATTTCTTGTTTTCATAATCGCTTCGGTATACCATCCGACTCTCCCATGTCCTTAAGAGATCGGACAGCGCAAGCGGATAGAAACAGTTGGCCACCTCAATACAGGTCTTATCAACCGTATCCTAATTCTACATCTGTTTCAGTTGATACTCCGAGTGAGGAAGCCCCCAGACGCATGTCCATTGCTGAGCATATAGCTAGGGCTAAAGGCCAGAGTTTCAATCTAGACCAATATCAACCATCACCTTCACTTTCTAAAGAAGAATTTCATAATCGGTTTGTGGCATGTATGATGTCCAATAGCCAACCGACCAACCAATATCAATATTCTTCTTATCATAATGTTGATCCTACTCCTGCCCAATTTTCGCAATCATTCAATTCCTATCAATCCGATCCGACTTTTCTACCTTCTCTAAACAGTCCTTCTAATCAGTCATTTGGGAGTTTTAATTGTCCACAAGAATTTCAATCTTATACTAAAACTCCTTATCAACCCAAGTTTAGTCTTTAGCGGACATTAGAAGAAGGTATAGTGATGTTGAACCGCATCAGAGAGGAATGGAAGGGAAGCATGGCTAAATATGAAGGAGCAACTAGTTCCTAACCAGCTAAAAAAATTTCAATGTCTAATATGGCCATAGGACAAAGTGAGAATTTGGATAGTGAGAGAGAACTATACACCTTTCCTAATCAAACCTTCCCTTTCCAAACTGAAATCCACAACTCCAGTTTCACAGATTCATCGAGTACACCAATTGATTCACCAATTGATAAGTTGTGTGACTTTGAAGTGTTTGATTTACCCTACTGTGAAGGGTCCATTTCGAGTGAAACCATGCCAAATCCTTATGATCTCTACACCTCCACTCTCGAACCAAAATTGATTGAAAACCATACTTTTAATGAGGTGTTTGAGAATTTTAACCTTCACTTGAATGGGGTGATTGACGTTGGGGATATATTGATTGATGAACCCGAAATTTTGGATGAGTTTGTCCCACCAATTCATCAGATCCTTTCACTTCCTTGTGGTCATCATCTTGAGCCTTTAATTCTTCCCGAACCCCAAATGTGTCTTGAAGTTGATGATAATCGTATAACCGAAGATCAGACCGAAATTCAGCCTCTATCTCCCACATCTGGTTTAGCGATACTCGACACATCAATAGGTTTACCCATTTCATCTTCCACTCTCTCAGGTTCTTCTTCTATTCTTCCTATAATTTCAGTGAGTGTTGATGAATCACAATCCAATAATTCAAGTTCGATAATACCAGAAAGTCAACTTGATTTGGATACTTTTGAAAATGAGGTAGATGAGTTTTTCGAGTCTCCTACCTCCATAATTTTTGAAAAATCAAGTATGATAAATTCTGGAACAAAACTTAATTACAGCAAAATGTTCAATCATACCATTGATGAAAGTTTTGAAGAACTTTTTGCTGACGAACTTGCATTCCTAAACAACACGGATTTTATGATTAATCAACCTCCACCTATAGAAGTTGAACCGCCACCACTCCTTCTCTTACGATACGAGAATGCAAATGTTCTGCTCATTTCTAATCATTCACATTCTCGCTGCTGTTCATCATTATTCTTTCATTTCTATAATTTAAGACTCAAACCCTTTCCTTCATACCACTTATCTCTTCCCCATTTCTTCCTGACTCTATACAACATGTTTTTCCACCGACCTATACGTTATACTGATAAAATCTTTGAATGGTTGGTATTAATTTTTGGTCTTTGTAAAGCCTTATTTTGACCAAATTACTTTACCCCCTCTTAAAATGCTTAACATTGTTTAACTCAATTTGGGGGGGGGGGGTTTATATTTTTGGCTCTTGAAAATAAAAGTTGTCCTCAATATTGTGAGCCAAAAATAAGTTTGGGGGAGGATTTTCACGATCATATTTATTGCCCCTATTAATAAATTTCCTCCCAATCCTACAGGTATTCGAGCTTTAACGGATGACAACAGTGAGGACACTGTTGAAAACAAGTTTGGGGGAGCTTTGTGCTTATTTACGCATCACTTTGCATCATACTTTGCATAAGCACAAAACATAAATATACATATATATATATATTTCTTTTATAATAAAAGATTAGATAGTGAAAAATTACATCCAAAATATTAGAAAAATTTAAGAAAACCAAGGAAGTTAGAAGTTTTCTTAAACGAAACTAGTAATAAGTAGTTATGAGCCATTGTCCCAAGGGTTAATAAGATGAAAGAAGTCACTAATCTGAGGATAAAAATAAGTCTGAAAAATAGTTTCTATTCTGGAAGCCAAACATTTGAATGTTGATACCCTACTATACGCACTTACACACGTCTTGAAACTCGGGATAGTAGAGGATACCTTGAAATGCTCTTGTCTGAAAGCCAAAGTACAGAAATAATAATGAGAATAAAATATAAAATGGTGTAGAAAAATGAACACTGGTTTTGTTATCACCAAGGCAGCAATAAAAAATATAGTAAGGGTGCTTCATCACCTAGTGCCTTAGACCAACTGGTTTGGAAGTCACTGCTAAGCCTCAGGTGTTGCAAGACGAGGAAAATATTAAATACACCTAATCAGCAAGCATGTTGAGTAATCGGTTGGTTAGTACCTCAAGAAGTATTAACGGTCGCATGAAAAATGTGTGAGCAAATCCATCTAAATATTCATTAATTAAAAAGTACTGAGGTAGATAGACAAGAGTATGATAGCTTGAATTGAATTCTCCGAGTGTAGGGATGTTCTATACACACACGTAGGGGTATATGATCAATGTTTGGAAGAAAGGTAGGAATGAAGAATAAAGACGATATTTTATTGAGAGATAATGTGATTTCTAATATCTTTTCATAACTATTAAGATAGGGCTCATGACAACCGAAAAGCTAGTATCAGTTGGAAACTCTGATTTTCAAAGTCTTTCTTTTACAGTTCTTATCTTTATATGTAACTTTCACAGTCTTCCTTTTATTATAGGATTTTGTGGGTACATCCGCTGAAAACCCTCAGGAGATAACACTCCTCCTACTAGGGACACCTAGAGATTTAAAGGCTTGTTGCACGTGCTCGGTGCAATCGTGTTGCCTACGAAAGTGTGCTAGTTAGTTTTTCTTTTTCTTATATTTTCTCATTCTCTTGAATAAAAGATGTTTGCTCGAGACGACCAAAATTAGGTTTGGGGGAATTTGATCAGTCGAAAATATTGCTTTCTCAACACGTCAATTTCCCTACTCTTATCAATCATATAAGGGTGTTTATTGTAAATATAACACAAATTATGAATTCATCTGCAAAATATCAAATAACACGTGTTATAGTTATAATCGACATTCTAGAGGGAAATTGAGTGTTTATTACTATATGCATGATTTTGTATATCTCAACATATTTTATCAAGATTGTGTGCAGAAAATTCTTCAGGACAAAGAACTGGAATTACCAAAATGCCGATAAAGTGCAGCAAGTTAAAGACTTGAAATCTGGCAGCAACCAAGAAAGGATTATAAGATTCCAGACATCAAAAGAACATCTTAAAGCCAACAAAAGAATTACCCCTGTGAAATAATGCAGAGAAATCCTCAAATGGCCACGGATCCGCGGCCGATCCAGGCCGAGTCACCGCGGTTCCGCGGTCGTGTTGACTCGTCGGCGATCCGAACTTTTCCAGAGCCTTCCTTGTAACGGCCTAGCTTCCTCAAGACGCTCCAATTCCATGTGGCATCTTCTGGAAGGCTCTGCATAACTACCAAGCTTTGGAGGGAAGATTCATTTTGAAATTATAAAAGGGGATCTAGATCTATAATTTGGGGGGTTCAATAGTTTGTTAATTAGTGGTGAATTAGTTACACAATTGGAGCCAAAATTCAAATTCAACTTGAGTGACACAACTTGATACCAAAACCCTAACCCAAATCCATTTCCAAAGCCAAATCAAGATCATTTTGAGAAGCAAATCAAGCGAGCCATCAACGATCCTTTATTCGTGAAGCCAATCTTCATCAAGAGCGCGAGATCCACGACGATCCAAGTCTCACGGAGATCGAGCGGAGCGAACTTCGACGGATTTAGTTACCTCTTCAAAAGGAGCGATCGAAAGCAACATCTTGTAATCTCGAATTGAGAGAATGTGTAATTAGTCGTCGATTTAATAAAGGTGATAATTGTAATTCTTGCTTTCTTTACATTCTTGCGCTATGAAACTTCTTGATTCTTGATTCATTAATTTTCATGATGTGTGAGTGAAATCTCCGCTTGTAACGGAATCGAGAGAATCGGTAGATCTAATGATGATGAAATTCTTTTACTAATTTTAAGTCTTATGAAAATTGTTAACTCTAGGAAAAAGAATCATCGATGACCTAATTTGGAGCGAGATAACATTCTTGATTATTTCATTGCAAATTAGGGATCAAACGATTGATGATTTTCTTTGCAAGAGATTAGATTTGAATGGTGATCAATGAAAAGACAAGGGATGGTGAAGGAGAAACCCTAGTTTCTTCAATAGATCCCTAATCTTCATTCATCGTCATCTATCTAGCTACAATCCATCAATAGATGAAATTAGTTATAATTAGTATTCATCATGGCTACCAATTTGATCGATTCCTACAAGCTATTCTACAAATCTTGATAACTAATTGATTGGGACATCTTCTTGATTATTCTTCCCTATTCTTGAATATTTTCTTGATTTTGTTGAAATGATAACTCAATTAAATCTCGAATCTCTTTCTTGAATATTTTCTTTTATATTTTCTTTTCGACTCATCTAAAACAAGATCGATCAAAACACACATCTCAGTGGACGATCCGTATTCATTAACGTGCTACATCGACACCGTTAATTGATTGCGGTATAAATTTCTTTGGTTGTGATAAAACTTTTCCATACACACGAAGATGATCAATCAAGTGTCAACTTTGAGCTCCTACCTCTAAATTGAGGTAATTAGGGTACCTAGTGTGCTAATCTAAGTAGCCTAGATGAAGTAAAAAGTGATTATGGATTGTTTAGTCTCAAGAACCCTAGGTTTTTCAACTCATGAGACAAATTAGGGTTAAAGGAAGAAGAAGAGAGCTTGGAGGAGAGAGAGTGTTTTTTTTATAGAATGAATAAAGATGGCTAATTGTGATAACTATTAAGCAAAGATATTTTCAACAAAAATATCTCAATGCCACCTTTCCTCAATAGTAATCCATAAGTCACCAAGTAGCCATGCTTCATTTATTGTAATATAACACCTCATCCTCCACCTCATTAACCATTAAACATAAATGGTTATTAAAACAAATGAGGTGTTCTCTTCTAGAAGCACTCTTACCAAAATTACAAGAATACCCCTCACCGTATATACATATCCGTATCCGTATTCTGAAAAATACGAATACAAAGAGACGAAAACAATCCAATAATCTAATACTAGAATCTGGCTTAAACCAAAACCTACTAGCATTATCTGCCCGATCATCATCCGTGTAGCCAGTATACGTATGTGATCGAAACCCTGCCGTAAAAACATACGGCCTTTACATCGTTTCCCCCGAAGCAGAGAAACCCTCTGTGTGGGACTCTAAAGACTCAACAGTATGCTAGCAGTGGGTTTAACCACAAGCACGTCAGCGGTACTAGCTGCCCGTAACGGCTACCTAGGTATCTATCGAAAAAGAAGGCCGACGAGTGAACTCATCTGAACCCCTATTGAGCCTTCCGTGACAATATCCGTACAGTACGGTCTATTCGTCTGAGAGTATCGCAAGTAAGGTCTAGGGGGATGGAAAACGTCAGACCCCTAATAACCAAACAAGTCATGTCAGTGTGGCTCAAGACCATTCGAGAATCTACTGGTCCTCCCACCAGTAATTCTTAATCCAACCTGGCCAGGGACTTATGGTGTTGACCAACCGATCATGGCACGACATCGACTCCCTATACCGGGGGTGACAAATCCCCAACAGTCGCTCACTACCTCCATATGGCTCGGGACTATACCATGGGTGTATGAGACTCACACCATGCTTATGATAATCCTAGGGTTTTAATTTATCCAAGTAATTCACAAATTGGTGGAAATATGTCATGGCTAGAAGCTTGGAGAAGCTTGATGTGTCCATTGACTTAGTCCACTAATTTGTTTTACTTAAGATATTTATTAACCTAACCATTATCCTTAGCCATAGTTTAGTCTCTACATGAGTTAGTGTATGACACAAACTCATCCATGGTTGCTATTCTCACTTCATGAGTTTCATTCTCATCTTCACTTCATCTTCTTCTTCCTCATGAGAATGCTTTCTAGCTTTTCATACGATGAAGAGATATTGTGAAAAAAATAAATCTAAAGTGAGCAAAATTCCTACTTCATTATCCTCTACTATATTAGCCATTTAGTTTAGGGTGTTTGCTTTACTAATCTACTGTCACGACCCAAAAGTACGGAACGTGACCGGCACTTAAATTATGAAGCGTCTAGAGGCGCAACGTAATCTAAGTAAGCCGAAGCCCAGAAATCTAAACCATATAAAAGAAGAAGTAAAGGAAAGCATATAGGAAAACAAGTTTAAAAAAGAAACAAGATCAAATTTTCTCAAAAATTTCATCAGAGTCTCTTTTGTAAAAACTGGCCCCAAACGGGTACAAACAAGTATAATATATACAAACGATAAAATGGCATCCCCAAGCGAGTGCTAACTCTACGCCAACAGGCGGAAACAACCACACCAAGCACAATAATATACAACGCCAAAGGGCGAGGCTCAAAACTCAAAAGAAAACAAATCCACCAAACCATAATAATACATGCACGACTCTAAGGTCGAAATAAATAACTGGTCATTTAAACTTATCAAGTAATACAAGTTTGGTTGATGGAGCTTACTAGATACCAATGAAATAATAAAAGTACAAAGGCGGTCCTGATACAAGTGAACCAACCTACCGTGCAAATCACCCTGAATGAAAAGAGGTGCCAGCAAGCTGCCAAGGAAACCTGTACATCGAACCTGTAATAAAATTTGGCACAACGGGGGTAAGTTGCCAACTCGTGAGTAGAAGACATCTGCGAAAAGAAATCGAATGCACAACGCTGTCCTAGGTCATAATAATATACTAATATATTACTAGTCGTCTAGTAATGGCAGGGTAATAACTATGTATAAGTGCAAATGCTCCGAGCTCGTGTCAGTGCCTCAAATAGTAATATGTCATGTGAATGAGTATGTATGCACCAGGTATGTAAAACAATCAATCCTGTAATCTGGATATATCTGTATAAGAAATCTTTAACTTTTATCATGGTAAATTGGTATAGAAATCTGAAGTATCATCGATGAAATCCATGAAAATCCGTGTCAAGAATCGACACAAAACAAGTAAAACTCAAGTCTCAATACCTCATAGTCTCAATATCTCATAGTCTCAATATCTCGGGCTCCGTCAGTCCGGATCGGCCCATATCATCAAATCTCACGACAACGGTCGGTATCCTCCGGATATCCGCCGCGCCAGACATCACCGGTAGGTAGTCGTCCCCTGCCAGGCTAATCGTCTACAACTCGATCTTCTTGCCTCGGGGTACCATACCAGGCCCACCATGTACCCGAGACGGTTCATCCACTCCTCGAATCGGGTCTCGAAATCCAACAGAAAACATGAAATCTCATGGTGGACGACACATACATCACGAGAAAACCGCAACTTATATTTAAAAAGAGAGGGGGAGAGAGAGAAAAGTTTTATATATATTCTTGCGGTTTTCCCCAAAATCCAGAAATCTCATAGAAATCCAAAATCCCAAAATCATGAGTAAATATATGATAAGTGTCGGCATATGCCCCACAATACTGCATCATAACATGAAAATGTGAATGCATGAAATGTCTAAGTAATAAATGCCATGTTTAGACTAACACCTGAGAGTAATCACTATATTATATCGATCTAGTTTTTAGCTGATTCTATCAATAAAAGATAATATGTTCTAAAGTGTACGTGACATAGCAATTACCGATGATGATGTGTGTGAGCCGGCAAATAAGTGTGCATGGAATATGCGCATCATCGGTAATGGTGCTGGTGTCCTAACAGGCAGAGTTTCATACTGACTAGAAAAATATATGTATGAACATGCAACATGATGATTACGATCTGAATGTAAAGATGGATGTGTAATAACCACTCATTGTAATATTCATGCCTAACTACAACTATATAACCCGAGCCTAAACTAGTATCTATCTAGCCCTCAAGGGAACTAAACTAAAGGACTAGTCGATAAGAAATAAGGGTTCACCTAAGGTCTGAGTACATATCTCTAATAGTCGGCGATCCAGCCTCAATAGCGTTACGTACATAGTACGACTTCCTCGAATCAAGAGTGTGGATCAATCATCACATATATGTCTCGTACGGTAAAATCTATCGTACGGCATCCTAATATCGGGGTACGGGTCAAGTATCACCTACGTACAACATCGTTCGTACGATATCATCATCAATTAATGTCATGATCAAGGTACTGTACTGTAATCGAATACATCAATATATATCATTGCCAGCATAAATATACATCGTCAATTTATCCTCAGAAATTTCATGTCATATATATCATATCTTGATTAAGTCACACTCTTATCATATCGTAATCAAGTCATACTTATATGATATCATAATCAATCACCCATATATCATATCGTGATTCCGTCACAGGTTACAGTCCGGGTTCTATTTTAGAGTCTTATGTACCTCAATATCATCACCACCGATTATTGTTTATGTATACATATCCATTATCTCATTTCTAATGATCCGCTAACATCATAACACGACTGTATAACCAAGAGATCACGGCATCAAGCCCAGTTATAGTGTTTCATCCCCATGTATCATATCACATCCTTATATCACATATACATGCTGTGTATATATACACCTACATATAACCCTATATATATACACACATACACATATACACCAAATCAAGTTTCTGTGTGTGCGTGTGTGTGTATCTACCTGAAACCTACGAACCTCCTCCAAGATATTCATCCACTGGTAAGGTCTTTCTAAAATCCGTCTAGTCCAACCTAAGGTCATTACTAGGGTCCTACTCACCAAGAATCTAAGGTCACGTCTAGCTTCCTAATGACAATAAGTAATATTCCTATTCTACGTTTGCGGGGGTGCTAAACGCCATCCACCCGACTTCCCCCGTAGATATACATCTACTCACCTGGTCCTTATCTACCGAAAATGATATCGCCCTCCTCTTCTTCCTCGTCCGAAGTCCACATGGGGGGTACCTATATGCAAACATATATATAATATCGTAAACTAAATCACGGACGAAACCAAAACGACGCACGAAACGCGCACAGGTTAAAACCTATGACCCGCTCATGCAAAAGAACCAATTATCGCTCGATATCGGCGTACAAACGCCGATTGATCGAGGTAAAACATCAACAAACAACTCTTAGTTTCAAAACTCATTATTTATAATATAAAATATGGTTTAAATCATCGAAAACTTAAAATCGATCAAATCGTCCGATTTCGTAAAAACCTAGAAAACGTCAATTTACCATTTTACTTCAAAACTTGACGTTTAAATGAAATTAATGGTCATAATACTCATTAAATAGCATAACTAGATTATATAAACCATTACTATACTTTTAACACCCTAATTTGTATTAAATCGAAATTCTAGTTTGCAAACTTGCCCGATTTCGATATTTTTAAGAAAAAATTTTACAATTCCACAATTACACTTGATTTTGCACATTTCAAATTGTTAAACCCCTCCTTGAAATCATAAGGATGTGCTAAAACCCTAGCTTCATTTTTAATCCCTCATTTTAAATAAATTTTCAAAACCTAGTTTAATAAAAATAGCAATATTGTGACAATTTTAAAGTGAAAGCTAGAAATTTGTAATTAGATTATGCTTCACACTCAATTTACATATTAATCTACACATTAACACCACAATCTAATAATAAAAACCCGAATTATAATTTTATCTAACCTAATTATATGTTTTGTAAAAATCTAGTTTGCAAAAAGAACCTAATTCAAACAATTTAAATACAACAACTAGCAATTTTGCTACTAGATTAGGTTTAACATTTCCTAATATGTTAAACTACAAATTTAGATCAATACCCAAGTGTCACGACCCGAAAGAGCACGTGACTGGCCCTTGAACCATATGAAGTCTATAGGACTCCATCTGATCCAAGTAAGCCAAAAAGCCCAGAAATCTAAAACCATTTTAAAGAGTAAATAAAGAAACTAGTTTAAAGAAGTGAAGAAAACACATTTTGAAGTCAAGGTTTTTAAATAACTAAGCCGAATATACATTTTTAAATTGTAAAGTCTTTTATGAAAATTTCGGCAGAGTTTCTTTTGTAAATACTGGCCCTGAATGGGGTACAACAAGGACAACAATATATATATGCAATGATAAATGGCATCCCCAAGCGGGAGCTAGCTCTTCGTCAATCAACGGTCACAACCACACAAGCAATATAATATACAACGCCAAAAGGCGAGGATCAAACTCAAAGAAAACTCATAACAACATGAAAACCGCAATACTACTAAGTGCGACTCTAAAGTCGAATAATACAACACTAGTGTCTAAGTCTGAAATAATATACAAGTTTTGGTTGATGGAATTCTAGATACAATGAATAATACAAGTACAATGATGGTTCTTGATGCAAAAGAACCCACCTACCAAATGCAATTCACCCGCAAGGAAGCAATGTGCCAGAAATGCCGCAATGAAACCTGTAAGGCAAAACCTGCAAGAACTGTGGCACAACGGGGGTGAGTTGCCAACTCGTGAATAGAAAACATCTACAAACAGAAACCGAATGCAAGACATAATCCTAGATCAATACGATCAAATATAAACCTCCAAGAATAAGCCTGAAGCATGATAAGGTGGCAAGGTAACATCTAAACATGTATGTAGTGCCAAGTACTCAGGTAATAACATGTCATGAATGTAAGGTATGCTGCATGAAGTAAATATGATGAAGTATCAAATGAATATCAATACACATATATTAGCGTCTCATACCACTAATATTGGTGTAAGGGTATATATAACAGCGCCCTCATACCCTGTTATATATACAAATGAAGTATGATCAATGTAAATCCAGTCTGTATGTGATCAATGTCTGTAATATATGTGGATCCCGTCCACCTGTCACCCAATGACAATAAGCATCATGCATGCAAATATGAGGATATAATCAAATCATGGAAATCATCATGAAACCTGTGCCTAGCATCGGCACGTAAATCCTCATCTATCAGGCACTGTCACCAAGACTAGCCCTGATAGGTACGTATCATACACTATCTCGAAACCCGAGTGCCCAGCTTCGACCCTCGAATTGCGACGTATGCATACGTACATAGCTCCGGTCGGTATCCCCAAGATAACCGCCGAGCAAAAGGTAATATCACCGGACAGTATGGTTCCCCAGTCGGGCTCATCGGCTCATAGCACATCGACATCCCTTTCTTGCCCCGGGGTACTCCGGGCCCCACCATGTACCCTCATACGGCCTCAACGCCTCCTCGTAGGGGTATATAAATCAGAACCGATAAAACTCATGGTGGAAGCTGAAATATCATATCAAGGGTAACCGGGTTTTAAAACATTTACATAATCTCTTGAAATACCCACGGTTCCCCAAATCCAGAAATATCATGAAAACAAATATCCCAATACGCATAATCAGAAAGCATGATGTATGTGACATATAGATGAAATGCAAGTATAACAGCATATCAGGCAATCATAGAATAATGGTATTCACATACAAGGTCATATCCTGATGCAATAATACTACTGTGTAGTGACATGGCAATTATCGATGATGAAGTGTGTGAGCCGGCAAGCAGTGTACGTGGAACATATGCATCATCGATAATGGTGCTGGTATCCTAACAGCATGATGGTAATATAGCAATAAACACATGCAAAGCGATGTGAATAGCATGAATATGCGGAAATCGAATAATCAACGCAACAGTAAAGAATCTACATCCATGTGTATATGTCGTGCAATTATGCCATTTGAAATAAGACGAATAGGGGTTTTGGTAAAATAAGGGTTACGGTGTTTTTAAGAATAGATACGTCTTTTGAAAATACCCGTAGAATCCCTTTACTTATCCTTAAGATATTCCCGATTCGTTAGTTTTGAAATAGGTATGACTCGGGTCCAGTCTAATATCTACTATGCAAACTACAGATCTAAGTATCAAGTAAACCGGGAGGGGTATAGAAACCACCTAAATCTGAGTCGATATATATATATATATATATATAGTAGTCGGTGATCCCGCCTCAGTAGTATCGCGTACGATACAGTAATTCATATGACATCCTCAAGTCATGAGTACGGATCTATCATCAATATAAAGCTCGTACGGTAAATTGTCGTACGGCATCCCAATAGCCGGGTATGGGTCAGTATCACATTCCTCTCATCAAATATCAGGTATCATTATCATCATATCACATAATCTGGGGTACTGATCTAAGTCTAGTATAAATCGATACCATCTATAAAGTATGAATGCGGGGGTAAACACACATCCAAAGCCCGCAAGAATCACATGTCGTATCCCAAATACGAATCATATCAAATCACCGATCTCACGACACAATGCCCAAAACCATCGACTCATCTCCAATGTCATCCAATATCATCATCAACACAGTGTAAATATAAGGAATATGCAAGTGTGTGCGTATGGGTGTAAACCTATCCTAGGGTTCGCAACTAGGAAATATTCTAGCTTACTTCTAACCCTATCATATCTAACACATCTCAAATAATCCACGGCACTATACTATCATATATAAACACATAAGGTATACCAACTACGGACTGTGGGGGTGCTATACGCCATCCACCCGACTTCCCCCTATAGATATAATCTACTCACCTTGTGTCTTCATTTGTCGATGTCGCCTCGCGCTTGCTTCTCGTCCCGAAGTCTTCATGGGGTACCTACACATCAAAGTATCATATATGCGCATTAAAACCAAATCAAATCTAAAACGGCACACGAAACCCAAAACGATACGATAAGGGGCTTATAGGTTAGAACCTACGGGCACGCCTTCAAAACCAACATTCAATCCTCGATATCGTCGTATAAAAGCCAAATAGTCGAGGTAAAACACAAGACACAAATTCAGAATTAAAAATACGGAATACGGAAACACGAATCCAAAACAGCAACTAAGGAAATATGCTCCAGATTTCACCCTAGGTCAAATTAGACAAATCTATATATACCAGGGGTCTAATCTATGCATGTAGGGGCTACAGAACCAAAACGAGCAAGTTTGGTGCAGGTATGGCCGCAAATTGCGGCCAATGGGAATAAATTGGCGGCCTAGAAATAGAAATGGGGTCTGGGGTCTTGTGTGGTGGTTCCTGGGTGCCTGCACATCTCACTGTCCAATCAATTTTATTTTAGGATGTCTCGGGTGATAGCAGATTCCCAAATACAATCCCAGAATTGCAGTTTTTCACGACATCGTCTCATAAATCCGTATTCTGGGTTAAAGCTTCAGATTAGGGTCCAATATAACATCACACCAAGATTCTAAGGTCACAACAAGTCTTAGTTTCACTTCACAACTCAATTTTTCCTCAAACCCTAACTAGGTTATCCTCAAATCCACAAAAACACACAATATCGATATGAAACTTGAATCGAAGCTTAAGCACAAGAAATACCACTTTAATTGTGGAGGAATTACCTCATAAGACCCACATGAATTCTCAACAGCGCCAAAATGAAAACTTTCTTGGTCCATCCTATAGCTTGCAAGCTTGTGCACATTTTTTGTGAAATGAGAGTGGGGTTTTAGTGAAGTTTGTGAGATGATTTGGGGCTTGAAGAGGGGAGGATGAAGAGGGGCAGCAGCTTCAGCAGGAGATGAAGGAAGAGGGAGAGAGAAGATGAGAGGAGAAATGAAGAGATGGCTAAGTCCAAGGTCAAAGAAGGCCATACCTCTCTCTCTCACACCATGCTTCATATTTTATTCCCTTTTCCATTTTCTTTTCCTTTTCTCCAAAACCTTCTCACTAGAACAGTAACCCCAAATAACATGATAGAAAATGCACAAGTGTGAAAAAAGTGATATGTGCATGTTTTGCACAAAATTGCTAAAAAACCGATTAGCGATTTTTAATCGCGATTAACACTAAATTAGCATATAACTAATCATAAAAACTTAAAAAATGGCATAATTCTATAAATTACCCTATTTTAGAATTTTCCATAATTTTTCTAAAAAATTTTCCCATTTATTTGTATTTAATAATACCAAAATATTAAAATATTCAATAAAATAATATTAAATTATAAAAATTCCCAAAAATAATATTGTATTTTTTTTTTGAAATGTTACACCAAGAATGAAAACCCTAATTAGATCATCAACACCTCTCTTGAAAATCATAAGCAAACAAATTAAACCAAATTACATACTAAAACTTTTTAATCTAGCAAATTTAAACTACAATTAAACAACTAGATTAGGATTATACCTTACAAGTGTTCATTCCCTTGCACTAAACCTCCAAAGTGGTCTCTTTTCCCCTTTCTTTAGACCAACTAGGGTTTGAGAAGGGATGGCTTAAGTTTTTGGTTTGAATTTGTGAAGGAAAATTGTGAATTTTTGTGGATTTCGGAGGATTTTTGCAAGAATTTTGATGCAAGAAAATGGGGAAAAATGAGGGGGGGTTTCCTGCTGTGAGGCTCGGCCAGAGGGTAGAGGAGGGATTAGTGAGAGATTTGTGTAGAAATTTCCACACAAAAAGCCTTTTCCAAGCTCATTTAATGTCCATCATATCAAATTTTACATAAAAACCCCTATTTAAATTCATTTTCCAACCCATTTTACCATAAACAACTAAACTTGAAATGTTTTGCTAAAATTTTTGTTACACTTAATTTTAGTTTATAATGGTTCCTAATTATGTAATTTACCCAATTAAATTTGTATTTATCACTAATTAAATATATTTTTAAAAGCTTAAAATAATATTAAAAATAATTAATTAAGGAATTTTTTTTTAATTAACTAGAAAATTTTAAGTGACATTTTAGTGACTAATTTATAGTAATATCTTATCTAAATTTTGTATAATTAGGACTATAATGTAAAATACCTATTTTGACTTTTTACGGAAAAGACTGCTAATTTTGCCGAAAACAAGAAAATTCACTTAAACGATTTTATTTATTTAATTATTTTTAAAACGTTACAATCTTCCCCCCTTTAAGAAATTAGGTCCCCGAATTTAAATTAAGACTCCCCCCAATTACTAAAATATTCAGCCAAAACATTCAAATCGTCGGGGCTCCGAAATCATCAATACATAGCTAAAATCAACTCCGTCAAGCATAACGCAATCATCGGAGTTACAGTGAAAATAGAATATCAAAGCCCAATACGAAAATCAACATAATATAAATCAAAATTATAACTTATATATAGTGCGCATCATAGTAAAATCGGCTAAACATCTTAATAAAGAAACACGCAAAAACCTCTTTTTAAAATCGCCGTGCGATACACGTGTCACGGCATAAGTAGCGGACGTTTATTTTAAAAAATAGCTATATATATATATATATATATTATTTAACATACACGTCTCGCCTGGTTACTGAATCAAATAGTAATGATTATAAAAACAGGCTGCTCAAAACTAAAATCAATCCCAATCACATCATAAAAATATCATGTGCGTCCCGTGCGCACTGAAATTGAAACCAAATACAGATGCCATGAATACGCACAGAAACAAAACTGAGTGCAACGGGTGTGCACCAAAAACATCTGTCAAGTGCAACGGGCGTGCACGACACTAATATCAGGTGCATCTAATCTGCACAAAACCCTGATTTAGTGCATCTGGTGTGCACAAAATCGCATCAAGTGCACCAAGTGTGCGCAAGAATCTCAATCAAGTGCACATGGTGCACAAAAAACATACACCAAATATCAAAATCGAAATCACGGTACGAAAAATGCATGTAAACTATGTCGAAGCATCTATCAACATCATGTGCAACCCATGTGCACGAAATCAAATCAATATCTCAAAACGTATAAAACCAAATCGAGTGCACTGCGTATGTACAAAACAACATCAATAAAATTGATATATGAAACACGAATAGAATGTAATGAATGTACACATAAGAAATACCAATCGTAGAACAAAATCCTCAAAATACCAAAATCCAAACAACGGAAATATGAAATTCAAATCACCAAATCACAATCGTAAACACTATCGTCAAAGTGCGTCTCTTTCCTCTGATATCGACTGATTCGAACTCGTCTCCTCGTAGTGCTGACTGCGCTACAAACGACAATACTCAAATCGAGAGCCTCCCGCGAAATCTATCCCTTCACCTGATATCCGGACTACGTTAAACTTTTCGATCGATTCATCAAAATCCCAAAATTCCCCGAAAGCTCAACACTCAAGTACAGTTTAAAAATATCCGGTACATACCCCAGCATCTGCGGACCAGCCGTAGAAGGGCAAACCCAAGCCTCACTAATGGCACCGCGGAACTGCCGTAAACCCTAAGGTTCAAAGGCGTTCTCGTGGTCATTATGTCGAGTTAGAGTTTCATTCTTCTAGAGGGTCCATAGAAATACCTGCATGTTCTTCCGAATACCTTAAACTTGGGAAAATGGGTTTCTGATAATCGTTCGAACCCTTTAACTTCGCCTGGACAACATGTGAATACCCTTCGTCCGCACGCTAAACAATACTTCAATCCTCAAGAATAAACGATACCCTAAGGGTTATCGCATTCGAGCCGCAGCTCCCTCTGCCCGTGCGACCGTGGTAACAAAAACCACCATCCGATATCGACGAAGATAGATCAAAGGAATGAATAGAATACGGTGCAAAGAAATGTACATCCTAAGGCTTCTTAAGCAGAGTAGCGTATCCTAAGTATGTCGCGGATCATACCCACGGTACGTCACTCTACCTAAGTCACCTACTCCATCAACCAAGGGTCACCCTAGACTTATACAAGGTTAAAACTAGCGCTCTGATACCAACTTTGTCACGACCCGAAAGTACGGAACGTGACCGGCACTTAAATTACGAAGCGTCTAGAGGCGCAACGTAATCTAAGTAAGCCGAAGCCCAGAAATCTAAACCATATAAAAGAAGAAGTAAAGGAAAGCATATAGGAAAACAAGTTTAAAAAAGAAACAAGATCAAATTTTCTCAAAAATTTCGGCAGAGTCTCCTTTGTAAAAACTGGCCCCAAACGGGTACAAACAAGTATAATATGTTGCGCCACGGCAGTGCCCCGGCCGTCTTACTCGAGGCCAAATTGCGGAATCAAAATTTTTCCTTACTCGGAAACCGGCGCTACCGCGGACAAAGAAAACCCGGATCGTAAACCATTAACCTACACTAGCTAACAAGAGATGGGAAAAGAAGTATACCGAGTGATCCGAGTCCTCCGGTCTTCTCGTCATCGTCCCGATCTCCCGCGGAAAGTGTAGTCTCCATATCGTCGCCTCCTCGCCGGAAAGGGCACCACATCGCCTTCGTCTTTTACGGGCTCCCGCCTCAATACCGAGGCAACTCGAGCATGAAGCCGGCAACTCGACATGCTCAAGATGTGCTGTAGAATGTAGTGTAGATGATGCTAGTCTCATTTGGGGTTTGTAGTTGCCATGATGGAGGAATCAATAAGAAATGAACTTGGGTTTTTGTAGCAATGGAAAAATGAGATGAAACAATAATTTTTCCACACCCTCATCAAAATGAAAATGAACCACCATCCCTCATCAAAAGTGGCCGGCCTATCTCTTATGGAAATGGTGAAGGGAAAATCTAATACAAGGGAGGTGATGGTAGGAACAAAGAAAAGGTGACCACATCCAAGGTCAACAAAACATCAACCATACCCACATCCAATCAAAACCATACCCTTTCAATTCACATTTAAATCAAGTCAATGTGCAAGATATGAAAGCCATCATAATCAACACAATTGCATAAAACCCCTCCACAAAGTGTAATTTGCAAAACTGCAAATTACCCCCTCCATCGGAAAAGTCCGGCCGGAAAAGAACAAAGGAAAAACCGGCCGGAACGGAATGCAAACTGGCAACTCCAGAAAACTGGTCCCGTAATAAATTACAGGAAAACCCCGACACTGTGCATACACACCCGCATCTGTATTCCGACCGGATACAGATGCAATGAGACAAAATCTACACTGTACTAAACTAGTACCGGCTTAAACCAAAGCCGGCTAGTAAAATCCGTTCGATCCTGATCCGTGCAATACCGCACGTATCTGATCGAACCCTGCCATATAACTATACGGCCACTAGTACAAAACTGTCCGATCCTGATCCGTGCAATACCGCACGTATCTGATCGGACCCTGCCATATCTCCATACGGCCTCTACAGCGTTTCGCCCGAAAGCTTGAGTAACTGAAAGTGTGGTGGACTCTAAAGACTCGTCAATACTATGGCTGTGGATTTAACCACTGGCACGTCAGAGGTATAAGCCAATACGTGACGGGCCACCAGCTATTGACCAAAAGGGACGTCGATGAGGAAGCTCACCCCGACACCCTACTGAGCCTGTCAGTGACAATATCCGTACAGTCCGGTCCGTTCGTCTATGAGTATCGCATGGCGGGCCTAGGGGGTTGGTAAAAGTCAGACCCCCAAAAGCGGTACAAGTCGTGTCGGAGCGTAGCCCAGAACGCCCTGAGATACTACTGGAATACTTACCAGTAAATCTCCTGCCTCGGCCGAGGGCTTTGCGTAATGGCTCTCCTAGACACAGCGCGACCTCACCCCCAATACCGGGAGAGACGAACCCCTGCAGATCCGCTCACTGCCTCCATGTGGCTCGGGACTGTACCCAACTAAAACCTGTTTGCACGACTCCTTTGAGCCGTGGTAGGGTAGTAATCAAAGCACAGTGGGAACTCACACGAGACAAATGACGATCTCAGGTCGATGAACTAACCTGTACACATGTCACCTGGGAACTGCTATCTGACGTCTGGTACAAGACCAACTAGCAGGTTCCCGGCGAGTCCTGTCCGGTGTACTCATAACCCAATGAGCACCTGTATACATCTTAGGTGAACCAACTGACACCAGTGGCTTGTGAGACCGGCCACCGCCCCTCGTCGGGGTCTCGACTGTATACACTAGTCTACTAATGGAGTATCGATGCCCTGTCTCGAAACTCCCACGACTAGGGACTTTTTAAGGATGTGCTTATAGACTACCAGCTCCCACGTATATGATCGCCATCATACTGCTGGTGGTCAAGCAAGAATCCTAGGGGCTCTATCAACGTGTAATAGCGACATGTCAGGTCACCTAAAGCAGTACACGATGATAAAGATAAACCAGATAGCATACTATCATCTCGAGTAAGACTGTCCTACCGGGATAGGTCCTCCCTCAATCATTGCAATCACGTGCCTGTGATCCAATAATTGACTCTGAGGGCACTATCTCCAACAATCTCCCACTTGCACTCAAGGCTAATTATTGCGATGTCGCATACTCACAGCCCGTGTGATACCGAACACCCAACTCCTCTACTAGTCAGTCTCACAAAGCTCTTTTGTGAAACTATTGCGTTCGAGGAATAGCCTCAGTGAGTGGATCCACAGTGAAGTTTCTTTCTATGTCTCTCTATATCTCAAGTTCGCGGAGAAAACCATCTCCCGAAATGAGCAATACCTGTCTTAGAATGTCTGGATGTCTGATGGGACCTAGTTCATAAATGAACTCCAAATCCAAACTTCTTAGACTGTATCATCAACTGAACTTAATCAGTATCCTGCGCCATGCCGCCCTCAGTATTGCCTTGGACCACCTGTCCAAAATACTGCCCCTCGTCAGAGGGAGAACTATAACTCTGACAACCTCCTTGTCGTCCATGTCACCTTGGAAGCCTGGAGTGATAACCGTCTCCTATAAGAGGCAGCTGTTATCATATCCCTAAAACATTCACTTATGTTCTAAAACTGCTTCCTACTGTTTTTCCAGGATTGGATTAATATCAACTTATTGCATCTAGTGCAAGAACAACATCTGGTGTGGTACTTGACATCTCATGATTGACTCAATTGCCTAAGCAAGTGATCTGTCAATCATGCGTATCCCTCTCCCCTTTAGTCTGTAAGACACCTTTAGAGAGGGTGACTCCATTACCTGCAGGTACACTACCGTGCCAGGAGTCGTCCATTCTAAATACTCATAGAATGCTGTCAAGTTACCCTGATTGGGAAACCACCCAAATCTAGATCTAAAACCATAGATCTAGTAACCAGTATGTCTGATATAATATCCAAGTCCCTTATGGAGAAACCACTGTGTGACGACCTAAGTATAACCGATCGTAGTATAGGAATATCACTTCCTACTACCTTTTCAACAGATCCATCCCCTATTCTGATGACGTCAAACCTATGACTGTCACATCAGAAATGGATGATCTATCTCCGCTACATCTGCTTTAGTCTATAAATAGACATAAGCCTGATGTCCACCAATGCTTCCGCTGCTCCCACTGACTACGACAACCTTCTGGCAGAGTCATATAGACGTGCACTTCCAAAGCTAGTTTAGAACGACGCTATACTCATCCTCCTGCCGGGTCTCGCAGCCTGGAACAACAACAATGGCAAGTGTGGGTAAACAAGAACTTCCCTGTCACCGTCATTGAGGCTACCGGAGTACCTCTCGGGTGCCTGAAGTTACCCACCTTATCTGCGGAGTGGCCAATGGAATGTCAAATCAGATTGAATCTTTAGGTTCCTTATCAAATCTTCAGTAATCGTTTGTGGTTCTGGAATCACTTCCAGTTCTACCATACTCCCACTGCTGTTTTTGAAAAAATCCATTTTTAATAAAAAACTGTGGCGAGTCTAGAACAATATTGCTATTGTTCATCCAGATGGTAGAAAATCAACCCTCGTCATAGCCTGGGTCAACCCACAAACAGCCATTACAGAAACGTGCCTTGAGTTATCCGGAGTCTGGTTTTAAGCATAAGCCGGACAACTCCCCGTACCTTAACATCGTTAAGATATGAACTGTTCTATATCCAATATAGAACCAGAGGCACTGATTTAATTGAACCAGATTCAAATCATGCAGCTGTCTCCAGTGCATGTCAACTAAATGGAAGGAGGCCGATCAGCGTTACTCAACTTAGGAATGCTTCCAATTATGAGTAACCTGAAAGAGAAGCAATCTGTCTTCATCATTACTATCAACTGAATACCATACACAAGTATCTACATCTTCGATCACTTTGAAGAATCCCGATACTTGCTACACCTGGTTCTCTACTCTATTCAAATACCTATAACTCCTCAAAACTTAAACCCCGTGTTTCCACGAAACAGCTGTCTAAAATCTAGAGAAGTCATAAGTAAACCGAATATAGTACGAGGACCAACCCCTCTGTCCTGATGGACACTGGACAACATACAATACTCTGTATAAGTCCGCTGAGTCTAACAACTCCTTCACTGTGTGTCGTAGGTTGAAAACTGTACTTATGGTTAAGAAGAATTACACCGCTGTTTAATGCTCCTTACCTGACCATCCACTGATATAGGTAAATGTCATCGACATAATATCAAAAGGTATATCTCACTCTATGAAAATAGACGTACAGATATATCAATTTGAAATTGGTGCATAACAGCGGATATTCAAAACCAAATATTTGCCGACCGGCAAACAACCCAGGTGACTTCCTCAAATATCACCGATTACAACGAATCCCGATATAATGAGGATGACCACCCAATTCCCAATAACTTACTCCCACTCATCATCTGTAAAACCATACAGATGTGAGAATCATACCTGGTAAATACATACCCTGGAGTGAGTGTCTAATCGGGAAATCAGTTTTCTATTAACAGTACACAGTGAAACTGAAACATTGAAATGTTTCGTTGGGGTATCGTGGTATTCCTAGTAATGCCTCTTCCATTATCCAGATTCACAACTGTAACCGTATAATTCTTTGCCATCTTTCTAAATCCCTTTCTGTGTCTTTAGTCATTACCTTCTGTACACCCCTTTAGGTCAAATGGTTTTCTTCCTTCCCTACCGTTCGGCACCAGCCTATGGTTTGGAAGAAGACTATCCAAAAGGCATAAAGGGTGTACTGTCCTAATCCTAGGAACACTCGCAATGCGAGAGAAGGTGAAGATAAAAGACACCTGAATGTACTTTATTCCTATTTCTCCTGAACCAGAATCCATCCCCGAACTGGAACAAGTTCCTTTCGAGTTCGTATATAACCATACGATGGAATATCCAATAAACTGTGGATCTTCGTAGTGATACGGAGTGTCCTGGAGAAATACAAATGTGATTTAGGATTTGGCGAAGAAATACTTGGTTTGGTCGTGAATATCAGTCGCAATTTACTTTGCCCTCCTACTAATCCCTTGCTTTGTCTTAACTTAATACCTTCTGCACACCATCGTTATGCTAATTGGTTTCCTTCATTCCCTACCGGTCGGCACCAGCCTAAGGTTTGGAAGAAGACTATCCAATTTGCGTAATAGGTGTACTATCTCCTAAACCAAGGAGTACTCGCAACGAGAGAAGGTGAAAAGAAAAGACAACTGAATAGTCCTATCCGTTTTCTCCAGAACCAGAAACCATCCTCGAAATCCTTCGAGTTCGTATATAACCATACGATGGTTTTATCCAATGGAAGTGGACGTTCGTAGTAAAAATGGGGTGTCCTGGAGAAAAGGGTAAAAGTAGGAGTGGCAATGAGGTCTGCAACTCTGACAATCCAAAAAGCCAGTGTTAAGAAGGTTCGGTCAACTTGGTCACTGAGTTATAGTCCAGGGTCGGGTCAATGGTCGCTGCCAGAGAGAGAGAAAAGAAACACTCAGCGTGCACTCTAACCTAGATCAGAATGGTTACCAATTTATCTAATCAGGAAACCTCCCACTGTATCTCAAATTCTCCTCCAAACCTGAAAGAAGAATTAGTCGGGATCACCCGAGGAGTAAACTAACTCATCAGTGGAAATCGGGATCCAACTATCATCGCATGATAACTTGACGGAATCCACTCAAGTCACCACACTCCAGAAGGTATGCGCATGCCTGGCAAGTTTCAGTTCTTTTGAAACTCCCGATGTGATTTTTACCCCTAGGACCCAAGTGACCTTGACACAGTCAACAAATCAAAGAGTCCTAGTCAAGTTCAGCCCGTCATTATCCTGGATTGCATTAAACCCACCCGTACGAGCCCTTGACACAGTCAACAAGGCCGCACGACTGTCCTAACCAATCCCATTAATATGCTACAAACAAACACTACTTAGCTACCGCACACTACGCCTTGACACAGTCAACAAACGCAGCACGAATACTAAGTAATACTTGTAAGAAATGACGGAGGGCTACGACTGGTTTTTAGCGAAAAACCTTTAACGTAATGAACTTGATATCGTTGAAGGAACTGCATAGTTTTTATAAAAATATAGTGACGAGAGCCTTTGCTAAAGAGGTCACTCCCGGTGAAGGGATCTCGGCTCTTTCCCCGTAGAATGAGGTGCAGGATATTCCAACTGAATACCACGATGCAAAGCAAAAGTAATCGGCTATAGTGAAGTTAATGCCCTGACGCAAACTTCTGTCCAAGGGGTCACTCCCGGTGAAGGGATCTCGGCCCTTGCCTCGTCGACTGAGGAGCAGGATATTCCAAATGAATACCACGATGCAAAACAAAAGTGAACGTCCTTGCAATAACAGCTTTTTGAAAAGTGTTCCAACAACATCAGAATAGGTTTGTTTAAACTTGCATTGATCCGAATCAATGCAGTCCCATCAATTGATCACACCACAAAGAACGAAAATATACTGACGTACGTATATGCCATCCGCATTCGCCACTGGGTCCCGTCATCACCCGTTAGGTTAGCTTACTAACGACAGAGCGGGGACTGGACTAGCGCGGATGAAAAACACATACAACATCTACTAATATATATACCAATATATAGTATTTCGCTCAAGGCGTGAATAAAATGCAACATCACAGAAATGTACAGCATCACAGAACAATACAGATATCTGGAAGCCTCGGGTTTCACAGAGCCGCTGCTGAAACCCGACGTTCCCCTGGTCGTGTGGATAGCCTGTGCAATGAAATCCTAGACCCCTACGGGCGCGGCAAGTCACCCGCCAAATCCTGAAGCGAGGCAGCCCCCTTCAGCACCGTGAATGGACCACCCAGCACTTCACGGAATCCGGTAACTTGGGCACCCCTCCTGGGTCATCCTGTACCCCCTACGAGTGCGGCGAATAGCCCGCCAATCCTGGACTGAAGCCCCCTCCGTCTCAATGCCCTGAGATGCGGGCCCGTTGCCCTCCAGAACCCGGCTATCCGTGCACCCCACCGCGGGGCAACCCTAGTACAGAAAGTAAAATATACATACACCGGGTACATCGACCGCAACCAGGTCGTGCCCCAAAAGAATAATACAAACAGGCAGTGACGGCAGTCCACATGTCGGACGCTCGCCCCGCAATATCAAATGTACATAATACAACAAAGCTGTACTAGCATTGCATCCAGGCTATCCCCCACGACCGATCCGCAACAACACAGCATAAACATAGAACATCAACGTGAAAGTCACGTTCGCAAATCCGTCTAACCGGGCTATAGCAGTTAGACCGGATTTACCGATCGAGTGACATTCACGGTCGCAGATATAATGTAAACACTGTGAAATAATGTGTTTAAAATTTTCCGATTGACCAAAAAATTAACAAGTGGGCCCCAAACAATACTGTAGCACTCACAGAAATAATTGGCCCAATTTTAATATTCCAAAACCCCCATAATAAGTCCAGAAGCCCACTAGAAAAATACGGCCCATTGAACTCTCCAATCAGCGGCGGAAGCGCGGCCGTAAGTAGGGTTATGCCGCTCTTCCGCGCTACAATGGAGGGAACAGTGCATCGTATTTTTCCAGGTATCTTAAAAAATCTTGTACATCAATTTTCTGCCACCTGAAAAAAATTTTGAGACTGAAAAAATTCCACAGAAAACTGATGTGAAGCAATACGGGTTTTTGGAACATTCGATCGATCGGAACTGAAAAACACATTAGAACAAGCTAGGCTAGGTTAATGGCGTGGCTCTGATACCATGTTGCGCCACGGCAGCGCCCCGGCCGTCTTACTCGAGGCCAAATTGCGGAATCAAAATTTTTCCTTACTCGGAAACCGGCGCTACCGCGGACAAAGAAAACCCGGATCGTAAACCATTAACCTACACTAGCTAACAAGAGATGGGAAAAGAAGTATACCGAGTGATCCGAGTCCTCCGGTCTTCTCGTCATCGTCCCGATCTCCCGCGGAAAGTGTAGTCTCCATATCGTCGCCTCCTCGCCGGAAAGGGCACCACATCGCCTTCGTCTTTTACGGGCTCCCGCCTCAATACCGAGGCAACTCGAGCATGAAGCCGGCAACTCGACATGCTCAAGATGTGCTGTAGAATGTAGTGTAGATGATGCTAGTCTCATTTGGGGTTTGTAGTTGCCATGATGGAGGAATCAATAAGAAATGAACTTGGGTTTTTGTAGCAATGGAAAAATGAGATGAAACAATAATTTTTCCACACCCTCATCAAAATGAAAATGAACCACCATCCCTCATCAAAAGTGGCCGGCCTATCTCTTATGGAAATGGTGAAGGGAAAATCTAATACAAGGGAGGTGATGGTAGGAACAAAGAAAAGGTGACCACATCCAAGGTCAACAAAACATCAACCATACCCACATCCAATCAAAACCATACCCTTTCAATTCACATTTAAATCAAGTCAATGTGCAAGATATGAAAGCCATCATAATCAACACAATTGCATAAAACCCCTCCACAAAGTGTAATTTGCAAAACTGCAAATTCCCCCCTCCATCGGAAAAGTCCGGCCGGAAAAGAACAAAGGAAAAACCGGCCGGAACGGAATGCAAACTGGAAACTCCAGAAAACTGGTCCCGTAATAAATTACAGGAAAACCCCGACACTGTGCATACACACCCGCATCTGTATTCCGACCGGATACAGATGCAATGAGACAAAATCTACACTGTACTAAACTAGTACCGGCTTAAACCAAAGCCGGCTAGTAAAATCCGTTCGATCCTGATCCGTGCAATACCGCACGTATCTGATCGAACCCTGCCATATAACTATAAGGCCACTAGTACAAAACTGTCCGATCCTGATCCGTGCAATACCGCACGTATCTGATCGGACCCTGCCATATCTCCATACGGCCTCTACAGCGTTTCGCCCGAAAGCTTGAGTAACTGAAAGTGTGGTGGACTCTAAAGACTCGTCAATACTATGGCTGTGGATTTAACCACTGGCACGTCAGAGGTATAAGCCAATACGTGACGGGCCACCAGCTATTGACCAAAAGGGACGTCGATGAGGAAGCTCACCCCGACACCCTACTGAGCCTGTCAGTGACAATATCCGTACAGTCCGGTCCGTTCGTCTATGAGTATCGCATGGCGGGCCTAGGGGGTTGGTAAAAGTCAGACCCCCAAAAGCGGTACAAGTCGTGTCGGAGCGTAGCCCAGAACGCCCTGAGATACTACTGGAATACTTACCAGTAAATCTCCTGCCTCGGCCGAGAGCTTTGCGTAATGGCTCTCCTAGACACAGCGCGACCTCACCCCCAATACCGGGAGAGACGAACCCCTGCAGATCCGCTCACTGCCTCCATGTGGCTCGGGACTGTACCCAACTAAAACCTGTTTGCACGACTCCTTTGAGCCGTGGTAGGGTAGTAATCAAAGCACAGTGGGAACTCACACGAGACAAATGACGATCTCAGGTCGATGAACTAACCTGTACACATGTCACCTGGGAACTGCTATCTGACGTCTGGTACAAGACCAACTAGCAGGTTCCCGGCGAGTCCTGTCCGGTGTACTCATAACCCAATGAGCACCTGTATACATCTTAGGTGAACCAACTGACACCAGTGGCTTGTGAGACCGGCCACCGCCCCTCGTCGGGGTCTCGACTGTATACACTAGTCTACTAATGGAGTATCGATGCCCTGTCTCGAAACTCCCACGACTAGGGACTTTTTAAGGATGTGCTTATAGACTACCAGCTCCCACGTATATGATCGCCATCATACTGCTGGTGGTCAAGCAAGAATCCTAGGGGCTCTATCAACGTGTAATAGCGACATGTCAGGTCACCTAAAGCAGTACACGATGATAAAGATAAACCAGATAGCATACTATCATCTCGAGTAAGACTGTCCTACCGGGATAGGTCCTCCCTCAATCATTGCAATCACGTGCCTGTGATCCAATAATTGACTCTGAGGGCACTATCTCCAACATAATATATACAAACGATAAAATGGCATCCCCAAGCGGGTGCTAGCTCTACGCCAACAGGCGGAAACAACCACACCAAGCACAATAATATACAACGCCAAAGGGCGAGGCTCAAAACTCAAAAGAAAACAAATCCACCAAACCATAATAATACATGCGCGACTCTTAGGTCGAAATAAATAACTGGTCCTTTAAACTTATCAAGTAATACAAGTTTGGTTGATGGAGCTTACAAGATACCAATGAAATAATAAAAGTACAACGGCGGTCCTGATACAAGTGAACCAACCTACCGTGCAAATCACCCTGAATGAAAAGAGGTGTCAGCAAGCTACCAAGGAAACCCGTACATCGAACCTGTAATAAAATTTGGCACAACGGGGGTGAGTTGCCAACTCGAGAGTAGAAGACATCTGCGAAAATAAATCGAATGCACAACGTGTAAGTCGATGTACAACACCCCAATACTTGTGGGGAGGCAGAATTTTCAAAAACGAACTTGTTTAGTGAACAAACATCGACTAACCGCTTGAATCGAAGCTAAACGATAACTAACTTAAAACATAGAGTTTCTATACTACTATGTTTAGGGATTATACCTAACGAATCGTGTCCTTCGTCTTTGCGAACTCCACCTCCTCCTCGGCCTTCTCGAAGTAGTAGACGATCCACCCGAGAGCTTTACTCCAAGCTTAGCCTCTAAACTTGAGGCAACTAAACTTCTCTAAGTGCTAATCAAAGAAGCTAGGTGTAATAAAGAGAGGGTTATGGATTAAGTAGTCTAACTAATCCTTGTACTCAACACATGAGAGGGGAGGATTAGAGTTTGAAGAGGGAGAGCTTGAGGAGAGAGAAGGTGAAGATAATTATCATATGAGAATAATAAGTTATCATAATATATATGAAACATTAAAATTCATCAATAAAAGAAAAACAAATGATGAATAATCAAGTTTCATAAATATCTAATGGTGATTCATAACCATGACTCATTAAGCATTTATTGTGCATTAATGATATGGATGAATCACTCTCATGACTCACTAAACTCATTCAATGCATATGACACCTAAACCTCCTTAGTCACCATCTTCTAGAAGCTTCTCGCACAATTACGAGAACGCCCCTCCAATCCGCAAAAATACGGAAAAACTTTAGACTGTATAAATCCAATAACCGGATACCAGTAACTGGCTTAAACCAAAGCCGACTGGTAAAAACTGTCCGAAAGTCGTACGCGCGTAAACGCACGTATGCGTCCGAACCCTTGTCGTAAAACCATACGACCTCTATATCGTTTCGCCTGGAGTAGGGAAACTCTCTGTGTGGGACTCTAGAGACTCGACTACTACGCTGGCAGTGGGTTTAACCACAGACCGCAAGCGGCACTAGCTGTACGTAACGGTCCCCAGGTAGATGTCGATAAGAAGGCCGATGAGGGAACCCATCCGAACTCCTACTGAGTCTGATGTGACAATCTCCATACAGTCCGGTCCGTTCGTCCAAGACTATCGCATATCGGGCCTAGGGACGGCAAGCGTCAGTCCCCTAATAGCGGTATAAGTCGTGTCGGAGGGAAGCCCATTACACCCTGAGAAACTACTGGAACCTACCAGCAAATCTCGCTTGCCCTGGCCAGGGACTTTGCGTAATGGCTCTCTGACACAGCGCAATATCAACCCCCAATACCAGGAGAGACGAATTGTAACGTTTTGAAAATCGTTTCGGTGAAATTTCAAAAAAAACGGTAAAATAAGGGGGTTTTCTGTAAAAAGTCAAAATACAAATATCTTTATTATAAAATTAAATATACATATTCTAGCTATGTAATTGCTATTATTTGGTGTTTATTGAGCCACTGATGAAATTTCAAATTTTCTGAAAAATTTTCCGAAATTAATTATTTTAATAGTATTTTAAGCCGTCACTAATATATTTAATTAGGGAAAATTACAAATTTGAATTAGTTGAAACAAATTTTGTGCATCATAACACATTAAACAAAATTTTATCATGTGGGTTTTGAAACGAAATCGTTTGCCAAAACGGTTTAGAAATTATTGAAGAAAAAAGGGTTTTTTTAGTGTAAATGGATGTTTGGGGCATTGTATTTATCATTTTCCATCACCCCACACCCATATCCACACTCACACACCCCTATTTATTTCTTTCCTTGGCTGAATTCAGCAGCCCCACCCATTTTCCCCACATGAATTTCAAAGAAAAGAAAAGAAAGAAAAGAAAAGAGAATGATAGAATTAAAGGTGGACTTTTTGACCACATTCTCTCTCCAATCACCTCACACTCTCTTCTCCTCCCCATTTGGCCGAGCCCACTTGTTTTTCCTGCACCACAACAGCCCCTCTTTCTTCCTCTCTCATTTTGCATCAAAAAAATTCAACAAAATGCCCAAAAACCAACACAAAAATCCCACAAAATCAAAATCCACCTCCTACCCATTTTTCCTTGGCTACTTTAGCATGGATCTAGGGATTTAGATTTCAATTTGGGAGGCTAAGTGTGCTTGTGGGAGCTTCAAATTATTTGGGTATAAATTCTAATCTTTTGCTTAATGTGTTGTAATTGTTTCATGTTAGCTTAATTAGGTGTTTAATTAGGTTTAAATAGGTTTTCAATTGGTTTTAAGTGCATGATTTAAAATTTATGAGTTAGGGTTTGAATTCAAATATGGTCATTGTCACTTTTTTAAGTTTACAAAGTGTATTTTGGTATGTGAGGGCATGGAAAAACCTAATCTAGTTGCTATTATGTAAATTGTTGCATTTAATTTGTCCAAATCAAGTTTTTAAGCAAACTAGGTTTTTGGAATTTGGTTAAATAATGGAGATAAAAATCTAATTAGGGTATTCATGGCATTATTAACATTTTAAAGTGTAGTTTAATACTTTAGTTCATGAAAATCCAAGCTAGATTGTAGTTTGTGCATTTTTGCTATAAAATTGTTAAAATTTAGGTATTTTGTAAACTAGAATTTTGGGGTTTATGGAATTTAATGAGATTAAATTATGAGAATTGTTTTTATGACTTATTTAAGATGTTTAATAAGTATTATGGCCATTAGATTTGTTTAAACGTCGAGTTTTTTACTAAAACGGGTAATATTAGCTTGCTGGATTTTCGGAAAAATGGCTTTTTAAGTGAAATTGGGGTTTTTGTGGATTTTAAGCTATTTTATATTATAATTAGTGCTTGTAATTGTACAAATGAGTGTGTTGGGAGCTTTCTCGATGGTTTGGCGTTTGTATACCGACGTCGAGGGTTTTTGGATCGATTTATGAAAGCAACCATAGGTTTTGATCTATGTGGGATTCGTGCGTCGTTTTGGTCATGAGTCGGATTTTAATGCGATACGGTGCGTTATGATATGTAGGTACCCCATGTGGACTTCGAGACGACAAGCAAGCGCGTGGCGATGTCGGCACCGGCGAGCGAGGACCAGGTGAGTAGATTTATATCTACGGGGAGAAGTCGGGTGGATGGCGTATAGCACCCCCGCAGTCCGTGGTGGTGTATACGGATGCGTATACACACCAGCAATTATTATATGTTATTTGGGATTAATAACGATGTTTAGGATGGATATTGGTGTGTTGGATTATTTTAGTGTTGCGAACCCGAGGGTAGTGTTGCACTACACATACACGCATACATACTTGCATACATTCCTATTTATATGTGCTCATGGGATTCTTTATAGTTATGTGATCACATGGGTATGGGACTATAAGTTCACATACGGATTTGAGGATGATACTTGGGATTGAGCTGAGTCGATGAGATTTGTTTTGTGGTTGTGATAGCGTTGATATGGCAGGATTCGTACTTGAGATACGTCCTGGTGTTATAGCGGATCTTGGGACGACGATACGGATGAATAGTGTTATAAATAAAATGGTCATCATGTGATCGTGATATGAGGCATGATTTGCTAAGATATTGATATTAGGCCGTATAGGGCGACGTATACCCCTTGATGATGATATGTGCTGACGATATCGGTTTGTACGAGATTGTCGATCAGTAGTCAGATCATGAGTATATTGAGGATATTAGTATTGTACTAGACATAGGTCAGTACCCTAGACTATGATCTTGAATAAAGAGGATACCAGAGGAATGGTGTGAGGAATATGATATTGACCCGTACCCAGATTTGGGGTTGCCGTACGACGGATTTACGTACGAGCTATATCTTGATAATTGATCCGCACTCTTGACTTGGGATGTCTGATTGTAGATATGGTATCGGATATGATATTATTAAGGCGGGATCACCGACTAATATATATACAGGTATGTATATGGATCGACTCAGATGTTAGGCGGTTTCCTTACCTGTAGTCCAGCTTGTTAGCTTAGCCCTTTAGATTAGTTTAGTTGTTAGATTAGATTCGATTCTTACCTATTTCAAAAAACTAACAAATCGTGGGTATTTTAAAAGACAGCCCAAGGGATCCTACGGATATTTTAAAAGACGTATCTTTTCATAAAAACACCGTAGCCCCTATTTTCAAAACCCCATGATTCGTGTTATTTCAAAAGGCACCATTTGTAGGACTTATATTAGATTAATGCAGGTTAGTTACAGTTGCGTCTAGTATTCAGCTCCCGCGTATTATTGTGGTTCGCTTCGCATCGCATACTTATGTTATAATTTCTTATTGCAATGTTGATATCATATTGTTAGGACACCGGCACCATTACCGATGATGCGTATGTACCACGTACACTTACTTGCCGGCTCACACACATCTTCATCGGTAATTGCCATGTCACGTACACCTTAGAAAATATTATTGCTTGACATAGCGTACTTGCCTTATATGTTTGTTTAGATATTGTAGTTATTACCTGCTACTTCATGCATACTGTTATTCATTGTTATGCCGCATTCATGGATTCTCATGCATATATTCACTATTTTACGTGTTATTGAGGTTTTGGATTCGGATTTCCATGAGATTTTCTGGATTTGGAGGAAAACCGCAAAAACATAAATAAACCTTTTCTCTCTTTTAAAATAAAAAGTGCGGTTTTTCCCATGATGTATGAGTCGTCCACCATGAGTTTGCTGATGGATTTCGAGACCCGATTCGAGGAGACGGATGAATCGTTTCGGGTACATGGTGGACCCGGTAAGGTACCCCGGGGCAAGAAGCACGTGATGATGACGATGTGAGCCTGGCAGGGGAGCACTACCTACCGGTGATTTTACCCGACGCATCGGATATCCGGAGGATACCGTCGTGGTCTTGAGATGGATGGTAGGGGCCGGTCTGGACTGACGGCGTGTCAAGACCCGAAAGTACGGAACATGACCGGCACTTAAACTACGAACGTCTCGAGGCGTACGTAATCTAAGTAAACCGAAAACCCAGAAATCCAAACCAAGAAAATAGTAGAGTGCAGGAAAAACAACTTAAAGCAAGTAATTTCAATAGCATAAGCCGAATTATGCGGTTTTTAAAACATCAAAAATTTACTGAAAATTTCGGCAGAGTCTCCTTTGTAAATACTGGCCCCCAAACGGGATACAACATGAATAGTATACGAAATCCAGAAAAAAGGCATCCCCAAGCGGGAGCTAGCTCTTCGTCAAACGACGGTCACAACCACACAAGCAATAAAATATACAACGCCAACGGCGAGGATCAAAACTCAAAAGGAAACTCAAAACCACCAGAAATATAATGAGCGACTCTAAGGTCGAAAGAATAAACAACACTGGTCTCTATCTCAAAATACATGTTTGGTTGATGGAACTTCTAGATACAACAGAATAATGATATACAAAGTATATAATGGGGGTATGATACAAGTAAACCCACCTACTAGCAAATCACCCGAATGAAACTGAGCCCGCAAGCCGTAATGAAACCTGTACGGCAAATCTGCAAGAAACTGGGGCACAACGGGGGTGAGTTGCCAACTCGTGAATAGAAAAACATCTACGCACAGAAATCGCATAAATAACGCAATCCTAGGTCAATGATCATAATATATCCTATGAATGAGGTATGAATGCATGAAACAGAATACATGTAAATGAAGAAACTGTTTTCATAATTTGGTGAGATTTCCTTCGTATTTTTAAACTGAGGTATCATAAATGAAATCAGCATCAATAGTGTCTAGCATCGACACAAAACATAAATCTCACTGTCTCGAAATATCAATGTCTCAATCTCAATATCTAGGGCGCCGTCAATCCGGACCGGCCCCTACCATAAATCTCAAGACCACGACGGTATCCTCCGGATATCCGACGCGTCGGGTAAAATCACCGGTAGGTAGTACTCCCCTGCCAGGCTCAACGTCATCACCACATTCCTCTTGCCCCGGGGTACCGCACCGGGTCCACCATGTACCCGAAACGGTTCATCCGTCTCCTCGAATCGGGTTTCCAAATCCATCAGCAAACTCATGGTGGACGACTCATACATCATGGGAAAAACCGCACTTTTTATTTTAAAAGAGAGAATATGTTTATTTGTGTTTTTGCGGTTTTCCTCCAAATCCAGAAAATCTCATAGAAATCCAAATCCAAACCTCAATAGCATGCAAAATAGTGAATATATGCATGAGAATCCATGAATGCGGCATAACAATGAATAACAGTATGCATGAACTAGCAGGTAATAACTACAATGTCTAAACTATTCGCAAATAGGCTATGTCAAGCAATAATATATTTTCTAAGGTGTACGTGACATGGCAATTACCGATGAAGATGTGTGTGAGCCGGCAAGTAAGTGTACGTGGTACATACGCATCATCGGTAATGGTGCTGGTGTCCTATCAGCATGATATTAAAATGGAGTATGAAACATAATATAAGAATGCGCTGCAAAGCGAACCACAAAAAAGTGGGAGCTGAAACTAGACGTAACCAAAACTAATCTGCATTAATCTAATATAAGTCCTACGAATGGTGCCTTTTGAAATAACACGAATCATGGGGTTTTGAAAATAGGGCTACGGTGTTTTTATGAAAAGATACGTCGTTTTTGAAATGTCCGTAGATTCCCTTGAGCTGTCTTTAAAAATGCCCACGATTCGTTAGTTTTTGAAATAGGTAAGAAGCCTAATCTACTCTAACAACTACACTAAACTATACGGCCGAACTAACAAGCTGATCTACAGGTAAGGGAACCGCCTAACATCTGAGTCGATATATAAATATATATAAGTCGGTGATCCCGCCTCAATAGTATCGCGTACGATACAGTATATCATCTGACATCCTCGAGTCATGAGCGCGGATCTATCATCAATATAGGCTCGTACGGTAAATCGTCGTACGGCATCCCAAAAGCTGGGTACGGTTCAATATCACACTATCTCATCACATTTCAGATATCACTTATCATATCATAATCTGGGGTACTGATCTAAGTCTAGTACAACTGATATCATCTTCAAAGTATGAATGCGGGGGTAAACACACATCCCGAACCCGCAAGAATCACATTTCGTATCCCAAATACGAATCATATCAAATCACCGATCTCGCGGCACAAAGCCCACATCATCGACTCAACTCCAAAGTCATCCCATATCATCAAACACCGTGCAAGTATAAGAAACATACAAGTGTATGCGTGTGGGTGCAAATCTATCCTATGGTTCGCAACTAAGAACTACGTTAGTTATTTCTACCCCTAACTAACCATAACACAAAAATATACTACATAGTACTAATTACGGACTGCGGGGGTGCTATACGCCATCCACCCGACTTCTCCCCATAGATATAAATCTACTCACCTGGTCCTCGCTCGCCGGTGCCGATGTCGCCACGCGCTTGCTTGTCGTCTCGAAGTCCACATGGGGTACCTACATATCATAACGCACCGTATCGCATTAAAAACCCAATTCAAAATCGAAACGGCATACGAAAACTAAATCGGCACGCGTATCATGCATAGGTCAAAACCTATTGCCTACACATGCAAGAATAGTCAAACCAACCCTCGATGTCGATGTATGAACGTCAAACCATCGAGAAAATCCAATCACACTCATTTGCACATTCACGAACACTAATTTTAATATAAAATAGGTTAAAACTCACGAAAACTCCAAATTCACTCTAAAAGCCGTTTTTCCGAAAAACTAGCAAGCAAAATTACCCGTTTTAGTACAAAACTCGATATTTAAATGAATGTAGCGGCCAATATATTTATTATATATCTTAAATAAGTCCATAAAACCATTTCCATAATTTAATCACATAAATTTGCATAATTTCCAAAATCCTAGTTTGCAAAAATATCAATTTTTAACACATTTTAAAGCAAAATTCACAATTCATCAATTAAGCTTGGTTTTTCATGAACTAAAGTATTAAACCACTCAATATAATATTTAAGATATGATGAAACCCTAACCATATTTTTAATCTCTCATTTTGAATTAAAGCTAAAAACCTAGTTTGCAATATTTACCAATTTTAACAATTTAATAGCAAAAATGCACAACCTACGATCTAGCTTGGATTTTCATGAACCAAAGTATTAAACTACACTTTAAAATGTTAATAATGCTATGAATACCCTAATTAGGTTTTTAAACCTAATTATTAGACAAATTATAAAACCTAGTTAGCAATTAGCAAAGTTATCACAATTTTAAATTAACAAATTAGCAAATAGCAACTAACTTAGATTTTGCATACAACTACATGCTAATCTCCTCATTACAACCATAAGCAAATGATAAAAACCTCACTTGATCACAAACCCTAGTCATTAATTCAAAACCCTTCTCTTGAATTTTAATTCAAGCACCTAGAACTAATTAAAAAACCTAATTAAGCTAACATGAAACAATTAGCACAATTTAAGAAAAGGTTAGAATTATACCTCATGATCAAGAGATCAATTATGAAAAATCAAGCCTCTAAAATGCCAACTTGCTCCCTAGATCCATGCAAGAATAGCAAATGAAAAATGGGTAGGAGTTAGATTTGAGTTTTAGTTTAATTTTGATGGAAATTTGATGGATTTTTGAAGACTTTTGATGAGGAAAAGAGAGGAGAAGAATGAAGAGGGGCTGCTGTTGAGTTCTGGCCGAAAATGAGAGGGGTGAGGGGGTGTGGGTGTGGGAGTGAGAGTGGGTAGAGAGGTCCAAGTCAAAGGGAGTCCAAGTCAACCCAAACAATACTTATATCTATATACCCTTTCTTCTCATTTCTTTTCATCTTAACATAGAAATTCAAGTGGGGAAAATGGGTGGGGCTGCTGAATTCAGCCAAGGGGGAGGGAAAATGGGGGTTTGTGAGTGTGGGTACGGGTGTGGGGTGATGAAAAATGATAAATACAATACCCCAAACATCCATTTACGCCAAAAAAAAGCCATTTTTCTTCAATAATTTCTAAACCGTTTTGGCAAATGATTTCGTTCCAAAAACCACATGATAAATTTTTATTTAATGTTTTATGATGCACAAAATTTGTTTCAACTCATTCCAATTTGTAATTTTCCTTAATTAAATGTATTAGTGACGGCTTAAAATAATAATAAAATAATATTTTTTTCAGAAAATTTGAAATTTCACCAGCGGCTCAATAAACACCAAATAATAGCAATTACATAGCTAGAATATGTATATTTAATTTTTATAATAAGATATTTGTATTTTGACTTTTTACAGAAAACCCCCTTATTTTACCGTTTTTTTCGAAATTCCACCGAAACGATTTTCAAAACGTTACAATCTTCCCCCCTTAAAAAAATTCGGTCCCCGAATTTAAATTCAAACTCCCCCAAATACTAAAACATCTAAGAAAACCCATCAAGTCGTCGGGGCTCCGAAATCATGAATACATAAAACAAGTCGTAGCGCAGCGCATGCGCTTGAAAAATGAATATATAACTCAAATCAAAACTCCTCCAAGCATCCCGCGATCATCGGAGTCGTGGAGAAGACGTCAATGCCAAATCCAAATCAAAACCAATATGATATAACTCAAAATCATAAATGTAAATATCGAATCTATATCTGTAAGCATCTGAAGGAAATGCATGCCAAATCTCTTTAAGTCGCTGTGCAACGCGTATAACACTGCACAGTGGCGGACGTCTACCATAAGAAAATAACTATATACATATATACTTTTGTTTGAATTGTACGTTCCGCCATTTTGGAAACAATTTAGAAGGGTCTTCTTGTTTTAAACATTTCGTGTCATATCAGACACGTAGGTAAATACTGAGGCTATAGCTCGCTTTTGGAAATCCCTTCAATAACTATCAATGCATGCAAAATATATTCAGGTACTGTCCTCTGACTAGTCCTGCTCAGTACGAAAACACATAGCAATATCATAAAAACGTACTACTCTATAAGAAATCAATCCCAAAATATGCACATGAATACTACGTGCGTCTGGTGCGCACGGAAATCAAATCCATGAATATGCTATACATGTGCACAGAAACAACATCTAAGTGCATCGGGTGTGCACGAAATATCTGTCGTAGGCAACATGTGTGCCTGACCGCAAAATCAGGTGCATCTGACATGCACGAAAAAAAATCTCGAATTAGTGCATCTGGTGTGCACCAAATCGCATCTCGTAACAGGCGCCCAACAGGCGCTAAAAATCCAAATCAGGTGCATCCATCATGCACGAAATCATGAAATCCAATATCAAGCGCCGAACGTGCGCAAAATCAATCAGGTGCACAAGGTGCACAAAACAAATATCGAGTATCACCATCGAAATCGAAGTCCAGTGCATCTAAGTGCACGAGAGGCGTATCACTGCACTGCAAGCATATATCAACTATACAGAGTGCAGGAACCAAATCGTGTGCGTGCATATGCACAAAATCAACTCAAATGTCTAAAACCGTAAAATCACAAACATGTGAACTAAAGAACGAAAACGATATCAAGTGCAACACTGTGCAAAATCGTAAATACTCAGTAGGTGCAACCATGGTCCATGAAAACAATTATCATGAAACTCAATCATCAAAATCAATCCTGCAAATAGATCGCCCAAAATACCCAAAATCAATAATGGCGGAATAGTACCGCTCCAGCGCATCCTCTAAGAATCTCGGCCAACTGTCGCGGTCACTAGTGGGACGTCTCGTCGATGATCATGAACTCTGTCCTGCTGGGGTGCGTAACCATGACCACTCCTGGGTCAAAGTTTTCACTGTGAATTACCAATCTTTCGGTCCATCGGCTCATCGGCCCTGTCAGGTGTGCTAACGGGGACGATTCCGTTCTGGCACTCCTCTAGTCATCTCTTGGTCAATCATCGCGACCACTCGTGAGGCAGCATATCACTGGCGTCGGCCTCTGGCTCTCTGAATGTACGTGACACATCTGATCCTGAATGCAAGTATCATTGCAGCAGTGTCCTGGAAGGAATCCTGCTCACGGTCTCTTCCATGTCTCGTCTCTGCCAACTGTCCGGAAGTCATTTTCCATTCTTATATCTGCATCTTGCTCTGGAACGACTGCATACTCATCGCGACTCCTTCTGGAAGGTAAGTCCAAGTACCATGCCTCAGCATGCGCATCGCCTCTCTGATGTCGGCGGAGTGGAACGTCATCTCATCTAGATCTGGTGCGAACCTCTTATTCCACTTTTCTCTAATGTCGTCTGCCTTGGACTCGTCTCGTCGCGGCTGCATGGACTAAGCTCCAATGGCTATCCTCATATCTGGAGTCTCCCAAGAAATGCATCTCACCACCTAGCATCTGAATTAAGTCGAGCCATCTGATCGAGTCGTCAAAACCTCATAATCCCCCAAGAGCTCAACATCTTGTGCACAGTTTAATAGTATCGAGTACATACCACAGCATCGGTGGTCCAGCCGTAGAAGGGCAAACCCAAGCCTCACTAATGGCGCCGCAGAACTGCCGCAAACCCGAAGGTTCAAAGGCTTTCACACGGTCATTAAGTCGAGTTAGGGTTTCATTCTTCTAGAGGGACCATAGAATTGCCTGCATGTCTTTCCGACTACTTTAAACTTGGAATAATAGGTTTCTGACATTCGATCGTCTCTGTCGACTCCCAACGTCTCCGCGTGAAGTCGTCTCCAGCTGGAATCAATCTGTCTGATGACCTCGCATCGGGGTAGCAAACGAGCCACATGTCTTAGTCATTCATCCTCGGTGACTAGCGACCTTCAATCATCTCTTAGTACAACTCGTACTGCAATAGCTCCAACATCTGGGGCGATATCTCGTCGTTCGCAGCAATAACGGGCTCACTCGTCTGCACGCTGAACCGTGCCTCAATCATCATGAATAAGCAACACACCAACGGTCATCAAGATCTGGCTGGCCTCTATCATTGGCTCAATCCTCTGATACTGATCGGCACGTCCGAGAAGTCTCATAAAGGCGATCCGCCAAACGCTCATGGCGCGGAAACACAGTAAAAAGACACATCTATGCAATCGTGTTTCGCCGGAATCACGCCATGGTCAGTCCTCGTTCATAACGAGCTCATGCTGACCACAACTCTAGCCGTAGCTCTCCCTGCCGTAACCGTAGCAACAAAACCAAACTGGTACCGATGAGGCTAGATCAGGAAGGAATATAATACTGAACAAGGAAATGTACATCCGAAGGCATCATAAGTGGAGTGGCGTGTCGTAAATATGCCGCGGAACATATCAACGGTACGTCACTCTACTTTAGTCACCTATTCCATCAACCAAGGGTCATCCTACGCTCCGAAGGTAAAACCTAACGCTCTGATACCAACTTTGTCAAGACCCGAAAGTACGGAACATGACCGGCACTTAAACTACGAACGTCTCGAGGCGTACGTAATCTAAGTAAACCGAAAACCCAGAAATCCAAACCAAGAAAATAGTAGAGTGCAGGAAAAACAACTTAAAGCAAGTAATTTCAATAGCATAAGCCGAATTATGCGGTTTTTAAAACATCAAAAATTTACTGAAAATTTCGGCAGAGTCTCCTTTGTAAATACTGGCCCCCAAACGGGATACAACATGAATAGTATACGAAATCCAGAAAAAAGGCATCCCCAAGCGGGAGCTAGCTCTTCGTCAAACGACGGTCACAACCACACAAGCAATAAAATATACAACGCCAACGGCGAGGATCAAAACTCAAAAGGAAACTCAAAACCACCAGAAATATAATGAGCGACTCTAAGGTCGAAAGAATAAACAACACTGGTCTCTATCTCAAAATACATGTTTGGTTGATGGAACTTCTAGATACAACAGAATAATGATATACAAAGTATATAATGGGGGTATGATACAAGTAAACCCACCTACTAGCAAATCACCCGAATGAAACTGAGCCCGCAAGCCGTAATGAAACCTGTACGGCAAATCTGCAAGAAACTGGGGCACAACGGGGGTGAGTTGCCAACTCGTGAATAGAAAAACATCTACGCACAGAAATCGCATAAATAACGCAATCCTAGGTCAATGATCATAATATATCCTATGAATGAGGTATGAATGCATGAAACAGAATACATGTAAATGAAGAAACTGTTTTCATAATTTGGTGAGATTTCCTTCGTATTTTTAAACTGAGGTATCATAAATGAAATCAGCATCAATAGTGTCTAGCATCGACACAAAACATAAATCTCACTGTCTCGAAATATCAATGTCTCAATCTCAATATCTAGGGCGCCGTCAATCCGGACCGGCCCCTACCATAAATCTCAAGACCACGACGGTATCCTCCGGATATCCGACGCGTCGGGTAAAATCACCGGTAGGTAGTACTCCCCTGCCAGGCTCAACGTCATCACCACATTCCTCTTGCCCCGGGGTACCGCACCGGGTCCACCATGTACCCGAAACGGTTCATCCGTCTCCTCGAATCGGGTTTCCAAATCCATCAGCAAACTCATGGTGGACGACTCATACATCATGGGAAAAACCGCACTTTTTATTTTAAAAGAGAGAATATGTTTATTTGTGTTTTTGCGGTTTTCCTCCAAATCCAGAAAATCTCATAGAAATCCAAATCCAAACCTCAATAGCATGCAAAATAGTGAATATATGCATGAGAATCCATGAATGCGGCATAACAATGAATAACAGTATGCATGAACTAGCAGGTAATAACTACAATGTCTAAACTATTCGCAAATAGGCTATGTCAAGCAATAATATATTTTCTAAGGTGTACGTGACATGGCAATTACCGATGAAGATGTGTGTGAGCCGGCAAGTAAGTGTACGTGGTACATACGCATCATCGGTAATGGTGCTGGTGTCCTATCAGCATGATATTAAAATGGAGTATGAAACATAATATAAGAATGCGCTGCAAAGCGAACCACAAAAAAGTGGGAGCTGAAACTAGACGTAACCAAAACTAATCTGCATTAATCTAATATAAGTCCTACGAATGGTGCCTTTTGAAATAACACGAATCATGGGGTTTTGAAAATAGGGCTACGGTGTTTTTATGAAAAGATACGTCGTTTTTGAAATGTCCGTAGATTCCCTTGAGCTGTCTTTAAAAATGCCCACGATTCGTTAGTTTTTGAAATAGGTAAGAAGCCTAATCTACTCTAACAACTACACTAAACTATACGGCCGAACTAACAAGCTGATCTACAGGTAAGGGAACCGCCTAACATCTGAGTCGATATATAAATATATATAAGTCGGTGATCCCGCCTCAATAGTATCGCGTACGATACAGTATATCATCTGACATCCTCGAGTCATGAGCGCGGATCTATCATCAATATAGGCTCGTACGGTAAATCGTCGTACGGCATCCCAAAAGCTGGGTACGGTTCAATATCACACTATCTCATCACATTTCAGATATCACTTATCATATCATAATCTGGGGTACTGATCTAAGTCTAGTACAACTGATATCATCTTCAAAGTATGAATGCGGGGGTAAACACACATCCCGAACCCGCAAGAATCACATTTCGTATCCCAAATACGAATCATATCAAATCACCGATCTCGCGGCACAAAGCCCACATCATCGACTCAACTCCAAAGTCATCCCATATCATCAAACACCGTGCAAGTATAAGAAACATACAAGTGTATGCGTGTGGGTGCAAATCTATCCTATGGTTCGCAACTAAGAACTACGTTAGTTATTTCTACCCCTAACTAACCATAACACAAAAATATACTACATAGTACTAATTACGGACTGCGGGGGTGCTATACGCCATCCACCCGACTTCTCCCCATAGATATAAATCTACTCACCTGGTCCTCGCTCGCCGGTGCCGATGTCGCCACGCGCTTGCTTGTCGTCTCGAAGTCCACATGGGGTACCTACATATCATAACGCACCGTATCGCATTAAAAACCCAATTCAAAATCGAAACGGCATACGAAAACTAAATCGGCACGCGTATCATGCATAGGTCAAAACCTATTGCCTACACATGCAAGAATAGTCAAACCAACCCTCGATGTCGATGTATGAACGTCAAACCATCGAGAAAATCCAATCACACTCATTTGCACATTCACGAACACTAATTTTAATATAAAATAGGTTAAAACTCACGAAAACTCCAAATTCACTCTAAAAGCCGTTTTTCCGAAAAACTAGCAAGCAAAATTACCCGTTTTAGTACAAAACTCGATATTTAAATGAATGTAGCGGCCAATATATTTATTATATATCTTAAATAAGTCCATAAAACCATTTCCATAATTTAATCACATAAATTTGCATAATTTCCAAAATCCTAGTTTGCAAAAATATCAATTTTTAACACATTTTAAAGCAAAATTCACAATTCATCAATTAAGCTTGGTTTTTCATGAACTAAAGTATTAAACCACTCAATATAATATTTAAGATATGATGAAACCCTAACCATATTTTTAATCTCTCATTTTGAATTAAAGCTAAAAACCTAGTTTGCAATATTTACCAATTTTAACAATTTAATAGCAAAAATGCACAACCTACGATCTAGCTTGGATTTTCATGAACCAAAGTATTAAACTACACTTTAAAATGTTAATAATGCTATGAATACCCTAATTAGGTTTTTAAACCTAATTATTAGACAAATTATAAAACCTAGTTAGCAATTAGCAAAGTTATCACAATTTTAAATTAACAAATTAGCAAATAGCAACTAACTTAGATTTTGCATACAACTACATGCTAATCTCCTCATTACAACCATAAGCAAATGATAAAAACCTCACTTGATCACAAACCCTAGTCATTAATTCAAAACCCTTCTCTTGAATTTTAATTCAAGCACCTAGAACTAATTAAAAAACCTAATTAAGCTAACATGAAACAATTAGCACAATTTAAGAAAAGGTTAGAATTATACCTCATGATCAAGAGATCAATTATGAAAAATCAAGCCTCTAAAATGCCAACTTGCTCCCTAGATCCATGCAAGAATAGCAAATGAAAAATGGGTAGGAGTTAGATTTGAGTTTTAGTTTAATTTTGATGGAAATTTGATGGATTTTTGAAGACTTTTGATGAGGAAAAGAGAGGAGAAGAATGAAGAGGGGCTGCTGTTGAGTTCTGGCCGAAAATGAGAGGGGTGAGGGGGTGTGGGTGTGGGAGTGAGAGTGGGTAGAGAGGTCCAAGTCAAAGGGAGTCCAAGTCAACCCAAACAATACTTATATCTATATACCCTTTCTTCTCATTTCTTTTCATCTTAACATAGAAATTCAAGTGGGGAAAATGGGTGGGGCTGCTGAATTCAGCCAAGGGGGAGGGAAAATGGGGGTTTGTGAGTGTGGGTACGGGTGTGGGGTGATGAAAAATGATAAATACAATACCCCAAACATCCATTTACGCCAAAAAAAAGCCATTTTTCTTCAATAATTTCTAAACCGTTTTGGCAAATGATTTCGTTCCAAAAACCACATGATAAATTTTTATTTAATGTTTTATGATGCACAAAATTTGTTTCAACTCATTCCAATTTGTAATTTTCCTTAATTAAATGTATTAGTGACGGCTTAAAATAATAATAAAATAATATTTTTTTCAGAAAATTTGAAATTTCACCAGCGGCTCAATAAACACCAAATAATAGCAATTACATAGCTAGAATATGTATATTTAATTTTTATAATAAGATATTTGTATTTTGACTTTTTACAGAAAACCCCCTTATTTTACCGTTTTTTTCGAAATTCCACCGAAACGATTTTCAAAACGTTACACGGCGCCCTAGATATTAAGATTTCGAGATATTGAGGTACTGAGATTTGATGCTACAGGTCAGTCCGGATAGCCGGAGCCTGAGGTTTTGAGACATTGAGATTTATGTTTTGTGTCGATGCTAGACACTGTTGATGCTGATTTCATTATGATACCTCATTTTAAAAATACAAAGGAAATCTCACTAAATTATGAAAACAGTTCTTCATTTACATGTATTCTGTTTTCATGCATTCATACCTCATTCATATGATATATTGCTACCTGAGGCACTGACACGGGCACATGAGATTACACTCGGGTTAGATATTTACCCTAGCCTTGTTATAGGTTGCATGTTATATATATTGAGGATATATTATGATCATTGACCTAGATTGCGTTATTTATGCGATTTCTATTCGTAGATGTTTTTCTATTCACGAGTTGGCAACTCACCCCCGTTGTGCCCCAGTTTCTTGCAGGTTTGCCGTACAGGTTTCTTTACGGCTTGCGGGCATAGTTTCCTTCGGGTGATTTGCTAGTAGGTGGGTTTACTTGTATCGTACCCCCATTATATATCTTGTATATTATTATTCTGTTGTATCTAGAAGTTCCATCAACCAAACATGTATTTATTTTGAGATAGAGACCAGTGATGTTATTCCTTCGACCTTAGAGTCGCGCGTTATATTTCTGCGGTTTTCTTGTGGTTTTGAGTTTCCTTTTGAATTTTGATCCTCGCCGTTGGCGTTGTATATTATATTGCTTGTGTGGTTGTGACCGTCGATTGACGAAGAGCTAGCTCCCGCTTAGGGATGCTTTTTTATTGATTTCGTATACTATTCATGTTGTATCCCATTTGGGGGCCAGTATTTACAAAGGAGACTCTGCCGAAATTTTCAGGAAATTTTTGATGTTTTTAAAAACCGCATAATTCGGCTTATGCTATTGAAACTACTTGCTTTAAGTTGGTTTTTCCTGCACTCTACTAATTTTCTTGGTTTGGATTTCTGGGTTTTCGGCTTACTTAGATTACGTACGCCTCGAGACGTTGGTAGTTTAAGTGCCGGTCATATTCCGTACTTTCGGGACGTGACAAAGTTGGTATCAAAGCGTTAGGTTTTACCTTCGGAGCGTAGGATGACCCTTGGTTGATGGAATAGGTGACTAAAGTAGAGTGACGTACCGTAAGTATGTTCCGCGGCATATTTACGATACGCTACTCCACTTAAGAAGCCTTAGGATGTACATTTCTTTGCTCAGTATTATGTTCATTCCGATCTAGCCTCATCAGTACCAGTTATGGTTTTGCTGCCACGATTACGGGCAGGGAGAGCTACAGCTAGAGTTGCGGTCAGCACGAGCTCGTCACGAACGAGGACTGACCACGGCGAAATTTCGGCAACACACGTTTGCAGAGATGTGTCTTTTTACTGTGTTTCCGCGCCACGAGCGTTTGGCGGATCGCCTTTATGAGGTTACTCGGATGTGCTGATTGACACTAGAGGATTGAGCCAATGATAGAGGCCAGCCAGATCTTGATGACCGTTGGTGTGTTGCTTATTCATGATGATCGAGGCACTGTTCAGCGTGGAGACGAACGAGCCAGTTATTGCTGCGAACGACGAGATATTGCCCCAAATGCTGGAATTAGTGCAGAACGAGTTGTACTAAGAGATGATAGAAGGTCGCTAGTCATCGAGGATGAATGACTAGGACATGTGGATCGTTCGCCTACCCCGATGCGAGGTCATCAGATAGATTGATTCCAGCTAGAGACGACTTCACGCGGAGACGTTGGGAGTCGACAGAGACGATCGAATGTCAGAAACCTATTATTCCAAGTTTAAAGTAGTCGGAAAGACATGCAGGCAATTCTATGGTCCCTCTAGAAGAATGAAACCCTAACTCGACTTAATGACCGTGTGAAAGCCTTTGAACCTTCGGGTTTGCGGCAGTTCTACGGCGCCATTAGTGAGGCTTGGGTTTGCCCTTCTACGGCTGGACCACCGATGCTGTGGTATGTACTCGATACTATTAAACTGTGCCCAAGAGGTTGAGCTCTTGGGGGATTATGAGGTTTTGACGACTCGATCGGATGGCTCGACTTAATTCGGATGCTAGGTGGTGAGATGCATTTCTTGGGAGACTCCCGATACGAGGATAGCCGTTGGAGCTCAGTCCATGTAGCCACGATGAGACGATTCCGAAGCAGTCGACATTAGAGAAAGTGGAGTAAAGAGGTCCGTACAAGATCTGGATAAGACGACGTTCCACTCCGCCGACATCAGAGATGCGATACGCATGCCGAGCCAGAGTACTGGATATACCTTCCAGAAGGAGTCGCGATGGGTATGCAGCCGTTCCGGAGCAAGATGCAGATATAGGAAAGGACGATGACTTCCGGACAGTTGGCAAAGACGAGACATGGAAGAGACCGTGAGCAGGATTCCTTCCAGGACACTGCTGCAATGATACTTGCACCCAGGATCAGATGTGTCACATACATTCAGAGAGCCAGAGGCCGACGCCAGTGATATGCTGTCTTACGAGTGGTCGCGATGATTGACCGGGAGATGACAAGAGGCGTGCCAGAACGGGATCATCCCCGTTAGCACACCTGACAAGGCCGATGAGCCGATGGACCGAGAGATTGGTAATTCCCAGTGAAGACCTTGACCCAGGAGTGGTCATGGTTACGCACACCAGCAGGCCAGAGTTCATGATCATCGACGAGACGTCCCATTAGTGACCGCGACAGTTGGTCCGAGATTCTTAGAGAATGCGCTTGACCGGTACTATGCCGCCATTATTGATTTCGATGTTTTGGGTGATTTATTCGAATGATTTGATTTTGATGATTGAGGATTTACGATCTTTGCACAGTGTTGCACTTGATATCGTTTTCGTGCTTGGGTTTCACATGTTTGTGATTTTACGGTTTTAGACATTTGAGTTGATTTTGTGTGTATGCACGCACACGATTTGGTTCCTGCACTCTGTATAGTTTATATATGCTTGCAGTGCAGTGATACGCCTTTTGTGCACTTAGATGCATTGGACTTTGATTTCGATGGTGATGTTCGATATTTGTTTGTGCACCTTGTGCACCTGATTTGATTTTGCGCATGTTCGGCACTTGATATTGGATTTCATGATTTCGTGCACGATGGATGCACCTGATTTGGATTTTCGCGCATGTTGGGCGCATGTTTTGAAGTGTGATTTTGGTGCACACCAGATTCACTAAATCGAGATTTTTCGTGCATGTCAGATGCACCTGATTTTGCTGTCAGGCACACATGTTGCCTACGACAGATGTTTCGTACACACCCGATGCACTTAGATGTTGTTTCTGTGCATATGTATGGCACATATTTGGATTTTGATTTCCGTGCGCACAAGACGCACGTAGTATGCATACGCGTATTTTGGGATTGATTTTTCTTATAGAGCAGTACGTTTTTATGATATTGCTATGTGTTTTCGTACTGAGCAGGACTAGTCAGAGGACAGTACCTGAATATATTTTACATGTATAGTTTCGAATTATATCATATTTGTTTTGCTTTGGATTTGGTATTGATGTCTTCCCCATGACTCTGATGATTGCGGGATGCTTGACGGAGTTCTGATTTGAGTTATATGCTCATTTTTCATGCGCATGAGTTGCGCTACGATTTGCTTTATGTATTTATGATTTCGGAGCCCCGGCGATTTGATGGTTTTGGCTGAAATATTTTAGTATTTGGGGGAAGTTTTAATTTAAATTCGGGGACCGAATTTCTTTAAGGGGGGAAGATTGTAACGTTTTGAAAATCGTTTCGGTGAAATTTCAAAAAAAAAAAAAAATAAGGTGGTTTTCTGTAAAAAGTCAAAATACAAATATCTTTATTATAAAATTAAATATACATATTCTAGCTATGTAATTGCTAGTATTTGGTGTTTATTGAGCCACTGATGAAATTTCAAATTTTCTAAAAAATTTTCCGAAATTAATTATTTTAATAGTATTTTAAGCCGTCACTAATATATTTAATTAGGGAAAATTACAAATTGGAATTAGTTGAAACAAATTTTGTGCATCATAACACATTAAACAAAATTTTATCATGTGGGTTTTGAAACGAAATCGTTTGCCAAAACGGTTTAGAAATTATTGAAGAAAAAAGGGTTTTTTTTAGTGTAAATGGATGTTTGGGGTATTGTATTTATCATTTTCCATCACCCCACACCCATATCCACACTCACACACCCCCATTTATTTCTTTCCTTGGCTGAATTCAGCAGCCCCCACCCATTTTCCCCACATGAATTTCAAAGAAAAGAAAAGAAAAGAAAAGAAAAGAGAATGATAGAATTAAAGGTGGACTTTTTGACCACATTCTCTCTCCAATCACCTCACACTCTCTTCTCCTCCCCATTTGGCTGAGCCCACTTGTTTTTCCTGCACCACAACAGCCCCTCTTTCTTCCTCTCTCATTTTGCATCAAAAAAATTCAACAAAATGCCCAAAAACCAACACAAAAATCCCACAAAATCAAAATCCACCTCCTACCCATTTTTCCTTGGCTACTTTAGCATGGATCTAGGGATTTAGATTTCAATTTGGGAGGCTAAGTGTGCTTGTGGGAGCTTCAAATTATTTGGGTATAAATTCTAACCTTTTGCTTAATGTGTTGTAATTGTTTCATGTTAGCTTAATTAGGTGTTTAATTAGGTTTAAATAGGTTTTCAATTGGTTTTAAGTGCATGATTTAAAATTTATGAGTTAGGGTTTGAATTCAAATATGGTCATTGTCACTTGTTTAAGTTTACAAAGTGTATTTTGGTATGTGAGGGCATGGAAAAACCAAATCTAGTTGCTATTATGTAAATTGTTGCATTTAATTTGTCCAAATCAAGTTTTTAAGCAAACTAGGTTTTTGGAATTTGGTTAAATAATGGAGATAAAAATCTAATTAGGGTATTCATGGCATTATTAACATTTTAAAGTGTAGTTTAATACTTTAGTTCATGAAAATCCAAGCTAGATTGTAGTTTGTACATTTTTGCTATAAAATTGTTAAAATTTAGGTATTTTGTAAACTAGAATTTTGGGGTTTATGGAATTTAATGAGATTAAATTATGGGAATTGTTTTTATGACTTATTTAAGATGTTTAATAAGTATTATGGCCATTAGATTTGTTTAAACGTCGAGTTTTGTACTAAAACGGGTAATATTAGCTTGCTAGATTTTCGGAAAAATGGCTTTTTAAGTGAAATTGGGGTTTTTGTGAATTTTAAGCTATTTTATATTATAATTAGTGCTTGTAATTGTACAAATGAGTGTGTTGGGAGCTTTCTCGATGGTTTGGCGTTTGTACGCCGACGTCGAGGGTTTTTGGGTCGATTTATGAAAGCAACCATAGGTTTTGACCTATGTGGGATTCGTGCGTCGTTTTGGTCATGAGTCGGATTTTAATGCGATACGGTACGTTATGATATGTAGGTACCCCATGTGGACTTCGAGACGACAAGCAAGCGCGTGGCGACGTCGGCACCGGCGAGCGAGGACCAGGTGAGTAGATTTATATCTACGTGGAGAAGTCGGGTGGATGGCGTATAGCACCCCCGCAGTCCGTGGTGGTGTATACGGATGCGTATACACACCAGCAATTATTATATGTTATTTGGGATTAATAACGATGTTTAGGATGGATATTGGTGTATTGGATTATTTTAGTGTTGCGAACCCTAGGGTAGTGTTGCACTACACATACACGCATACATACTTGCATACATTCCTATTTATATGTGCTCATGGGATTCTTTATAGTTATGTGATCACATGGGTATGGGACTATAAGTTCACATACGGATTTGAGGATGATACTTGGGATTGAGCTGAGTCGATGAGATTTGTTTTGTGGTTGTGATAGCGGTGATATGGCAGGATTCGTACTTGAGGTACGTCCTGGTGTTATAGCAGATCTTGGGACGACGATACGGGTGAATAGTGTTATAAATAAAATGGTCGTCATGTGATCGTGATATGAGGCATGATATGCTAGGATATTGATATTAGGCCGTATAGGGCGACGTATACCCCTTGATGATGATATGTGCTGACGATATCGGTTTGTACGAGATTGTCGATCAGTAGTCAGATCATGAGTATATTGAGGATATTAGTATTGTACTAGACATAGGTCAGTACCCTAGACTATGATCTTGAATAAAGAGGATACCAGAGGAATGGTGTGAGGAATATGATATTGACCCGTACCCAGATTTGGGGTTGCCGTACGACGGATTTACGTACGAGCTATATCTTGATGATTGATCCGCACTCTTGACTTGGGATGTCTGATTGTAGATATGGTATCGGATATGATATTATTAAGGCGGGATCACCGACTAATATATATACAGGTATGTATATGGATCGACTCAGATGTTAGGCGGTTTCCTTACCTGTAGTCCAGCTTGTTAGCTTAGCCCTTTAGTTTAGTTTAGTTGTTAGATTAGATTCGATTCTTACCTATTTCAAAAAACTAACGAATCGTGGGTATTTTAAAAGACAGCCCAAGGGATCCTACGGATATTTTAAAAGACGTATCTTTTCATAAAAACACCGTAGCCCCTATTTTCAAAACCCCATGATTCGTGTTATTTCAAAAGGCACCATTTGTAGGACTTATATTAGATTAATGCAGGTTAGTTACAGTTGCGTCTAGTATTCAGCTCCCGCGTATTATTGTGGTTCGCTTCGCATCGCATACTTATGTTATAATTTCTTATTGCAATGTTGATATCATATTGTTAGGACACCGGCACCATTACCGATGATGCGTATGTACCACGTACACTTACTTGCCGGCTCACACACATCTTCATCGGTAATTGCCATATCACGTACACCTTAGAAAATATTATTGCTTGATATAGCGTACTTGCCTTATATGTTAGTTTAGACATTGTAGTTATTACCTGCTACTTCATGCATACTGTTATTCATTGTTATGCCGCATTCATGGATTCTCATGCATATATTCACTATTTTACGTGTTATTGAGGTTTTGGATTCGGATTTCCATGAGATTTTCTGGATTTGGAGGAAAACCGCAAAAACATAAATAAACCTTTTCTCTCTTTTAAAATAAAAAGTGCGGTTTTTCCCATGATGTATGAGTCGTCCACCATGAGTTTGCTGATGGATTTCGAGACCCGATTCGAGGAGACGGATGAACCGTTTCGGGTACATGGTGGAACCGTTTCGGTACCCCGGGGCAAGAAGCGCATGATGATGACGATGTGAGCCTGGCAGGGGAGCACTACCTACCAGTGATTTTACCCGACGCATCGGATATTCGGAGGATACCGTCGTGGTCTTGAGATGGATGGTAGGGGCCGGTCTGGACTGACGGCGCCCTAGATATTAAGATTTCGAGATATTGAGGTACTGAGATTTGATGCTACAGGTCAGTCCGGATAGCCGGAGCCTGAGGTTTTGAGACATTGAGATTTATGTTTTGTGTCGATGCTAGACACTGTTGATGCTGATTTCATTATGATACCTCATTTTAAAAATACAAAGGAAATCTCACTAAATTATGAAAACAGTTCTTCATTTACATGTATTCTGTTTTCATGCATTCATACCTCATTCATATGATATATTGCTACCTGAGGCACTGACACGGGCACATGAGATTACACTCGGGTTAGATATTTACCCTAGCCTTGTTATAGGTTGCATGTTATATATATTGAGGATATATTATGATCATTGACCTAGATTGCGTTATTTATGCGATTTCTATTCGTAGATGTTTTTCTATTCACGAGTTGGCAACTCACCCCCGTTGTGCCCCAGTTTCTTGCAGGTTTGCCGTACAGGTTTCTTTACGGCTTGCGGGCATAGTTTCCTTCGGGTGATTTGCTAGTAGGTGGGTTTACTTGTATCGTACCCCCATTATATATCTTGTATATTATTATTCTGTTGTATCTAGAAGTTCCATCAACCAAACATGTATTTATTTTGAGATAGAGACCAGTGATGTTATTCCTTCGACCTTAGAGTCGCGCGTTATATTTCTGCGGTTTTCTTGTGGTTTTGAGTTTCCTTTTGAATTTTGATCCTCGCCGTTGGCGTTGTATATTATATTGCTTGTGTGGTTGTGACCGTCGATTGACGAAGAGCTAGCTCCCGCTTGGGGATGCCTTTTTATTGATTTCGTATACTATTCATGTTGTATCCCATTTGGGGGCCAGTATTTACAAAGGAGACTCTGCCGAAATTTTCAGGAAATTTTTGATGTTTTTAAAAACCGCATAATTCGGCTTATGCTATTGAAACTACTTGCTTTAAGTTGGTTTTTCCTGCACTCTACTAATTTTCTTGGTTTGGATTTCTGGGTTTTCGGCTTACTTAGATTACATACGCCTCGAGACGTTGGTAGTTTAAGTGCCGGTCATATTCCGTACTTTCGGGACGTGACACGAATCCTGTCTAACCGCCACTGCCTCCAAGTGCTCGGGACTGCACCCAACTGCTACCTGTTTGCACGACTCCTTTGAGCCGTGGTAGGGTAGCAATCTAAGAACAGTGGGACACACTCGAGGCGAAGTAGCAGTGTCAAGTCTGCGGACTATGCTGTACTCATGTCACCTGGGAACTGTTCACTGACGACTGGTATAAAACCAACCAACAGTTCCCTGTGAGTCCTGTCCGGTGTACCCGTAACCTAACGAGCACCTATATACTATCTCCAGTACGACGTACTGACGGCTGTGGGACAGACTATCTCCCCAACTGGGATGAGAAGCGTACACACTAGTCTACTCCGGAGTATCGATGCTCTGTCTCGATAATCCAACGACCAGGGACCTGAATAAGGATTTGCTTGTAGACTACCCAGCCCCCACTAGTGTGACTGCCATCACAACGCTGGTAGTCAAGCAAGACCCTTAGAGCTCTATCAATACGTATACTCACATATTAAGATAGAAAAACCAAGTAGCATACTACCATGTTTAGCAAGACTGTTATATACATGTGAATATCCCAAGCTTCCATTAAGTAATATACAAACTAGTATGATACAGTAATGGCCTTCTAGGGCATAAACACTAACAATCTCCCACTTGCACTAGGGCCATGTACTGGCGTATCGTAGACCGATGATCTCGAGTAGCCTCTCGAACTGAATCTGAGGTAGGGCCTTTGTGAATGGATCAGCAATGTTCTCTTCAGAAGCAACTCTCCGAACCTCGATCTCCTGACGATCAATGATCTCCCTGATCAGGTGATACCGCCTTAAGATGTGTCTGGACTTCTGATGGGACCTTGGTTCCTTCGCTAAAGCTATAGCTCCGTTGTTGTCGCAATACAGAGGTATTGGATCAACAATGGTAGGAACCACCTGAAGTTCTGTTAGGAACTTCTTCATCCAGACTGCTTCTTTTGGGGCATCGCAAGCAGCTATATACTCCGCTTCCATCGTCGAGTCAGCAACGGTGTCCTGCTTGGAGCTCTTCCAGCACACCGCCCCTCCATTGAGGGTAAAGACATAACCCGGCATGGACTTGGAATCGTCCTTATCACTCTGAAAGCCGGAATCAGCAAAGGCCTCCAACCTGAGGTCTTTTCCGCCGTAAACCAAGAACATCTCCTTAGTCCTTCTCAGGTACTTGAGAATGTTCTTTACTGCTCTCCAGTGCATCTCCCCTGGGTCTGACTGATACCGGCTTACCACGCTTAGTGCGTAAGCTACATCTGGTCTGGTGCACAACATCGCATACATTATAGAGCCTACCGCAGAAGCATAGGGTATAATAGACATGCGTTCCCTTTCCAAATCAGTCTTGGGAGACATCTCTTTGGAGAGGGTGATTCCGTGACAAGCCGGTAGATTACCGCGCTTAGAATCTTCCATACTGAATCTCTTCAGTACAGTGTCGATATACCTGGACTGTGAAAGTCCCAACATCCTCTTGGATCTATCACGATAGATCCGGATCCCCAGAATGTAAGAGGCATCACCCAGGTCTTTCATGGAGAACCTGTGTGACAAGAATCCTTTGACAGATTGTAGCATAGGAATGTCATTTCCTATTAATAGAATGTCATCCACTTACAGGACGAGGAATACGACACTTCTGGCTACAACTTTACTATATATGCACGGTTCATCTGGATTTTTGATAAAGTCATATTCTTTGACTGTTTCATCAAAACAGATGTTCCAACTCCGCGATGCCTGCTTTAGTCCATAAATGGACTTAAGTAGCTTGCATACTTTCCCGCTGCTCCCACTCTGATTGAAACCCTCTGGCTGATCCATATAGACGCACTCTTCTAAATTTCCATTCAGAAAAGCCGTCTTTACGTCCATCTGCCAGATTTCATAATCATGGAAGGCAGCAATAGCAAGAAGGACCCGAATGGATTTGAGCATAGCCACTGGAGAAAAAGTTTCGTCATAGTCCAAACCAGGTCTTTGACGAAAGCCTTTTGCAACAAGTCTAGCCTTATAGGTTTCCACCTGTCCATCTACACCAATCTTTTTCTTGAAGATCCATTTGCATCCTATGGGTTTTACCCCATCTGGAGCAAAGTCCAAAGTCCATACTTTGTTGGTGTACATGGACTCCATTTCGGTCCGCATTGCATCTAGCCATCGTACCGAGTCGCCGCTCTGGATAGCCTGCTGGAAGTCAGTAGGTTCATTGTCATCTATGATGCAATCCTCTCTATCCCCATCTATGAGAAAACCGTAGTATCTCTCAGGTGGATGAGACGGCCTACTACTCCTGAGGAGGGGTGCGGGAATGTTCTGTTCTTCTTGAACCTCTGGTTCTACCAAATTTTCAGTAGCAGCTTGTGGTTCTGGAATTTCTTCCAGTTCTACTGCGCTCCCACTCTTCTGATTTTCTAAAAATTCAGTTTCTAAGAAGTGGGCATGACGAGAAACAAAAACCTTTTGTCCTCTGCGTAATAGAAATAATATCCCTTGGAGTTCTTTGGATATCCCACAAGCTTACACTGTACTGAGCGTGCCTCGAGCTTGTCCGAATGCTGCTTTTTTACAAAAGCTGGACACCCCCATGTCCTAAAATGTTTTAGACAGGGTTTCTTCCCACTCCACATCTGATATGGTGTGGTAGGCATAGTCTTGGTTGGAACCTGGTTCAAAAGATATGCCGCTGATTCTAGCGCATAACCCCAGAAAGATCGCGGTAACTCAGCATTACTCATCATGGATTGTACCATATCCAATAGGGTTCGATTCCTTCTCTCCGATACACCGTTGTGCTGTGGAGTGTATGGAGGAGTAAGCTGAGAGAGAATTCCTTTCTCTTTTAGGTAACCTAAGAACTCGGCACTTAAGTATTCTCCACCTCGATCAGATCTCAGTGTCTTAATACTTTTGCCTGTTTGGTTTTCCGCTTCACTCTTGTATTCCAGGAATTTCTCAAAGGCCTCGGATTTATGCTTCATTAAGAAAACATGTCCATACCTAGAGAAATCATCTGTAAAAGTAATGAAGTAGGAATAACCACCTCTCGCATGTGTAGACATTGGACTACATACATCGCTGTGTATGAGTCCTAAGAGCTCGCTCGCTCTTACTCCTTGTCCAGTAAATGGAGTCTTTGTCATCTTTCCTTTGAGACAAGATTGACAAGTGTCATAAGTTTGATATTCGAACGAGTCCAAATATCCTTCTCTATGCAACTTAGTCAACCTTCTCTCATTGATGTGACCCAGTCTACAATGCCATAAGAAAGCTTTATTTAAATCTGGAGACTTTCTTTTTGGTGTGTTCTGGACATTGAAAATTTGGAGTTGGTTTAAAACATATATACCGTTATTTAGTGTACCGGACCCAATCAAACCATGATTAAGGTGGATGTTGACAACATCTCTTACAAACGTGAAATCATAACCTTTATTTGATAACAAGAAAACTGATATGATATTACACGTTAAGCTTGGTACAAAATAACAGTTATGTAAAACCAAAATATGTCCACTCGTCAATCCTAGGTGATAATCCCCGACGGACGCAGCTCCCACGCTAGCTCCGTTAGCAACCTTTAGGGTCATATCACCTTCCTTCAGCACTCTACGGTTTCTCAGTGCCTGCAATGAATTGCAAATATGAGATCCTGATCCGGTATCCAATACACAGGAAGTAGAGTTGATCGACAGACAATTCTCAATTACAAACACACCTGAAGTCGAAGCCACAGCTTGCTTCGGTTCCTGGTTCTTGGCGTTCCACGCCTTGCAATCCTTCTTCCAGTGCCCTTTCCTGTGACAATGGAAGCACTCATCCTGGCCCACTACCGGTACCGCAAACTTTTTCTTTTCCTTCCCTCCCACCTTACTAACACCTCCTCTAGGTCTGGGGACGGCCTTCTTCTTCCTTCCTTTGGCCCTAGCCTTGGACCCGGAAGAAGATGCACCGCCAACAAACATAGCGGGTGTTTCCCTTGCCTTCTGCAAGGTGCCCTCTGCACTCCTTAACATGTTCAGAAGTTCCGGAAGTTCAACTTCTTTTCCTTGAAGGTTGAAGTTCAGGATAAACTGGGCGTAGGTGGGAGGAAGGGACTGGAGAATAAGGTCTGTATATAGCTCATTATCCAAAGTCGTCCCAAGGTCTGCGAGCTCTTCAATATAGCCGATCATCTTTAGGACATGTTCTCCTACCGATGACCCGACAGCCAACCTCGCTCGAAACAAGTTCTTAGAGGTCTCGTATCTTGCTATACGAGATTGCTCTCCATAAAGTTCCTTTGTATGGAGAAATATGCCATCTAGGGTCATATCCTCGTGCCTCCTCTGATGTTCATTGTTCATTGAGGCAAGCACGATGCACTTGGCTTTCGCGCAATCTAAATCCCAGGTTTTGCGGATTTCCTTATCCGCATTGCTGGATTTGGGACCAGGGACAGCAGGTGCCGTAGCGGTGAGGATGTACCCCAATTTGTCATAGGTCAAAGCCATTTTGACATTCCGCAGCCAATCTTTATAGTTTGGCCCTGTCAGTATATTTTTCTTAAAAGTAACTTAAGTCCAGTCATTTTCAGGGTCGCTGCAATTAGGAGAGAGAGAAGAAAACTCTTTAGCATGATGCTCTTGCAAGTTTAGAGTGGTTTTTAGTTTATCTAAACTGGATGGCTCCCACTGTTTCTCGAATCCTTCCTCAAACCATAAAAGAAGAATTAGCCAGGACTATTCTCACCGTACAATACTTGCTTAACTGTTCAGCCAGGCCAGTGTCGATACTTCGAGGGAGGTTTTCCAACGCTTTCGCGAAGTTCCTTAATTAAATAACCTCTTTTCTCTGGGGGCGTAACCCCGCTGACACCTTTCTGGACACCTACTAGGTTTATAGCATTGATCGTTAAGTGACGAATATCCTGATAAGTAGCATATACTCACAGTAGGATCGAGATCCAAATATCATCGTATGATAATGTTGAAGGAATCCTACCAACATTCATCAAACTCCAAATGGTATGCATCTCTTTGCAAATTTCAGTTTCTTTAGAAATTCCCGATATTGATTTTTGCCCCATGTTCTTATGATCTTGACTAAGGGCCAACAAATTATAAGTCACATGTCAAGTTCTGCCCATCATTATCCTGTTGATTTGAACCCATCCGTATATACTCTTGACTAAGGGCCAAACAAAGTAATACGAGTGTCCTAAACCAACTCATCTATCTATGCAACAAACGAATACCCCAGCAGCTACCAATCACTATGTCTTGACTAAGGGCCAAACAAACATAGCTTGAATACTACTGACCATTCATAAGAAATGACGGAGGGCTACGACTGGTTTTGGCGAAACCGTGAACGTAGTGAACTTGATATAACCGAAGGAACCTGATAGCTTTTTAAAAGGAGTGGTTAAAGCTCCGCATTTAAAAAATATCTGTTTTTAAAATTAACCGAGTGGTTTCTTTTAAATTATTCCAACGATTTAAACTTCGGTTTGTTTTTCTTTGCATTATAGATAATGCGTCCCATCATTAACCTATCATTGCAGAAAACAACGAAAATACAACGTCCTCTTATGCAATCCGCATTCGCCACGGGGTCCCGTCATCACCCGTTAGGTTACTTAACTAACGACAGAGCGGGGGCTGGGCTAGCGCGGGTGTAAAACATAAGTGACGTCTAAATAGCTATCATATATATAGAGATTTTACATTCGTCTGACGCAATGATATTCATTCCAGATCACAGATGAACTTAATTGGATTTGCAAGCAATCCGTGTTTGTTTTGAGCCTGCAACAAAATACGGATTACACAGTTGTGATGAATAGCCATTACCCCACCCACGACCCCTACGGGTGCGGCAAACTACCCGCCCGGCAGTTTGTGCACCCCACCTTGGGTCTGTCCTAGGAGCAAAAACAGTAAAATGAAATAATACAACGATGGCTACAACCGCAACCTGGATGTGCCCCGCAAAATAATATTACAACAAATTACATTTACATCAAATGAATTAAATAATAACCCATCACATAACCCCGGCTATACATCACAACAGTCCAACACAGTTCATATGCACAAACAGATAAAATCCATTTCAGAAATGTGCAACCCCCTGCCAACTGACATACTAGCAGTTAGGGGAGGTTTATGAACACATTATACAATCACAGATATAATCCAACAAGCAAATACTGTATAATTTCGATCGATTAAACTTTTTTTTTAATTTTGCTCCAATACTGCTCTGCAAATCTGAAACCTGAGCAAAAATTAAATATTCCAGAAAATCCCAAATATCACACAGAACCAACACAGGAAAATTGGGTTCATGACTCGGCAACTCGGCGGCGGAACCGCGGCGGATCGGTGGGATCCGCCGCGTTTCCGCGGCGCTTTAGCCGAATCATGTGCCCAATTATCTTAGGTGTTCTTCTACTATCTTTTTAAGCTTTCTGAACCTCCCTGAAAAATTTTTGGACTTCATTTATAAATCGACAGAAACTTGATATTTTAGGGTTTTCCGGTTTCGTTTTTTCCGTTCGAAATTCATACAAATTTGCAAAAAAGTTATTTATTGTTTAGCGAGGCTCTGATACCACTGTAAGTCGATGTACAACACCCCAATACTTGTGGGGAGGCGGAATTTTCAAAAACGAACTTGTTTAGTGAACAAACATCGACTAACCGCTTGAATCGAAGCTAAACGATAACTAACTTAAAACATAGAGTTTCTATGCTACTATGTTTAGGGATTATACCTAACGAATCGTGTCCTTCGTCTTTGCGAACTCCACCTCCTCCTCGGCCTTCTCGAAGTAGTAGACGATCCACCCGAGAGCTTTACTCCAAGCTTAGCCTCTAAACTTGAGGCAACTAAACTTCTCTAAGTGCTAATCAAAGAAGCTAGGTGTAATATAGAGAGGGTTATGGATTAAGTAGTCTAACTAATCCTTGTACTCAACACATGAGAGGGGAGGATTAGGGTTTGAAGAGGGAGAGCTTGAGGAGAGAGAAGGTGAAGATAATTATCATATGAGAATAATGAGTTATCATAATATATATGAAACATTAAAATTCATCAATAAAAGAAAAACAAGTGATGAATAATCAAGTTTCATAAATATCTAATGGTGATTCATAACCATGACTCATTAAGCATTTATTGTGCATTAATGATATGGATGAATCACTCTCATGACTCACTAAACTCATTCAATGCATATGACACCTAAACCTCCTTAGTCACCATCTTCTAGAAGCTTCTCGCACAATTACGAGAACGCCCCTCCAATCCGCAAAAATACGGAAAAGCTTTAGACTGTATAAATCCAATAACCGGATACCAGTAACTGGCTTAAACCAAAGCCGACTGGTAAAAACTGTCCGAAAGTCGTACGCGCGTAAACGCACGTATGCGTCCGAACCCTTGTCGTAAAACCATACGACCTCTATATCGTTTCGCCTGGAATAGGGAAACTCTCTGTGTGGGACTCTAGAGACTCGACTACTACGCTGGCAGTGGGTTTAACCACAGACCGCAAGCGGCACTAGCTGTACGTAACGGCCCCCAGGTAGATGTCGATAAGAAGGCCGATGAGGGAACCCATCCGAACTCCTACTGAGTCTGATGTGACAATCTCCATACAGTCCGGTCCGTTCGTCCAAGACTATCGCATATCGGGCCTAGGGGGCGGCAAGCGTCAGTCCCCTAATAGCGGTATAAGTCGTGTCGGAGGGAAGCCCATTACACCCTGAGAAACTACTGGAACCTACCAGCAAATCTCGCTTGCCCTGGCCAGGGACTTTGCGTAATGGCTCTCTGACACAGCGCGATATCAACCCCCAATACCGGGAGAGACGAATCCTGTCTAACCGCCACTGCCTCCAAGTGCTCGGGACTGCACCCAACTGCTACCTGTTTGCACGACTCCTTTGAGCCGTGGTAGGGTAGCAATCTAAGAACAGTGGGACACACTCGAGGCGAAGTAGCAGTGTCAAGTCTGCGGACTATGCTGTACTCATGTCACCTGGGAACTGTTCACTGACGACTGGTATAAAACCAACCAACAGTTCCCTGTGAGTCCTGTCCGGTGTACCCGTAACCTAACGAGCACCTGTATACTATCTCCAGTACGACGTACTGACGGCTGTGGGACAGACCATCTCCCCAACTGGGATGAGAAGCGTACACACTAGTCTACTCCGGAGTATCGATGCTCTGTCTCGATAATCCAACGACCAGGGACCTGAATAAGGATGTGCTTGTAGACTACCCAGCCCCCACTAGTGTGACTGCCATCACAACGCTGGTAGTCAAGCAAGATCCTTAGAGCTCTATCAATACGTATACTCACATATTAAGATAGAAAAACCAAGTAGCATACTACCATGTTTAGCAAGACTGTTATATACATGTGAATATCCCAAGCTTCCATTAAGTAATATACAAACTAGTATGATACAGTAATGGCCTTCTAGGGCATAAACACTAACACAACGATGTCTTAGGTCATAATAATATACTAATATATTACTAGTCGTCTAGTAATGGCAGGGTAATAACTACGTATAAGTGCAAATGCTCCGAGCTCGTGTCAGTGCCTCAAATAGTAATATGTCATGTGAATGAGTATGTATGCACCAGGTATATAAAACAATCAATCCTGGAATCTGGATATATCTGTATAAGAAATCTTTAACTTTTATCATGGTAAATTGGTATAGAAATCTGAAGTATCATCGATGAAATCCATGAAAATCCGTGTCATGCATCGACACAAAACAAGTAAAACTCAAGTCTCAATACCTCATAGTCTCAATATCTCATAGTCTCAATATCTCTGGCTCCGTCAGTCCGGATCGGCCCATATCATCAAATCTCACGACAACGGTCGGTATCCTCCGGATATCCGCCGCGCCAGACATCACAGGTAGGTAGTCGTCCCCTGCCAGGCTCATCGTCTACAACTCGATCTTCTTACCCCGGGGTACCATACCGGGCCCACCATGCACCCGAGACGGTTCATCCACTCCTCGAATCGGGTCTCGAAATCCAACAGAAAACATGAAATCTCATGGTGGACGACACATACATCACAAGAAAACCGCAACTTATATTTAAAAAGAGAGGGGGAGAGAGAGAAAAGTTTTATATATATTCTTGCGGTTTTCCCCAAAATCCAGAAATCTCATAGAAATCCAAAATCCCAAAATCATGAGTAAATATATGATAAGTGTCGGCATATGCCCCACAATACTGCATCATAACATGAAAATGTGAATGCATGAAATGTCTAAGTAATAAATGCCATGTCTAGACTAACACCTGAGAGTAATCACTATATTATATCGATTTAGCTTTTAGCTGATTCTATCAATAAAAGATAATATGTTCTAAAGTGTAGGTGACATAGCAATTACCGATGATGATGTGTGTGAGACGGCAAATAAGTGTGCGTGAAATATGCGCATCATCGGTAATGGTGCTGGTGTCCTAACAGGTAGAGTTTCATACTGACTAGAAAAATATATGTATGAACATGCAACATGATGATTACGATCTGAATGTAAAGATGGATGTGTAATAACCACTCATTGTAATATTCATGCCTAACTACAACTATATAACCCGAGCCTAAACTAGTATCTATCTAGCCCTCAAGGGAACTAAACTAAAGGACTAGTCGATAAGAAATAAGGGTTCACCTAAGGTCTGAGTACATATCTCTAATAGTCGGCGATCCAGTCTCAATAGCGTTACGTACATAGTACGACTTCCTCGAATCAAGAGTGTGGATCAATCATCACATATATGCCTCGTACGGTAAAATCCATCGTACGGCATCCTAATATCGGGGTACGGGTCAAGTATCGCCTACGTACAACATCGTTCGTACGATATCATCATCAATTAATGTCATGATCAAGGTACTGTACTGTAATCGCATATATCAATTGTATATCATTGCCAGCATAAATATACATCGTCAATTTATCCTCAGAAATTTCATGTTATATATATCATATCTTGCTTAAGTCACACTCTTATCATATCGTAATCAAGTCATACTTATATGATATCGTAATCAATCACCCATATATCATATCGTGATTCCGTCACAGGTTACAGTCCGGGTTCTATTTTAGAGTCTCATATACCTCAATATCATCACCACCGATTATTGTTTATGTATACATATCCATTATCTCATTTCTAATGATCCGCTAACATCATAACATGACTGTATAGCCAAAAGATCACGGCATCAAGCCCAGTTATAGTGTTTCATCCCCATGTATCATATCACATCCTTATATCACATATACATGCTGTGTATATATATACCTACACTAACCCTATATATATATACACATACACATATACACCAAGTCAAGTTTCTGTGTGTGCGTGTGTGTGTATCTACCTGAAACCTACGAATCTCCTCCAAGATATTCATCCTCTGGTAAGGTCTTTCTAAAATCCGTCTAGTCCAACCTAAGGTCATTACTAGGGTCCTACTCACCAAGAATCTAAGGTCACGTCTAGCTTTCTAATGACAATAAGTAATATTCCTATTCTACGTTTGCGGGGGTGCTAAATGCCATCCACCCGACTTCCCCCGTAGATATACATCTACTCGCCTGGTTCTTGTCTGCCGAAAATGATATCGCCCTCCTCTTCTTTCTCGTCCGAAGTCCACGTGGGGGGTACCTATATGCAAACATATATATAATATTGTAATCTGAATCACGGACGAAACCAAAACGACGCACGAAACGCGCATAGGTTAAAACCTATGACCCGCTCATTCAAAAGAACCAATTATCGCTCGATATCGGCGTACAAATGCCGATTGATCGAGGTAAAACATCAACAAACAACTCATAGTTTCAAAACTCATTATTTGTAATATAAAATATGGTTTAAATCATCGAAAACTTAAAATCGATCAAATCGTCCGATTTCGTAAAAACCTAGAAAACGTCAATTTACCATTTTACTTCAAAACTTGACGTTTAAATGAAATTAATGGCCATAATACTCATTAAATAGCATAACTAGATTATATAAACCATTACTATACTTTTAACACCCTAATTTGTATTAAATCGAAATTCTAGTTTGCAAACTTGCCCGATTTCGATATTTTTAAGAAAAAATTTTACAATTCCACAATTACACTTGATTTTGCACATTTCAAATTGTTAAACCCCTCCTTGAAACCTTAAGGATGTGCTAAAACCCTAGCTTTATTTTTAATCCCTCATTTTAAATAAATTTTCAAAACCTAGTTTAATAAAAATAGCAATATTGTGACAATATTAAAGTGAAAGCTAGAAATTTATATTTAGATTATGCTTCACACTCAATTTACATATTAATCTACACATTAACACCACAATCTAATAATAAAAACCCGAATTATAATTTTATCTAACCTAATTATATGTTTTGTAAAAATCTAGTTTCCAGAAAGAACCTAATTCAAACAATTTAAATGCAACAACTAGCAATTTTGCTACTAGATTAGGTTTAACATTTCCTAATATGTTAAACTACAAATTTAGATCAATACCCAAGAATGAAAACCCTAATTAGATCATCAACACCTCTCTTGAAAATCATAAGCAAACAAATTAAACCAAATTACACACTAAAACTTTTTAATCTAGCAAATTTAAACTACAATTAAACAACTAGATTAGGATTATACCTTACAAGTGTTCATTCCCTTGCACTAAACCTCCAAAGTGGCCTCTTTTCCCCTTTCTTTAGACCAACTAGGGTTTGAGAAGGGATGGCTTAAGTTTTTGGTTTGAATTTGTGAAGGAAAATTGTGAATTTTTGTGGATTTCGGAGGATTTTTGCAAGAATTTTGATGCAAGAAAATGGGGAAAAATGAGGGGGGGTTTCCTACTGTGAGGCTCGGCCAGAGGGTAGAGGAGGGATTGGTGAGAGATTTGTGTAGAAATTTCCACACAAAAAGTCTTTTCCAAGCTCATATAATGTCCATCATATCAAATTTTACATAAAAAACCCTATTTAAATTCATTTTCCAACCCATTTTACCATAAACAACTAAACTTGAAATGTTTTGCTAAAATTTTTATTACACTTAATTTTAATTTATAATGGTTCCTAATTATGTAATTTACCCAATTAAATTTGTATTTATCACTAATTAAATGTATTTTTAAAAGCTTAAAATAATATTAAAAATAATTAATTAAGGAATTTTTTTTAATTAACTAGAAAATTTTAAGTGACATTTTAGTGACCAATTTATAGTAATATCTTATCTAAATTTTGTATAATTAGGTCTATAATGAAAAATACATATTTTGACTTTTTACAGAAAAGACTGCTAATTTTGCCGAAAACCAGAAAATTCACTTAAAAGATTTTATTTATTTTATTATTTTTAAAACGTTACATCTACCATTAGTGAATAGGTAGCATGAGCTTGAGTCTACTCGACGTAGATCATCTTCGACCTCGAAGATTTCGAGCAAGCTTGTTCATTTCTTCATGTGAACCCTTACTAGAGTTCGGGTGTTCACTACTTGGAGCGAAGGGACTACTACACGGAGTTTTAGAAGTGAAGGACCGGTCTACAAAGATTGTATTTCTCATTCACTTAGATGTAAAGTTGTTTGCATTCTTGATTCGTCTAAATCTCTAGTTAAAATTCTAGGATTATGGTTCTTTAGTACGACAAATTTTTGAAATTGGTATGGACGATACCTCCCGAAACCTTGCTGTCGTGCTAGGTAACCCTACAGTGCAAACAGGTTTTAGTTGGGTACAGTCTCAAACCACATGGAGGCAGTGAGCGGATCGTCAGGGGATTCATCTCTCCAGGTATATTGGGGGTTGATGTCACGGTGTGCACGGGTGGCCATCACCAGAAATCCTCGGCCAGGGTAGACGAGAATTACTGATTCGGATCAGTAGTTTCTCAGTTGGTGATAGGCTTCATACCGACACTAAATGTCGCGTTATTAGGGGTCTGGCATTATCCACCCCCTAGACTCGATATGCGATACTCATAGACGAACGGACCGGACTGTACGGATATTGTCACTGTCAGGCTCAGCAGGTTTTCAGGATGAGTTTGCTCGTTGGCCTCCCTTTCGCTCAATATCTGGGTAGCCGTTATGTACAGCTAGTGCCACTAACGTGCTTGTGGTTAAACCCACTGCCAGAATATTGACGAGTCTTTAGAGTCCCACACAGAGGGTTTTCTTGGTTCGGGCGAAACGTTGTAGAGGCCGTACGGTTTTATGGCAGGATTCGATCATATTCGTGCACTTGTGCACGGATCATGATCGGACGGATAATACTAGTGGGCTTGGGTTTAAGCCGGATCCTAGTATTATATTGTTGGATAATTTTTGTCTCGTTGTATTCGTATTCAGTCAGAATACGGATGCAGGTATGTATATACGGATGCGGGGTATTCTTATAATCCGTTACAAGGATACTTTTAAAGATGCCATTTCCTTTTTTTATTAAACATTTAGTTTTAATGCTTGATAATGTTAAAAGTGTGAGGTTAAGTTTTGGTTTGTGAGTGTGTGTCTTGGCTTGATGCATTGATTGTGGCATGTGCCATGCTTGATTCATTTATGGTTTTGTTGTGAGATATTTTATGGGGTGAGCAAGTGGGCTGCAGATATTTTTTTTTGGTGAGGTTTTCTTTTGTTGCTCACAACATAAAAGATCACACAACACTCAAAAGAAAAAGGCAGAGAACATTTTTCTTTAGTTGCTTAGCCATTTTCTTTTGCCAAAACTTAAGCTCACACTTCTTCACCTATGGCTTCTTCTTCAACCTCCACCCATTCCATCTCATGAGTTGAGAATTCTTGGGTGTATTGAGACAAAGTATTCACACACAATCTCTACTTCATCTTGGATATTTAGACTAGCAAACTGGATGCCCGAGTTGCTTCGGTTTTGAGGCGGGAGCCCGTATTACTAATTCTCGACGTGGATCGTCTTCGACAAGGGAGACCGAAGATCGAACTTGATCGAGGAAGCCGCGAGGAGCTTGGAACAGAGGTTGAACACTGAAGGACATGGATCGATCGGTATAACCTCTCCAAACTCTTTTCATTGAACTAGTATAGAGTTAATGGTACGATCCGACGATTAGGATTCCGTTAGCGCCGGTTTTTTAAAGTTTTTGTTCTGCGTTTGGCCACGGATTGATGGTCGGGGTGCTGCCGTAACCCTACAATTTTCATCTCTTTGTATTCATATTTTTCAGAATACAGATATGGGTATGTATATACGGTGAGGGGTATTCTTGTAATTTTATGCAAGAGTGCTTCTAGAAGAAAACACCTCATTTGTTGATTAATCTATTTTTGATAAATGGATAATGAGGTGGAGGATGATGTGCTATTTGGTAATAAATGAAGTATGGCTACTTGGTGACTCACTTAGTGACTCATGGTTTTGATCACTATTGAAGCATGCTTGATTCAATTATTCGATTTATTATCTGCTTCAATATTATCAACATTAGCCATTTTTCATATCATTATCATTATCAACACTCTCTCTCCTCCAAGCTTCTCTTCTTCTTCCTCAAATCCTAATTGTCTCTTGAGTTGAGAAACCTAGGGTTCTTGATACCGATCAATCCATAATCACTCTCTACATCTTCTAGGCTACTTAGATTAGCATACTATGTATCCTAATTACCTCAGTTTAGATGTAGAAGCTCAAAGTACATACTCTCGGGTGGATCATCTTCGACGGAGGGAGACAGACACTAGAAGGATACGAAGAGGATAGAAGACCAAAGGACACGCATCTTTCGGTGAGAATTTCTATCACAGTAGACGGCTCCTCTTGTTTAGCTAGTTTAGATTTATGGTAGATCCGGTTAACGAGTTATTCTAGCGCCAGTTTTTAATCCATAGAAAATTTTTGTTCCGCAAACGGTCACGGTAGATGGCCACGGTGTTAGTATAACCCAACAAAAAAATTCATACTCTTTCTCATTTCCAAAAGATTCTTAAATTTTCAATAATCTCTCAAAACAATTCTCAAGCCTAATTGGCTTAATCGGTATTTATCTTTGAGATCATAAAATTGTGAGTGAGCATCAAGTTTGAATCAATGATTGTAAATCTTTTAAGAAGGATCGTTTTCTTCCCTTTGAGAGAGAGTCTCTCACTGTCTGAATCGCGGATTCAAGTGGGAAAAATGAGTTTTTCTCTGGATAATCCTAGTGAAGAAGGATTGTGTTCTTCACATTGGTATATAGTGGAAAATTCTAAGAAAGAGGTCTCAGGCGGGGATTAGCAATAGGGGGTGGTGAACCCTAATCAATAAATCTCTTGTGTTTGTATTGTTCTTTACTCTAATTTTTTTTCTCTGCTCTGTGTTGATTATTGCAATAAGTTTCATTATTTAACCTGTTTAAATTATTATGAAACTTATTAATCTAACACGATTAAGTTTTTAAATTTGCCATAAAATACTTAGAAATCTTATTCATCTTTCTTCTAAGGTATTTTCAATATGGATACGGAGTCGGCTTGGATTCTCCGTATCGAATTTACATCTCTAAAAATGTTTCCCAATATACCTCCTTTATGGGACCCACACTGGACAACAACTCAATAATTCATTCAAAAATGAATGCCGTTCCGCCTTCACATCCAACCCCAACCAACGTTAACGTGTACCACAGGAACACCTTACTTAAACCACCTCCAACCGCCCGCAACTCTGGTAAATGTTAACGGTAATTCAAGGGGCAACCTCGTAATTTTCTCTGCCGGCGAACCGTTTCAAAAATCAAAAATCTGAACTGTTACCGTTACAACCACCGTTAGTTTAAATACAGCAAGGTTTCCCCACAATCTGAACTGTCCTCCAACGACGGCAAACTAACTCCGTTAAGTTACAGCCCAAAGGAAACCCTAGCTTTCCCCTATAAAATCGCGAGCGAGGGCCAAGGTCTAGGGCATCCGAAGGCGTCTTTGCAAACGCCAGCCTCTTCTCTCTCTCTCTTCGCTAATTTCTCAAATTTCTCCTTCATTTTAGTTCTATTTTTTTTAAATCATCATAAAAAATGAGAGAGTGTATCTCGATTCACATCGGCCAAGCTGGGATCCAAGTCGGAAACGCCTGCTGGGAGCTTTACTGCCTCGAGCATGGGATTCAGGTACGATCATTACCCTAGATCTGTGAATTTCTTTTCTTATTTTGGTCCATTTTTTCGTATTTTGATGACATTGATAGTTCTGTGGAGTCGAGTGATAGATCTTTGGATCATATCGGTTTTTGATTGAAGAATTCGTAGATCTAGCTTGTATGATAGTGGATCGTGCATTTATCTGTTAGATTTACCATTAATAGGAGTGTTTTTAGGGAATTTGTAGATCTGTGGTGCGTTCTCTTTCAGATTTCACTCTTTTTTAGGGAAATGTGATATTGTTATAAGTATTTTTAAGATTAGATATATGTTTGATGGACCTATCATTCAGTAGGATATTCTTGATCATCATAATGCCTTGCGAATTATTTCTGTATTTCTATAAAAATGATCATTTTCTTTTTCTTTTTCCGCCATTGCTTTTAAGTTTGTATAGATCTGTTGTAAATTGACTATTATTGAAATAAATGCAACATAGAAGATGCCTTTAATTTGTGATAATATGTCTTGATCAAGTTAGGAAAATCCTCTAAAACAAGTTAGGATCCGTATTAAGTTGATATGCTGATTGGTGGCATTTTCCCTCATGAATTTGTTTGATTGCTCTCTAGATTAGAAGCTGATACCAGCATTTGTGTAGATTTATGATTTAGATTGTCATTTTTTTCCACTTGAAAAATATTATATACACCCTATCTTTTACCATTGTCATTAATTGAAACCGTAAATTCTCATTATGTTTCAGCCTGATGGCCAAATGCCAAGTGACAAGACTGTTGGTGGAGGTGACGATGCTTTCAACACCTTCTTCAGTGAGACTGGTGCCGGGAAGCACGTGCCCCGAGCTGTCTTTGTCGATCTTGAGCCCACTGTTATCGACGAGGTGAGGACTGGGACCTACCGCCAGCTGTTCCATCCTGAGCAGCTCATCAGCGGCAAAGAAGATGCTGCCAACAACTTTGCCCGAGGCCACTATACCAGTGATTATCTCTTTCTCTTGCATTTTTCAATTATGCATTTTAATTTGCATGTACAATTTTTTTATTTGAGAAACATTGATGGACTCCTTAAGCATTTCTGTGAAATAATGAAAATACAACTTAGAGTGATAAAATTGGAAGCGATTCCCTGATATGCTGAAACAAAACATTTTAGAGAAATAATGAAATGATAACAGTTACAAATACCACATAGATAGAGCCTAGAATAAGCATCTCCAAGAAATGCCACCTCTAAAATGAAAATATTTTTTTTTCAATAAACATTTAGTTAGAAAATGAAGTCAAATAAAATAGTTACAGATTACAACATCTATAGAGTATATACAGTAAGCATCTCCACAAAATGCTCCTTCTAAATGAGGGAATAGAATAATTGAAACATCTAACATTAAAATGAAAAAAAATAGTTACAAAATACAACACATAGAGTACATAATTAGCATCTCCAAGACTTGCCATCTCTAAAAAGATTAAATAGAAATATTACCAATCAATCATTTCATTTAAAAAATGAAATGAAATAGTTACAAAATGCAGCTTGTACATATCCCACCTCTAAGAATGAGAATCAAAAAGATTGGGTACACATCATTTTTAACAGCATGCCTTCATCTATGATCAACCGTTCTTATGTTCGAAGCACTTGCCCAAACATATGAACATTTTGTTCTGATCAGTTGCTTTTGTTATGTGCAGTTGGCAAAGAGATTGTTGACCTCTGCCTTGATCGCATTAGGAAGCTGGCAGACAACTGTACTGGTCTCCAAGGGTTCCTTGTGTTCAACGCTGTTGGTGGTGGTACTGGCTCAGGCCTGGGCTCTCTTCTTCTTGAGCGGCTCTCTGTGGATTATGGCAAGAAGTCAAAGCTTGGCTTCACTGTTTACCCATCTCCCCAAGTCTCAACTTCAGTTGTCGAGCCTTACAATAGTGTTTTGTCAACTCACTCCCTTTTGGAGCACACTGATGTTGCTGTTCTTCTTGACAATGAGGCTATCTATGACATTTGCAGGCGTTCGCTGGACATTGAGCGTCCTACCTACACCAATCTCAACCGCCTTGTGTCTCAGGTTGATCAAATTTTCATTTGAATATAACCCAATATTAGTTATGCTTTTATTTACATAAAACCTTTTGATGTCTATTGCCCATATTAAAGCATTAATAATAATATTAGACCCCTTTACCATTTTATATAAATAGACTATGAGACAGCCTTCATATAGAATTTATTTTACTGGCCATTATTTAGAATTTTCTGTAAAAACTTTAGTTTGCTTTTTTAAGATCAGCTTTTCAGATATATGGAGTAGTATTTGCTTAGGATTAAATGATGCATATGTCTTTTTGAAAACTGAGGCAGACAATCATTTGAACAAGAAAATGTAAATATAATCAATATAATTATTCCAAAAATTATAAAACTAATGTAGAGTTGTACTGAATAAGAAAAATTATAAGCAGATTAAAGTGAATATTGTAAGTATAAATTTAGTCAATTGATTTTGGAAAACTTGAAACACTGAGGCACAAAGCTACTAGAAGTTGATTGACCTGATAGGGGTTATTAGTTAAAATCGTCAAATTTATGTTTTCACTGAAAATATTGCATAATTCTAGAAATCATTCACCTTACTGTCTTAATAGATTTCTTTGATAATCTGCAGGTCATTTCGTCACTGACCGCCTCCCTCAGGTTTGATGGTGCCCTCAATGTCGATGTCACTGAATTCCAAACCAACTTAGTCCCATATCCTCGTATCCACTTCATGCTTTTTCCTCCTATGCCCCTGTCATCTCCGCCGAGAAGGCCTACCACGAGCAACTCTCCGTTGCAGAAATCACCAACAGTGCCTTTGAGCCCTCATCCATGATGGCCAAATGCGACCCTCGTCACGGCAAGTACATGGCCTGCTGCCTCATGTACCGAGGTGATGTCGTCCCTAAAGACGTGAATGCTGCAGTCGCCACCATCAAGACCAAGCGCACCATCCAGTTTGTTGACTGGTGCCCGACTGGATTCAAGTGCGGGATCAATTACCAGCCACCGACTGTTGTGCCAGGTAAATGGTCTTATTCTTGTAGAACCTGTTGCATGCTAGGATAAAGGAGGGCTGTGTTTAGAAGAAAAGTCATAAAAGCAGGTGAGTAAGAAGTTAGATTAGCTACATTTTATTCGATCCTAAAGAGAGGAGAAAAGTCGATGAGTTGGAGCTTAATAATCCTAAAGAGAGGAGAAAAGTATATGGCAAAAAGATGGTGATAAATTATACTATACATGAAAGAATAAAATTCATTTAAAAATGAGTTAATAATGAATTTTGTTTACCATCCGCAATCTTGCTTTTGGCTAGTAAGTGATTGGAAAGTTGAGTGATATGGCAAGAAAATGAAAACCCTACACACTTTCCTTTTACCAAACAAACGTTTAGGTAGCTGATGGCCAGCGTTAAAATATAATTAGTTCTTTATGCGATAAATACTGAAGGAATTTTGTTATTGTCGGTTGTTGTGCCAGGTGGTGATCTGGCGAAGGTGCAGAGGGCAGTGTGCATGATATCAAACTCGACAAGTGTTGCTGAGGTGTTTTCCAGGATTGATCATAAGTTTGATTTGATGTATGCAAAGAGGGCTTTCGTGCACTGGTATGTGGGCGAGGGTATGGAGGAAGGGGAGTTTTCAGAGGCGAGGGAGGATCTTGCAGCGCTCGAGAAGGATTATGAGGAGGTTGGGGCCGAGTCAGCTGAAGCTGAGGAGGGCGATGAGGGTGAGGAGTATTAAGTGGTGATGCTTGCTGCTGATGTTTGTTTGTTGCTTTAGTGTTTGTGCTGTCTGATTGTTTGTTTGTGTCCCCATGTATGGCGTATGAAACTATGTTGAACTATGTTCTGTTCTCTATGATTATGTTTTATCCTCCACTCAGGATTATTTGATATGCATTGTTTCATGTAATTGTAGTACCTTGATGGTGTATCTTGATCATGATTGTTGTATATCCATATTGCCATATTTAGGTTATCAGATTGCATGTGATAGATTATCGCTGTTCGTGTATACTTGCGATTATCTGTATGATGTTATTTACTATTCACGAGTTGGCAACTCACCTCCGTTGTCCTCAGAGTAGTCGCGGCAGGATTCCTTATTGCGGATACCGCTACGGTTGGCTGTGAGGCCGTTTGGTGTAGGTGGGTTTGCGGTTATCCGAATACATCTATTGTATATCTCATTGTATCTAGTACTCTCCATCTACCACTTTCATGTATTGACTTAGAGATGAGTTTGTGAGGATCGATATTGTATATTTTGTGACTCCGCGTGTCGTGCTCGTGTGAGCTAGCTTTTCTTATGTTGCTTTATCTCTTTTATATTGTCTATTTCTTCGTTACGGCGTCGTATATATGCTTGTGGTGATTGTTTTCCGTCTTTGGTGGTGATTTGCTACCGTTTGGGAATGCTTTATTTATATCCTGTGTTTGTACCCGTTTCGGGGCTAGTTTTACAAAGTAGGTGTTGCCAAAAATTTTAAGAAAATAAACTTAAGTTTTAGCATTTTTACTTGAGATTTCCAAAGATTTTAACAATGTTTTTATCACTTATTTCTTTTTATGGTTTAGATTTCTGGGTTTTCGGCTTACTTAAATTGCGAAATTGGGTCGTGACAAACTTGGTATCAGAGCGATAGCTTTTACCTTTCGAAGTGTATGATGACCTTGATATGATGGAATAGGTAGCTTAAGCAGAGTGACTTAGCGTGTGTGTGTTCCGCGGCATACTTACGACACGATACTCCGTCTAAGTGATCTTAGGACACACTGCTTGTAATTCCTTCCTTAATTCCCATATATCCTTATGATTCTATTTTTATGTTCTTATCGAATCCTGTTTTCATTTCCAGCCATTATGCCGCCGAAGACTACGAGAGTGCAGAGAGCTGCCGCTAGAGCCTGTTGGCTATAGTGCCCTCAATTCAATTATTGGATCACAGGCACGTGATTGCAATGATTGAGTGGGTACCTATATCGGTAGAACAGTCTTACTCGAGATGATGGTATGCTATCTGGTTTGTTTTTATCATCGTGTACATGCTTCAGGTGACATTACAGATCACTATTACATGTTGATAGAGCCCATAGGATTCTTGCTTGACTGCTAGCAGTATGATGGCATACTGGCGATCATATACGTGAGAGTTGGGTAGTCTATAAGCACATCCTTAAAGTGTCCCTAGTCGTGGGAGTTTCGAGACTAGGCATCGATACTCTAAGAGTAGACTAGTGTATACGGATCGAGACCCCGATGAGGGGCGGTAGCCGGTCTCACAGGCCATTGGTGTCAGTTGGTTCACCTAAGATGTATACAGGTGCTCATTGGGTTATGAGTACACCGGACGGACTCGCCGGGAACATGCTAGTTGGTATTATACATATTGTCAGATAGCAGTTCCCTGGTGACATGTGTACATGTTAGTCTATCGATCTGAGATCGTCATTTGTCTCGTGTGAGTTCCCACTGTGCTTTGATTACTATCCTACCACGGCTCAAAGGAGTCGTGCAAACAGGTTTTAGTTGGGTACAGTCCCGAACCACATGGCGGCAGTGAGCGGATCGTTAGGGGATTCGTCTCTCTTGGTATTGGAGGTTAATGTCGCGGTGTGCACGGATGGCCATCACCAGAAATTCTCGGCCGGGGTAGACGAGAATTACCGATCTAAGATCGATAGTTTCTCAGTTGGTGATAGGTCTTCATACCGACACTACACGTCAAGTTATTAGGGGTCTGACTTTATCCACCCCCCTAAACTCGATATGCGATACTCATAGACGAATGGACCGGACTGTACGGATATTGTCACTGTCAGGCTCAGTAGGGCTTCAGGATGAGTTTGCTCGTCGGCCTCCCTTTCACTCAATACCTGGGTAGCCGTTACGTACAGCTAGTGCCACTGACGTGCTTATGGTTAAACCTACTGCCAGCGTATTGACGAGTCTTTAGAGTCCCACACAGAAGGTTTCACTGCTTCGGGCGGAACGTTGTAGAGGCCGTATGGTTTTATGGCAGGGTTCGATCATATACATGACTTGTGCACGGATCATGATCGGACGAATAATACTAATGAGCTTTGGTTTAAGCCGGATCGTAGTATTATATTGTTGGATTATTTTCATCTCGTTGCATTTGTATTCAGTCGGAATACAGATGCAGATATGTATATACGGATGATGGGTATTCTTCTAATTTTTTACGAGATTACTTTAGTTGACGCCATTTCTTTTCTTGGATTAAACATTTAGTTTAATGTTTATTTGATGGAAATTGTGAGTGCAAGTCTTGGCATTTGGCATTGAATGGTGCATGTACACTTGGTGACTCATGGTGTTGGGTATTGTGAGAGGCAGACTTTTCTTTTGGTGTGGGATTTTTCTTTAGTTGCTCACTAATTTCTCACAACACTCAACACTCACAAGAAAAGAAAAGAGACTTCTTTTTCTTCACTTGAAAAGCTTTGCTCACATTTTCCACACTTGGCTTCTTCTTCAACCTCCACCCATTCCCTCTCATGAGTTGAGAATCTTTGGGTGTTTTGAGACAAAGTATTCACACACAATCTGTACTTCATCTTGGGTATCTAGGCTAGCAAACTGGATGCTCGAGTTGCTTCGGTTTTGAGGCGGGAGCCCGTATTAGTAATTCTCGACGTGGATCGTCTTCGACGAGGGAGACCGGAGATCAAACTTGGTCGAGGAAGTCGTGAGGAGCTTAGGGCAGAGGTTGTTGACCGAAGGACACGGATCGATCGGTATAACCTCTCCAAAATCTTTTTATAGAACTAGTATAGGGTTAATGGTATGATCCGTCGATTAGGGTTCCGTTAGCGCCGGTTTTTTAAAGTTTTTTGTTCCGCGTTTGGCCACGGATTGATGGCTAGGGCGCTGCTGTACCCCTACAGAGCCGAGGTCAGAGCAGGCTCGTCAGAGACGGGGACTGATCAGGGCGGTATGCCTACTCTACAGGAGCAGATTGATCCATCTTCGCCGGATCATATTACTAGGCTAGAGGCCGGTATCCAGGATTTGCGCCAGATGATGGGGTCGTTGGTTGAGGCCAGTCGAGCGTATAGACAGGAGGTTGTCCCACCTGTTACGGGGACCGTGATGGTGCCTACTGTTCAGGCAGTCGTACCTGCAGCTACGGAGGTTATCACGTATCATTATCTGAGTTCATGAGGCCGAAGCCTCCGGTTTTCACCGGCACCGATGCAGCTGAGGATCCGCGGTCGTTTATCGATCGGATGGCTAGGATCCATCGTTCACTGAGATGCTCCGACACGAGATGGGTAGAGTTCGCTAGTTTTTGTCGGGAGGGTCTTGCCCAGACTTGGTGCAAGTCTTTGGAAAGAGGCCGAGCCTCAGGTCTTCCTCCTATGACCTGGGTCGAGTTCGTGACGGTTTTTCTAACTCGTTTCCTTCCGCAGATGGTCAGGGATGCTCGAGCTCGCAGTTTTGAGTCGTTACGCCAGACTCCGGGTATGACGGTGGCAGAGTATGATGTTCAGTTTACCCAGTTATCTGTGTATGCTCCATATTTGGTGGACACTGAGAAGATGCGGATCAAGAGATTTATGCAAGGCCTGATTACCCAGCTGTTCCTCGCTATCGGCGCCCAGCAGTTTGACACATATGCAGCCGCAGTGGACGTAGCCCTACTGGTTGAGGAGCGTCTTTCTGATACTTCGGTCGTTCCGGGACCGAAGAGAATTCGTACTGGTGTATCAGCTCGGAGACAGATGTATAGACACCGTGATAGATTCTGTTCAGGTCATGGGGAAAGCAGAGCCTTGGGACTAGGTCAGTTATTTAGCTCTTATCCCCAGGAGGGTCAGCAGTCGTTGTCTGGATGTTTCCGGTGCGGAAGTTTATATCATCGCGTCAGAGATTGTACTGAGGCATGTGAGGATGAGGCAGCCGTACCACATGTCACCTTACCACCTTCTCCACCTCAGAGAGCGTTGCCTCTTACGCCTGTTGTTACTCCGTGTCAGACTTATACTCAGAGGGATCGTGGTTGTGGAGATTTTGTTCAGAAAGGATGGGGTGGCAGAGGCGGAGGACAGCCAGTCGCCGGTAGAGGGCAGGCTCGAGTATTTGCTTTGACTCATCAGAACGCGCAGGCGTCCAATGCAGTAGTTTCAGGTACTCTTTCAGTATGTTCTTTTGATGCACACGTTTTGTTTGATCCGGGATCTACGCACTCATATGTTTCTACACACTTCGTGCCGAAGTTGGGCCGAGAGTCGTGTTTACTAGATTAACCGCTTGTCTTGACTACTCCCGTTGGTGAGTATTTTGTTGCGCGATACGTGTTTCGGTCGTGTGCCATTTGTATTGGAGATAGATATTCGTCCGTCGACTTGATCCTTCTTGAGATGTTGGACTTCGACATTCTTCTGGGCATGGACTGGTTAGCTGTCACGACCCGAAATAGTAGCTCGTGACCAGCACTTGAATCACGCAACGTCTAAAGGCGTAACGGAATTCAAGTAAGCTGAAACCCAGAAATCTAAACCCTTTTTAAGAAAATAAAGGAGGTGAAGTTTTGAAATAAAGGTATAATAAAATCAAGTTTTCTTAAATGCATAGAAAAAGAACATGAATAATGCAAGTGAAATTTACTAGTTTGAAAACATGTTTCGTCTTTTGAAAATTTGGGCAGCACCTCCTTTGTATATTTTGATCCAAAACCACATATACAAGATAATGATAAAGGCATCCCTAAGAGGGAGCTAGCTCTTCGCCAAACGGTGGATCACAACCACGCAATACAGTATAAATAAGTATACGACGCCCAACGGCGAAGTTCACCACAAAAGATAAAGAAAAGCAAGACATATAAACCACAAGTAGCGGAAAACCCCTCGCTCTAAGTCTCGCATCCACAATCCCACTAAGTCTCATTACTTATACAATTAACTAATTTTGATTGATGGAGTTGACTAGATACAATATGAAATATAAATACAAGAGTGGGTACGATACAAATGTCCCACCTACCAATGCAAAACACCCAAATGAAGCTATGTGCCAGCGATGCCGCTACGGATCCATGCGGTCAACCTGCAAGAACTGTGGCACAACAGGGGTGAGTTGCTAACTCGTGAGTAGAAAACAGCTACAAGTAGAAATCGAATAAACAACGACTCCTAGGTCAACTATATCATACAGGTAATACTTGAAAGGTTCCTAGGCACTCTAGTAAGGTCTCACAAGGCATCGAACATGCCAATTTAAATTTTTTAGTGCCGAGAAACCCTAGACTACGGATCTTAAACTAGATGTTTAGGCGAAACGGAAAACTAGTTTACTATATAACTAAAGTTGAGATGCTACAACCTTTGTAGATCCGGATTTCCGCCTCCTTAGCTCCACGTGGTCATGTCCTCGCTGTCCATCATGAATCCTCGACTCGATCATCGGCTTCATCGGGAGAACAAGCGGAATAGGTCGTCGGCTTTGTGTCAAAGACGATCTACGTCGAGGTTGCACAAACTCAAGCTCCAACTTCACAAACTTGTGAAACTTGTGAAGTAAACACCCAAAACAACTTGGCAAGAGGTAGAGGGTGAAGAAATAGGAGGTGGGTTCACTTTAGAATTGGATTTATCTCACTAGAACTCAAGTTGCCATTGTTGTAGCAAGCTTGAAGAAGAAGAAGAAGATGAGCTCAAGAAAAGAATATGATAAGTCTTCACCATTTTAAAAAATAAAACTAATATGAATACTTATCATATCTTGACCATGGTCAAGTGTAGAGATTAAACCAAGGTTAGTAAGTGTGGTTAGGGTTAAGGATGAGATAAGGATGGTGGACTTTGTCAAAGCTTCATGAAGCTTCAACATAGCTCCAAAATAAGCCACCATTCTTAACTTAATCCTTTCAAATAAATAAACAAATAAATAAATGAAAAACCAAAACCCTAATCATCACTTAACCATGGTTTAACCCTTTACACTTAATCACATTATCAAGTATCATCAAACATGATACAAAGTAGTGCACTAAAGCATATCACATATACAATGTGCATCAAGTGAGAAAAATCCGTTTAAAGTGAACCAATACTAGTTAATGCAATGCAATATATCAAATATATAATTATGCATTAAATCATTAAATCAACATTTGATTCAATGATCCGGTCATGTCGCACATAACCGACTAGAATCTAATGTATCGATTTATCGAATCAATGATTCGATAACTAGGTCATATCGAATATAACCAATCGAAACATATATCGCGAGAATGAAATGCGGTATCACATACACGCATTATTCTCGGTCCTGCACATATCTCATATGCGCTCCTATTTCGTTTCGCTTGAGCCAGGAAACCTCTGTGTAGGACTCTAAAGACTCGTCAATACGCCGGTAGCAGATGATGATCATATCAAGCACCCACAAGCCGCAAGTGGTGTGCTAAACGTAACGGCCACCCGGGTATTGAGCGATCAGAAGATCGACGAGCTAGCCCGCTCACACTCCTGCGAATCCGACCAGTAACACTTACCGTACAGTCCGGTCTCTTCGTCTGATACGTCGCATATCAAGTCTAGGGGTGGTATACGTCAGACCCCAATAACCCGATAAGTCGTGCTGATGTGAGGCTCATAACGGGTCGAGAAACTACTGGTAACACTTACCAGCAAATTTCTGATCAGCCCTGGCCAGGGACTTCCCTGTTACGGCCAATCGAGCACTGCGCAACATCAACCCCCAATACCGGGAGAGACGAAACCCCTCCTATCGCTCATTGCCTCCATGTGACTCGGGACTGTACCCAAAGACCACCGTTTTGCACGCCCTCATGGACGTGGTAAGGTGGAGATCAAAGCACAGTGGGAATCACACAAGACTCCATGACGATCTCGGGTCTACAGACTAACCTGTACAAGTGTCACCTGAGAACTGCCATCTGACATGAGGTATAATACCATCTGGGAGTTCTCGGCGAGTCCGTCCAGTGTACCCAGTCTCCACTGAGCACCCGCATACCATCTCTGATGTCAAACACCAATGGATATGGGATCATCCATCGCCCATCACATGGGTCGAGAAGCGTATACGCTAGTCTACTCTGGTATATCGATGCCCCGTCTCGATACACCCACGACTAGGGACCTTGAAGGATGTACTTATGGAATACCATGTCCCCACTAGTATGATCTGCATCATAGTCCAGGTAGTCAAGTACACATCCTAAGGGCTTTACCAACATGTAACTATAAGACAGTATGAAGAGACTAGTGTACATGTTAAGATAAATAGCAACCAGATAGCATATTATCATGTCGAGCAAGAAAGTCATCTCTATATATGTCCAAGCATCCAATATAATATACATAATCTGTACAATACTGGCCTCTAGGGCATACATACAACTAACAATACTATGATATCTAGGGTGACCGGGTCGTAAATGTGCCAACAATGTAATCAATACATATATGCATGCGGATATCATCCAACCATATAATCAATGTATGTGTGCATGTGGATCTCGTCCAACCATATAATCAATGTCTGTATGCAAGTAAGTATGAGGATATAAATCAACGGTGTCCCTCACGACACATCAAAATCATGAAACCTGGGTGTCCAATATCGATACCCGAAAACATCATGAAACCCGTGTCCAGCATCGACACGTAAATCCTAATATCTCGGGCTCCGTCAGTCCGGATCGGCCCACGGGCTCCGTCTGCGGAATCGGCCCTCGGCCCCGGCAGTACGGGTCGGCCCGTATCCATCTCTCATCTCTGGTCAGTATCCTCCGGATAACCGTTAGGTCTAACAAATCACCGGTAGGTAGTAGTCCCTCTGCCAGGTTTACCGTCTGTATACACAGCATCCCTTTCTTGCCCCGGGGTACCATACCGGGTCCACCATATACCCGCAATCGGCCTCGTCCACTCCTCGAATCGGGTTTCATATGTCACATATCTTAGAACCGAGAAAACGCATAGTGGACGCACTGAAATATCATATCAAGAGAAACCGGGTTTTTAAAACAATACATACTTTCTTTTAAAATGACCACGGTTCTCAAATCCAGAAATCTCATGAAAACAGTATATCTCAATGCGTAAAATCATAAAACATGATGTATGCGACATATGATAGAAATGTAATCCTATCCATATATCATGCAACATGGAACAGTGATATGATATATTAAGGGAAAACCTCTCTTTTAAGTGGATCCTGTTTTTAAAATAGTACATGCGGTTCCCAAATCTCCAAAATCGAGTGCAATACCGTATAAAGGTGCACATGTGTATATACGCAAGTATGGACGTACAAATGTGTATGTCCGCAAGTATAGGTGTACAATATGTATATCATGGTGCAACAACCCTACTGTGTAGTGACATGGCAATTATCGATGATGAAGTGTGTGAGCCGGCAAATCTGTGTACGTGTAACATACGTATCATCGATAATGGTGTAGGTGTACTAGCACAGGTATAAGTAATGCAATGCGAATAACATGAGTGCAGCATAATGTAAATCATATGCAAATGCTAACAGGTATACGTATCTATCATGACCGAGTCAGTGAATCAATCAATCGACATCCAGCCTCACAACATCACGTACGGTATAATCCATCGTACGGCATCCTCTAATCAAGTGTATGGATCAACATCAAGTCAAACTCATCACGTACGGAAAATCATCGTACGACGGCATGCAACCAATAGGGATCCTATCTTCCTATATGACAATGTGGGGTACGGACCTAACGTCTCGTACGGTAATCACACATGATTCACCACATATATAAATATCTCTATATACATATGTCTCAGGTCACATCCGCAATAATCTCATATCAGGGGATCGGCAGGGTATAAATCATCTCAATCGACTCGCATCCGTATACCATCATATCATCATGTCCGTCTTATATTCTTTCATCACATTTATATCTCACATCTAGTCGAGTTTATATATACATTCTACCTCTACTATAAGTATAACTATAAAGTATCTAATCTAACATACATACCCGAATCATACAAGCAGATTTTTAAAAGAAGCGAATCGTAGTTTTGAAAATAGGGGTTACGGTGTTTTTAAGGAAAAGATATCATTTGCAAATCCATAACGTCCCTCAAGGTATCTGTTTAAAAGATGCATACAATTCTTCAGTTTAGAAATATGTATGATTCGGATGACACATCTACGTCAACTATCTAGTCCTACAGTATCCTAAACGACAATATCGTCTAACATCATTTTCAAATCCCGTCATCATACATCAGCCGTTTTATATCACTTCTAACTATTCTTAGTTTCTAATATGGTTTCACTAACTATCATTTACTCTAACCCTAGTTTCCAAATCTAGGTTTCCTTAACCATATTCTACAAATCAGTTTCCATCAAAACTTTGCGGGGGTGCTATACGCCATCCACCCGACTTCCCCGGTAGATATAGATCTACTCACCGTAGTCTTCGCTTGCCGAAGTCGTTGACGCCACGCTCCGTCGCCTCGGAATCCATGTGAAGGTACCTACAATAACAACACATATCGCAACGCTATTAAAATCAAGTTCTAAAATCCAAAACGGTACGCGCCTTGCTCGTAGGTTAGAACCTATAGCATACGCGTACAAAATCAACCAAACAACCCTTGTTGTTGATGTACGAACATCCCACAACCAAATACAAATCCAAATAATAAGAATTAGCATTTCAAAATATGGAAAACATAGCCAAAATCACTTTAAAAAGCTCCCAGATTTTGACTCAGATCAAATAAATCTAAGCAAACAAGTCTAGGGTGATGTATATAGTGTATATGACCTATTGGACCAACCTAGACCCCTACCCTCACCAAGCGGCCGGCCACTCCCATCAAAATTCCGGCCACCTCGGCCCCCTGGCTCTAATGGGGTTCGTTCTGTCATGGTGGTCTCCTGGTAGTATATCTAGGTCCCTGGTATTGTTTGCTACTCTCAAAAATTTCCTGGGTTGCTCCAGATTTCCCTGTAGGCACACTAAAAGTCACAAAACCGATACGGAACAAATCCTAAGTTCGTGCATCGGGTTCACTTCTATGGCTCAGGTCAGGAATCGTGTCACCATGGTCATATAAACACTCACAACTGTTCCCAGATTTCACCTATTTTCACTACAGAAAAATCTAGTAGGACCAAGCACCTCTAAACAGCTTCAGGCAACTACCTTACGAAACCCAAGCCCTAACTCTCCTACCCACCCGAGGTCGCCGAAATTGGCCACAGAGTCGCCGGCCAAAACCGATGGGAAAGGGATAGGGTTTCAGGAGAATACTCAGGGTCTCGAATACAATACTACGACACTGTTTGTTTTTACAATGAAAACTCGGAGTCACAGCAGGTTATCGATATCACTAAATGACACTTAAAAAAACGATATCGCACAAACTAAACTAAAAAGAAGAAGTTATACCTCATTTAGGCCACTCTAGACAGCACTAACTTCCCAATGTCGTTAAAATCCCACTTTGCTTGATCCAATGTGTAGAGAAAGAGATGGGGATTAATTTTTGTGAAGGCAGTATAAGGTTTTAGGGATTATTTGGAGATGGATTTAGGGTTAGAAGTGGAGAAATGTGAGGTTGGAGAAAGATGAAGAAGGAGAAGAAAATGAATAATGGTGGAGGGAATATATGACTGCCTCCTCTCTCTCTCCCCTTTATTCTCATCCACTCACTTTCCAAGTCATCATTATATCCCCCCTCTTTCTCCAACTCATCATTACACCTTTTCCCCTTCTTTTCTCACCAAAAACACATACACCCAAATGAAACAACACAAATGAAATAACATATAATATGTGATGGTGCACTAACCATGAAAAACTGTAGGAATACGGATTTGGCTTAATCGCGATTAGCAGTGCACTAATCGGGTTTTTATCAAAACTGCATATAATAAATTTTTTAAAAAAAAAAGCCATATCCTTTAAATATATTTTTAAATGAATAAATCATTTTAATTTCCATTTATTTCACAATTATTGGTATATATTTATACCCTTTTTCGAAAACCCCAATTTCCAAATCGGCAGTTTTCGGGAAATATATTATTTTAATATTAAATTCCCAAAAATAATATTTTATATTTTCTGAAATGTTACATTAGCTACTTGCTATGTGTCTGTGGACTGCCGTGAGAAGACAATCAGGTTTTGTTTTCCAGGCGAGTCGGTTCTTGTTGTGCAGGGGGACCGTCGTGCCGCCCCTCACAATTTTATTTCTGCCCTTTGCGCTAGTCGGCTCTTGAGGAGAGAATGTCGGGGATTCTTAGCTTCTGTTTGTGATACCGGAGCCACGGTAGATTTATTGGACTGGGTTCCTATTGTGAGAGAGTTTCCCGACGTATTTCCCGATGAGTTACCTGGATTGCCGCCAAAGCGTGAGATTGAGTTTTGCATTGATTTGATCCCCGGCACGGGGCCTATTTTGGTGGGATACGACAGTGCCCCGGTCGTCAATCCGAGGCCAAATGCGGAACAAAAACTTTTCAAACTTGGCGCTACCACAACCAAATACCCGAATCGAACCATTAACCGTTAACTAACAAAACTGTAAAGGGGTTTCAAAGATTATACCGATCGATCTGTGTCCTTCGGTCTTCAATCTCCGTCCCATGCCTGTCGCGGCTGCCCCGACGAAGTTCGCTCTTCGGTCTTGCTTGTCGAAGTGGCACCACATCGAGGAATCTTTATACGGGCTCCCGCTTCAAACCGAAGCAACTCAGACATGAAGTTTGCTAGCCGACATGTCCAAGGTGAAGTAGAGATAGGTGTGATTATTTTGTCTCATGACACTCTAGGATTCTCAACACATAAGAGAGATAGAGTGGAGGTTGAAAAAGAAGCCATTGATGGAAATTGTGAGCTCAAGAAAAAAACTAGTGAAGAAGAAGAGCTTTCTTATTATTGTGTGAGATAAAAATATGAGAGCTCTCTTAACAAATCAAGAACATAGCCCTACCTTAAGTGGCTGCCCTCTTTTTCTCCACATATCAATCCCACACAATAATCAATCAAGAGAATAGACATGGCATAAGAAAACACAACATGAGTCACTAAAAAAGCACATGCCACATTTAATGCTCTTGATCATGACTTGCACTCACAATTTCCACTTAATAAACATTGATCCAAATGTTTAAAACAATAAACAGAATGGCATCTTCTAAAGTAAACTCGTGACGGATCACAAGAGTACCCCTCATCTATATATACAAACCTGCATCCGCATTCCGACTGAATACGAATACAACGAGACAAAAATAATCCAACCAATTTAATACCAGGATCCGGCTTAAACCAAAGCCTATTAGTATGATCCGTCCGATCATGATCCGTTCACAAGTGCACTTATATGATCGAACTCTGCCATAAAACCATACGGCCTTTACAACGTTTTGCCCAAACTTGGGAAACTTTCTGTGGGGGACTCTAAAGACTCGTCAATACGCTGGCAGTGAGTTTAACCACAAGCACGTCAGTGGCACTAGCTGTACGTAACGGCTGCCCATGTATTGAGCGAAAGTGAAGCCGACGAGCAAACTCATCCTGAAACCCTACTGAGCCTATCTGTGACAATCTCCGTACAGTTCGGTCTGTTCGTCTATGAGTATCACATATCGGGCTTAGGGGGATGGTAAACGTTAGACCCCCAATAGCGGTATAAGTAGTGTCGGAGTGTAGCCCAGAACACCTTGAGAAACTACTGGAATGCCTACCAGTAAATCTCACATGCCTTGGCCAAGGAATTTATGTAATGGCTCTCCAGACACAGCGTGATATCAACTCCCAATACCGGGAGAGATGAATCCTGTCTAACCGCCACTGCCTCCAAGTGCTTCGAGACTGCACCCAACTACTATCTGTTTGCACGACTCCTTTGAGCCGTGGTAGGGCAGGAATCAAAGAACAATGGGAACACACTTGAGGCAAAGTAGCAGTGTCAAGTCAACGGACTAAGCTGTACTCATGTTACCTGGGAACTGCTCCTGACGATAGGTATAGTACCAATCGGCAGTGCCCCTGCGAGTCCGTCCGGTGTACTCATAACCCAATGAGCACCTGTATACTATCTTAGGTGAACCAACTGTCACCAATGGCTTGTGAGACCAGCCACCGCCCCTCATCGGGGTCTCGATCCGTATACATTAGTCTACTCATGGAGTATCGATTCCCAGTCTCGAAACTCCCACGACTAGGGACACTTTAAGGATGTGCTTATAGACTACCCAACTCTCACGTATATGATTGCCATCATACTGCTGGTACTCAAGCAAGAATCTTATGGGCTCTATTAACGTGTAATAGTGATCTGTAATGTCACCTAAAGCATGTACACGATGATAGAGACAAACCAGATAACATACTATCATCTCGAGTAAGACTGTTCTACCGGTATAGGTCCTCCCTCAATCATTGCAATCACGTACCTGTGATCCAATAATTGAATTGAGGGCACTATAGCCAACATATTTCTATACCGCCTTACCGGATGGCCCCGGCGGAGCTTAAGGAATTTAAGGATCAGCTGCAAGAGTTGCTTGATCGTGGAGTTGTGCATCCGAGTGTTTCGCCTTGGGGAGCTCCTGTTCTGTTCGTCAAGAAGAAGGACGACAGTTTGAGGTTATGCATTGATTATCGTCAATTGAACCACGTTACGGTGCTGAATAGGTATCCATTACCTCGCATTGACGATTTGTTTGATCAGCTCCAGGGTGCGGGACATTTTTCTAAGATCGATTTGAGATCGGGTTATCAACAGTTGCGAGTTCGGAATGATGACATTCCGAAGACTGCTTTTCGTACGTGCTACGGGCATTATGAGTTTTTGGTGATGTCGTTTGGACTCACCAATGCCCTAGCAGCGTTCATGGATTTGATGAACCGGATTTTCAGGCCGTTCCTCGACCAGTTCATTATTGTGTCTATTGATGACATTCTGGTTTATTCCAGGAGTCGAGAGGAGCATGAGCAGCACTTGAGAATTTCTTTGCAGACATTGAGAGAGCACCAGCTGTTTGCTAAATTTTTGAATTGTGCCTTCTGGCTTGATAGTGTTGACTTCCTGGGTCATGTGGTTACGGGAGATGGTATTCATGTGGACCCGAGGAAGATCGAGGCCGTACAGCTTTGGCCCAGACCTGTATCAGTGACAGAGGTCCGCAGCTTTTTGTAGGATTGCCTAGTACGACAGCAAGGTTTCGGGAGGTATCGTCCATACCATTTTCAAAAATTTGCCATGCTAAACAACCCTAACCCTAGAATCTTAACTAGAGATTTAGACGATAGATCATGTAAACAACTTTACATCTAAATGAATATGGAATACAACCTTTGTAGCCCGGTCCTTCACTTCAATAGCTCCGTGTAGTAGTCCCTTCGCTTCAAGTAGTGATCTTCTGGACTCTAGAATGGCTCCACAAGATGAAATGTACAACCTTGCACGAAGTCTTCGAGGCCGAAGATGATCTACGTCGAGAAGACACTAACTCAAGCTACCTCTTCACTAATTAGGGATTAGTGAAGCTAACACCCTAAACTAAATGGCTAATCTAGTAGAGAATGATTGTAATACCCAGTTTTTTTTTATAGGCCAATAGCCGTATTTTTATTAAATAGGGGTCACTTACAAATTTACCTATTTATTCTTATAATTATTTTAAGTATTTAAAAATCCTAATTCCTTTATTCTAATTCCCTTCTTAAATCCTTTTTCCGAAAACTAATTCTATTACTTAAATCCCTTTTTATTTTTCCCTTACTATTTCCTCTTTTCTATACCCAGCCCTCTATAAATATTTAGCATATCTTAATAAATTGTTGGATATATGTATGCCCTAGAGGCCATTATGTGATAGTGGATGTATCTATACATGTATATATATTCAGTTTGCATTCTTGCTCGACATGATAGTATGCTATCTGGTTCTTCTTTATCTGACATGTTGATTTGATCATGCTTTTATTCATTCATACATGCTGATAAAGCCCTGAGGATATCGGCTTGACTACTCTGATTATGATGGAGATCATACTAGTGGGACATCTGTAGTCTATAAGCATATCCTGGAACGTCCCTAGTCGTAGGTGTATCGAGTCGGGGCATTGATATACCAGAGTAGACTAGCGTATATGATACTAGACCCATACGATGGGCGATGGATGTTCCCACATTCATCGATGTTTGACATCAAGATCACATACGGGTGCTCAGTGGTGATTGAGTATACTGGACGGACTCACCGAGAACTCCTATATGGAATTATATCTATCGTCGGATAGCAGTTCTCAGGTGACACTGGTACAGGTTAGTCTGTAGACCCGAGATCGTCATGGAGTCTTGTGTGTTCTCCCACTGTACTTTGATTGCCACCCTACCACGGCTCTACTGAGTCGTGCAAACAGGTGGCCGTTGGGTACAGTCCCGAGACACACAAAGACGATGAGCGATAGGAGGGGTTTTCGTCTCTCCCGGTATTGGGAGTTGATGCTGTGCTGTGCCCGACTGGTTATAACAGCAAGTCCCTGGCCAGGGCTGCTGAGATTTGCTGATAAGTGTTATCAGTAGTTTCTCGATCTGTTATAGACCATTCACCGGCATGACTTATTGAGTTATTGGGGTCGACGTGACCATCCCTAGGCTCGATATGCAGCATATCTGACGAAGAGACCGGACTGTACGGTAGTGTTGCCGGATGGCTCGACGGGAGTTGTAGCAGGTTCGCTTGTTGTCTTCTGATCGCTCAATACCCGGGTGGCCGTTACGTTTAGCTGACCGCTTGCGGCTTGAGGGTACTTGATATGATCATTACCCTCTGCCGGCGTATTGACGAGTCTTAGAGTCCCACAAAGGAGTTACCCAGTCCAGGCGAAACGTTGTGGTGCGCGTATGCGATATGCGCATGCACCCGATTGAAATGTGCGTATATGATACCGAACATTGATCGGGTGAACTGCTTTTGGTGGGGTCATATGAGATATGACCGGATTGATAAATCAAGTGTTGATTTATCATTTAACCATTAGTTTTCTCACTTAAAACCTTTTCTTGGATGATGGATGTGTGCATGCATGTGTGCTTTTCTTTCTTTCTTTCATGCTAGTTTCATGCACATGTGGATGTGCATACATGCACACATACATACACTCATCCATCATGGTTGTTAGCATATGGAAATGGTGGCAATATAAGACTCACACCATGGATTATATAATGGATTATTATTTGATTTTGGATTTAAAAGAAAATGAAAAGGAAAGGATAATCATTCTTGCTTCTACATTCTTCCTTTGACCTAACCATGCTCAACTACCACTAACCTAGGGTTATCCTTCTCTTTATCATTTAAAACTCAAGTTAAATAATGTCTCCATCACTTTAACCATGGTTCATAGTGAGAAGAAATAAAATATATATTGATATATTTCTTTTTCTTCTCATGAGTTATCTTTTTACCTCTTGTTAAAAATTGCCACCATCTTCTTCCTCTTTCTCTTTTGCTCTCTAGTTTTTTCTAGTGAGCAAATACCACTTAAAGATAGGTTTTTGAAGTGAGAAACTTAACCACAACTTCATTCTACACAAGTTTAGCCGTTTTGTTTAGAGTGTTCTCTTCGGTTTTACGAAGTTGCGAGCTTGGACGGAGATCTCCATGGTGGATCGTCGTGGACACAAGAGGACTTCAAGAGGACCTCCGTTCAACACCCTAGAGACCAAGGAGTCCAGCGAAAGGGAGCTACAAAGGTTGTAGTCTTGAAACCCTAGATTAGTTCGCTTTATATTTCGAAACCCTAATTTTCTAGGATCGATTCCTTTGCATGTTCGTTTAGCACCATAAAAATTTAAACTTTGGGTCATGTGATGCTTCAAAACTCTTCATAGGGTGCTACACAAACCTTACATTGGTATCAGAGCCGACCTAGAACATTAGGCAACCTTTTTACGAAGTTAAAACTCCGATCGAACCGAAATACGACTTTTTAGGGTGCTCTCTGGAAATTTTTCTAAAAATTGACTTTTTTCAGAATTAAAAATATGTAAAAAATACAGCAGGAAAAAATAAGGGTTACGGTACAAAAATTATTCCATGAACAGTGATTCTCGCCGCGGAAACGCGGCCTAAGCTTGCTTAGGCCGCGGTTCCGCGGCCGTATATATGAATTGATGAATACTTTTTGTACAGTAATTCGTGAATCTGCTTGTATAAATTTTTGGATATTTTTAATCTGTATTTGGTTTTGAAAAATTCTGGAGATGGTTTTGGACTCGTCATTTCGATCGGGATTTTTATTTCGTAGATTTTCCGGGTAAATTAGAAAGTATTGAAGTGTTTGAACGAGTATCATTTACTCACTATTCACGGGGTTTAAATACTTTGGAGATACGTGCAAGTCTTTTTGCGGTGGTCCCTCTAGAAGACAACAAACCTTAACTCGATTATGTGACCGTCTCGAACTGCCCTTTGAACCCTAGGGTTTGGGGCAGTACGGCGTGCCACATGTGAGGCGTTGGCTTGACCCTTCTACGGCTGGACCGCTACTACTGTGTCACACTCCGGATTTTTGAACCCTGCTCAAGTGTTGAGCTTTAGTGAATCTTGGGTGCTTGATCGTTCGTTCAAAAACTTTAATACTGTCTGTTTGTCTGGAATGTGATACAATATGTGGAATTCATATAGTTTAGGCATGAAATACGAAATATGTGATATTTCGCATTTATGATGTCTAAAGAGAATCTGGATTCCAAATATTGTAGTTTTACACTTTCTTTTCTGTGACCGTAAGTGTAGTATGTACGATATCGCCGGTTTCATTGCTATACATCAACGACAATCGGGGTACGCATACTTACTTACGTTGATGATATGTGATATTATGTGTTGCTGAGATATGATGTGCAGGATTGTCGTGATCGAATAGCCGGGGGGTTTTTGTGAGATGAGAGTTTTATATTTTCATTCATGTAAATTCAAATGTAATGTAATATTCTTTTATTTGGGGCACTTCCAGGTTGAGGTTGTGTCACCAGTGTTGTATATTATTTACTTTTCCGCATTAGGATGGACCCAAGGAGGGGAGCACAGGTGACCGGGTTCTGGGGTTTCAGTGGGAGGCCATCTCGAGGAGTCGAGACCGGGTCTCCTAAACTCCAGGATTGGTAGGGTCACTTGCCGCTCTCGTAGGGGTCCAGGGTGTGGGCTTGGCTATTCATCGCGACTGTGGAATCCGTATTTTCTATTCTGGCTAAATACTAAATACGGACATCCTAGGATATCCCACGTTATATCTATGTTTCTGCTGCCTGTGTTTTGTGATATCTGAGACGAATGACATATTATATATATGATATATAGTAGACGTTGCTTATGTTTTACACCCGCGCTAGTCCCGTCCCGGTATGCCGTTAGTTAAGTAACCTAACGGTGCATAACGGAACATTGCGGCGAATGCGGATGGCATAAGCGTACGTGTTATTTTCGTTTCTTTTCTGTGATTGGCTTAAGGACTTAAATGATGGGATTACATTAATGTGATTAATGTAAAGAAAATAAACCTAAAAAGATGTTGTAGAATCGGATTTAAAAACTACTCGGCTATTTATGAAAAAGCTACATTTCAAAATTGCGGAGCTTAAGCCACTCCTTTTGAAAACTGGTTGATTCTACAACGATATCAAGTTCAAAGTGTTAAAGATTTTCTCAAAAATCATTCGCAACCCTCCGTCATTTTAGGAAGTAGAGTACTTAGTATTCGTTCTACGTTTGTTGACTTTAGTTAAGGCGTAGTGTACGGTAGCTAAGTGATGTCTTCCTACACTGCATATGATGCAGATTAATTAGGACATTCATGCGACTTTGTTGACCATAGTTAAGGGTCATATGGGTGGGTCTAATTGATCAAGAAATGACGGGTAGAACTTGACTGGTACTTATGATTTGTTGACTATAGTTAAGGTCATAAGTACTAGGGGTAAAAATTACATCGGGAATTTCAAGTGTTGAAATTTGCAATGAGATTGCATACCTTCCATGTGATGGTTGGATCCCGATCCCACTGTGGGCAATAGTTGCTCCTAGGAGAGTTTTACAGTTTACAATTAGCTAACTCATTAGGTGTCTAGAAAGGTGTTAACGGGGCTTCGCCTCTGGGAAAACGAGGTTTACTCTAATTAGGTCCGTGCGAAAGCACGGGGAACCTCCCTCAAAGTACCGACACTGGCCTGGCTGAACGGTTAGCGAAGTTGTAGACTGTAATTAATCCTGGCTAGTTTTTCTTTTTAAGGTTTGAAAGAAAAACTTGATAAAAAGCAGTGGGAAACATCGATTAGACAAGATAATAAACCAATCTAATCTGTGCAAGAGATTTCGCTGAGTGTATTCTTTTCTCTCTCTTAATGGCAGATACCAATGACTGGACTTAAGCTTCTACTAGATAAAAACAAACTGAATGGGACCAACTATAAAGACTGGCTGAGGAATCTGAAGATCGTCTTGACTTATGATAAAGTATCATATGTCCTCACGGCTTCAGCCCCGCCCGTCCCAGGTCCAAAATCCTCAGTTGCGGACATTGAAGTCCGCAAGACATGGGACGCTGACTGTGCCACGGCAAAATACCTCGCGCTTGCATCGATGGACAACACACATCAAAAGCAGCACGAGGACATGGACATTCACGGTATATTGCTCCATACAAAGGAGTTGTATGGGGAGCAATCCCGCGTATTACGATACGAAGCATCAAAGAAACTGTTTCAGATGCGAATGGCCCCTGACACACCAGTAGGAGACCATGTTTTGAAGATGATAGCTCTTATAGAAGAGCTTGAGGACCTTGGATGGACAATGGACAATGAACAATATATAGATATTATTCTGCAGTCCCTCCCCTCCACCTTTGCTCAGTTCATAGTGAACTTTAACATGCATGGCATAGAGAAGGAACTCCCTGAACTCCTCAATATGTTAAGGAGTGCAGAGAGCACTATGAAGTCAGTAAAGACTCCCGTTATGACCATTGGACAGTCTTCTTCTTCTCGCCCGAAAGCTAAGGCCAAGGGAAAGAAAAAGAAGAAACCCATTAATCCTAAGGGCGGAGTTAAAAAGGTGAAGGGAAAAGGAAAGTCCACAGCTGGAGACCCGGGGAAAGTCGAGTGTTTTCATTGCCACAAGACAGGACATTGGAAGCGCAATTGCACGGAGTACCTAAGTCTCAAGAAGAAGCATGGTGATGCTTCTGCTTCAGGTGCGTTTGTGACGGAAAACTGTTTTTCTATAAACTCTGCTTCCTGGGTATTGGATACCGGTTCAGGTTCTCACATTTGCAATTCTATGCAGGGGCTGAGAAATAGCAAGGTTTTGAAGACAGGTGACCATACTCTCCGCGTTGGAAATGGTTCCAATGTACATACAGTCGCAGTGGGAGAGTATCACTTGGGGTTGCCATCTGGATGTATTTTGATTTTGAATCCATGTTATTTTGTACCAAATATGCTATGTAATATAATATCCGTTTCTTTGTTGGACAATGAAGGATATAATTTTGTGTTGCAGAACAATGTTATGAACATTCACCTAAATCAAATGTTGGTTGGGTATGGTACGCTTAATAACGGAATATATGTCCTAAATCAACACACAGTTTTCAGTATACAACACACTAATAAAAGAAAACTTTCAGAATTAAATGAAGCTTTTCTTTGGCATTGTAGACTTGGTCATATTAACGAAACAAGACTAAACAGGTTACACAAAGATGGATATTTAAACTCTTTTGAATATAAATCTTATGCGACTTGCCAGTCTTGTATCAAGGGTAAAATGACCAAAACTCCGTTTACCGGACACGGAGAAAGAGCTACTCAGCTCCTTGGCCTCATAGATAGTGATGTATGTGGGCCAATGTCTACACAGGCTAGAGGCGGTTTTTCATACTTCATTACATTCACCGACGATTTCTCAAGATTCGGTCATGTATTTTTATTAAAGCACAAGTCCGACGCTTTCGAGAAATTCGTTGAATATAAACAAGAAGTAGAAAAACAAACCGGCTTGAGTATTAAGATGCTTCGATCAGATCGAGGTGGAGAGTATCTCAGTACAGAATTTGCAAACTTCCTAAAAGAGAATGGGATTCTCTCTCAGCTCACTCCTCCTTACACACCACAGCACAACGGTGTGTCAGAACGATGGAATAGGACCCTATTAGATATGGTCCGGTCCATGATGAGTGACGCTGAGTTACCAGTCTCGTTTTGGGGGCATGCATTGGAGACTGCAGCGTTTCTGCTAAACAGGGTTCCAACCAAAGCCGTGTCTACCACGCCATATGAGATATGGAATGGGAAGAGACCATCTCTTAAAAGAATTAAGATTTGGGGTTGCCCGGCCTATGTTAAAAAGCAGAATCCGGACAAACTCGAGACACGGTCAGTCATGTGTAACTTTGTGGGATATCCAAAGAATTCTTATGGATATCTGTTCTACCACAAAGAGGAACAAAAAGTGTTTGTTTCTCAGTATGCCACATTCTTGGAAAAAGAGTTTTTCACAGATAAAGATGATGGAAAGGTGGTAGATCTAGAAGAGGTTCTGGAGACACAAACTACAAATGACGATTTGGTTGAACCGGTTGTTGCAACAGAAACTGAAGAACCTCGGCCACTCCGTAGGTCTGGTAGGACTTCTCGCCCACCGGAGAGGTACTACGGTTTCCTCATTGATGGTAACGGAGAAGATTGCATCATGGATGATGATGATCCTACCAGTTTTCAGCAAGCTATCACGAGTGGTGACTCTGTGAAGTGGCTGGATGCCATGAGATCCGAAATGGAGTCTATGTACACCAACAAAGTATGGACTTTGGACGTTGTACCCCCTGGGGTAAAACCTGTAGGGTGCAAATGGATCTTTAAAAGAAAGATTGGTGTGGATGGGCAGGTAGAGACCTATAAGGCAAGACTTGTGGCGAAAGGTTTTCGTCAAAGACCAGGTTTGGACTATGACGAAACTTTTTCGCCCGTAGCCATGCTTAAATCCATTCGGATCCTACTTGCTATTGCTGCTCACTACGACTATGAAATCTGGCAGATGGACGTTAAAACAGCATTTCTAAATGGAGATTTAGAAGAATGCGTTTATATGGATCAGCCAGAGGGCTTCATTGACAGTGGGAGCAGCGAGAAAGCATGTAGATTGCTTAAATCCATATATGGGTTAAAGCAGGCATCTCGGAGTTGGAACATCTGTTTCGATGATGTTATCAAAGAGTTTGATTTCATCAAAAATCCAGATGAACCTTGTGTTTATAAGAAGGCTGTAGGAAGAGCTGTCACATTCCTCGTATTGTACGTGGATGATATTCTTCTGATAGGAAATGATATTCCTATGCTACAGTCGGTCAAATCATTCTTATCACTAAGGTTCTCCATGAAGGACCTGGGTGATGCCACATACATCCTGGGCATAAGGATCTATAGGGATAGATCCAAAAAGTTATTGGGATTGTCCCAAACCAGGTACATCAACACCATCCTAAAGAGGTTTAGTATGGAAGACTCCAAGCGGGGTGCCTTACCCGCTTGCCATGGAGTCACTCTCTCCAAGGATTCTTGTCCAAAGACCGATGAAGAGAGAGCTCGCATGAGCATTATACCTTATGCTTCGGCAGTAGGTTCTATAATGTATGCGATATTATGTACACGCCTAGATGTAGCTTATGCACTTAGTGTTGTAAGCAGGTATCAATCTAACCCAGGGGAGAACCACTGGACAGCTGTGAAGAACATTCTTAAGTACTTACGAAGGACTAAAGAATTGTTCTTGGTGTATGGTAATACAGATCTCCAAATGGAGGCTTTTACCGATTCGAGCTTCCAGAGCAATAAGGATGACAGCAAATCTATCTCAGGGTTTGTATTTACCCTCAATGGAGGGGCGGTAAGTTGGAAGAGTTCCAAACAAGATACCGTTGCAGACTCTACGATGGAAGCTGAGTACATTGCTGCAAATGATGCCGCCAAGGAAGCCGTCTGGATGAAGAAGTTTGTCTCGGAGCTAGGAGTAGTTCCAACCATTATTGATCCAATACCTTTGTATTGTGACAATAATGGGACGATGGCGTTAGCCAAGGAGCCCAGATCCCATCAGCGGTCCAGACATATCCTGAGGCGCTTTCATTTGATCTGGGAGATTGTAGATCGCCGCGAGATCGAGATTAAGAGAGTAGGTACAAAGAACAACGCCGCGGATCCACTCACCAAGGCCCTCCCTCAGCCACAGCATGAGCGACTTTTTGAGATGTTGGGTATGAGATACGCCAATAACTGGCCTTAGTGCAAGTGGGAGATTGTTGGATATATGTATGCCCTAGAGGCCATTATGTGATAGTGGATGTATCTATACATGTATATATATTCAGTTTGCATTCTTGCTCGACATGATAGTATGCTATCTGGTTCTTCTTTATCTGACATGTTGATTTGATCATGCTTTTATTCATTTATACATGCTGATAAAGCCCTGAGGATATCGGATTGACTACTCTGATTATGATGGAGATCATACTAGTGGGACATCTGTAGTCTATAAGCATATCCTGGAACGTCCCTAGTCATAGGTGTATCGAGACGGGGCATTGATATACCAGAGTAGACTAGCGTATATGATACTAGACCCATACGATGGGCGATGGATGTTCCCACATTCATCGATGTTTGACATCAAGATCACATACGGGTGCTCAGTGGTGACTGAGTACACTGGACGGACTCACCGAGAACTCCTATATGGAATTATATCTATCGTCGGATAGCAGTTCTCAGGTGACACTGGTATAGGTTAGTCTGTAGACCCGAGATCGTCATGGAGTCTTGTATGTTCTCCCACTGTACTTTGATTGCCACCCTACCACGGCTATACTGAGTCGTGCAAACAGGTGGCCGTTGGGTACAGTCCCGAGACACACAAAGACGATGAGCGATAGGAGGGGTTTTCGTCTCTCCCGGTATTGGGAGTTGATGCTGTGCTGTGCCCGACTGGTTATAACAGCAAGTCCCTGGCCAGGGCTGCTGAGATTTGCTAATAAGTGTTATCAGTAGTTTCTCGATCTGTTATAGACCATTCACCGGCACGATTTATTGAGTTATTGGGGTCGACGTGACCATCCCTAGGCTCGATATGCAGCATATCTGACGAAGAGACCGGACTGTACGGTAGTGTTGCCGGATGGCTCGATGGGAGTTGTAGCAGGTTCGCTTGTTGTCTTCTGATCGCTCAATACCCGGGTGGCCGTTACGTTTAGCTGACCGCTTGCGGCTTGAGGGTACTTGATATGATCATTACCCTCTGCCGGCGTATTGACGAGTCTTAGAGTCCCACAAAGGAGTTACCCAGTCCAGGCGAAACGTTGTGGTGCGCGTATGCGATATGCGCATGCACCCGATTGAAATGTGCGTATATGATACCGAACATTGATCGGGTGAACTGCTTTTGGTGGGGTCATATGAGATATGACCGGATTGATAAATCAAGTGTTGATTTATCATTTAACCATTAGTTTTCTCACTTAAAATCTTTTCTTGGATGATGGATGTGTGCATGCATGTGTGCTTTTCTTTCTTTCTTTCATGCTAGTTTCATGCACATGTGGATGTGCATACATGCACACATACATACACTCATCCATCATGGTTGTTAGCATATGGAAATGGTGGCAATATAAGACTCACACCATGGATTATATAATGGATTATTATTTGATTTTGGATTTAAAAGAAAATGAAAAGGAAAGGATAATCATTCTTGCTTCTACATTCTTCCTTTGACCTAACCATGCTCAACTACCACTAACCTAGGGTTATCCTTCTCTTTATCATTTAAAACTCAAGTTAAATAATGTCTCCATCACTTTAACCATGGTTCATAGTGAGAAGAAATAAAATATATATTGATATATTTCTTTTTCTTCTCATGAGTTATCTTTTTACCTCTTGTTAAAAATTGCCACCATCTTCTTCCTCTTTCTCTTTTGCTCTATAGTTTTTTCTAGTGAGCAAATACCACTTAAAGATAGGTTTTTGAAGTGAGAAACTTAACCACAACTTCATTCTACACAAGCTTAGCCGTTTTGTTTAGAGTGTTCTCTTCGGTTTTATGAAGTTGCGAGCTTGGACGGAGATCTCCGTGGTGGATCGTCGTGGACACAAGAGGACTTCAAGAGGACCTCCGTTCAACACCCTAGAGACCAAGGAGTCCAGCGAAAGGGAGCTACAAAGGTTGTAGTCTCGAAACCCTAGATTAGTTCGCTTTATATTTCGAAACCCTAATTTTCTACGATCGATTCCTTTGCATGTTCGTTTAGCACCATAAAAATTTAAACTTTGGGTCATGTGATACTTCAAAACTCTTCATAGGGTGCTACACAAACCTTACATAAATAATTCTCCAGATATTTTCCTGAATTTTCTACAAATTTTCTGTATCTTTCCATAATTTAATACATATCTGTTCTGATTTAAATATATATATTGTGTATCTTTTATTTAAATTAGTTTATTAAACTCCTAACCTAAAACTAAATTACTTTTTCCTTTCCCTTTTATTTAGCCGGCCCATCTCCCCATCTCCTTTTCCCAATTCCTTTTCCCCATTTCCATTTTCCCGAGCCCATTCCCATTTTTTTCCCCAGCCCAACAGAAAACATACAAAATTAAAACCAATTTTTAAATAAACATATATATATATATATATATATATATATATATATATATATATACCCAAATCCCCAAGCAAGCCTTGCCCCAACTCCTCAGCCCACTCCCATTCCTTTGCCCTTGTAAAAATGAATTCAACCAATAATTAAATCCCCATGGCCCGGCCCGGCCCCTCACCACACCCGACCCGGACCCGAACCCATTTTCTCCTCCCCACTCCCCTGGCTCCTTCCCGCTCTTTCCTTCGCGCCCTCCACGTCACCCCATCGTCGCGACCACGTCTCTCGCGACCGCCTTTCTCACGCCCACGACGCGCGCGCACTCCCTCCTACGACCCGCTCCCGTCAACGGCCCCCTCCTCCTTCTCACCCTCTCTCCCTCCAACCTCTCTTTTTCTCTCCCTCTTCATCTCCTCGCCAAGCCCTACGCCACCTTCAACTCCTCCCGCGCACCCCCACCAAGCACCGACGCCGCTTGCGTCTCTTCTCCAACGCCTCCAGCTCCTCCCTCGCCGTCTCCTCACACCCGGCCACCCCCTCGACACTCTCACTGCCTCCTCCTACCGGCTACTTTGACCACCTCGACGGTGCCTCCATCGACCGCACGTCGCAACCACCGAGCTCTCTCTCTCTCAGCAAACATTTCTCTCTCTCTCTCCCTCTGCAAACATTTCTCTCTCCCTCTCTCTCTCAGCAAACATTTCTCCCCCTCTCTCCTTCTGCAACATTCCTCTCTCCCTCTCTCCCTCAGCAACATCTCACCTTCTCTCACAGCACCTCATCTTTTTTTCCCCTCTCTCACAGCACTCTTCTCTCCCTCTCACCACCTCTCTCTCTCTCGCTTGCAACATCTCTCTCACAGCACCCCTCTCGCTCACATCGCCTGAGCTCTCTTCTCCGGCGCCCCTGGACCTCCGCAACTTCTCCTAGCCTTCCTTGGTGCACCTTGGATCACCCCCTGCGGACCCATCACCTTCACCGCAGCACCAAAGCTAGCCCAAGTTTCAAATCGAGCCCCGGCATTTCGTCGAACACTTACATCCGACACAGTTCCCGTTCCTCTGATCACCGGCGTCGTCATCAAACCGTGGCCCCGATCCCATGAAGCCATCATCGTCAGCAACACGCCATCCATCGCAACGTCAGCGCACGCTCGTCGCACCCACCGACCCATCGAGTCCAAGAAGCAAGATCCGACAAGGCTGAATCTGTGCTGCGTTCGTGACGCGATCATGCCGCTGCCGCTGCCGTGCCGTCATCGACACGTCTTCAGGCAAGCTTAATACTTGCTTCATGCTACTTGTATATGTTACAATTCTAGTTACTAATAATTGTCGCATACCCTTTTTACGTGAACCGTATAATTCAAGTGTTCGATGCACGGTCCGATTGGAAACTCCCGTTAAATTGACGGCAACATATAAAATGTAATGGCCCGAGTTGTAAGGAATGTCCCTTGAGACTTTGGTTTCAATACTATGTCGTTTGCTCACATAAAATGATGTCCCAGATTCTGTCGTAAAACCTGAAAACCTTCGTACATGCCAAACTATAAAATTTATAATAAATTGTGTATAAACCGGATTTTAGCGTTCGATGGCTCGTATCGAAGCTAACTGTTTAACCTACTGTATTATACCATTGATCACTGAATTTTAATATACTATGATAGAGATAAATGCGGTGGATTACGATTCTGGACTGCAGTCCAGAATGGAAATCCAGGTTAACCCCTGTTGCTAAACCCGTGTATATCACTGTTCAAATAAGAGAATGTGCGGAACCCTATATCTTCACATAGGGAATTGAATTATATTTATTACTCCACTGGTATTACTGGATTCCTCAACCGTTTGATATTTTTAATTCATTTTACAATGTCGACACGTCTTGCTGAATTCTGCAGAAGCAGATTTTACACCTCAAACATAATCTGTCCATAACTCCCTGTAGGCATAGTATATTACTGATCCGCCAATTGCGGTGGAAACCTAACTGATAACCCTAAGTATTTTTCAACTATAGCGTCGCCTAAATACGATCCCAACTGAGATTAAATTGCGTTACGAAACGGACTTCCGATTCTGAAATCGGATTTCCAGCAGTGAACGCTTAAAATGAAATGGCCATATCTAGCAATCCTGAAACCTGATTGACGTGAAACCAATTTTGTTGGATATATAATTAAACATACTGCTTACCCCCTGTTCATTGTTTTGCTAAATTTTGCATGTATGATTTATGATAAATTATGCAAGTGGTAGGACACCGACTGATGATATCTTAATCATGCCTTAATTACTGTATTCTCAGCACATTATATATATGTCATTGCATTGGTAACCTAGCGATCATATGCATTACCCAGTGTTAGGTTTTAGTGTTTGATTGTGGCAAGTACGTTAGTTTTTAAGCATGAATGGATAAGTGACAGTGACACGTACTTGTACACAATCAGTGGACCCTATTGATTTATTGCATTGTCGACGTCTGTGGGACGTGTATAAGTGTGACTATAATTGGTATGGGACAGTTATGGAAGCACTTGTATGGGTGTCACTGGTAAGGCACCAAACACTCTCCATTTATCTTGGGTATCAGTCGAGACATACTTGATGAAGACCCCGGCTTCAGTTCTCGCGTAGACTTGTCATGGACCGACTGGTGTTTGAGTTCATGGTTGGCGTTTGATGTAGACCACGGGGTATGGGGTAGTTTGAGTGTGAGTTCAACAGAATCTCGAGAGTCCCATGCCGGCACATACAGTGATTCTGGAGATATATGGGGATATTACTGATTATTAGCGAGCGACTCGGGCCCGTGTTCCCTTGCCCTTGGGTCTTACCCTTGGGTGGGGGATACTCACGAGTGGTTGACTCTCACACTTGGGCTGACGATAGGCTTAGCGACCTGTATAGTGAGACTTGGAGACTGATAGGGTCAGTGATATCGACATGTATTGCTTACTGATTTTACATACCTGACATACTATTTACTACCTTACTGTTTACCTGCTCTATTGGATACCTGCATTGGCTACTTCATGTTCACGTCTTTATTCTTCTGATTATTGTTACATATTCATTATTATTGCACGAGTTCACATTTGTACCTACGTATATATATTGCTATCGTGTCGTTTTGACGACCTGAGTATGCATGCTCAGAGTGAGAAGTGGATCTAACTTGGACCAGGACCTGACGCGCCTCGAGGACATCGCGGACATCTTGATCAGCGACCCAGAGCTATACTTCTTTGATCTGTATCTGGTTAGTTCTTTTGATTTAGTTTCTGCATTTCTCATTACCTGTGCATTTATTACTGATTACCACATAGAGCTAGAAGCCGAAGTGTGACTACGGAGAGATATTTCCTCGACCGTAGGAGCATGGCTGGCCTTGTCGACCCCTCGTATTCTATATTTTGGGAAGCGGGGCGTGACATGGTTTTGTTGGTATCAGAGCCAGGTTTTGCTTCGATCGGGATTGCAGTTTCCGTGTAGTGCTTGGCAATCTAAGACATCCTTCGGTCTAGATTGTAAATTTGTTATTCTTAATATCGATTCACATAGTGTATGCTGCTATACATATTGATCTATTCGCTAGAGTTTTGGGTGACTTAGTAGAGTTACGTGGTTGTAATTATGAACTGCAGCATGGTTACAATACTATACTCTATTGGGTAACTTGGAGTTCTACATTTGATTTCCGCTCGATTGAGTTTCACTTCACCCGATATTCTTGTTTCATTGTCTATTCTATATCTTGTTCTGATTTTTACCCCTTGTATCTTATGCCGTCCTAAAATTGTTGTTTCAGGATCATGTCTTCCAACGACTCTTCCTCTATCTCCACTCCCCAGGATCAGACCGTCGAGATTTTGAACGTACTGCAAAGTCTGAAGGAAGCCCAGGAGCGAACAAACGACCTGTTAGCTGAAGGATTAAGAAGGCAGGCGACTCAGGCACCAGCGGAAGTCTCCAATCGTAAAGGGATCCCTGTTAGACATGGAAAAGAGGTGAAGATGAAGTGCCTACTTGTTCCCCAGCAACGAAAGCAGCGGAAGACTCAACGTTGTGGGTATTGTAAGAAGCCAGGACACCTTCCGAGAGATTGTCACAGCGCCAAAGGGCAGTGCCTGATTTGCGGATCCAGCGAACATCTTGTCAATGGTTGCCCTAAAAGGAAGGAACCACAAGGAGGAGATTCGTCCACACTCTCCACTCCCACTGAATGATGGTTATTTCATAGTTCGAGCTTCGAGAATAGTGCGGACTCAGCGCAGGATTCAACTCGCGTGACGAGAATGCAGCGGTCTAGAAATAAAGGAGAGTTACCACGTTTTCTGCTTTCAATAAAAATGTTGTCACTCCTTTGTAAATATTTTCTTTTCGTTTGAGATCTTGAATCCGCTGAAATTTTAGTTGAATGTAATAAAATTCTGAGTTGTGATGTATATATCGTACCCTTCCCACTCACTTTACTTATACTATTCGTTGCATCAGCATTCTAAAATTTGATCTTTCAGTCCTTACCTACCGTATATTTTCCTTGTGCTACCGCATCCTTAGTTATTTGCTTAGTGTGTCCCACTGTCTAATCACGGCTCTTTCTTTTCAGGTCATAGCCCACCTTGGAGCAGCGCCGCCTCTAGATGAGGACACACGGTCGTGCGTTTCCACGGACTACATGCTGGTAAGATCAGATGACGAGATCAACGGCCCATAGGTTATTTTCGGAAACAGCGATTCCGAGGGTGAGGTATTCGCAGCTCCAGAAGTCGACGACGATGAGGAGGACCCCGAAGAGAAACCGATAGAGGAAGATCCCGAGGAGGATCCAATAGAAGAAAATCCAGGGGAGGAAGACCTTGGGGAGGACCCAGTGGAAGAAAATCCCATGGAGGAAGATCCACCAGAAGAGGATCACGTAGAATCAGACCTCGATGAAGAAGCTCCAGCCGAGAAAGAAGGGCCAGAAGAAGAAGACCCCATGGCAGAAGAACCTCCAGTGGCGATCCCTGCGAGGCGATATGGGAATGGACGCCCCTATCTGAGCGCGCGAGCCTACCGTAACCTACTGAACTTCCATAACCGTGACTGACGTGATTTAGTTTTTGTCTCCTCTGGCCAAATAAATCTATGTATAGTTTAGGGCCATCTTTTATTTTTCGAGAATGCCTTGTTTAGAATTTTCTGGAATGAAATAAAATTTCTAAGCTCGCTAATCTTTTGATTTTTGGTTCACATGATGCTTTGACTGTTTCCCCTGTACATTTCTTTTCTCCTGAGATTCATCACTGTCCTTCACTCCTGCACCTTGTGCTGTTTTGACCCTCGCTTAGATTAAAAAGTACCGCACCCCGATCTTTTGAATGGGCCATACTCTATTGTAATCCCTACCTTGGCCAGCACTATATACTTTTACTATCTCCTATTACCATAATTACCTTCCGTGACATCGCATTCGAAATTCAGCTTCCACTATCTTGTGTTTACAAAATTTCGTGTTATTGACTACTTCCGTTTTACCCGTTTTGAATGCTTTACTACTCCTCACATTTTCAATAGCGCAGATATATATCGCGCATATTATTTTGTTCCAGGTCCCTTATTTTCACCATGTGAGTTTTCTAAGTCATTTTAAAATTGTTTTATCGATACATTTGTTCTAAAATATCTTGGCCTATTGGCAAACATTTCACTATTGATTGTTACTGCTATTTTACCCTCTTGTGCATATAGTTTACCCTTATAGATGGGTCTACCCTGCGCTTACTTAAACCTATCTTTTAGTTGCGTTAATCTTATACATATATAGACCTTCGATTTTTACCTAGATGTTTTAGGTAAATCACTAGGTGTTAGTGTTCGATGTGGTAGCTTTTCGCTTATTATTTTATAAGTTATTGTTTATTTTAAATTTCGAGAATGAAATTTTTATAAGGGTGGTATGATATAATACCCAGTTCTTTTATAGGCCAATAGCCGTATTTTTATTAAATAGAGGTCACTTATAAATTTACCTATTTATCCTTATAATTATTTTAAGTATTTAAAAATCCTAATTCCTTTATTCTAATTTCCTTCTTAAATCCTTTTTCCGAAAACTAATTCTATTACTTAAATCCCTTTTTATTTTTCCCTTACTATTTCCTCTTTTCTATACCCAGTCCCCTATAAATATTTAGCATATCTTAATAAATAAGTCTCCAGATATTTTCCTGAATTTTCTATAAATTTTCTGTATCTTTCCAGAATTAAATCCAGATTTGTTCTGATTTAAATATATATATTGTGTATCTTTTATTTAAATTAGTTTATTTAACTCCTAACCTAAAACTAAATTACTTTTTCTTTTCCCTTTTATTTTCCTTTTATTTAGCCGGCCAATCTCCCCATCTCCTTTTCCCAATTCCTTTTCCCCATTTCCATTTTCCCGAGCCCATTCCCATTTTTTTCCCAAGCCCAACAGAAATATACAAAACTAAAACCAATTTTTAAATAAACACACACACACACACACATACATACACACACACACACACACACACACATATATATACCCTAATCCCCAAGCAAGCCTTTCCCCAACTCCTCAGCCCACTCCCATTGCTTTGCCCTTGCAAAAATGAATTCAACCAATAATTAAATCCCCACAGCCCGGCCCGTCTCCTCACCACACCCGACCCGGACCCGGACCCATCTTCTCCTCCCCACTCCCCTGGCTCCTTCCCGCTCTTTCCTTCGCGCCCCCCACGTCGCCCCGTTGTCGCGACCACGTCTCTCGCGCCCGCCTCTCTCGCGCCCACGACGCGCGCGCACTCCCTCCTACGACCTGCTCCCCTCAACGGCCCCCTCCTCCTTCTCACTCTCTCTCCCTCCAACCTCTCTTTCTCTTTCCCTCTTCATCCCCTCGCCAAGCCCTGCGCCACCTTCAACTCCTCCCGCGCACCCCCACCAAGCACCGACGCCGCTTGCATCTCTTCTCCAATGCCTCGAGCTCCTCCCTCGCCGTCTCCTCACACCCGGCCACCCCCTTGACACTCTTACTGCCTCCTCCCACCGGCCACCTTGACCACCTCGACGGCGCCTCCGTTGACCGCATGTCGCAACCATTGAGCTCTCTCTCTCTCAGCAATCATTTCTCTCTCTCTCTCCCCCTCTGCAAACATTTTTCTCTCCCTCTCTCTCTCAGCAAACATTTCTCCCCCTCTCTCCTTCTACAACATTCCTCTCTCCCTCTCTCCCTCAGCAACATCTCACCCCTCTTTCACAGTACCCCATCTCTTTTCCCCTCTCTCACAGCACCCCTCTCTCCCTCACAGCACCTCTCTCTCTCTTTCTCGCAACATCTCTCTCACAGCACCCCTCTCGCTCACATCGCCTGAGCTCTCTTCTCCGGCGCCCCTGGACTTCCGCAGCTTCTCTTAGCCCTCCTCGGTGCACCGTCGATCACCCCCTGCGGACCCATCACCTTCACCGCAGCACTAAAGCTAGCCCAAGTTTCAAATCAAGCCCCGGTATTTCGTCGAACACTTACATCCGACACAGTTCCCATTCCTCTGATCACCAGCGTCGTCAACAAAATGTGGCCCCGATCCCCTGAAGCCGTCATCGTCAGCAACACGCCATCCATCGCAACGTCAGCGCACGCCCGTCGCACCCACCGAGCCATCGAGTCCAAGAAGCAAGATCCGACAAGGCTGAACCTGTGCTGCGTTCGTGACGCGATCGTGCCGTTGCCGCTGCCGTGCCGTCATCGACACGTCTTCAGGCAAGTTTAATACTTGCTTCATGCTACTTGTATATGTTACAATTCTAGTTACTAATAATTGTCGCATACCTTTTTTACGTGAACCGTATAATTCAAGTGTTCGAAGCACGGTCCGATTGGAAACTCCTGTTAAATTGACGGCAACATATAAAATGTGATGGCCCGAGTTGTAAGGAATGTCCCTTGCGACTTTGGTTCCAATACTATGCCGTTTGCTCACATAAAATGATGTCCCAGATTCTGTTGTAAAACCTGAAAACCTTCGTACATGCCAAACTATAAAATTTATAATAAATTGTGTATAAACCGGATTTTAGCGTTTGATGGCTCATATCGAAGCTAACTGTTTAAACTACTGTATTATACTATTGATCACTGAATTTTAATACACTATGATAGAGATAACTGCGGTGGATTACGATTCTGGACTGCAGTCCAGAATGGAAATCCAGGTTAACCCCTGTTGCTAAACCCTTGTATATCACTGTTCAAATAAGAGAATGCACGGAACCCTATATCGTCACGTAGGTAATTGAATTATCTTTATTATTCCACTGGTCTTACTGGATTCCTCAACCGTTTGATATTTTTAATTCATTTTACAATGTTGACACGTCTTGCTGAATTCTGCAGAAGCAGATTTTACACCTCAAACATAATCTGTCCATAACTCCCTGTCGGCATAGTATATTACTGATACGCCAATTGAGGTGGAAACCTAACTGATAAACCTAAGTATTGTTCAACTATAGCATCGCACGATCCCAACTGAGATTAAATTGCGTTACGAAACGGACTTCCGATTCTGAAATCGGATTTCCAGCAGTGAACGCTTAAAATGAAATGGCCATATCTAGCGATCCTGAAACCCGATTGACGTGAAACCAATTTTGTTGGATAGATGATTAAACATACTGCTTACCCCCTGTTCATTGTTTCGCTAAATTTTGCATGTATGATTTATGATAAATTATGCAAGTGGTAGGACACTGACTGATGATATCTTAATCATGCCTTAATTACTGTATTCTCAGCACATTATATATATGTCATTACATTGGTAATCTAGAGATCATATGCATTACCCAATGTTAGGTTTTAGTGTTTGATTGTGGCAAGTACGTTAGTGTTTAAGCATGAATGGATAAGTGACAGTGACACGTACTTGTACACAATCAGTGGACCCTATTGATTTATTGCATTGTCGACGTCTGTAGGACGTGTATAAGTGTGACTATAATTGGTATGGGACAGTTATGGAAGCACTTGTATGGGTGTCACTGGTAAGGCACCAAACACTCTCCATTTATCTTGGGTATCAGTCGAGACATACTTGATGAAGACCCCGGCTTCAGTTCTCGCGTAGACTTGTCATGGACCGACTGGTGTTTGAGTTCATGGTTGGCGTTTGATGTAGACCACGGGGTATGGGGTAGTTTGAGTGTGAGTTCAACAGAATCTCGAGAGTCCCATGCCGGCACATACAGTGATTCTGGAGATATATGGGGATATTACTGATTATTAGCGAGCGACTCGGGCCCGTGTTCCCTTGCCCTTGGGTCTTACCCTTGGGTGGGGGATACTCACGAGTGGTTGACTCTCACACTTGGGCTGACGATAGGCTTAGCGACCTGTACAGTGAGACTTAGAGACTGATAGGGTCAGTGACATTGACATGTATTGCTTACTGATTTTACATACCTGACATACTATTTACTACCTTACTGTTTACCTGCTCTATTGGATACCTGTATTGGCTACTTCATGTTCACGTCTTTATTCTTCTGATTATCGTTACATATTCATTATTATTGCACGAGTTCACATTTGTACCTACGTATATATATTGCTATTGTGTCGCTCTGACGACATGAGTATGCATGCTCAGAGTAAGAAGTGGATCTAACTTAGACCAGGACCTGACGCGCCTCGAGGACATCGCGGACATCTTGATTAGCGACCCTGAGCTATACTTCCTTGATCTCCATCTACTTAGTTCTTTTGATTTAGTTACTGCATTTCTCATTACCTGTGCGTTGATTACTGATTACCACACAGAGCTAGAAGACGAAGTGTGACTACGGAGAGATATTTTCTCGACCGTAGGAGCATGGCTGGCCTTGTCGACCCCTCGTATTCCGTATTTTAGGAAGCGGGGCGTGACAATGATGAAGTAGGATTTTTGCTCACTTTAGAAATCATTTTCTCACTAATTTTCCTCACCTCCTCAAAAGCTAGAGAGCTCTCTCTTGTTGATGAAGAAGATGAAGCCAATAATGTTATGGCAACCATGGGTGAGAAATATCTCATATAATTCATATAGAGACTTTACCATGGGTTTAGATAATGGTTGGGTTAATAAAGATCTACGGTAAGACAAAACTAGTGGACTAAGTCAATGGGTCTACAAGCTTCCACGAGCTTCACCCATGTGACTAATTTCCAACTAATTTGGATTTACTTTAAATAAATAAACCTTACATTATCATGAGCATGGTGTGAGTCTCATACACCCATGTAGCATGTATCATCAAGCATGACACAAAAAGAAATACAATTAATATATATCACATATATATTAAATGCATAAGTGAGAAAAGAAATGCTTAAGTGAGCTAATATTAGTTAATGTAAATTAATATATCAAATATATAATTATACATTAAATCATTAAATCAACACTTGATTTAATAATCCGGCTATATCTCAAATGACCGACTAATATTATTTGTATCAACTTATCGAATCAACACTTGATTCGATAACCCGGTTATATCTCATATAACCGACCGATATCATAAATCGTGAGAATAGAATATGGTATCACATACTCGTATTAATCTTGGTCCCGCACATATCACATATGTGCTCCTACTTTGTTTTGCCTGAGCCAGTAAACCTCTGTGTAGGACTATAAAGACTCGTCAACATGCCGGCAGTAGGTGATGATCATATCAGGCACTGACAAACTGTCAGCGGTACTAGCTGGACGTAACGGCTACCCGGGTATTGAGCGATCAGAAGATCAACAAGCAAACCTGCTCATAGTCCTGTAAAGCCTGTCAGTAACACTACCGTATAGTCCGGTCTCTTCGTTTGATATGTCGCATATCCAGTCTAGGGGTGGTAAATGTCAGACCCCAGTAACTGATAAGTCGTGCCGATATGAGGCTCATAACGGGTCGAGAAACTACTGAAAACACTTACCAGTAAATCTCCGTATCAGCCCTGGCCAGGGACTTCTTGTTATAGCCAATCGAGCACAGCGCACCATCAACCCCCAATACCAGGAGAGACGAATCCCTTCCTATCGCTCATTGCCTCCATGTGATTCAGGACTGTACCCAAAAGCCACCGTTTTGCACGTTCTCTTGAACGTGGTAAGGTGGAAATCAAAGCACAGTGGGAATCACGCAAAACTCTATGACGATCTCAGGTCTACAGACTAACCTGTACCAGTTTCACCAGAGAACTGCTATCTGACGATAGGTATAATACCAGTTACGAGTTCTCGGCGAGTCCGTTCAGTGTATCCAGTCTCTACTGAGCACCCGTATACATCCCGAAGTGTCTCTCAAATTGTATCTGGGGTTTGGCCTTTGTGAGTGGATCCGCCGTGTTTTTCTTCGTGTCAACTCTCCTGACCTCGATCTCCCGACGATCAACTATCTCCCGGATCAGGTGATACCGCCTTAGAATATGCCTGGATCGCTGATGGGACCTGGGTTCCTTGGCCAAAATCACTGCTCCATTGTTATCACAATACAAAGGTATTGGATGCTCGATGTACGGAACCACACCAAGTTCGTTTATGAACTTCTTCATCCAGACAGCCTCTTTGGCAGTATCGTTGGCAGCGATGTATTCAGCCCCCATCATCGAGTCTGCCATGGTTTCTTGCTTGGAACTCTTCCAACAAACCGCCCCTCCATTGAGAGTAAAGACAAATCCCGAGACCGAATTAGAGTCGTCCTTATCACTCTAGAAGCTCGAATCAGTAAAGGACTCCATTTGGAGTTCTCCGTTACCAAACACCAAGAACATTTCTTTAGTCCTTCTCAAGTACTTAAGAATGCTCTTCACAGCTGTCCAGTGATTCTCTCCTGGATCTGCTTGATACCTACTCACTACACTTAGTGAGCATGCTACATCGGTTCTGGTACATAACATCGCGTACATGATAGAGCCTACTGCCGAAGCATAGGGTATCCCTTGCATGCGAGCTCTTTCTAAATCAGTCTTGGGAGACATCTCTTTGGAGAGAGTAAGTTCTGTGATCATGGGTAAATTCCCACGCTTGGAATCTTCCATACTAAACATCTTTAGTATGGTGTCAATGTACCTGGATTGGGACAATCCCAGTATCCATTTAGATCTATCTCTATAGATCTTAATCCCCAAGATGTAGGAGGCATCACCTAAATCATTTATTGAGAATCTTTGTGATAAGAAGAGCTTGACCGAGTGCAGCATAGGAAAATCATTTCCTATCAAGAGTATGTCATCCACGTACAATACGAGGAAGACAACCTTACTCTCTGCCACCTTCTTATATACAAAGTTCATCTACATTTTTGATGAAGTCAAACTCTTTGACTACCACATCAAAACAGATGTTCCAATTCCGCAATGCTTGCTTTAACCCGTAGATGGATTTAAGCAGCTTGCACATCTTTCCGCTGCTCGCACTGTCCACGAAGCCCTCTGGCTGAATCATGTACACGCTCTCTTCTAAATCAACATTTAGAAAGGCGGTCTTAACATCCATCTGCCAGATTTCATAGTCATGGTATGCAGCGATGGCAAGTAGGATCCAGATGGACTTAAGCATAGCCACTGGAGAATAGGATTTATCATAATCCACACCTGGTCATTAACGAAAACCTTTTGCAACAAGTCTAACTTTGAAAGTCTCAACTTTTCCATCTACACCAAATTTTTTCTTGAAGATCCACTTGCTCCCGATGGGTTTTACCCCTTCAGGAGTATCTTCCAAAGTCCATACTTTATTGGTGTACATGGATTCCATCTCAGATCGCATTGCATTCTGCCATTTCACAGAGTCCCCACTCGTGATGGCCTGCTCGAAGCTAGTAGGGTCATCATCTTCTATGATGCAATCCTCGCTCCCACCATCAATAAGAAAACCGTAGTATCTCTCAGGTGGATGAGGAACCCTACTAGATCGGCGGAGAGGCTGAGGTTCGTTGGGAACTATCGAATCCTCCGGTTCTACCAAATCTTCTTCTGTAGTTTGTGCGGTTCGAACTTCTTCCAGCTCTACCTCTTTGCCACCAATATCTTTTACAAGAAATTCCTTTTCTAAAAAGGTGGCATGTTAAGCAACAAACACCTTTTGTTCCTCACTGAGGTAGAAATGATATCCATACGAATTGTTTGGATATCCCACAAACTTGCAAAGAACTGATCGTACCTCGAGTTTGTCCTTATTTTGCCTTTTGATATAGGCCGGACAACCCCATATCTTAACTCGCTTAAGAGATGGTCTATTCCCATTCCATATCTTATATGGAGTGGTAGGCACTGATTTGGTTGGAACTCTATTCAATAGGTATGCTGCTGTCTCAAGCGCATAACCCCAAAAGAAAATAGGTAACTCAGCGGTACTCATCATAGAGCGCACCATATCTGTAACGTTTTAGAAATCGTTTATGCGAATTTTCCGATAATAGGTAAAATAAATTGTGTTTTTCGTAAAACCCAGAAGTGATAATTTTTCAGTATAGACTTAACTGTACCTAGTTTAACTAGGAAATTACTAGTTTGCGGTTTTTAGTTGTCACTTGAAAATTTTAGTTTACTTAAATATTTTTTATTAATTAAAATATTATTATAAGTTTTTAATTATGCACTTAATTAGTGGTAATTACAAATTTGATTAGGTTAATTATGCTAATGTGAATCCATACTAACTAAATCACAAGATTAGGCACTTTGACTTATTTGAAAAATATCCTAGAAATATCTAGATATTTTGTTGAATTAAAAGAAATTTTAAATAAAGGATTAAGAGGTGGCATAGTGAGGTGTTATTATTAAACTTTAATTAGTGTTTTTGACTTAGATATTTTCACACACTTCCACACACCCCCATTTTCTCCCTCATTTGGCCGAGCCCCCCTTTGCTGCCCTCTCTTTTCCTTCACCCCATTTCCACTTCTTCAAGCTCCAATAATTCATCAAAAATCATCAAATAATCCCACAAACTCAAATACAAATCTATATACATTATTCTTTAAGCTTAACCAAGCTTGGATCTTCATGAAAGTTAGCATTTTGGAGTCAAATTGGAAGTTTAGTTGCAAGTTTGTGAATCTAAGTGAGGTATAAAATCCTAACCCTAAGCTTTAGTGTTGTTTAACTACCTTAATCTAATTATTAGATGTTTAAATATATCTTTAATTAGCATGTTTATGTTAGTTATATGTATGCCCTAGAGGCCATTACTGTACATTGGATGTATATTGTAGTGGATGCTGGGACATATATAGGGAGGACTTTCTTGCTCGACATGATAGTATGCTATCTGGTTACCCTTTACCTTAACGTGTATACTGATTGTCTCTCTGTTACATATTGGTAAAGCCCTTAGGATGTGTACTTGACTACCTGGACTGTGATGCGGATCATACTAGTGGGGACATGGTAGTCTATAAGTATATCCTTCAAAGTCCCTAGTCGTGGGTGTATCGAGACGGGGCATCGATATACCAGAGTAGACTAGCGTATACCTTCTCGACCCATACAGATGGGCGATGGATGATCCCATATCCATTGATGTTTGACATCAGAGATGATATACGGGTGCTCAGTAGAGACTGGGTACACTGGACGGACTCACCGAGAACTCCCAAATGGTATTATACCTTACGTCAGATGGCAGTTCTCTGGTGACACTGGTACAGAGTAGTCTGTTGACCTGAGATCGTCATAGAGTCTTGTGTGGTTCCCACTGTGCTTTGATTTCCACCTTACCACGTCCAAGAGGGAGTGCAAAACGGTGGTTTTTGGGTACAGTCCCGAATCATATAGAGGCAATGAGCGATAGGAGGGGATTCGTCTCTCCCGGTATAGGGAGTTGATGTTGCGCTGTGTTCGATTGGCTATAACCGGAAATCCCTGGCCAGGGTTGCTGAGATTTACTGGTAAGTGTTACCAGTAGTTTCTCGAATTGTTATAGACCTCATATCGACACGACTTATCGAGCTATTGGGGTCTGACGTTTACCACCCCTAGGCGAGATATGCGACATATCAGACGATCAGACCGGACTGTACGGTAAGTGTTACTGGTTGGATTCACAGGAGTATGAGCGGGCTTGCTCGTCGATCTTCTGATCGCTCAATACCCGGGTGGCCGTTACGTTTAGCAGACCGCTTGCGGCTTGTGGGTGCTTGATATGATCATCATCTGCTGCCGACGTATTGACGAGTCTTTAGAGTCCTACACAGAGGTTTCCTGGCTCAAGCGAAACGAAATAGGAGCGTATATGAGATATGTGCGGGACCGAGAATGATACCAGTATGTGATACCGTATTCCATTCTCGCGATGAATGTATCGATTGGTTATATTCGATATAACCTAGATATCGAATCAAGGATTGATTCGATAAGCCGATACATTGGATACTAGTCGGTTATGTGCGACATGACCGGATCATTGAATCAAGTGTTGATTTAATGATTTAATGTATAATTATATATTTGATATATTATTTTGCATTAACTAGTATTGGTTCACTTTATATGGATTTTCTCACTTGGATTGCACAAGTTGTATATGTGATATACTTTTGTGCACTTGATTGTGTCATGTTTGATAATACATGTTAACTTGGATTTGTGTAAAGATTAAACCATGGTTGTGAGAGTGGTTAGGGTTTTGTTTATTCACTTATTATCTATTTATTCATTTATTCATTCATTTTAGCAAAAGAAAAGAAATGGTGGCTTGCTTTGTTTTACATTGAAGCTTCATGAAGCTTTGAAAAAGTCCACCATTTTTGTTTCATGCCTAACCTAACCATTCACTTAACCTTGGTTCATTCTCTACACTTAACCATGGTAACTATTATGATAAGAATGAATGGGATTATCTTTTCAAGTTAATCTTTTTATTCTATCATAATATTTTCTATTTTCTTCTTCTTCTTCTTCAAGAAGAAAACCTAGATTCCATCAATGGTGATTGATGAAAATGAGTGAGAAATCCAATTCTAAAGTGAACCCACTTCCTATTTCTTCATCCTCTACCTCTTGCCAAGTAGTATAGGGTGTTTCCTTTACAAGTTATCATGGCTTGGTGAAGGTGGAGCTTGATCTAGTGATGCCTCGACGTAGATCATCTTCGGCATCATCGTCGATGACCTAGCCCGCTCTTTCTCCGATGAAGCCGATGCTAGAGCCCGGGATCCATTTTGGACAGCGAGGAGACATCATCACGGAGCTATGGAGGTGGAGCACCGGATCTACAAAGGTTGTATTTCCGTTTACCATTTAGTTAAGTTGTTAACTAGCTTCATTTTCGCCTAAATATCTAGTTAACGATCCGTATTAGGGTTTCTCGGCACCCGTATAATTTGAAATTGGCATGGTTGATGCCTTGTGAGACCTCACTAGTGTGCCTAGGAACCCTACAGTGGTATCAGAGCCTAGCTAGAGCCTTAGGCGATGCGTAGACGAAATTTGAAACCCGATCGACCCGAAACTCTAACATCAAAGTGCTCTCTGGACTTTTTCTAAAAACTGGGTTTTTTCCAGATTAAAAATTCTTAAAAAATTCAGCAGGAAAAACTAAGAATTACGATGCAAAATTTTTTGTGTAAAGCTGCTACAGTGCGTCGGAACCGCGGCAGAAGCTTGGCTTCTGCGGCGGTTCCGCGGCCAATAAGTGTTATCACTGTTTAATTTTTGCACAGTAATTCATGTTTTAAGGTGTTGAGTTTTCTGGGAATTTTTAATATTTATTCAAGAGTTGAATTTTCTGGGGTTGTTTTGGGGATTCGAATGTTCGATCGGATTATCAAATTTTGTCTATGTGGCTTTCCGGATAATTTTAGAATATGTTAAAAAGTTCGACCGGATATAAATACCCAATTTTTCCCCTGTCGGGAAATTTCCAAGTGTTGGATTTTTCCGTAGTTTAACGACGTTCTAAGTAGTGCAAGTAACGCGATGGTCCCTCTAGAAGACAACAAACCTTAACTCGATTATGTGACCGTCTTGAACTGCCCTTTGAACCTTCGGGTTTGGGGCAGTACGGCGTGCCACATGTGAGGCGTTGGCTTGACCCTTCTACGGCTGGACCGTTGGTACTGAGGCACGAACTGAATGTTTTTAGACTTGTTTCATGTGTTGATCTGTATCGGCAAAACTTGGGTGTTTGACTGTTCGATCGAAAAGTTTAACATTTTCTATTTATCTGGAATGGGATACAATAATTGGAATTCACAAAAGTTATGAGATAACTGAATGAATGTTGTAAATCTAGCAATTTAGTCTTACTTGATCGGTTGCCATGGAATTTTGATGTGATCAAAAGTCCGTCGCAATCACGTAGCGTACGCGGATACTCGCCGGGTAAACTTAATAGACAGCCTCACTCCATAGCCCCGACCAAGTGACTGTAGGAGAACCCCGTCGCCGAAAGCATCCGTCCGGGTGCTCGCGGTAGTGGTGTTCCGCCTTGGTGCACTTCGTCGACGGTATCGGGGGTGCGGCCGTCTACTGAAGTTTGCGACGAGCATTCGATCAGGATGTCGGGAATCTTGTTGAATTACCCGACTTAATATTGAAAAGTGTTTTCGATAATGAGACTAAAATGCGGGGTTTATAATTGTTAGGCATGTGATGTCTAAGGAATTCATTTGATTAGGCATGCGATGTCTATGTAGGTTGCGGATTCCAACTGTTGTAGTTTTACACTTTCTTTTCTGTGACCGTAAGTGTAATATGTGATATCGCCGGTTTCGTTGCTATATGTCAACGACAATTGGGATGCGCATATTTACTTACGTTGATGACATGTGATGTTATGTGTTGCTGGATATGTTATATTGGATCGTCGTGTTTGAATAGCCGGGGGTTTTTATGTGAGATGAGTGTTTTCATTTTCATTCATGTAAAAACTTGTATGTAATATTCTTTTATTGGGGCACTTCCAGGTTGCGGAAGATGTCACCATTTGTATATTATTTACTTTTCCGCACTAGGATAGACCCAAGGAGGAGGGCACAAGTAACCGGGTTCTGGAGTCCAGTGGGAGACCAACTTGAGGAGTCGAGTCCGGGTCTCCTAACTCCAGAATTGGAAGGGTTGCTTGCCCCTCTCGTAGGGGTCTAGGGGTGTGGGTTTGGCTATTCATCACGACCGTGGAATCCGTGTTTTATACTGGCTCGTATTGAAAACACGGACGTCCTAGTATATCCAATATTTCATATATGTTTCTTCTGCTGCGATATCTGTGATGTGATCATGTGATGTTCTGTGATAGATACTGTATATAGTATATATGATATATTATATAGGCGTTACTTATGTTTTACACCCGCGCTAGCCCTGCCCTGCTCTGCCGTTAGTTACCTAACCTAACGGTGCACGAGGGGACATCGAGGCGAATGCGGATGGCATAAGTGTACGTCGTATTTATCTGTGATGTTTAGGTACTTAAATGATGGGACTTCATTAATATGATTAATGAAATAAAAGAAACCTAAGATGTTGTAGAATTGAATTTCTAAATAAAACAGGTAGCTACAGTTCTTGCTTTGCACAGCGGTATATATGATATATCCTGCACCTTATTCGATAAGGAAAGGACCGAGATTCCTTCACCGGGAGTGACTCCTTTAGAAATAACTGGCAGATGCTACAACCCTTGGTTTGTCTTTTGATTGTTTTTAAGAGTTTTTGCTTTGCACAGCGATATATGTGATATATCCCGCACCTCATTCGACGAGAAAAGGACCGACGATCCCTTCACCGGGAGTGACTCCTTTAGCAAAACTAGAAAAGCCTCAGAAACACTCCATTTTTAAAATCATTTGATTCTACAACGATATAAAGTTCATTACGCAAAAGGTTTTCTTAAAAACCTGACGTAGCCCTCCGTCATTTCAGATAAGTCCTAGTTAGTATTCGTGCAGCGTTTGTTAACTCAGTCAAGGCGTAGTGTGCGGTAGCTGATTACTATTTATCTGCTTATGCATATGATGCAGATTGGATTAGGGTAGTCGTGCGGCCTTGTTGACTCAGTCAAGGGTCGTGCGGGTGGGTTTAATTCAATCAGGAAATGACGGGTTGAACTTTACTTGCGGTCTATGGTTTGTTGACTCAGTCAAGGTCATAGATCGCTTGGGGCAAAATATTATCGGGAATTTCAAGTGTTGAAATTTGCAATGAGATTGCATACCTTCTATGAGATAGTTGGATCCCGATACCCGCTGCGAGTAAGAGTTAATCCTGGGAGAGTTTTATACATTACAATTAGCCGATCAAGTAGGTGTCTAGAAAGGTGTCAACGGGGTTACGCCTCTGGGAAAACGAGGTTTACATTAATTAGGTTCGTGCGAAAGCACGGGGGACCTCCCTCAAAGTACCGACACTGGCCTGGCTGAAAGATCGGCGAACTTGTAGTGTGTAATTAATCCCGGCTAGTCTTTCCTTTTAGGGTTTGAAGAAAGATTTGATGAAAAGCAGTGGGAGCCATCCTGATTAGATAAAATAATAACCAATCTATTCTTGCAAGAGCGCATGCTGAGTGTTTTCTTCTCTCTCTCTCCTGGTAGCGACCATATCACGCCTTAATCAATATAATAATACGGAAGTATTGACCGAACCCGCTTGTTATACTGAGCTGGGGAACGTTGGTCCCGCTCCAACTTATAATTGTTATAAGAAAGAGCAGGAAATTGGGGACTACCAGAATTCCCGTGCCGCCCAAACGAACTAAGTGCATGCTGATGCATCATCTTCGGGTGTGTTCATTATATAGAACTGTTTCTCAGTGTCCTTTACGTCTTGGGTATATGATACCGGATCAGGATCCCGCATATGTAATATGTTACATGGGCTACAGATAGGTAAAGAACTGAGAACGGGTGATAAGTTTCATGAGGCAGAAAACGGGGCATGAGTTGCAGCCAAGTCTGTTGGTCACTGTCACCCTGTATTACCAATACATTGATTCTGAACGAATGTTATTAGATACCGAACCTGATATACAAAATCATATCAGTCTTTTTATCAGCAAAGAAATGATAAAATTTTGTATTGTTGGATAACGTTTTGAACATTTCCTATGTCAAAAGTTGATCGGTTCAGGTACGTTATCTAAAAGCATTGACGTTCTAAATCAAACTACAGTTCTTTAGTATACTGAACACACAAAAGAGGAAGAGTTCAGAAATGAACGAATCCTTCTTGAGGCATTGTAGACTAGGTCATATCAATGTGACCCGACTAGCTGAAGTTACATGTAGATGCATATTTAAATCAGTTTGAATCTACATCTTGTGAAACTTGCCAGTCATGTCACAAAGATATAATGACACCAGCTCTGTTTATTGGAAACAGAGAAAGAGTTAGTAAACTCTTGGGATGATACATGTTGATGTATGTAAGGTCCCCTGTCTACATATGCCAGGACTGGTTCTTTATACTTCATTATATTCTCTGATAATCTCTCAAGATTCAGTCATATGTTCCTGTTGAAACATGAGTCCGAACCTTTTGAGATATTCACAGAATATAAGCGAGAAGTAGAGAACCAAAACGGGTATAAGTATTATGTCCTTTGATGTGATCAAGGAGGAGAATACTTGAGCACGGAATTCCTGGATTATTCTAAAGAAGAATGAGATTCTCTCTCAGCATTACTCCTCCGTATACACCATAGCACGTTGGTATATTGGGGCGGAGCAATCACACCCTATATGATAAGATGTGCTCTATGATGAGTGCTGCTGAGTTGCCTGTTTCCTTTTGAGGGTCATGCACTTGAGAAGCTGCATTCCTATTGAATAAGGTTCGAATAAGATCAAAGCCTACCACTCCATATCAGATATGGTAAGGGAAGAGCCCATTTCTTAAGTTAGTTAAGATTTGGGGTTGTCCGGCCTATGTCTAAAAGCAAAATCTGGACAAACTCGAGGCAAGGTCTGTTATGTAGAACTGGAAATGTTCCAGCCTTACAAACTGCAGCTGATGATTTGATAGAACCAAAGGATTCAGTAGATTCCAACGAACCTCAGCCTCTCCGTCGATCTAGTAGGGTTCCTCACCCACCTGAGAGATACTTCTGTTTCTCTATGACAGTGGGAGCGAGAATTGCGTCATGAGATGATGACCCAACTAGCTTCGAGCTGGCCATCAGGAGTAGGACTCTGTAAGAATGGCTGGATGCTTAGTGATCTGAGATGGAATCCTTATACACCAACAAAGTATGGACTTTAGTTGCTATATCTGAAGGGTTAAATCCCAATCAGGAGCAAGTATATCTTGAGAAGATTACTTGGTGTAGATGGAAAAGTTGAGACTTTCAAAGCTAGACTTGTTAAAAGTTTGCATCATTGACCAGGTGTGGATAATGATGAAACCTTTTCAAGTACCTATGCTTAAGTCCATCCAGATCCTACTTGCCACGGCTACGTACCATGACTACGATATCTGGTGGTTGGGTGCCATGACTGCTTTTCTAAATGATGTTTTAGAAGAGAACGTCTATAAGTGCACAGCCAGAGGGCCTCGTAGACAGTGGGAGCAGCGGAAACGTGTGCAAGATGCTTTATAGGATAAAGCAGGCATCGCGGAGTTGGAACATCTGTTTTGATGGATTAGTCAAAGAAGTTGACATCATCAAAATGGTAGATGAACCTTGTATAAACAAAAAGGTAGTAGGGAGTATGGTGATGATCCTCGTAGAGTACTTGGATGACATACTCTTGATGGGGAAGGAGTTTCCTATGCAACGCTCGATCAATCTCCGCTTATCACAAGGATTCTCCATATAGGATCAAAGTGATACCTCCTATATCCTGAGTTTTCATCTATGAGATAGATGTAATTGGATGTTAGGATACTCACTAGATGTAGTGAGAAAGTATCAATCGACCCTGGGGAGAATCACTGGAATGGTTCCAGGGTGATAAAGACAACTGAGTGTCAGTCACAGGCATTGTCTTTACCCTCAGTAAAGGGACGGTATGTTGGAAGAGTTCCATGCTAGATACCGTGACATACTAGACGATAAAGGCAGGATATATCGCTACTTAAGATGCTACCAAAGAGGATGTTTGGGTGTATATTGGTTCATGAGATGAACTATGTTCCTCCCATTGTGTGACAATGGAGTTGTGGCTTATGCCAAGGAACGCAGGTCCCATCAGTGATCCAGACATATTCTAAGGCAGTATCACTTGATCATGGAGATGGTTGATCTCTAAGGGATCGAGGTTAGGAGAGTAGACTCAGAGGACAACACGGCGGATCCACTCACGAAGGCCTATTCCCAGAGAGAGACTTTTATGGGATGGTTGAGGATGAGATACTACAACCACTGCTACAGATGGCCCTAGTGCAAGTGGGAGATTGTTAGTTATATGTATGCCCTAGAGGCCATTACTGTACATTGGATGTATATTGTAGTGGATGCTGGGACATATATAGGGAGGACTTTCTTGCACGACATGATAGTATGCTATCTGGTTACCCTTTACCTTAACGTGTATACTGATTGTCTCTTTGTTACATGTTGGTAAAGCCCTTAGGATGTGTACTTGACTACCTGGACTGTGATACGGATCATACTAGTGGGGACATGGTAGTCTATAAGTACATCCTTCAAAGTCCCTTGTCGTGGGTGTATCGAGACGGGGCATCGATATACCAGAGTAGACTAGCGTATACCTTCTCGACCCATACAGATGGGCGATGGATGATCCCATATCCATTGGTGTTTGACATCAGAGATGATATACGGGTGCTCAGTAGAGACTGGGTACACTGGACGGACTCGCCGAGAACTCCCAGATGATATTATACCTTACGTCAGATGGCAGTTCTCTGGTAACACTGGTACAGAGTAGTCTGTTGACCCGAGATCGTCATAGAGTCTTGTGTGGTTCCCACTGTGCTTTGATTTCCACCTTACCACGTCCAAGAAGGCGTGCAAAACGGTGGTTTTTGGGTACAGTCCCGAATCACATGGAGGCAATGAGCGATAGGAGGGGATTCGTCTCTCCCGGTATAAGGAGTTGATGTTGCGCTGTGTTCGATTGGCTATAACCGGAAATCCCTGGCCAGGGTTGCTGAGATTTACTGGTAAGTGTTACCAGTAGCTTCTCGAATTGTTATAGACCTCATATCGACACGACTTATCGAGCTATTGGGGTCTGACGTTTACCACCCTTAGGCGAGATATGCGACATATCAGACGATCAGACCGGACTGTACGGTAAGTGTTACTGGTTGGATTCACAGGAGTATGAGCGGGCTTGCTCGTCGATCTTCTGATCGCTTAATACCCGGGTGGCCGTTACGTTTAGCAGACCGCTTGCGGCTTGTGGGTGCTTGATATGATCATCATTTGCTGCCGGCGTATTGACGAGTCTTTAGAGTCCTACACAGAGGTTTCCTGGCTCAAGCGAAACGAAATAGGAGCGCATATGAGATATGTGCGGGACCGAGAATGATACCAGTATGTGATACCGTATTCCATTCTCGCGATGAATGTATCGATTGGTTATATTCGATATAACCTAGATATCGAATCAAGGATTGATTCGATAAGCCGATACATTGGATACTAGTCGGTTATGTGCGACATGACCGGATCATTGAATCAAGTGTTGATTTAATGATTTAATGTATAATTATATATTTGATATATTACTTTGCATTAACTAGTATTGGTTCACTTTATATGGATTTTCTCACTTGGATTGCACAAGTTGTATATGTGATATACTTTTGTGCACTTGATTGTGTCATGTTTGATGATACATGTTAACTTGGATTTGTGTAAAGATTAAACCATGGTTGTGAGAGTGGTTAGGGTTTTGTTTATTCACTTATTATCTATTTATTCATTTATTCATTCATTTTGGCAAAAGAAAAGAAATGGTGGCTTGCTTTGTTTTACATTGAAGCTTCATGAAGCTTTAAAAAAGTCCACCATTTTTGTTTCATGCCTAACCTAACCATTCACTTAACCTTGATTCATTCTCTACACTTAACCATGGTAACTATTATGATAAGAATGAATGGGATTATCTTTTCAAGTTAATCTTTTTATTCTATCATAATATTTTCTATCTTCTTCTTCTTCTTCTTCAAGAAGAAAACCTAGATTCCATCAATGGTGATTGATGAAAATGAGTGAGAAATCCAATTCTAAAGTGAACCCACTGTTGGAGATAGTGCCCTCAGAGTCAATTATTGGATCACAGGCACGTGATTGCAATGATTGAGGGAGGACCTATCCCGGTAGGACAGTCTTACTCGAGATGATAGTATGCTATCTGGTTTACCTTTATCATCGTGTACTGCTTTAGGTGACCTGACACGTCGCTATTACACGTTGATAGAGCCCCTAGGATTCTTGCTTGACCACCAGCAGTATAAGGGCGATCATATAAGTGGGAGCTGGGAGTCTACAAGCATATCCTTAAAAGGTCCCTAGTCGTGGGAGTTTCGAGACCGGGCATCGATACTCCATTAGTAGACTAGTGTATACAGTCGAGACCCCGACGAGGGGCGGTGGCCGGTCTCACAAGCCACTGGTGTCAGTTGGATCACCTAAGATGTATACATGTGCTCATTGGGTTATGAGTACACCGGACAGGACTCGCCGGGAACATGCTAGTTGGTCATATACCAGACGTCAGATGGCAGTTCCCTGGTGACATGTGTGCAGGTTAGTTCATCGACCTGGGGATCGTCATTTGTCTCGTGTGAGTTCCCACTGTACTTTGATTACTACCCTACCACGGCTCAAAGGAGTCGTGCAAACAGGTTTTAGTTGGGTACAGTCCCGAGCCACATGGAGGCAGTGAGCGGATCTTCAGGGGTTCGTCTCTCCCGGTATTGGGGGTGAGGTCGCGCTGTGTCTAGGAGAGCCATTACGCAAAGCCCTCGGCCGAGGCAGGAGATTTACTGGTAGGTATTCCAGTAGTATCTCAGGGCGTTCTGGGCTACACTCCGACACGACTTGTACCGCTTTTGGGGGTCTGACTTTTACCAACCCCCTAGGCCCGCCATGCGATACTCATAGACGAACGGACCGGACTGTACGGATATTGTCACTGACAGGCTCAGTAGGGTGTCAGGATGGGTTCGCTCATCGACGTCCCTTTTGGTCAATAGCTGGTGGCCCGTCATGTATTGGCTTATACCTCTGACGTGCCAGTGGTTAAATCCACAGCCATAGTATTGACGAGTCTTTAGAGTCCACCACACTTACAGTTACTCAAGCTTTCGGGCGAAACGCTGTAGAGGCCGTATGGAGATATGGCAGGGTCCGATCAGATACATGCGGTATTGCACGGATCAGGATCGGACAGTTTTGTACTAGTAGCCGTATAGTCATATGGCAGGGTTCGATCAGATACGTGCGGTATTGCACGGATCAGGATCGAACGGATATTACTAGCCGGCTTTGGTTTAAGCCGGATCCTAGTTTAGTACAGTGTAGATTTTGTCTCATTGCATTTGTATCCGGTCGGAATACAGATGCGGGTGTGTATGCACAGTGTCGGGGTTTTCCTGTAATTTATTACGGGACCAGTTTTCTGGAGTTGCCAGTTTGCATTCCGTTCCGGCCGGTTTTCCTTTGTTCTTTCCCGGCCGGACTTTTCCGATGGAGGGGGTAATTTGCAGTTTTGCAAATTACTTTTGTGGAGGGGTTTTATTGCAAATAGATTGATTATGATAGCTTCAAATCTTTCATCCATTACTTGCATTTATTGTGATTAGATGAGAGGGTATGGGTTTGTAAGAAAAAGCATGGTTGCATGTTTTCTTGTCTTGGGTTGTGGTTACCTCCACCATTCTCCTACACTCACCTTCCTTCTAAGGTTATGCTTCATACCCAATCCTCCACCCTTTTTTCTAATATGAGAAGTTTTTCATGAGGAAAGAAGAAGAAGAAAAAGAAAGAAAGAAAGAAAAAGAATGAGAGAGTTCATCTTTGTTATGGAAGAAATTCTTCATCTCCTTCTTCTTCTTGTTACGGAAAAACGAAAGCACCTTTTTTCCTAACCCCAATCCTCCATCATGGCAACTACAAACCCCAAATGAGACTAGCATCATCTACACTACATTCTACAGCACTTCTTGGGCATGTCGAGTTGCCGGCTTCATGCCCGAGTTGCCTCGGTATTGAGGCGGGAGCCCGTAAAAGACGAAGGCGATGTGGTGTCCTTTCCGGCGAGGAGGCGACGATGTGGAGCCAAGACTTTCCGCGGGAGATCGGGATGATGAAGAGAAGACGGAGGACTCGGATCACTTGGTATACTTCTCACCCTATCTCTAGTTAGCTAGTATAGGTTAATGGTTAACGATCCGGGTTTTCTTTGTCCGCGGTAGCGCCGGTTTCCGAGTAAGGAAAAATTTTGATTCCGCAATTTGGCCTCGAGTAAGACGGCCGGGGCGCTGCCGTGGCGCAACATGGTATCAGAGCCACGCCATTAACCTTACCTAGCTTCGTTTGATGTGTTTGCGTTTCCGATCGACCGAAATTTCCAAAAACCGTATTTTTATTGCACATCAGTTTCTGTCGAAATTTTTTGAAGTCCAAAAATTTTTCAGGTGGTCTCAGAATGTTGTGCAGGGAGTTCTAAGAACACTGGGAAAAAACGATACAGTAAACCCTTACCTCGAGCGCGGAAGCGCGGCACTAACCCACTTTCTGCCGCCCTTCCGCCGCAATATGGTGGGCCCGCTTTGTCGTTTTTCTTCAGTTGTTTTATGGGCTGAAATTAGGGGTTTTGGAATATTAAATTTGGGCCCAGGTTTTCTGTGAGTGCTACAGTTTTGATTGGGGGCCCACTTGTTAATTTTTGGTCAATCGGAAAATTTTAAACACATTTTTCACAGTATTTACATTATTTCTGCGACCGTGAATGTCACTCGATCGGTAAATCCGGTCTAACTGCTATAGCCCGGTTAGACGGATTTGCGAACGTGATTTTCACGTTGATGTTCTATGTTTATGCTGTGTTGTTGCGGATCGGTCGTGGGGATAGCCTGGATGCAATGCTAGTACTGTTTTATGGTATTATGTACATTTGATATTGAGGGGCGAGCGTCCGACATGTGGACTGCCGTCACTGCCTGTTTGTATTATTCTTTTGGGGCACGACCTGGTTGCGGTCGATGTACCCGGTGTATGTATATTTTACTTTCTGTACTAGGGTTGCCCCGCGGTGGGGTGCACGGATAGCCGGGTTCTGGAGGGCAACGGGCCCGCATCTCAGGGCATTGAGACGGAAGGGGCTTCAGTCCAGGATTGGCGGGCTATTCGCCGCACTCGTAGGGGGTACAGGTTGACCCAGGAGGGGTGCCCAAGTTACCGGATTCCGTGAAGTGCTGGGTGGTCCATTCACGGTACTGAAGGGGGCTGCCTCGCTTCAGGTTTTGGCGGGTGACTTGCCGCGCCCGTAGGGGTCTAGGATTTCATTGCACAGGCTATCCACACGACCAGGGGAACATCGGGTTTCAGCAGCGGCTCTGTGAAACCCGGGGTTTCCAGATATCTGTATTGTTCTGTGATGCTGTACATTTCTGTGATGTTGCATTTTATTCACGCCTTGAGCGAAATACTATATATTGGTATATATATATTAGTAGATGTTGTATATGTTTTTCATCCGCGCTAGTCCAGTCCCCGCTCTGTCGTTAGTAAGCTAACCTAACGAGTGATGACGGGACCCAGTGGCGAATGTGGATGGCATATACGTACGTCAGTATATTTTCGTTCTTTGTGGTGTGATCATTTGATGGGACTGCGTTGATTCGGATCAATGCAAGATAAACAAACCTATTCTGATGTTGTTGGAACATTTTTCAAAAAGCTGTTATTGCAAGGACGTTCGCTTTTGTTTTGCATCGTGGTATTCATTTGGAATATCCTGCTCCTCAGTCGACGAGGCAAGGGCCGAGATCCCTTCACCGGGAGTGACCCCTTGGACAGAAGTTTGCGTCAGGGCATTAACTTCACTATAGCCGATTACTTTTGCTTTGCATCGTGGTATTCAGTTGGAATATCCTGCACCTCATTCTACGGGGAAAGAGCCGAGATCCCTTCACCGGGAGTGACCTCTTTAGCAAAGTCTTTCGTCACTATATTTTATAAAAACTATGCAGTTCCTTCAACGATATCAAGTTCATTACGTTAAAGGTTTTTCGCCAAAAACCAGCCGTAGCCCTCCGTCATTTCCTACAGGTATTATTTGGTATTCGTGCTGCGTTTGTTGACCTAGTCAAGACGTAGTGTTCGGTAGCTAAGTGGTACTTGTTTGTTGCATAAGTGGGATTGGTTAGGACAGTCGTGCGGCCTTGTTGACCTAGTCAAGGGCACGTACGGGTGGGTTTAATGCAATCCAGAATAATGACGGGTTGAACTTGACTGGCGGTTTATGGTTTGTTGACCTAGTCAAGGTCATAAACCGCTTGGGGTAAAAATCACATCGGGAGTTTCAAAAGAACTGAAACTTGCCAGGCATGCGCATACCTTCTGGAGTGTGGTGACTTGAGTGGATTCCGTCAAGTTATCATGCGATGATAGTTGGATCCCGATTTCCACTGATGAGTTGGTTTACTCCTCGGGTGATCCCCGACTAATTCTTCTTTCAGGTTTGGAGGAGAATTTGAGATACAGTGGGAGGTTTCCAGATTAGACAAAGTGGTAACCATTCTGATCTAGGTTAGAGTGCACGCTGAGTGTTTCTTTTCTCTCTCTCTGGCAGCGACCATTGACCCGACCCTGGACTATGACTCAGTGACCAAGTTGACCGAACCTTCTTTACACTGGCTTTTGGATTGTCAGAGTTGCAGACCTCATTGCCACTCCTACTTTTACCCTTTTCTCCAGGACACCCCGTATTACTACGAACGTCCACTTCCATTGGACAAAACCATCCTATGGTTATATACGAACTCGAAGGACTTCGAGGATGGTTTCTGGTTCTGGAGAAAACGAATAGGATTATTCAGTTGTCTTTTCTTTTCACCTTCTCTCAGGTTGCGAGTACTCCTTGGTTTAGGAGTAGTACACCTATTACGCAAATTGGATAGTCTTCTTCCAAACCTTAGGCTGGTGCCGACCGGTAGGGAATGAAGGAAACCAATTAGCATAACGATGGTGTGCAGAAGGTATTAAGTTAAGACAAAGCAAGGGATTAGTAAGAGGGCAAAGTAAGTTGCGACTGATATTCACGACCAAACCAAGTATTTCTTCGCCAATCCTAAAATCACCTTTGTATTTCTCCAGGACACTCCGTATCACTACGAAGATCCCATTTTATTGGATAATCCATCGTATGGTTATATACGAACTCGAAAGGAACTTGTTCCAGTTCGGGGATGGATTCTGGTTCAGGAGAAATAGGAATGAAGTACATTCAGGTGTCTTTTATCTTCACCTTCTCTCGCGTTGCGAGTGCTCCTAGGATTAGGACAGTACACCCTTTATGCTTTTTTTTTGGTTAGTCTTCTTCCAAACCATAGGCTGGTGCCGAACGGTAGGGAAGGAAGAAAACCATTTGGCTTAAAGGGGTGTACAGAAGGTAATGACTAAAGACATATAAAGGGATTTGGAGAGGTGGCAAAGAATTATACGGTTACAGTTGTGAATCTGGATAATGGAAGAGGCATTACTAGGAATACCAGGATACCCCGACGAAACATTTCAATATTTCAGTTTCACTGTGTACTGTTAATAGAAAACTGATTTCCCGATTAGACACTTACTCCAGGGTATGTATTTGCCAGGCATTATTCTCACATCCGTATGGTTTTACAGATGATGAGTGGGAGTAAGTTACTGGGAATTGGGCGATCATCCTCATTATATCGGGATTCGTTGTAATCAGTGATATTTGAGGAAGTCACCTGGGTTGTTTGCCGGTCGGCAAATATTTGGTTTTGAATATCCGCTGTTGTGCACCAATTTCAAATTGATATATCTGTACGTCTATTTTCATAGAGTGAGATATACCTTTTGATATTATGTCGACGACATTTACCTATATCAGTGGATGGTTAGGTAAGGAGCATTAAACAGCGGTGTAATTCTTCTTAACCATAAGTACAGTTTTCAACCTACGACACACAGTGAAAGAGTTGTTAGACTCAGCGGACTTATACAGAGTATTGTATGTTGTCCAGTGTCCATTAGGACAGAGGGGTTGGTCCTTATACTATATTCTGTTTACTTTTAACTTCTCTAGTTCTTAGACATGTGTTTCGTAGAAACACAGGGTCTAAGTTTTGAGGAGTTATAGGTATTTGAATAGAGTAGAGAACCAGGTGTAGCAAGTATCGGGATTCTTCAAAGAGATCGAAGATGTAGATACTTGTGTATGGTATTCAGTTGATAGTAATGATGAAGACAGATTGCTTCTCTTTCAGGTTACTCATAATTGGAAGCATTCCTAAGTTGAGTAACGCTGATCGACCTCCTTCCATTTAGTTGACATGCACTGGAGATAGATGCATGATTTGAATCTGGTTAAATTAAATCAGTGCCTCTGGTTCTATATTGGATATAGAACAGTTCATATCTTAACGATGTTAAGGTACGGGGAGTTGTCCGGCTTATGCTTAAAACCAGACACTGGACAACTCAAGGCACGTTTCTGTAATGGCAGTTTGTGGGTTGACCCAGGCTATGACAAGGGTTGATTTTCTACCATCTGGAAGATCAATAGTGATATTGTTCTTAACTCGCCACAGTTTTATTAAAAATGGATTTTTTTTTCAGAAAAAGTAGTGGGAGTATGGTAGAACTGGAAGTGATTCCAGAACCACAAACGATTACTGAAGATTTGATAAGGAACCTAAAGATTCAATCTGATTTGACATTCCATTGGCCACTCCGCAGATAAGGTGGGTAACTTCAGGCACCCGAGAGGTACTCCGGTAGCCTCAAGGACGGTGACAGGGAAGTTCTTGTTTACCCACACTTGCCATTGTTGTTGTTCCAGGCTGCGAGACCCGGCAGGAGGATGAGTATAGCGTCGTTCTAAACTAGCTTTAGAAGTGCACGTCTATATGACTCTGCCAGAGGGTTGTCGTAGTCAGTGGGAGCAGCGGAAGCATTGGTGGACATCAGGCTTATGTCTATTTATAGACTAAAGCAGATGTAGCGGAGATAGATCATCTATTTCTGATGTGACAGTCATAGGTTTGACGTCATCAGAATAGGGGATGGATCTGTTGAGAAGGTAGTAGGAAGTGATATTCCTATACTACGATCGGTTATACTTTGGTCGTCACACAGTGTTTTCTCCACATAGGACTTGGATATTATATCAGACATACTGATTACTAGATCTATGGTTTTAGATCTAGATTTGGGTGGTTTCCCAATCAGGGTACTTTGACAGCATTCTAAGAGTATTTAGAATGGACGACTCCTGGCACGGTAGTGTACCTGCAGGTAATGGAGTCACCCTCTCTAAAGGTGTCTTACAGACTAAAGGGGAGAGGGATACGCATGATTGACAGATCACTTGCTTAGGCAATTGAGTCAATCATGAGATGTCAAGTACCATACCAGATGTTGTTCTTGCAGTAGATGCAATAAGTTGATATTGATCCAATCCTGGAGAAACAGTCGGAAGCAGTTTTAGAACATAAGCTGATGTTCTAGGGATATGATAACGACAGCCTCATTTGGGAGACAGTTATCATTCCAGGCTTCCAAGGTGACATGGACGACAAGGAGGTTGTCAGAGTTATAGTTTTCCTTCTGACGAGGGGCAGTATTTTGGACAGGTGGTCCAAGGCAATACTGAGGAAGGCATGGCGCAGGATACTGATTAAGTTCAGTGGATGATACAGTCTAAGAAGTTTGGATTTGGAGTTCATTTATGAGCTAGGTCCCATCAGACATCCAGACATTCTAAGACAGGTATTGCTCATTTCGGGAGATGGCTTTCTCCGCGAACTTGAGAAATAGAGAGACATAGAAAGAAACTTCACAGCGGATCCACTCACTGAGGCTATTCCTCGAACGCAATAGTTTCGCAAACGAGCTTTGTGAGACTGACTGGTAAAGGAGTTGGGTGTTCGGTATCACACGGGCTGTGAGTATGCGACATCGCAATAATTAGCCTTGAGTGCAAGTGGGAGATTGTTGGAGATAGTGCCCTCAGAGTCAATTATTGGATCACAGGCACGTGATTGCAATGATTGAGGGAGGACCTATCCCGGTAGGACAGTCTTACTCGAGATGATAGTATGCTATCTGGTTTACCTTTATCATCGTGTACTGCTTTAGGTGACCTGACACGTCGCTATTACACGTTGATAGAGCCCCTAGGATTCTTGCTTGACCACCAGCAGTATAAGGGCGATCATATAAGTGGGAGCTGGGAGTCTACAAGCATATCCTTAAAAGGTCCCTAGTCGTGGGAGTTTCGAGACCGGGCATCGATACTCCATTAGTAGACTAGTGTATACAGTCGAGACCCCGACGAGGGGCGGTGGCCGGTCTCACAAGCCACTGGTGTCAGTTGGATCACCTAAGATGTATACATGTGCTCATTGGGTTATGAGTACACCGGACAGGACTCGCCGGGAACATGCTAGTTGGTCATATACCAGACGTCAGATGGCAGTTCCCTGGTGACATGTGTGCAGGTTAGTTCATCGACCTGGGGATCGTCATTTGTCTCGTGTGAGTTCCCACTGTACTTTGATTACTACCCTACCACGGCTCAAAGGAGTCGTGCAAACAGGTTTTAGTTGGGTACAGTCCCGAGCCACATGGAGGCAGTGAGCGGATCTTCAGGGGTTCGTCTCTCCCGGTATTGGGGGTGAGGTCGCGCTGTGTCTAGGAGAGCCATTACGCAAAGCCCTCGGCCGAGGCAGGAGATTTACTGGTAGGTATTCCAGTAGTATCTCAGGGCGTTCTGGGCTACACTCCGACACGACTTGTACCGCTTTTGGGGGTCTGACTTTTACCAACCCCCTAGGCCCGCCATGCGATACTCATAGACGAACGGACCGGACTGTACGGATATTGTCACTGACAGGCTCAGTAGGGTGTCAGGATGGGTTCGCTCATCGACGTCCCTTTTGGTCAATAGCTGGTGGCCCGTCATGTATTGGCTTATACCTCTGACGTGCCAGTGGTTAAATCCACAGCCATAGTATTGACGAGTCTTTAGAGTCCACCACACTTACAGTTACTCAAGCTTTCGGGCGAAACGCTGTAGAGGCCGTATGGAGATATGGCAGGGTCCGATCAGATACATGCGGTATTGCACGGATCAGGATCGGACAGTTTTGTACTAGTAGCCGTATAGTCATATGGCAGGGTTCGATCAGATACGTGCGGTATTGCACGGATCAGGATCGAACGGATATTACTAGCCGGCTTTGGTTTAAGCCGGATCCTAGTTTAGTACAGTGTAGATTTTGTCTCATTGCATTTGTATCCGGTCGGAATACAGATGCGGGTGTGTATGCACAGTGTCGGGGTTTTCCTGTAATTTATTACGGGACCAGTTTTCTGGAGTTGCCAGTTTGCATTCCGTTCCGGCTGGTTTTCCTTTGTTCTTTCCCGGCCGGACTTTTCCGATGGAGGGGGTAATTTGCAGTTTTGCAAATTACTTTTGTGGAGGGGTTTTATTGCAAATAGATTGATTATGATAGCTTCAAATCTTTCATCCATTACTTGCATTTATTGTGATTAGATGAGAGGGTATGGGTTTGTAAGAAAAAGCATGGTTGCATGTTTTCTTGTCTTGGGTTGTGGTTACCTCCACCATTCTCCTACACTCACCTTCCTTCTAAGGTTATGCTTCATACCCAATCCTCCACCCTTTTTTCTAATATGAGAAGTTTTTCATGAGGAAAGAAGAAGAAGAAAAAGAAAGAAAGAAAGAAAAAGAATGAGAGAGTTCATCTTTGTTATGGAAGAAATTCTTCATCTCCTTCTTCTTCTTGTTACGGAAAAACGAAAGCACCATTTTTCCTAACCCCAATCCTCCATCATGGCAACTACAAACCCCAAATGAGACTAGCATCATCTACACTACATTCTACAGCACTTCTTGGGCATGTCGAGTTGCCGGCTTCATGCCCGAGTTGCCTCGGTATTGAGGCGGGAGCCCGTAAAAGACGAAGGCGATGTGGTGTCCTTTCCGGCGAGGAGGTGACGATGTGGAGCCAAGACTTTCCGCGGGAGATCGGGATGATGAAGAGAAGACGGAGGACTCGGATCACTTGGTATACTTCTCACCCTATCTCTAGTTAGCTAGTATAGGTTAATGGTTAACGATCCGGGTTTTCTTTGTCCGCGGTAGCGCCGGTTTCCGAGTAAGGAAAAATTTTGATTCCGCAATTTGGCCTCGAGTAAGACGGCCGGGGCGCTGCCGTGGCGCAACACCCACTTCCTATTTCTTCATCCTCTACCTCTTGCCAAGTAGTATAGGGTGTTTCCTTCACAAGTTATCATGGCTTGGTGAAGGTGGAGCTTGATCTAGTGATGCCTCGACGTAGATCATCTTCGGCATCGTTGTCGATGACCTAGCCCGCTCTTTCTCCGATGAAGCCGATGCTAGAGCCCGGGATCCGTTTTGGACAGTGAGGAGACATCATCACGGAGCTATGGAGGTGGAGCACCGGATCTACAAAGGTTGTATTTCCGTTTACCATTTAGTTAAGTTGTTAACTAGCTTCATTTTCGCCTAAATATCTAGTTAACGATCCGTATTAGGGTTTCTCGGCACCCGTATAATTTGAAATTGGCATGGTTGATGCCTTGTGAGACCTCACTAGTGTGCCTAGGAACCCTACAGTTTATAATTTCATGAAAGAGTTATGAAGATCAAGTTAGGGCTTTGATTGTTTGAAATGGTTAATCGAGAAATTTAGACTTAGAAAACTTAAACTAGTTGTGAGATTGTTATATGATATTTTTCCTAATTGTCTAATTAAGCTTAAATTGCAAACTAACTTTTACCAAATCTTATATGGGTGAGATTAAAATTGTAGTAAAAATTTGTGTGACTTAATTAAGCTACTATGTGATGATTGTGATCGCTAGATTTGTTTAAACTTCTAGACTTGAGCTAAAATGATTAAAAGTGCTTACTAGGTTTTCGGTTAAATTAGGCGTGGGTTTCAATTGACGTTGCGATATTATATATATTATCTTCCATGATATATATTGTGTTGTGAATGCGCGATCGGTACGATCGGGGTCTAGGTTTGGTGGTTGTGTAGTTTAGCGATCCTAACTAGGGTTGTACTGATGTCGTACGCGTTTTGTGCACTAGGTGCACAGTGTGTATATCTTGTGGACGTTATCCTTGCATTTCGTTGTCTTTGTGTTGGCGCAGAATATTTAGCCTTATGTGTTGTGTTTGTGAAATTTTAGGATCGCAAGCAGGGATTTCGGACGCTGCGAAAAAAGGGAAGCAGGTGGTCGGATTTTCTTAGCTCGAGATCATCGGTGAGTAGATTTAACATCTACGGGGAAATCGCCCGTATGGCGTTAAGCGTCAGGGCTAGATATGATATGATATGATGTTAGCTGCATGTTTATATGCACATATAGAGATGGTGCATGAACTTCATTGCATATTATCACTTGTTGTGCCTAGACTTGTACCCTTTTGGACACCGCACTATTATTGACAGTTCATGTTGCACGAGCACTAATTGTATGCTACACACACACTGTCGGTAATTGCCATGATACGCACAACACATATACATATGTAATATTGTATTGATTAGTGACATTGAGGCATTGATTCTTATGCGATGACGCATATGAAATATAGCATACATGCATATCTACATGCTTACACATATACCTTGCTATAGCTACATGTTCACTTTATATGATGTTGCATTGGATTTGGATAATTGGGAACCTCGTGATATATTTAACAACTTGATGCATTTAAATAGCGGATTTTCCCCTTGATATGCTCATATTGTTGTTCTATATTGCATACATCATATTACATGGATTTACGCATTGAGATATGGATTTCATGTGATTTTCTGGATTTGAGAACCGCGGGGATATTTCAAGAAATGTGTATTGTTTTGAAAACCCGGTTTCCTTTGATATGTGGATTGTAAGTGTTGAGGTTGGACACTCAGGTTCCATGGATTGCGAGTGACGCGTTGGACACACAGGTTCCGTGAGATATATAGATATGTGGATTGCGAGTGTCGAGGTTGGACACTCAGGTTCCGTGGATTGCAAGTGTCGATGTTGGACACTCAGGTTCCGTGAGATGTACAGATATGATATGTGGATTTACGTGACGATGTTGGACACGAGTATTTCATGATGTTTTCGAGTGCCGATGTTGGGCACTCAGGTTCCATAAGATTTACAGGATATGAGGGCCAGTCCTGGTGACGGTGCCTGAGGATTTTGGGATTTGGGGTGTCGTTGATAGACACCAGGTTTTTCTATGCTGATGATTTGTGCATGAGCTTTATTATTTATCCCACACCCAGGATTTCTTTGATATGCATTTGATTCATGTAGATATAGCACCCTGGTGGTGTACCTTGATCAAGATAGTTGCATATTCATATTGCCATACTTATGCAATCAGATTACATGTGAAAGATTATCGCTGTTAGTGCATACTTAAGATTACAGTATGATATTATTTACTATTCACGAGTTGGCAACTCACCCCCGTTGTGCCACAGTGTTTTGCAGGATTTACCCTCAGAGTAGTCGCGGCAGGGCTTCTTATTATCTCTACTTTTGCGGATACCGCTACTGTTGGCTGTGAGGCCTTTTGCTATAGGCGGGTTTGCGGTTATCCGATAATGTCATTATTTATCTTTTGTATCTAGTACTCTCCATCTACCACCTTCTTGTATTTGACTTAGAGACGAGTTGTGAGGATCAGTGTTGTATTATTTTATGACTCTGGATGCCGTGCTCGTGGGAGTCGGCCTTGTTATAAAGTTTTACCTCCTTATGCTGTTTCATTTATATTTCTTCGCTACGGCGTTGTATATATGCTTGTGGTGGTTGTTTCCGCCGTTGGGCGTGATTTGCTCCCGTTTAGGAGCTTTATTTATATTCTATGTTGTACCCATTTTCGGGGCTAGAATTTACAAAGGAGGTGCTGCCAAAATTTTTAAGAAAGTAAACTTAAGTTTAATGATTTTTACTTGAGATTTCCGAAGGTTTTAAACTATTTTTTCTTCACTTATCCCTTTTTGTTTGATTTGATCAAAGAATAATTTTACCGCAATCAAGAACGGCGTCGCTTGGTAGCTAGCCGGTGAGTACGGGTCGGTCCACAGGGATTTTGTGTATTCTCAAATTGTTCTAACGAGTTAATTCCGATTGTTGTTGGTTTGATTAAATCTAAAAACTAAAGTTTATCTAAACTAGGATTAAAATCTTGCTAGGTTAGGTTTAGGTTAAATTTGTAAAGTCAATATTCCTCACCGCTTTCTATGCCCTATTTAAGATCTATGAGGTGTTATGGTAATAATTAATAAAGTGGATTAGTACCATCGGGAAGAAACGATGTTTTTTCCTCTAGGTTCTTGTCCTTCCTTTCTTAATTCTTACCCTAACCTCCATGGAAAACATACGCAACCGGTCCTTTATACTACGGTGTCACCGCTACCTTGTGGGATAGGGTGCCGTAGGGAGCGGTGTGTGCATGTATGCATGGAGTCCTATAAAAACGTATGATGGACAAGAAAGGGGTGAGAGATCTTCATCTCTCAAGCCTTCCCCAAATCTAACCCTAACAACTGAGGAGACTATTCACTCATTAGGGAATTGAAAAACATTTTCTAACTATCTAACTAGGGCAGGGAATGAAAGTTATACTAGGGAAGATAATGAAAAATCTATACTAGGGCAGGAAAGAAATTACCTAGGGCATGGAAATAAAAAAACTACTTACTTTATTTGATGCTCTCTTCATACATTGCAGAAATTTACAGATCTGAATTTTGATAAAATGAAATGAGGCACAAGAAGAGGCATGACCTAAAACAAGTTTTAGGGTTCCTATTTATAGAGCATAGAAACCCTAGGGTTCCAATCAACACACATCTGCTTTTACAAATATACCCCTAGGAAGACTAGTCAACGTGCTGCCAGCCGCTACAGAAGTTTCCACCGACCCGGGCTCAACACGGCCGCAGAACCGCGGCCAAGTGCCATGTTTGGCCGCGGATCCGCGGCCAAAAAGGAGGCTTGTTGTGTATTTTTGCTGTGCTGCTTCTGGCTGTATTTGTCTTCCTGTTTCTTCAGTTGGTTCTTCATAATGTCTTCTAGTTCTCTTCCAGATCTCCACAGTGAGTAATGTAGTGGACTTTTAACGTTCGCTTCGTGTCGAAGTCTTGAACCTTACGCTGCCTTTGTACTTTGTGAACTGATCTTCGTTGTCCCTCAAAATGTAGGCACGATCAAGATTCCACCATTTATCGGTCGTAGTCTCACTTTGTATCATCTTTTCGTCAATTTCACTGTTTTTGTTCCGAGAACCTGTAACCTGCAACTATGTAGCAGACATGGGTCAAAAGCACCTGTTTATTTGTAAAATGAATAAGAATGGAGAATATAATAATGCAAAATTATGGTATGAACAAATACCCCCAAACTTATCTTTTGCTCGTCCTCGAGCAAAACTAATTTTATTCTCGAAAAAGACCTATCCTCATTTTCGCTGGGAAACGCGATTGCACTGAGCTCGTGCAACAAGCCGTTAAACCTCTAGGTGTCCCTAGTAGGAGGAGTGTTGTCTCCTGAGGGTTTTCAGCGGATACTACCCACAAAATCCTATCAATTCGGCCTATTAACTTTTATTCTCCAATTAGGTTTTCCAACAAGGAATTCTATTATTTTTGACTCAGAAATTATCAACCCGTATTTTTCACGCTTCCTTATCATTTAACTTAAGATTATATATATTCTTGTGAATTTACTGAGATTTTGGCATCTTTTAAGTTTTCCTTCTACGGTTCTATCTCAACTTAGGAATTTTTATCATCTCTGTTAAAGATATAAGTCCTATTTTTCATTCCTATCTCTTATCTAAATCCCAATCACATACCCCTACATGTGTGTATATATCACCCCTACACTTAGAAATTCAATTCAAGCTTTTATACTCTTGTCCATTATCCAAAGTACTTTTCAATTGGTGAATTTTTAGATGAAATTGCTAACACATTCTTCATGCGACCGTTAATACTTCTTGAGGTACCAACGACCGATTACAAAATGTATTTGCACATTAAAACGTAATTCCTAGTCTTGTAATCCCTAAGGCTTTTAGCAGTGACTCCCAAACCAGTTGGTCTAAGGCACTAGATGATGAAGCACTCTCGCTAAATATTTTTTATTAATGCAGCCTTAAGTAATCACAACAATCAGTGTTCATTTTTTTATTATCTCTTTATTCATATTTGTATTTTTATTTTATTTTTCTTTATACTAAGGACTTTAGACAAGAGCATTTCAAGGTCTCTTCTACTATTCCAAGTTTTTAAGGTTTGTGTTTGTGCAATTTGTAGGGTATATATTTTCAGAATTTAGACTTAAGCTTAGGAATTATTTTTCAAACTTATACTTTAATAAAGATATCAATACTTTTCCCTTGTTTTAACTTAGCCCAAGAAGTCAACTCGAAATTTGCCTATTTCTAAATAAACTACAAAGACATACTTTCTACCGTTAAATTTTAAGAAAGGTTATTTTTAGGGTTTTTAATTTACTAAGTCTAAGGTCTAGTTGTTCCTAGCTAGTTAACGTTCTTGTCAAACCCAAGTCAATTATAGCCGAAATTGAATGTTTCAATTTTTATAATTTTTGAAAATTTTCAATTTTTATGGGTTTTAAAATAAGTATGCAAATGCAAGAATATACACATGAATGCGAAGGAAGAAAGCTTACCGAGCATACCCCCAAACTTAAACTTGACAGTGTCCTCACTGTCAGGCTACACCAAGAGGGTCGAAAACGTCGGCACTCCCCTATTTATTTATTTATATTTTTTTTATTGTTAAAAGAAAAACAAAATAAAAAAAACAAAATATATATACAAAAAGCCCCCCTAAACTTAAGTGAGACAGTGTTTCCACTGTTTAAGCGTTAAAGTTCAGAGTTAGGGAGGAGAAAAATCAAACTATACAAGGCCTTACACAGACCAAAGGTTAGCACCAACCATTCAAAAATTCTATCGTGATAATGGTAAGGTTGGTGGAAGAATGGAGTGTAGAGAAAGGAGTTGAGAAACACACGAGACCGTATGGGAAGAAGGGGGGAATATGGTCTCGGTGGATGAGAAGAATGGCGGAAAAGAGAAAGAAGTGTAGTACGAAGTTGAGGGTGTAAATCGAGTGAATAAATTAGCGCAAATTGTGATGACCGATGTGTTAAAAGCGATTGTGCTAATTTATCAACCCGTCGAGAAATGGGGTCAAATCCCTCAAGATTCGCAAGAAAACATGGGTACTTTGAACTTGGTAAATCATCCATTGAAAATGGAAACGCGACGGATTCTTGCATGGTCGAAACGATAGGAAGGACGTAATGGAGTGATTTAGGGATAGTCTTATTCTCACCTAAGTAATCTGTCTCGAACTTGAAGAATTCCAGCAATAGTTCGAAATGACTGTAAGCAACCGAGTCTGATGGTTCAACTAACTCATCTGAAAATTCAAAGGTCTCAAACTCGGGCGGTGAGTCTTCAAAATCGTCTGAAAAAGTGAAACACTCGTAATTGTTATCGGCTGTGAGAACTATGTCAGATTCAAAGAGGTACGCACTAGTGGCGTCCAAACTGCTGTGATCGAAGAGAAATCTTTCAAGCTCACAGTCCTCCTGCGTGTTCTTTTGTGTGGTCGGAACGATGGAAAGGAGAGAGGGTGATTTAGGAAGTATAACAGTTAAAGATTCAGGAGAATGAATTGGAAAATCCGACACATCAAACAAAACTGGTTCATCCTCAATACTATCCTCAATACTTTTCTCAATACTATCCTTATAATTCTCCTCAAAAGTTATCTCATCCATGCAATTATCATCAAAATCAAGACGCATATGAAGTTCAGGAGAAACATTTAATGACTCGGGATGATGAATTGAAGATAAAATTTCAGTTAAATTTACGGGTTCATCATCCAAAATATTCCCGGCGTCAATATCCCCAATCAAGTGAAAATCTATTTTTTCTGATACCTCATCAAAAGCATGGATATTTATCAATTCAGGTTCTAGATTGGAGGTGTAAAGTTCGAAAGAATTAGGTTTGGGTTCACTCGAAAAGGGCTCTTTACAATCTGGCAAATCAAGCACTACAAAGTCGCACAACTCATTAAACGTTTTATTTTCAACTGGTGAATCATTTGGGACACTTGTTTGAAAACCGGAGTTGTGGGATTCAATTGGTGATGGGTAGGTTTGATTTGGAAGTGTGTAGAACTCACTCTCACCACTCAAATTCTTAATGTGTCCAACCGCCTCATCATACATTCGAATTTTTGGAGCTAGTTGGAAACTAGCTACCGGTTCACTGGGTTGCATAAGGGCGGCAATGGACGCATCTAAATTCCTCATCTGTTGGTTTGTTGCTGCAATGTATGCTTCCAACGACTCTTCCAGACTAAACATGGGTTGTGAAGGGGTTTCAGTAAAAAATTCAAAGTTGTTTGGATACGTAAAACTCCCAAATGGTTGTGTAGAAGCAATGTTTAGGGAAGGTGTGAAAGTTGGGTAGGACTGGTAGGAATTGAATGGTTGGACAGGAGTAGGATCAACATTTGGATAAAAAGGTGAATGGACTTGTTGATCCCAAGAACTAGAAGTGTTGAAAGGAGTGAAAGATCGGTTACGAGATTGTTCAATATGTTCAGCTATAGACATGGGTTTCGGAGTTACAACAGGACTTGAAAAAGGAGTATCAACGTAAGAAGGTTGTGAAGGTTGACATGGTTGATACAAAGTGGATTGTGGAGTTGAACTGTTTCTCCTAGATGCTTCTATTCGATCTTTCAAAGAGATTTTGGGCATGGAGGGGTCATCTGTAATTCGACCAAAACAATTCGCGTATGAAGCAATGTTTGGATGAGGGTACCAAAGTTCGGCAAGAGTTTTGGGAGGTGGGGTACCCATGATGTAAGAAAGGAGAAGAAAAAGAATGTGGGGTGCACGGATTTCTTAGCGACAAGTGGCAAGTTTTTGTAAAATTTTTTTCCTTTTTTTCTTTTTGTGTTTTTTGTATGTGGAGATTTTTGCAAAAAAAAGATTTTCGATAAAAATCTTAGACACAAGTTCAATCAATCACACATGCACAATCAAGCCTAGATCTAGGGTCACCTAGGTCAGCTAGACAGCTCCTAACTGTTCCAAAGGGTAAGAAGTAGGAACTCAAACCGCCTCTTCACCGCCAATTCTGGCCAGGTAAGCACAGATAGAGAAAGGAGGGATCCGCTCACGAATCACCGTGAGACGGGCCTTTTAAAGTTACCTTTCACTACCTGTCTAGCCTAGGCACCACAAAGTCAGTTTAGGATCAACGGTCGATGCCTACAACTATTCTATTGTCCTATTGAGCGCGACGTCCTTAGGGCTGAGTCTAATCTTTTTTAATTAACTTGATGGTCAATGCAATATGCTTTATGTGATTTTTGGGGTCCTGGGAAGGGTAATGAAATCCCCACCCAATCTGATTGGTGTTCAAGCCCCTTAATGTCAATTTAAATATGCAAAACAGTAAACACAATCAAACACTTGCAAACAATTTTTTTAAGCGCGGCGCAAAGAATCCTGCACAAGATCAAGTTATTGAGAAGGGGAGAATTTTTAGCGCAAAGAATTGTTAGTTATATGTATGCCCTAGAGGCCATTACTATACATAGGATGTATATTATAGTGGATGCTTGGACATATATAGGGAGGACTTTCTTGCTCGACATGATAGTATGCTATCTGGTTGATCTTTACCTTAACGTGTACACTGATTGTCTCTCTGTTACATGTTGGTAAAGCCCTTAGGATGTGTACTTGACTACCTGGACTATGATGCGGATCATACTGGTGGGGACATGGTAGTCCATAAGTACATCCTTCAAGGTCCCTAGTCGTGGGTGTATCGAGACAGGGCATCGATATACCAGAGTAGACTAGCGTATACCTTCTCGACCCATACAGATGGGCGATGGATGATCCCATATCCATTGGTGTTTGACATCAGAGATGATATACGGGTGCTCGGTGGAGACTGGGTACACTGGACGGACTCGCCGAGAACTCCCAGATGGTATTATACCTTATGTCAGATGGCAGTTCTCTGGTGACACTGGTACAGAGTAGTCTGTTGACCCGAGATCGTCATAGAGTCTTGTGTGATTCCCACTGTGCTTTGATTTCCACCTTACCACGTCCAAGAGGGCGTGCAAAACGGTGGTTTTTGGGTACAGTCCCGAATCACATGGAGGCAATGAGCGATAGGAGGGGATTCGTCTCTCCCGGTATAGGGAGTTGATGTTGCGCTGTGTTCGATTGGCTATAACCGGAAATCCCTGGCCAGGGTTGCTGAGATTTACTGGTAAGTGTTACCAGTAGTTTCTCGAACTGTTATAGACCTCATATCGACACGACTTATCGAGCTATTGGGGTCTGACGTTTACCACCCCTAGGCGAGATATGCGACATATCAGACGATGAGACCGGACTGTACGGTAAGTGTTGCTCGTTGGATTCACAGGAGTGTGAGCGGGCTTGCTCGTTGATCTTCTGATCGCTCAATACCCGGGTGGCCGTTACGTTTAGCAGACCGCTTGCGGCTTGTGGGTGTTTGATATGATCATCACCTGCTGCCGGCGTATTGACGAGTCTTTAGAGTCCTACACAGAGGTTTCCTGGCTCAAGCGAAATGAAATAGGAGCGCATATGAGATATGTGCGGGACCGAGAATAATACCAGTATGTGATACTGTATTCTATTCTCGCGATATGTGATATTGATCGGTTATATGCGATATAGCCGGGTTATCGGATCAAGTGTTGATTCGATAAGTTGTTACTGTTGATATTAGTCGGTTATATGCAATATGACCGGATCTTTAAGTCAAGTGTTGATTTAATGATTTAATGTATAATTATATATTTGATATATTACTTTACATTAACTAATATTGGTTCACTTAAGATGTTTTTCTCACTTGTTTGTGCACATTGTATATGTGATATATTTTTGTGCACAAGATTGTATCATGTTTGATGATACATGCAAACTTGGGTGTGCATGCTTTAAACCATAGTTTAGGTTAATGGTTAAGGTGTTATTTATTTATTTATTTATTTATTATGGCAAGAAATAAAATGGTGGCTTATTTTGTTTCATACTTGAAGCTTCATGAAGCTTTGAAAAGCTTTGACCATTTTGTTTCTTTCCTAAACCTAACCATTACCTAAACCCTAGTTTATTCTCTACATGAGTTTATCTAACCCATGGTTGCATTATGATAAGGCATCACTTGTTTTTCTATTTTGATAATTCATTTTTCTTTTTCTTTCTTCTTCTTCTTCTTCAAGAAGAAAGAAAACCTTTGCTACAAAATTTCAAGTGATGAATCCAAGTGAGAAATCCAAATCCAAAGTGAACCCATTTCCTATTTCTTCATCCTCTACCACTTGCCATGTAGTATAGGGTGTTTTCTTCACAATTTTTATGACTTGGTGAAGTTGGAGCTCGAGTTAGAGTCGCCTCGACGTAGATCATCTTCGGCATCGAAGTCATCGACCTAGCCCGATCATTTCTTCGATGAAACCACCGCGAGAGTCCGGGATTCCGATGATCGCAGCGGAGGGACGTCTTCACAGAGCTTTGGAAGTGGAGCACCGGATCTACAAAGGTTGTATTTCCATTCACTTAGTAGTTAAGTTGTTAACTAGCTTGTAGTTTCGCCTAATTTCTAGTTAACGATCCGTATTAGGGTTTCTCGGCACCGGAAAATTTTGAATTTAGCATGGTTGATGCCTTGTGAGACCTCATTGGCGTGCCTAGGAACCCTACAGTGGTATCAGAGCCTAGCTAGAGCCTTAGGCGAAGTGTTGACGATATTAGAAATCCGAACGAAACACGAAACCCTAATCCGACCCATTCTCTGTACATTTTTCAAAACTGTGCATTTTCCTAATTAAAAATATGCAGAAAAATCAGCAGGGTTTTATAAGGGTTACTGTGCAAAACGAGCATCTGATTCCACTAAATCGCCGTGGAACCGCGGCAAGAGCATGGCTCAGGCGGCGGTTCCGCGGCCATATAGTCCCATCTTTTAATGATTTTTGCATAGTAATGTCTATCTGAAAGTGCTGTATTTTCTGGGAATTTTTAATATTTACTCAAGAGTTAAGTATTCTGGGTTGTATTGGGAGTTCGTAGATTCGATCGGATTGTCAAACTTTGTCTATGTGTTTTTCTGGGTAATTTTAGAATATGTTAAAAAGTTCGACCGGATATGAATACCCAATTTTTCCCCTGCCGGGAAATTTCCAAGTGTTGGATTTTTCCGTAGTTTAATGACGTTCTAAGTAGTGCAAGTAACGCGATGGTCCCTCTAGAAGACAACAAACCTTAACTAGATTATGTGACCGTCTTGAACTGCCCTTTGAACCTTAGGGTTTGGGGCAGTACGGCGTGCCACATGTGAGGCGTTGGCTTGACCCTTCTACGGCTGGACCGTTGGTACTGAGGCATGAAGTGAATGTTTTTAAACTTATTTCATGTGTTGAGCTGTTCCGGGAAAACTTGGGTGTTTGATTGTTCGATCGGAAAGTTTAACATTTTCTATTTATCTGGAAGTGATACAATATTTGGAATTCACAAGTAGTTATGAGATAACTGAATGAATGTTATAAACATAGCGTTTTAGTCTCACTTGATCGGTTGCCACGGAATTTTGATGCGATCAAAAGTCCATCGCAATCACGTAGCGTACGTGGATACTCGCCGATAAACTTAATAGATAACCACGTCCCATAGCCTCGACCAAGTGACTGTAGGAGAACTCCGTCGCCGAAAGCATCCGTTCGGGTGCTCGCGGCAGCGGTGTTCCGCCTCAGTGCACTTCGTCGACGGTATCGGGGGGTGCGGCCGTCTACTAAAGTTTGCGACGAGTATTCGGTCAGGATGTCGGGAATCTTGTTGAATTGCCCGACTTGATATTTGAAAAGAGTTTTCGATAATGAGACTGAAGTGCGGGGTTTATAATTTTTAGGCATGCGATGTCTAAGGAATTCATTTGATTAGGCATGCGATGTCTAAGGAGGTTGCGGATTCCAACTGTTGTAGTTTCACACTTTCTTTTCTATGACCGTAAGTGTAATATGTGATATCGCCGGTTTCGTTGCTATATGTCAACGAAAATTGGGATGGGCATATTTACTTACGTTGATGACTTGTGATGTTATGTGTTGCTGGATATGTTATATTGGATCGTCATGTTTGAATAGCCGGGGGGGGGTTATGTGAGATGAGTGTTTTTTCAATTTCATTCATGTAAAAAATTGTATGTAATATTCTTTTATTGGGACACTTCCAGGTTGCGGAAGATGTCACCTTTGTATATTATTTACTTTTCCGTACTAGGATAGACCCAAGGAGGAGAGCACAAGCAACCGGGTTCTGGAGTCCAGTGGGAGACCAACTCGAGGAGTCGAGTCGGGGTCTCCTAACTCTAGAATTGGTAGGGTTGCTTGCCGCTCTCGTAGGGGTCTAGGGGTGTGGGTTTGGCTATTCATCGCGACCGTGGAATCCGTGTTTTATACTGGCTCGTATTGAAAACACGGACGTCCTAGTATATCCAATGTTTCATATGTTTCTTCTGCTGCGATATCTGTGATGTGATCATGTGATGTTCTCTGATAGATACTGTGTATAGTATATATGATATATTATATAGACGTTACTTATGTTTTACACCCGCGCTAGCCCTGCCCTGCTCTGCCGTTAGTTACCTAACCTAACGGTGCATGAGGGGACATCGAGGCGAATGCGGATGGCATAAGTGTACGTCGTATTTATCTGTGATGTTTAGGTACATAAATGATGGGACTTCATTAATGAGATTAATGAAATAAAAGAAACCTAAGATGTTGTAGAATCGAATTTCAAAATAAAACAGGTAGCTACAGTTCTTGCTTTGCACAGAGGTATATATGATATATCCTGCACCTTATTCGATAAGGAAAAGACCGAGATCCCTTCACCGGGAGTGATTCCTTTAGCAATAACTGGCAGATGCTACACACTCGGTTTGTCTTTTGATTGCTTTTAAGAGTTTTTGCTTTGCACAGTGATATATATGATATATCCTGCACCTCATTCGACGAGGAAAGGGCCGACGATCCCTTCACCGGGAGTGACCCCTTTAGCAAAACTAGAAAAGCCTCAAAAACACTCTATTTTAAAATCATTTGATTCTACAACGATATCAAGTTCATTACGCAATAGGTTTTTAGAAAAACCTGTCGTAGCCCTCCGTCATTTCAGATAAGTTCTACTTAGTATTCATGCTACATTTGTTGACCTCCGTCAAGGCGTAGTGTGCGGTAGCTAACTAGTATTTATCTGCTTATGCATATGATGCAGATTGGGTTAGGGTAGTCGTACGACCTTGTTGACCTCCGTCAAGGGTCGTGCGGGTGGGTTTGATTCAATCATGAAATGATGGGTTGAACTTGATTAGTAGCCTATGGTTTGTTGACCCCCGTCAAGGTCATAGGGTGCTAGGGGCAAAATTATCGGGAATTTCAAGTGTTGAAATTTGCAATGAGATTGCATACCTTCTATGAGATAGTTGGATCCTGATACCCGCTGTGAGTAAGAGTTACTCCTGGGAGAGTTTTACACATTACAATTAGCCGATCAAGTAGGTGTCTAGAAAGGTGTTAACGAGATTACGCCTCTGGGAAAACGAGGTTTACATTAATTAGGTTCGTGCGAAAGCACGGGGGACCTCCCTCAAAGTACCGACACTGGCCTGGTTGAAAGATTGGCGAACTTGTAGCGTGTAATTAATCCTGGCTAGTCTTTCCTTTTAGGGTTTGAAGGAACATTTGATAAAAAACAGTGGGAGCCATCCTGATTAGATAAAATAATAACCAATCTATTCTTGCAAGAGCGCACGCTGAGTGTTTTCTTCTCTCTCTCCAGGTAGCGACCATATCACGCCTTAATCAAGATAATAATACAGATGTATTGACCGAACCCGCTTGTTATACTAAGCTGGAGAACGTTGGTCCCGCTCCAACTTATAATTGTTATAAGACAGAGCAGGAATTAGGGGAATGCCAGGATTCCCATGCCGCCCAAACGAAGAAAGTGCATGTGATGCATCTCCTTCGGGTGTGTTCATTACATAGAACTGTTTCTCAGTATCCTTTACGTCCTGAGTATGTGATACCGGATCAGGATCCCGTATATGTAATCTGTTACATGGGCTACAGAAAGGTAGAGAACTGAGAATGGGTAATAAGTTTCATGAGACAGAAAACGGTGCAAGTGTTGCAGCCAAGTCTGTTGGTCACTGTCACCCTGTATTCCAAATACATTGATTCTGAATGAATGTTATTAGATACCGAACTTGATATACAAAATCATATCAGTCTCTTTATTAGTAAAGAAATGATAAAATTTTGTATTGTTGGATAATGTTTTGAACATTTCCTATATCAAAAGTTGATCGGTTCTGGCACGTTATCTAAAAGCATTGATGTTCTAAATCAAACTACAGTTCTTAGTATACAGAACACACACAAGAGGAAGAGTTCAGAAATGAACGGATCCTTCTTGAGGTATTGTAAACTAGGTCATATCAATGCGACCCGACTAACTGAAGTTACATATAGATGCATATTTAAATCAGTTTGAATTTACATCTTGTGAAACTTGCCGGTCATGTCACAAAGATAAGATGACCACAGCTCTATTTATTGGAAACAGAGAAAGAGTTAGTAAACTCTTGGGATTGATACATGTTGATGTATGCAATGTTAGTTGTATGTATGCCCTAGAGGCCAGTATTGTATAGATGATGTATATTATATTGGATGCTTGGACATATATAGAGATGACTTTCTTGCGTATACACTAGTCTACACTGGTATATCGACGCCCCGTCTCGATACACCCACGACTAGGGACCTTGAAGGATGAGCCTATGGACTACCATGTCCCCACTAGTATGATCTGCATCATAGTCCAGGTAGTCAAGTACACATCCTAAGGGCTTTACCAACATGTAACTATAAGACAGTTTAAAGAGACTAGTATACATGTTAAGATAAAGAGTAACCAGATAGCATACTATCATATCGAGCAAGAAAGTCATCTCTATATATGTCCAAGCATCCAATATAATATACATCATCTGTACAATACTGGCCTCTAGGGCATACATACAACTAACAATCTCCCACTTGCACTAGGGCCAGCTGCTGTAGTATCGCATACCGAGCATCCCAAAGAGTCTCTCAAACTGTATCTGGGGAATGGCCTTCGTGAGTGGATCCGCCGTGTTGTTCTTCGTGTCAACCCTCCTAACCTCGATCTCTCGGCGATCAACAATCTCCCGGATCAGGTGATACCGCTTCAGAATATGCCTGGATCGCTGATGGGACCTGGGTTCCTTGGCCAATGCCACCGCTCCATTGTTATCACAATACAAAGGTATTGGATGCTCAATGGATGGAACCACACCAAGTTCAGTAATGAACTTCTTGATCCAGACAGCCTTTTTGGCAGCATCGTTGGCAGCGATGTATTCAGCCTCCATCGTCGAGTCTGCCACGGTTTCCTGCTTGGAACTCTTCTAGCTAACCTCCCCTCCGTAAAGGGTAAAGACAAATCCAGACTGCGACTTAGAGTCGTCCTTATCACTCTGGAAGCTCGAATCGGTAAAGGACTCCACTTGGAGTTCTCCGTTACCATACACCAAGAGCATCTCTTTAGTCCTTCGCAAGTACTTGAGAATGCTCTTCACAGCTGTCCAGTGACTCTCTCCAGGATCAGCTTGATACCTGCTCACTACACTTAGTGAGTATGCAACATCGGGTCTGGTACATAGCATCGCGTACATGATAGAGCCTACAGCCGAAGCATAGGGTATCCCTTGCATGCGAGCTCTCTCCAAATCAATCCTGGGAGACATCTCTTTGGAGAGAGTGACTCCAGAGATAGTAGGCAAGTTCCCACGCTTGGATTCATCCATACTAAACCTTTTTAGTATGGTGTCAATGTACTTGGATTGGGATAATCCCAATATCCGTTTGGATCTATCTCTATAGATCCTGATCCCCAATATGCAGGAGGCATCACCAAGATCTTTCATTGAGAATCTTTGTGATAAGAAGAGCTTGACTGATTGCAGCATAGGAATATCATTTCCTATCAAGAGTATGTCGTCCACGTACAATACGAGGAAGACAATCTTACTCTCTGCCACCTTCTTGTAGATACAAGGTTCATCTGGATTTTTGACGAAATCAAACTCTTTGATAACGACGTCAAAGAAGATGTTCCAACTCCGCGATGCTTGCTTTAATCCATAAATGGATTTAAGCAGCTTGCACACCTTCCCGCTGCTCCCACTGTCTACGAAGCCCTCTGGCTTAGTCATGTACACGCACTCTTCTAAATCACCGTTTAGAAAGGCGGTCTTAACATCCATTTGCCAGATTTCGTAATCATGATATGCAGCGATGGCAAGCATGATCCGGATGGATTTTAGCATAGCCACTGGTGAAAAGGTTTCGTCATAGTCCACACCTGGTCTTTGACGAAAACCCTTTGCAACAAGTCTAGCTTTGAAAGTCTCCACCTTCCCATCTACACCAAGTTTTTTCTTGAAGATCCACTTGCTCCCAATGGGTTTTACCCCTTCAGGAGCAACTTCCAAAGTCCATACTTTGTTGGTGTACATGGATTCCATCTCGGACCGCATTGCATCCAGCCATTTCACTGAGTCCCTACTCGTGATGGCCTGCTCGAAGCTAGTTGGGTCATCATCCTCCATGATGCAATCCTCGCTCCCTCCATCCATGAGAAAACCGTAGTATCTTTCAGGTTGGCGAGGAACCCTACTAGATCGGCGGAGAGGCTGAGGTTCATCAGGAACTACTGAATCCTCTGGTTCAACTAAGTCTTCTGTCGTAGTCTGTATTGCTGGAACCTCTTCCAGTTCTACCTCCTTGCCACTAATCTCTTTGTCAAGAAATTCCTTTTCTAAAAAGGTGGCATGTCGAGAAACAAACACCTTTTGTTCCTCGGTATGGTAGAAGATATACCCGCGCGAGTGTTTGGGATATCAAATAAACTTACACAGAATGGACCTTGCCGCGAGTTTGTCCGGATTTTGCGTTTTTACATATGCCGGACAACCCCATATCTTAACATAATTAAGACATGGTCTCTTTCCTTTCCATATCTCATATGGAGTGGTTGGCACGGATTTGGTGGGAACCATATTCAATAGGTCTGCAGCTGTTTCCAGTGCATATCCCCAGAAGGAAATAGGTAACTCAGCTGTGCTCATCATAGAGCGCACCATATCTAATAGGGTGCGGTTCCTCCGTTCTGATACACCATTGTGCTGTGGTGTATATGGAGGAGTCAGCTGAGAGAGAATCCCATTCTCTTTTAGGAAGTCCAGGAATTCACTGCTCAAGTATTCACCTCCTCGATCAGATCGAAGGATTTTAATACTTTTTCCGGTTTGATTTTCAACTTCTTGTTTATATTCTCTAAATTTCACAAAAGCTTCTGATTTGGGTTTCATCAGGAACACATATCCGAATCTAGAGAGATCGTCAGTGAATGTAATGAAGTACGAAGAACCATCCCTGGTATGTGTAGACATGGGACCGCATACATCACTATGTATCAGTCCCAAGAGTTCGGTAACTCTTTCTCCGTGTCCCGTAAACGGAGTTTTGGTCATCTTTCCTTTGAGACATGACTGGCAAGTGTCATAAGATGAAAATTCAAACGGATTCAAATATCCATCCTTATGCAACTTAGCCAGTCGTGTCGCATTGATGTGACCCAGTCTACAATGCCACAAGAATGATTCGTTCAGTTCTGAACTCTTCCTCTTGTGTATGTTTGTTATGCTCAGAACTGTTGATTGATTTAGAACATAAATGCCATTGCACAACGTGCCTGATCCAACCAACTTTTGGTTACGGAAAATGTTCATAACATTGTCCTGTAATACAAAATTATATCCCTCTTTACTCAACAAAGAGACCGATATAATGTTGCATATCAGGTTCGGCATGTAAAAGCATTCGTTCAGAACCAATGTATTACCAGTTGGTAATTCAAGGTGATATTCCCCGACAGTCTTAGCTGCAACAATTGCACCATTTCCAACTCTAATGTCTTTATCACCTTCTCCAAGTTCTCTACCTTTCCTTAGCCCATGTAACTGATTACATATATGGGATCCTGACCCGGTATCTAATACCCAGGACGTAGGGCAAATGGAGAAACAGTTCTCTGTAACGAACACACCCGAAGAAAATGCATCAACATGTACTTTCTTCAATCGGGTGGCATGGGAATCCTCGTATTCCCCTATATCCTGTTCAGTCCCATAACTCTTATAAGAAAGAACGGAACCAACGTTCCCCAGCACAGTATAACATGCGGGTTCGGTCAATACATCCATATTATTATCTTTATTAGGGCATGACATGGTCGCTACCTGGAGAGAGAGAAGAAAAATACTTTAGCGTATGCTCTTGCAAGATTAGATTGGTTATTATCTTATCTAATCAAGATGGCTCCCACTGGTTTTTATCAAATCTTCCTTCAAACCCTAAAAGGAAAGACTAGCCGGGATTAATTACACCCTACAACTTCGCCAATCTTTCAGCCAGGCCAGTGTCGGTACTTTGAGGGAGGTTCCCCGTGCTTTCGCACGGACCTAATTAAAGTAAACCTCATTTTCCCAGAGGCGTAACCCCGTTGACACCTTTCTAGATACCTACTTGATCGGCTAATTGTAATGTGTAAAACTCTCCCAGGAGTAACACTTACTCGCAGTGGGTATCGGGATCCAACTATCTCATAGAAGGTATGCAATCTCATTGCAAATTTCAACACTTGAAATTCCCGATAATATTTTGCCCCTAGCATGCTATGATCTTGACGCAGGCCAACAAACCATAGTGCGCTAGTCAAGTTCAACCCGTCATTTCTTGATTGAATTAAACCCACCCATACAACCCTTGACGCAGGCCAACAAAGTCGTACGACTACCCTAATCCAATCTGCATCACATGCATTAACAGATAAATACTAGTTAGCTACCGCACACTACGCCTTGACGCAGGCCAACAAACGTAGCACGAATACTAAGTAGGATTTATCTGAAATGACGGAGGGCTACGACAGGTTTATCTGAAAACCTATTACGTAATGAACTTGATATCGTTGTAGAATCAAATGATTTTGAAATGGAGTGTTTTTGAGGCTTTTCTAGTTTTGCTAAAGGGGTCACTCCCGGTGAAGGGATCGTCGGCCCTTTCCTCATCGAATAAGGTGCAGGGTATATCGCATATACCGCTATGCAAAGCAGAAACTATAGAAGCAATCAAAAACCAAACCGAGTGTGTAGCATCTGCCAGTTATTGCTAAAGGGGTCACTCCCGGTGAAGGGATCTCGGCCCTTTCCTCATCGAATAAGGTGCAGGGTATATCATATATACCGCTATGCAAAGCAAAACTGTAGCTACCCTTTTTATTTAAAATTTGATTCTACAATATCTTTTAGGTTTCTTTTCTTTCATTAATCACATTAATGAAATCCCATCATTTAAGTCACCTAAACATCACAGATAAATACGACGTACACTTATGCCATCCGCATTCGCCTCGATGTCCCCTCGTGCACCGTTAGGTTAGGTAACTAACGACAGAGAAGGGCAGGGCTAGTGCGGGTGCAAAACATAAGTAACGTCTATATAATATATCATATATACTATATACTGTATCCATCAGAACATATCAAATGATCACATCACAGATATCGCAGCAGAAAATATCATATGAAATATTGGATATACTAGGACGTCCGTGTTTTTAATACGAGCCAGTATAAAACACGGATTTCACAGTCGTGATGAATAGCCAAACCCACACCCCTAGACCCTTAGGAGAGCGGCAAGCAACCCTACCAATTCTAGGGTTAGGAGACCCGGACTCGACTCCTCGAGATGGTCTCCCACTGGACCCTAGAACCCGGTTACTTGTGCTCCCCTCCTTGGGTCTATCCTAATGCGGAAAAGTAAATAATATACAAAAGGTGACAACTTCCGCAACCTGGCAGTGCCCCAATAAAAGAATATTACATACAAGTTTTTACGTGAATGAAAATGAAAAACACTCATCTCACATAAAACCCTCCCGGCTATTCAAACACTACGATCCAATATAACATATCCAGCAACACATAACATCACATGTCATCAACGTAAGTAAATATGCGTATCCCAATTGTCGTTGACATATTGCAACGAAACCGGCGATATCACATATTACACTTACGGTCACAGAAAAGAAAGTGTAAAACTACAACAGTTGGAATCCGCAACCTCTTTAGACATCGCATGCCTAATCAAATGAAATACTTAGACATCACATGCCTAACAATTATAAACCCCGCATTTTAGTCTTATCATCGAAAACTCTTTTTAATATCTTGTGAGACTAAACTGCTAGATTTATAACATTCATTCAGTTATCTCATAACTGTTTGTGAATTCCAATTATTGTATCCCATTCCGGATAAATAGAAAATATTAAACTTTCCGATCGAACATTCGAACACCCAAGTTTTCCCGAAACCGTTCAACACATGAAATAAGTTCAAAGACATTCACTTCATGCCTCAGTACCAACGGTCCAGCCGTAGAAGGGTCAAGCCAACGCCTCACATGTGGCACGCCGTACTGGCCCAAACCCTAAGGTTCAAAGGGCAGTTCAAGACGGTCACATAATCGAGTTAAGGTTTGTTGTCTTCTAGAGGGACCATCGCGTTACTTGCACTACTTAGAACGTCATTAAACTACGGAAAAGTCCAACAATTGGAAATTTCCCGGCAGGGGAAAGATTGGGTATTTATATCCGGTCGAACTTTTTAACATATTCTAAAATTATCTGGAAAAACACATAGACGAAGTCTGATAATCCGATCGAATCAACGAACACCCAATACAACCCAAAATACTCAACTCTTGATTAATTATTAAAAATTCCCAGAAAATTCAGCACCTGAAAACATGAATTACTGTGCAAAAATTGAAGGCAAATCCCATCATTTGGCCGCGGAACCGCCGCAGAAGCCAGGCTTCTGCCGCGGTTCCGCCGCACATTAGACACATCATGAGGTAATTTTTGCACCGTAATTCTTATAATTCCCTGCTGAATTTTTTAAGCATTTTTAATCTGGAAAAAACCCAGTTTTTGAAAAAAGGCCAGAGAGCACTTTTGGTTAGGGTTTCGATGTTCGTTCGGATTTCAAACGTCGTCTACACTTCGCCTAAGGCTCTAGCTAGGCTCTGATACCACTGTAGGGTTCCTAGGCACGCTAATGAGGTCTCACAAGGCATCAACCATGCTTAGGAACCCTACATGTAAGGTCCCCAGTCTACACATGCCAAGACCGGTTCTTTGTACTTCATTACATTCTCTGATAATCTCTCAAGATTCAGTCATATGTTCCTGTTGAAACACAAGTCCAAACCTTTTGAGATATTCACAGAATATAAGTTAGAAGTAGAGAACCAATACGGGTATAAGTATTATGTCCTTTGATGAGATCAAGGAGGAGAATACTTGAGCACGGAAATCCTGGACTATTCTAAAGGAGAATGAGATTCTCTCTTAGCATTATTCCTCCGCATACACCACAGCACGTCGGTGTATCAGGGTGGAGCCATTACACCCTATTTGATATGGTGTGCTCTATGATGAGTACTACTGAGTTACCTATTTCCTTTTGGGAGTAATGCACTTGAGAAGCTGCATACCTATTGAATAGGGTTCAAATCAAATCTGATGCCTACCACTTCATATGTGATATAGAAAGGGAAGAACCCATATCTTAAGTTAGTTAAGATTTGGGGTTGTCTGGCTTATGTCTAAAAGCAAAATCCGGACAAGCTTGAGGCAAGGTAAGTTCTGTAGAACTGGAAAGGTTCCAACTATACAAACTACAGCCGATGATTTGATATAACCAAAGAATTCAATAGTTACCAATGAACCTCAGCCTCTCCGCCGATCTAGTAGGGTTCCTCATCTGCCTGAGAGATACTTCGGTTTCTCGATGACAGTGGGAGCGAGGATTGCATCATGAGATGATGACCCAACTAGTTTCGAGCAGGTCATCAAGAGTAGGGACTCTGTAAGAATGGCTGGATGCTTAGTGATCTGAGATGGAATCCTTATACACCAACAAAGTATGGACTTTGGTTGCTTTATCTGAAGGGTTAAATCCCCATAAGAAGCAAGTATATCTTGAGAAGATTACTTGGTGTACATGGAAAAGTTGAGACTTTCAAAGCTAGACTTGTTAAAGGTTTGCATCATTGACCAGGTATAGATTATGTTGAAACCTTTTCTAAGGATCTATGTTTAAGTCCATCCAGATCCTACTTGCCACGGCTACATACCATGACTACAATATCTGGTGGTTGGGTGTCATGACAGCTTTTCTAAATGATGTTTTGGAAGAGAGCGTCTATAAGTACACAGCCAGAGGGCCTTGTAGACAGTGGGAGCAGCGGAAACGTGTGCAAGATGTTTTATGTGATAAAACAGGCATCGCGGAGTTGGAACATCTGTTTTGATGAGTTAGTCAAAGAGTTTGACATCATCAAAATGGTAGATGAACCTTGTATAGACAAAAAGGTAGTAGGGAGTATGGTGACGATCCTCGTAGAGTACGTGGATGACATACTCTTGATAAGAAAGGAGTTTCCTATGCTACGCTCGGTCAATCTCCGCTTATCACAAAGATTCTCTATATAGGATCAAAGTGATACCTACTAAATCCTGGGTTTTGGATCTATGAGATAGATCTAATTGGATATTAGGATACTCACTAGTTGTAGTGAGATGGTATCAATTGATCCTGGGGAAAAACACTGGAAAGGTTCCAGGGTGATAAGGACGACTGAATGTCAGTCACAGGCATTGTCTTTACCCTTAGTAAAGGGACGGTATGTTGGAAGAGTTCCAAGCTAGATACCATGGCATACTAGACAATAAAGGCAGGATACATCGCTACTTAAGATGCTACCAAAGAGGCTGTCTGGGTGTATATTAGTTCATGAGATGAACTTTGTTCCTCCCATTGTGTGACAATGGAGTTGTGGCTTATGCCAAGGAACGTCCGTCCCATCAGTGATCCAGACATATTCTAAGGCAGTATCACCTGACCATGGAGATGGTTGATCTCCAGGGTGATCGAGGTTAGGAGAACAGACTCAGAGGACAACACGGCGAATCCACTCACAAAGGCCTTTTCCCAGAGAGAGACTTTTATAGGATGGTTGAGTATGAGATACTACAACCACTGCTATCAGATGGCCCTAGTGCAAGTGGGAGATTGTTAGTTATATGTATGCCCTAGAGGCCATTACTATACATAGGATGTATATTGTAGTGGATGCTTGGACATATATAGGGAGGACTTTCTTGCTCGACATGATAGTATGCTATCTGGTTGATCTTTACCTTAACGTGTACACTGATTGTCTCTCTGTTACATGTTGGTAAAGCCCTTAGGATGTGTACTTGACTACCTGGACTATGATGCGGATCATACTAGTGGGGACATGGTAGTCCATAAGTACATCCTTCAAGGTCCCTAGTCGTGGATGTATCGAGACAGGGCATCGATATACCAGAGTAGACTAGCGTATACCTTCTCGACCCATACAGATGGGTGATGGATGATCCCATATCCATTGGTGTTTGACATCAGAGATGATATACGGGTGCTCAGTGGAGACTGGGTATACTGGACGGACTCGCCGAGAACTCCCAGATGGTATTAAACCTTACGTCAGATGGCAGTTCTCTGGTGACACTAGTACAGAGTAGTCTGTTGACCCGAGATCGTCATAGAGTCTTGTGTGATTCCCACTGTACTTTGATTTCCACCTTACCACGTCCAAGAGGGCGTGCAAAATGGTGGCGTTAGTGTATATGCCCTAGAGGCCATTACTGTATCATACTAGTATGTATATTACTTAATGGAAGCTTGGGATATTCACCTTGTATTGACAATCTTGCTCAAAATGGTAGTATGCTACTTGGTTTGTTTCTACTTTAATATGTGCATGTGTTTCTTTTAGCATATTGCTTATACATATTAGTAGAGCCCTTAGGATCTTTTGCTTGATTACCAGCGTTGTGATGGCAGTCACACTCGTGGGGGCTGGGTAATCTATAAGCACATCCTTATGCAGGTCCCTAGTCGTAGGACTATCGAGACAGGGCATCGATACTCCGGAGTAGACTAGCGTATGCGCTTCTCATCCCAGAGTGGGAGATGGTCTGTCCCACAGCCATCAGTACGTCGTACTGGAGATAGTATGCGGGTGCTCGTTAGGTTACGAGTACACTGGACAGGACTCGTCGGGAACTGACTGGTTGGTATTATAGCTATCGTCAGTTATCAGTTCCCAGGTGACATGAGTACAGCTTAGTCCGCTGACTTAACACTGTCACTTCGCCTCGAGTGTGTTCCCACTGTACTTTGATTACTACCCTACCACGGCTCAAAGGAGTCGTGCAAATAGATAGTTTTTGGGTGCAGTCCCGAAGCACTTGGTGGTAGTGACGGTTAGACAGGATTCGTCTCTCCCGGTATTGGGGGTTGACATCGCGCTGTGTCTAGGAGAGCCATTACACGAGTAGTCCCTGGCCAGGGCAAGCGAAATATACTGGTAGGCTTCCAGTGTTATCTCAGGGTGTATTGGGCTTCACTCCGACACGACTTGTACCGCTATTAGGGGACTGACGTTTACCGCCCCCTTAGGCCCGCCATGTGATGTATCAGACGAACGGACCGGACTGTACGGAGATTGTCACATTCAGGCTCAGTAGGAGTTCAGATGGGTTTCACCTCGTCAGTCTTCTTGTCGGCATCTACCTGGGGACCGTTACGCACAGCTAGTGCCGCTTGCGGTCTGTGGTTAAACCCACTGCCAGCGTAGTGTCGAGTCTTTAGAGTCCCACACAGAAAGCTATTCGCCTTTAGGCATAAGAGTAGAGGTCGCATGGTTTTGCGACAGGTCGCATGGTTTTGCGACAGGGTCCGGTCACATCCGTGCACTTGTGCACGTATAGTGTCCGGATAGTTAACACTAGCGGGCTTTGGTTTAAGCCAGATCCTAGTGTACGTTTTGGGATTGGTTTTATCCAGTATGTATTCGTGTTCCTCGGAACGCGGATGCAGGTGTGTATGCACAGTTGACGGAGAGACAGAGGCAGAGGATTCTCATTAGGGTTGTTGACCGTTGACCGTTGACTATTGACTTTTTGCTCAACCCTAATGAGAATATGATATATATATAATTAGCAATAATATTAATTAAGTATTATAGTGACATGGTTTTTGAGGGGTTGACTTGTTGACTTTGTTGACCGGTTGACTAGGTTGGACTAGTTGACCATCATCATCACAATGGTTGTCATTTTCATGCAAAGACTTTTGCTTGCTTGTTGTGGTTTGCAAAATGAGTGCATGGAAATGATATTGCCTTTGACATGATATGAACCATCACATAATAATACTTGATTAACATTATGGCTCATGATGCTTTTGGATTACGAGAGGGTGAAAGAGAAAAGAGAGGCTCATTCTTTCATTACTTTCTCTCTCTTGGTTTTGAGCTCTCTCATTCTGTTGCTCTCACCCTCTTCCTCTTGCTCTCTCTCTCTTGTCTATGGTTCACTTGTCTCATGTGTTGAGAAGCAAGAACCATAGAGAAAATCCCATCACACTCTCCTCTACTCACTCTAGTTCACAAGGTTTAGCAAACCAAGTGAACTAGTTTCTTCAAAGTTCGAAGAAGAAGCCAAAGGTAGAAGCTTTCGAGTGGATCGATCTTCGGCGCAAGGAGACGACGGGGTGAAGTCAATCCGTACACCGTCAAGAGATGAAGACGAAGGAGTTCAAGAAAGAAAGGTATAACCCCCTAACCGAGTAGTTAACAACTCGTAGTTAGGTTGTTAGGTAGATAGTTTAACAAAGATCCATTTTGAGTCCATGTTACCGCCTCTAGAAAATCGTTTTTCATCAAATTCCGCAAGCCCGTAAGTACCGGGAGAGGTAGCATGGACTTACAGTGGTATCAGAGCCTAGTTAAATTCTATCTAACATGTTAGCAAAGTAACTAGAAGATCGATCAAAGAAAAAGTCACGAAACGAACCCGATATGTCAAGTTTCTGCCGATTTTTTTTCTCTTCAAAAATTGATAAATTTCATCTTAAAAATCGGCTCAGGCTTTTTATTGAATAACCTCAAAATTTGGTCCCACGAACCGATCAAAGAGCCGCGGAAACGCGGTGGGAGCACGCTCCCGCCGCGGTTCCGCGGCCGAGTTGACTCGGCCGAGGTCCAAATTTTGTGCAGTGTATTTCTGGGGTTGTTTTGGGATTTTTGGAATATGTCTTTTCAGCCCAGATTTTCCAGAACGAAAATTTTGTGTTTGGGGCCTAAAAATCCGTATTTTTAATCGAATTTCTAAAGACTTAAGCTGACGGGTTTTTATCTGTAATGTGATATTTGTATTGAACGTCTGCTAATCGCTATATGTCGATTAGTGGGGGTTATACAAATCTGTGATCTGTAATGTCATTGGAATGTATATATGAATTTATTGGATTGTTGCGGGTGAATAGCCGGGGGTTGTGAGACGAGAGTTTTCTTTTCTTTCAATTCATGTAAATTTGTAAATTGATGTAATAATTTTTTGTATGGCCGCACAACCGGGTCGGGGTTGTAGCCGTCATTGTATAATTTCTTTTTACTATTTTTGCTCCTAGGATAGACCCATGGAGGGGGTGCACAAACTACCGGGTATCTCGAAGTGCCGAGTGGCCTACTCACGGTGTTGAGGGAGGTTGCTCCGCTTCGGGTACTTGGCGGGTAGTTTGCCGCACCTGTAGGGGTCTTGGGTGGGGTATTGGCTATTCACCGCGACCGTGTAATCTACTTTTCGTTACAGGCTCATACGAATTGCGGGTTCCTAGTATATGCAATGTGTTCATCTGTGATCTGAAATGGCTATCATTGCAATATATCTATATATGATATTATTTAGGCGTTGCTTATGTTTTACAGCCGCGCTAGCCCAGCCCCCGCTCTGTCGTTAGTTAAGTAACCTAACGGGTAATGACGGGGCCCCGTGGCGAATGCGAATGGCATAAGCGTACGTCATATTTTGGTTGTTTTCTGCAATGGTAGGTTTAAATGATGGGACGTATTAAAAGAACTAATGCAAGAATATCACGCATTAAAAGAACTAATGCAAGAAAATAAACCAAGTAAAAATCGTTGGAACACTTTCGAAAAACCACTTGGTTCTTTTCAAAACTAACTTTTAAATGCGGAGCTTGAGCTACTCCTTCTAAAAGCTATCTCGTTCCTTCGATTATATCAAGTTCACTACGTTCAAGGTTTCGCCAAAACCATTCGTAGCCCTCCGTCGTTTCGTATGAATATTCAATAGTATTCAAGCTATGTTTGTTGACCTTCATCAAGGCATAGTGATTGGTAGCTGTTGGGTGTTCATATGTAGCATAGATAGATGCGTTGGTTTGGGACAGTCGTATTACCTTGTTGACCTTCGTCAAGGGTATATACGGGTGGGTTCAAATTAACCTGGATAATGACGGGTAGAACTTGACATGTGACTTATGATTTGTTGACCTTCGTCAAGGTCATAAGAGCATGGGGCAAAAATCCACATCAGGAGTTTCAAAAGAACTGAAACTTGCTAGCGCTGCATACCATTTGGAGTGTGATGATTCTGGTAGGATTCCTTCAGTTTTGTCACGCAATGATATTTGGATCCCGATCCTACTGTGAGTATATGCTACTCCTCGGGAAATTTCTCACTTAACGATCAATGCTATAAACCAAGTAGGTGTCAGAAAGGTGTTAGCGGGGCTACGCCCACAGAGAAAAGAGGTTATTTAATTAAGGAACTTCGCGAAAGCGTTGGAAAACCTCCCTCGAAGTACCGACACCAGCCTGGCTGAACGGTTAAGCAAGAATTGTACGGTGAGATTGATCCTGACTAATTCTTCCTTTTTGGTTTAAGAAGGGATTCGAGAGACAGTGGGAGCCATCCTGTTTAGACAAATTAAAAACCACTCTAAACTTGCAAGAGCATCATGCTGAGTGTTTTCTTCTCTCTCTATTAATTGCAGCAACCCAGTGACCACACCTAGGTTACATCTAGATAATAAAATGACTGAACCTGACTGTTATGACTGGCAAAGGTCTGTCCAGATGTCCATTGCCCATAACAAGCTGGGACACCTCTTAACTGATCATACCCCTACCGTCTCAGGTCCAGTTTCCCCTGTCATGGTTATTTACATCCGTAGGACATCGGAAAAGGATTGTGCGAAAGCCAAGTGCCTCGTGTTAGCCTCAGTTAATGGTGCAAACCAGAGGCAGCACGAGAAGATGGACTCAGTTTCTATCTTCCTCCATAACAAAGATTTATATGGAGAGCAATCTCGTATCACAAGATATGAGACCTCGAACGAATTGCTTCAAGCGAGGTTGGCTGTCGGGTCATCTGTAGGGGACAACGTCCTTACAGAGGCCAGCTATTTTGAGCTCACGGACCTGGAGACCACGTTGGAGAATAGGTCAAGTACTGACTTAATTCTACAGTCCCTGCCCTCTACTTATACCCTGAAGGAAACCAGGGAAGAAAAAGGAAGGGAAAAAGTTTCAGGACTGGATGTAGTAAAAGAGGGACGTTCCTATTGTAACGGGAATGAACATTGGCAGAAGGATTGCAGGGCTTGCAAAGCCAGTAGCCTGAATTCGAAGCATGTTGTGGCTTCGGCTTCGAGTGTGTTTGTAATTGAGAACTGTATGTCAGTTAACCCTACTTCCTGGGTATTGGATACCAGATCAGGATCTCATATCTGTAATTCGTTACAGGCTCTGAGAAACCGTAGGGTTATCAGGAAAGGTGATATGACTCTCAGGGTTGCTAACGGAATGAGCATGGATGCTGAATCCGTAGGGGAATATCATCTTGGACTGACAACTGGGCAGATATTGATTTTGCGTAACTGTTTGTATGTACCAGGTGCGACTTGTAATATCATATCTGTATCCTTACTTTCTAAGGAAGGATATGAATTTACTTTTGTAAGCGATGTAGTACACATCCACCTAAATCAAGTTCTATGGGTCAGGTACATTACAGAACAGAATATACGTGTTAAATCAAGCTCAGATTTTCAGTGTCCAGAACACACTTAAAAGAAAGTCTCCGGAAACAAATCAGGCTTTCTTATGGCATTGTAGACTGGGTCACATTAATGAGACACGATTAACTAAGTTACATAAAGAAGGGTACTTGAATCCGTTCGAGTATCAGTCTTATGCCACTTGTGAATCTTGTCTCATAGGAAAGACGACAAAGACTCCGTTTACTGGACGCGGAGAAAGAGTGAGCAAGCTCTTGGGACTCATACACAGTGATGTGTGTGGTCCAATGTCTACACATGCGCGAAGTGGTTATTCATACTTCATTACTTTCACAGATGATTTCTCTAGGTATGGACATGTCTTCTTAATGAAGCACAAATCCGAGGCCTTTGGGAAATTTCGAGAATACAAGAATGAAGTTGAAAAACAAACCGGCAAAAGTATCATGATTCTAAGATCGGATCGAGGTGGAGAATACTTGAGTGCCGAGTTTCTGGACTACTTAAAAGAGAATGGAATTCTCTCTCAACTTACTCCTCCATACACACCACAACACAACGGTGTATCGGAAAAGCGGAATCGGACCCTATTGGATATGGTTCGTTCCATGATGAGTAAGGCTGAGTTACCGCGATCTTTCTGGGGTTATGCACTAGAAGCAGCATATCTCTTAAACAAGGCTCCAACCAAGACTGTGCCTACCACCCCATATCAGATGTGGAGTGGGAAGAAACCCTGTCTTAAGTATCTTAAGGTATGGGGATGTCCAGCTTTTGTAAAAAACGGCATGCGGACAAGCTCGAGGCACGCTCAGTACTGTGTAAGTTTGTGGGATACCCAAAGAACTCCAGGGGGTATCTTTTCTATTCCGCAGAAGAATAAAAAGTTTTTGTTTCTCCGCACGCCCACTTCTTGGAAACTGAATTTTTAGAAAATCAGATAAGTGGGGGCGCAATAGAACTGGAAGAAATTCCAGAACCATAAGCTGTTACTGAAAGCTTGGATGAACCAGACGTTTCAGGAGAACCAGACATTCCTACGCCGCTCCGCAGAAGTAGTAGGCAGTCTCATCCGCCCGAGAGATTCTTCGGTTTTCTCATAGACGGGGATAGAGAGGATTGTACAGTTAATTATGATGAGCTTACTAGCTTCCAGCAAGCCATTCAGAGCGGCGACTCGGTAAAATGGCTGGATGCAATGCGGACCGAGATGGAGTCCATGTACACTAACAAAGTTTGGACTTTGGACTTTGCCCCAGAAGGGGTAAAACCTGTAGGCTGCAAATGGATCTTCAGAAAGAAGATTGGTGTAGATGGGCAGGTTGAAACCTATAAAGCTAGGCTCGTTGCAAAGGGTCGTCAAAGACCTGGTTTGGACTATGACGAGACCTTTTCTCCGGTAGCCATGCTTAAATCCATTCGGATCCTTCTTGCCATTGTTGCCTTCCACGATTATGAAATCTGGCAGATGGACGTAAAGACGGCTTTTCTAAATGGAAATTTGGAAGAGTGCGTCTATATGGATCAGCCAGAGGGATTCATTCAGAGTGGGAGCAGCGGTAAAGTGTGCAAATTGCTCAAGTCCATCTATGGACTCAAGCAAGCATCGCGGAGTTGGAACATCTGCTTTGATGATACTGTCAAAGAATTCGACTTTGTCAAAAACCCAGATAAACCATGCATTTACAGTAAGATTGTAGGGAGAAATATGGTATTCCTCGTCTTGTACGTTGATGACATTCTCCTAATAGGAAATGAAATTCCTATGCTACAGTCAGTCAAAGGATTCTTGTCGCAGAGGTTCTCCATGAAGGACCTGGGCGATGCCAACTACATTCTGGGGATCCAGATCTATCGTGATAGATCTAAGAGGATGTTGGGACTTTCACAGTCAAGGTACATCGACACCATACTGAAACGATTCAGTATGGAAGATTCCAAGCGCGGTAATCTACCGGCTTGTCACGGAATCACCCTCTCCAAAGAGATGTCTCCCAAGACTGATTTGGAAAGGGCTCGCATGTCATCAATACCCTACGCATCTGCGGTAGGCTTTATTATGTATGCGATGTTGTGTACCAGACCAGATGTAGCATACGCATTGAGCGTTGTAAGCCGGTATCAGTCGAACCCAGGGGAGAAACAGTGGATAGCAGTAAAGAACATTCTCAAGTACCTGAGAAGGACTAAGGAGATGTTCTTGGTGTATGGCGGAAAAGACCTCCAGATTGAGGCCTTTGCTGACTCCAGCTTCCAGAGTGACAAGGATGACTCCAAGTCCATGTCGGGTTATGTCTTTACCCTCAATGGAGGGGCGGTTTGCTGGAAGAGTTCCAAGCAGGAAACCGTTGCTGACTCAACTATGGAAGCGGAGTACATAGCTGCTTGCGATGCCGCAAAGGAAGCTGTCTGGATGAAGAAGTTCCTCATAGAACTTCAGGTGGTTCCTACCAGTGTTGATCCAATACCGCTGTATTGTGACAACAACGGCGCTATAGCTTTAGAGAAGGAACTCAGGTCCCATCAGAAGTCCAGGCATATTTTGAGGCGGTACCACCTGATCAGGGAGATCGTTGATTGCCGGGAGATCGAGGTGAAGAGAGTAAATATGGAAGATAACACTGCTGATCCACTCACGAAGGCCTTACCCCAGACTCAGTTCGAGCGGCTGATCGAGATGATAGGTCTTCGATACGCCAGTACATGGCCTTAGTGCAAGTGGGAGATTGTTTGTGTATATGCCCTAGAGGCCATTACTGTATCATACTAGTATGTATATTACTTAATGGAAGCTTAGGATATTCACCTTGTATTGACAATCTTGCTCAAAATGGTAGTATGCTACTTGGTTTGTTTCTACTTTAATATGTGCATGTGTTTCTTTTAGCATATCGCTTATACATATTAGTAGAGCCCTTAGGATCTTTTGCTTGATTACCAGCGTTGTGATGGTAGTCACACTCGTGGGGGCTGGGTAATCTATAAGCACATCCTTATGCAGGTCCCTAGTCGTAGGACTATCGAGACAGGGCATCGATACTCCGGAGTAGACTAGTGTATGCGCTTCTCATCCCAGAGTGGGAGATGGTCTGTCCCACAGCCATCAGTACGTCGTACTGGAGATAGTATGCGGGTGCTCGTTAGGTTACGAGTACACTGGACAGGACTCGTCGGGAACTGACTGGTTGGTATTATAGCTATCGTCAGTTATCAGTTCCCAGGTGACATGAGTACAGCTTAGTCCGCTGACTTGACACTGTCACTTCGCCTCGAGTGTGTTCCCACTATACTTTGATTACTATCCTACCACGGCTCAAAGGAGTCATGCAAACAGGTAGTTTTTGGGTGCAGTCCCGAAGCACTTAGAGGCAGTGACGGTTAGACAGGATTCGTCTCTCCCGGTATTGGGGGTTGACATCGCGCTGTGTCTAGGAGAGCCATTACACGAGTAGTCCCTGGCCAGGGCAAGCGAGATATACTGGTAGGCTTCCAGTGTTATCTCAGGGTGTATTGGGCTTCACTCCGACACGACTTGTACCGCTATTAGGGGAATGACGTTTACCGCCCCCTAGGCCCGTCATGCGATGTATCAGACGAACGGACCGGACCGTACGGAGATTGTCGCATTCAGGCTCAGTAGGAGTTCAGATGGGTTTCACCTCGTCAGTCTTCTTGTCGGCATCTACCTGGGGACCGTTACGCACAGCTAGTGCCGCTTGCGGTCTGTGGTTAAACCCACTGCCAGCGTAGTGTCGAGTCTTTAGAGTCCCACACAGAAATCTATTCGCCTTTAGGCAAAAGAGTAGAGGTCGCATGGTTTTGCGACAGGTCGCATGGTTTTGCGACAGGGTCCGGTCACATCCGTGCACTTGTGCACGTACAGTGTCCGGACAGTTAACACTAGCGGGCTTTGGTTTAAGCCAGATCCTAGTGTACGTTTTGGGATTGGTTTTATCCAGTATGTATTCGTGTTCCTCGGAATGCGGATGCAGGTGTGTATGCACAGTTGACGGAGAGACAGAGACTGAGGATTCTCATTAGGGTTGTTGACCGTTGACTGTTGACTATTGAGTTTTTGCTCAACCCTAATGAGAATATGATATATATATAATTAGCAATAATATTAATTAAGTATTATAGTGACATGGTTGTTGAGGGGTTGAATTTGTTGACTTGTTGACTTTGTTGACCGGTTGACTAGGTTAGACTAGTTGACCATCATCATCACAATGGTTGTCATTTTCATGCAAAGACTTTTGCTTGCTTATTGTGGTTTGCAAAATGAGTGCATGGAAATGATATTGCCTTTGACATGATATGAACCATCACATAATAATACTTGATTAACATTATGGCTCATGATGCTTTTGGATTACGAGAGGGTGAAAGAGAAAAGAGAGGCTCATTCTTTCATTATCTTTCTCTCTCTTGGTTTTGAGCTCTCTCATTCTCTTGCTCTCACCCTCTTCCTCTTGCTCTCTCTCTTGTCTATGGTTCACTTGTCTCATGTGTTGAGAAGCAAGAACCATAGAGAAAATCCCATCACACTCTCCTCTACTCACTCTAGTTCACAAGGTTTAGCAAACCAAGTGAACTAGTTTCTTCAAAGTTCGAAGAAGAAGCCAAAGGTAGAGGTTTTCGGGTGGATCGATCTTTGGCGCAAGGAGACGACGGGGTGAAGCCAATCCATACACCATCAAGAGATGAAGACGAAGGAGTTCAAGAAAGAAAGGTATAACCTCCTAACCGAGTAGTTAACAACTTGTAGTTAGGTTGTTAGGTAGATAGTTTAACAAAGATCCGTTTTGAGTCCATGTTACCGCCTCTAGAAAATCGTTTTTCATCAAATTCCGCAAGCCCGTAAGTACCGGGAGAGGTAGCATGGACTTACAGGTGGTTTTTGGGTACAGTCCCGAATCACATGGAGGCAATGAGCGATAGGAGGGGATTCGTCTCTCCCGGTATAGGGAGTTGATGTTGCGCTGTGTTCGATTGGCTATAACCGGAAATCCCTGGCCAGGGTTGCTGAGATTTACTAGTAAGTGTTACCAGTAGTTTCTCGAACTGTTATAGACCTCATATCGACACGACTTATCGAGCTATTGGGGTCTAACGTTTACCACCCCTAGGCGAGATATGCGACATATCAGACGACGAGACCGGACTGTACGGTAAGTGTTGCTCGTTGGATTCACAGGAGTGTGAGCGGGCTTGCTCGTTGATCTTCTGATCGCTCAATACCCGGGTGGCCGTTACGTTTAACAGACCGCTTGCGGCTTGTGGGTGTTTGATATGATCATCACTTGCTGCCGGCGTATTAACGAGTCATTAGAGTCCTACACAGAGGTTTCCTGGCTCAAGCGAAACGAAATAGGAGCGCATATGAGATATGTGCGGGACCGAGAATAATACCAGTATGTGATACTGTATTCTATTCTCGCGATATGTAACATTGATCGGTTATATGCGATATAGACGGGTTATCAGATCAAGTGTTGATTCGATAAGTTGTTACTGTTGATATTAGTCGGTTATATGCAATATGACCGGATTATTAAGTCAAGTGTTGATTTAATGATTTAATGTATAATTATATATTTGATATATTACTTTACATTAACTAATATTGGTTCACTTAAAATGTTTTTCTCACTTGTTTGTGCACATTGTATATGTGATATATTTTTGTGCACAAGATTGTATCATGTTTGATGATACATGCAAACTTGGGTGTGCATACTTTAAACCATAGTTTAGGTTAATGGTTAAGGTGTTATTTATTTATTTATTTATTATGGCAAGAAATAAAATGGTGGCTTATTTTGTTTCATACTTGAAGCTTCATGAAGCTTTGAAAAGCTTTGACCATTTTGTTTCTTTCCTAAACCTAACCATTACCTAAACCCTAGTTTATTCTCTACATGAGTTTATCTAACCCATGGTTGCATTATGATAAGGCATCACTTGTTTTTCTATTTTGATAATTCATTTTTCTTTTTCTTTCTTCTTCTTTTTCTTCAAGAAGAAAGAAAACCTTTGCTACAAAATTTCAAGTGATGAATCCAAGTGAGAAATCCAAATCCAAAGTGAACCCATTTCCTATTTCTTCATCCTCTACCACTTGCCATGTAGTATAGGGTGTTTTCTTCACAAGTTTCATGACTTGGTGAAGTTGGAGCTCGAGTTAGAGTCGCCTCGACGTAGATCATCTTCGGCATCGAAGTCATCGACCTAGCCCGATCATTTCTTCGATGAAACCACCGCGAGAGTCCGGGATTCCGATGATCGCAGCGGAGGGACGTCTTCACGGAGCTTTGGAAGTGGAGCACCGGATCTACAAAGGTTGTATTTCCATTCACTTAGTAGTTAAGTTGTTAACTAGCTTGTAGTTTCGCCTATTAACGATCCGTATTAGGGTTTCTCGGCACCGGAAAATTTTGAATTTGGCATGGTTGATGCCTTGTGAGACCTCATTGGCGTGCCTAGGAACCCTATAAGAATCCTGCAGGAAATTTTCACAGAGGAGATATCAGGGGTTGCAGAGAAGGAGAAAGGAAGCTCACAGAGGAAATTGCCTTTGCTGACGTCACAAGGGAGCGGCAGATCCGCGGCAATAAGTAGGTTACGGTGGCGGTTCCGCGGTCAGGAAGGAGGATCAGGCATCCAAACTTCTTCTGTTGCTCTGTTATGGTACTACTCTGTTGTTCAGATTTGCTGTTTTCTGTTTCGATCTCTGGATTTTTCAAGATCTGAATCCGATCATCGATCCTGCAAAATTCAAAAGAAAATACCCTTCACAAAATAACAAGATGATAATTTTTTTTATATTTTTTATTTTTTATGATTTTTCAATTTTTATGATTTTTCAATTTTATATTAACCTGAAATTACAAAAAGAGAATAACAACGCCATCCCCGGCAACGGCGCCATTTGATTTGATCAAAGAATAATTTTACCGCAATCAAGAATGGCGTCGCTTGGTAGCTAGCCGGTGAGTACGGGTCGGTCCACAGGGATTTTGTGTATTCTCAAATTGTTCTAACGAGTTAATTCCGATTGTTGTCGGTTTGATTAAATCTAAAAACTAAAATTGATCTAAACCAGGATTAAAATCTTGCTAGGGTTAGGTTTATGTTAAATTTGGAAAGTCAATATTCCTCACCGATTTCTATGCCCTATTTAAGATCTATGAGGTGTTATGGTAATAATTAATAAAGTGGATTAGTACCATCGGGAAGAAACGATGTTTCTTCCTCTAGGTTCTTGTCCTTCCTTTTTTAATTCTTACCCTAACCTCCATGGAAAACATACGCAACCGGTCCTTTATACTACGGTATCACCGCTACCTCATGGGATAGGGTGCCGTAGGGAGCGGTGTGTGCATATATGCATGGAGTCCTATAAAAACGTATGATGGGCAAGAAAGGGGTGAGAGATCTTCATCTCTCAAGCCTTCCCCAAATCTAACCCTAACAAGTGAGGAGACTACTCACTTATTAGGGAATTGAAAAACATTTTCTAACTATCTAACTAGGGCAGAGAATGAAAGTTATACTAGGGAAGATAATGACAAATCTATACTAGGGCAGGAAAGAAATTACCTAGGGCATGGAAATAAAAAACTACTTACTTTATTTGATGCTCTCTTCATACATTGCAGAAATTTACAGATCTGAATTTTGATAAAATGAAATGAGGCACAAGAAGAGACATGACCTAAAATAAGTTTTAGGGTTCCTATTTATAGAGCATAGAAACCCTAGGGTTAAAATCGACACACATCTGCTTTTACAAATATACCCCTAGGAAGATTAGTCAACGCGTCGCCAGCCGCTACAGAAGTTTCCACCGACCCGGGCTCAACACGGCCGCGGAACCGCGGCCAAGTGCCATGTTTGGCTACGGATCCGCGGCTAAAAAGGAGGCTTGTTGTGTGCTTTTTGCTGTGCTGCTTCTAGGTGTATTTGTCTTCCTGTTTCTTCAGTTGGTTCTTCATAATGTCTTCTAGTTCTCTTCCAGATCTCCACAGTGAGTAATGTAGTGGACTTTTAACGTTCGCTTCGTGTCGAAGTCTTGAATCTTGAGCTGCCTTTGTACTTTGTGAACTGATCTTCGTTGTCCTTCAAAATGTAGGCAGGATCAAGATTCCACCATTTATCGGTCGTAGTCTCACTTTGTATCATCTTTTCGTCAATTTCACTGTTTTTGTTCCGAGAACCTGTAACCTGCAACTATGTAGCAGACATGGGTCAAAAGCTCCTGTTTATTTGTAAAATGAATAAGAATGGGGAATATAATAATGCAAAATTATGGTATGAAGAGGTGGTTTCGATTTCTGGGTTTCGGCTTACTTAAATTCCGTACGCCTGTTGACGTCACGTGGTTTAAGTGCTGGACATGTACCTAAATTTGGGTCATGAAAAAGTTGGTATCAAAGCACTAGGTTTTACCTTTCGGAGTATAGAATGACCTTGGTATGATGCAGTAGGTAGCTTAAGCAGAGTGACATAGCGTGTGTATGTTCCGCGGGATACTTACGACACGGTACTCCGCCTAAGTGACCTTAGGATTTATTGCTTGAAATTCCTTTCGTGATTATATACATCCTTACGATTCGATTTCTATGTTCTTATCGAATCCTATTTTTTATTTATAGCCATTATGCTGCCGAAGACTACGAGGGCGCAGAGAGCGGCCGCGAGGGCCGAGGTCAGAGTTGACTCGTCTGAGACGAGGACTGACCCGGGCGGTACGCCCATTGTGCAGGAGAAGATTGATCCACTTTCGATGGACCGTATTACTAGGCTTGAGGCCGGTATGCAGGATATGCGCCAGATGATGGGGACGTTGGTTGAGGCCAGTCGAGCGCAGCGACAGGAGGTTGTCATACATGTTACAGGGACTGTGTTGGTGCCTACTATTCAGGCAGTTGTACCTGCAGCTACAGAGGTGATCATCGTATCGCTATCGGAGTTTATAAGGCTGAGGCCTCTGGTTTTCACTGGTACTGATGCAGCTGAGGATCCCCAGTCGTTTATCGATTGGATGGCCAGGATATGTCGTTCGATGAGATGCTCCGACGCGATATGGGTAGAGTTCACGAGTTTTCGTCTGGAGGGTCTGGCCCAGAAGTGGTGCGAGTCATTAGAGAAGGGCAAAGCCGCAGGTCTTGCTCTTATGACCTGGGCTGAGTTCGTGACGGTGTTTCTCGCCCGTTTTCTTTCGCAGAGCATCAGGGATGCTCGAGCGTGCAGTTTCGAGTCGTTACGCCAGACTCCGGATATGACGGTGGCTGAGTACGATGTGCAATTTATCGAGCTGTCTGTGTATGCTTCGTATTTGGTAGCTACTGAGGAGATGCGGGTCAAGAGGTTTGTTCGAGGCCTGCTTACCCAGTTATTCTTCGCTATCAGCGTACAGCATTGTGACACGTATGCAGCAGCGGTGGACGCAGCCCTATTGGTTGAGGAGCGTCTTTCCGAGACGTCGATTGTTCCGGAACCGAAGAGGGTTAGTACTGGTGTGTCAGCATGGAGACAGAAGTTTAGACGCTGTGTCAGATTCTGTTCAGGTACTGGGGGTAGTGGAGGCTCGGGACGAGGCTAGTTATTTAGCTCTTATCCCCAGGAGAGTCAGCAGTTTTCATCTGGATGTTTCCGGTGCGGGAGTTTGTGTCATCGCGTTTGAGATTGTACTGAGCCATATGAGGGCGAGGCAGTTGTACCACATGTTACCCTACTACCTTCTCCACCTCAGAGGGCATTGCCTCTTATGCCTGTTGTTGCTCCGCGTCAGACTCATGTTCAGAGAGGTCGTGGTCACGGTGGTTTTGTTCCGAGGGGATGGGGTGGCAGAGGTGGAGGTCAGCCAGTCGCCGGTAGAGGGCAGGCTCGAGTGTTTGCCTTGACTCATCAGGACGCGTAGGTGTCCAATGCAGTGGTTTCAGGTACTCTTTCTGTATGTTCTTTTGATGCACACGTTTTATTTGATTCGGGATCTACGCATTCTTATGTTTTTACGCACTTCATGCAGAGGTTAGGCCGAGAGTCATGTTTGCTGGATCAGCCGCTTGTCGTGACTAATCCTATTGGCGAGTCATTTGTTACGCGACACGTGTTTCAGTAATGTGCCGTTCGTATAGGAGATAGAGATTTGTCCGTCGACTTGATCCTTCTTGAGATGTTGGACTTTGATGTTCTCCTGGCAATGGACTGGTTAGCTACTTGCTACGCGTCCATGGACTACCGCGAGAAGACAGTTAGGTTTTGTTTTCCTGGTGAGTCAGTTCTTGTTGTGCAGGGGAACCGTGGTGCCACCCCTCACAGTTTGATTTCAGCCCTTTGCGCTAGTCGGCTTTTAAGGAGGGGATGTCGGGGATTCTTGGCTTTCATTCATGATACTGGAGCCATAGTAGAGTCGTTGGACCAGGTTCCTATCGTGCGAGAGTTTTCCGACGTTTTTCCCGATGAGTTACCTAGTTTGCCGCCAGAGCGCGATATTGAGTTTTGCATTGATCTGATTCCCGGCACGGGGCCTATTTCTATACCGCCTTACCGGATGGCCCTAGCGGAGCTTAGAGAGCTTAAAGATCAATTGCAAGGATTGCTTGATAAGGGACTTGTGCGTCCGAGTGTTTCTCCTTGGGGAGCTCCTATTCTGTTCGTCAAGAAGAAGGACGGCAGTTTGAGCTTGTGTATGGATTATCGTCAATTGAACCGAGTTATGGTGCGGAATAGATATCCTTTATCTCGCATTGACGATTTGTTTGATCAGCTCCAGGGTGCGAAACATTTTTCTAAGATTGATTTATGTTCGGGTTATCATCAGTTGCGGGTTCAGAAGGATGATATTCCGAAGACTGCTTTTCGTACACGCTACGGGCATTATGAGTTTTTGGTGATGTCGTTCGGACTCACCAATGCCCCAGCAGCGTTCATGGATTTGATGAACCGGATTTTCAGGTTGTTCCTTGACCAGTTTATTATTGTGTTTATTGATGACATTCTGGTCTACTTTAGGAGTCGAGAGGAGCATGAGCAGCACTTGAGGATTGCTTTGCAGACATTGAGAGAGCACCAACTGTATGCTAAATTCTCAAAGTGCGCATTTTGGCTCGATAGAGTTGACTTCCTGGGTCATGTGGTGACGGGAGACGGTATTCTTGTGGACCCGAGGAAGATCGAGGCTGTACAGCTTTGGCCCAGACATGTATCTGTGACAGAGGTCCGCAGCTTTTTGGGCTTAGCTGGTTATTACCGCCGTTTCGTGCAGGGTTTCTTGAGCATTGTTGCATCGCTGACTGGACTGAACAGGAAGGGAGTTTCTTTTCTTTGGACTGAGGCATGCGAGCAGAGTTTTCAGCAGTTGAAGACTCGGTTGACGACTGCACCAGTTTTATCCTTGCCTTCTGGATCGGGCGACTATGTTGTTTACTGTGATGCTTCTCGAGTGGGGCTTAGTTGTGTATTGATGCAGCATGATAGAGTTATCACTTACGCTTCTCGGCAGCTGAAGAAGCACGAGCAGAATTACCCCACTCACGATCTTGAGATGGCCGCGGTGGCCTTTGCGCTGAAGATTTGGAGACACTACTTATACGGGGAGTCGTGTTAGATTTTCACGGATCATAAGAGCTTGAAGTACATCTTCTAGCAGCGGGATCTGAATCTGAGACAACGCCGTTGGATGGAGCTTGTGAAGGATTATGATTACGAGATCCTTTATCACCCGGGCAAGGCGAATGTGGTAGCTGATGCTTTGAGTCGTAGGCCCGGGGGTAGCTTGTCCCAGTTGAGCACAGTTCGGCGACAGTCTTCTGCAGATTGGCAGATCTTGTGCGATGGTATAGTACAGTTTGAGTTCACTTCCATTAGGGGACAGCTTGCTCATGTCCGCGCCCGTCCACTTCTACTTGATCGTATCCGTGAGCCGCAGCCCAGTGATGCCCGTTTTTCTGAGATTCTTGAGCTTGATCGGCAGGGTACAGATTCAGAGTTCATGATGGATGACCAGGGTATGCTGTGTTACGGGACTCGCTTGTGTGTACCTGATACCGATGGGTTGAGACGCGAGATCCTAGAGTAGGCACATCAGTCTGCCTTTAGCGTTCATCCAGGTTCCACCAAGATGTACCGCGACTTGAGAGACATTAACTGGTGGGCTGGGATGAAGAGTGATGTTTCGGACTTTGTTTCGAGGTGCCTGACTTGTCAGCAAGTCAAGGCTGAGCATCAGAGGCCGGTAGGAGAGTTGCAGCCTTTACCCATTCCGGAGTGGAAATAGGAGCAGATTTCCATGGACTTCGTTGTGGGTCTTCCCAGGGCCAGTCGTGGGTATGACTCCATTTGGGTGATTGTTGAACGGTTGACGAAAGCGGGTCACTTCCTTCCAGTGAAGACCGCTTTCGGTTATGCTCAGTATGCTCAGTTGTACATAAATGAGATTGTGTGTTTGTACGGCCTTCCCACATGCATCGTATCCGACAGGGGCACCCGGTTTACTACCCGTCTTTGGCAGAAGCTTCAGGAAGCTTTGGGTATCCGGTTGAGTTTTAGCACCGCTTTTCATCCACAGACCGATGGTCAGTCAGAGCGGACTTGCAGGGTTCCCTAGCACGACAGCAAGGTTTCGGGAGGCATCGTCCATGCCAATTTAAAATTTTGCCGTTCTAGCTAACTCTAACCTTAGAATCGTCTACCAGAAATCCGACGGAATATAATGCAAACAACTTTGCAAGTAAAAGTGAACAAGGAATACAACCTTTGTAGACCGGTACTTCACTTCATTAGCTCCGTGTAGTTGTCCCTTCGCCGCGATCATGAACTCCCGGACTCTAGAGAGGCTCCACAAGATGTACGGATCAAGCTTGCTAGAAGACTTCGAGGCCGAAGATGATCTTTGTCGAGGAGACACTAACCCAAGCTATCTCTTCACTAATTATGGAATTAGTGAAGCAAACACCCTATACTAAATGGCAAGTAGTAGAGGATGATGAAGTAGGAAGTGGGCTCACTTTAGATTTATTTTTCTCATAATATTTCATCACCTCTCAAAACCCTAGAAAACATTTTTCTTGAGCTCATGGAGAAGAAGAAGAAGAAGAGATGAATGAATAATTCATGAGGTTAGAAATGCAACCATGGTGAGTTATCCTCTCATGCCTAACTCATATAGAGAATAAACCAAGGGCTAAGGTTAAGGGTTGGGTTAACAAATATCTTAAGCAATGACAAAAGAGTTGAATAAGTCAATGTGTCCATAAGCTTCTACAAGCTTATCCATGACTAATTCAAATGTTTTATAAATTACTTAATGATAAATAAAACCCAAACACAAACCCTAGTATGGTATAAGTCTCATACTAATATGTTGCATTTGTAACCTAGCATGACACAAACATGTACACAAATATACATATCACATATATACAATGTGCACATCAAGTGAGAAAAGAAATCATAAGTGAGCTAATACTAGTTAATGTAAATTTATATATCAAATATATAATTATACATTAGATTATCAAATCAACTCTTGATTTAATAATCCGGCTATATCATATATAACTGACTAATATTTATATGTAACAACTTATCGAATCAACTCTTGATCCGATAACCCAGCTATATCGCATATAACCGACCGATGTCATAAATCGCGAGTTTAGAATATGGTATCACATATCGTATTAATCTCAGTCTCGCACATATCCCATATGTGCTCCTACTCCGTTTCGCTTGAGCCAAGAAACCTCTGTGTAGGACTCTAAAGACTCGTCAATACGCCGGAAGTAGGTGATGATCATATCAAACACCCATAAGCCGCAAGCGGTCTGCTAAACATAACGGCCATCCGGGTATTGAGCGATCAGAAGATCAACAAGCAAGCCTGCTCACACTCCTGCGAATCCAATTAGTAACACTACCGTACAGTCTGGTCTCTTCGTCTGATATGTCGCATATCTCTTCTATGGGTAGTAAACGTCAGACCCCTGTAACTCGATAAGTCGTGCCGATATGAGGCTCATAAATGGTCGAGAAACTACTGATAACACTTACTAGTATATCTCTGAATCAACCCTGGCCAGGGACTTCCTGTTATAGCTAATCGAGCACAGCGCAACATCAAATCCCAATACCGGGAGAGACGAAACCCTTCCTATCGCTCATTGCCTCCATGTGATTCGGGACTGTACCCAAAAGTCACCGTTTTGCACATTCTCTTGAACGTGGTAAGGTGGAAATCAAAGCACAGTGGGAATCACACAAGACTCTATGACGATCTCGGGTCTACAGACTAACCTGTACCAGTGTCACCAGAGAACTGCCATCTGACGTGAGGTATAGTACCATCTGGGAGTTCTCGGCGAGTCCGTCCAGTGTACCCAGTCTCCACTAAGCACCCGTATACCGTCTCTGATGTCAAACACCAATGGATATGGGATCATCCATCGCCCATCTACATGGGTCGATAAGCTATACGCTAGTCTACTCTGGTATATCGATGCCCTGTCTCGATACACCCATGACTAGGAACATTTGAAGGATGTACTTACCGACTACACTGTCCCCACTAGTATGATCTACATCATAATCCTGGTAGTCAAGTACTCATCCTAAGGGCTTTATCAACATGTAGCATAGAGACAATCAGTGTACATGTTAAGATAAAGTGCAACCAGATAGCATACTATCATGTCGAGCAAGAAAGTCCTCCCTATATATGTCCAAGCATCCACTACAATATACATCGTATGTACAGTAATGGCCTCTAGGGCATACATAACCAACAATCTCCCACTTACACTAGGGCCATCTGTTGTAGTATCCCATACCCAACAATCAGCAGTGGTTGAAGTATCTCATACTCAACCATCCCATAAAAGTCTCTACTTGTAATGACCCACCCCCAAACACAGATGGTATTGTCCTCTCTGGCCGAAGCCGCACGGTTTTTTCCCTTTGAATGAACCTGGGGCTACTTCCCAGTAGGTCACCCATCCCAGAATTTCTCTGGCTCAGGCATGCTTAACTACGGAGTTCTTCAAACTCCAGAGTTCTGATTCATCCAAAAGGCGCCTCTGTGTTATAAGAGTGGTATCATTCCATTTATAATTCAGATCGTGCCCCCTTTCGGAATGGAATTCGATACTCCCTATTGTTCTGGTGGGTCCCCATGTGCATCCGTGCCAAACACAGATGGTATTGTCCTCTCTGGCCGAAGCCGCACGGTTTTTTCCCTTTGAATGAACCCGGGGCTACTTCCCAGTAGGTCACCCATCCCAGAATTTCTCTGGCTCAGGCATGCTTAACTACGGAGTTCTTCAAACTCCAGAGTTCTGATTCATCCAAAAGGCGCCTCTGTGTTATAAGAGTGGTATCATTCCATTTATAGTTCAGATCGTGCCCCCTTTCGGAATGGAATTCGAGACTCCCTATTGTTCTGGTGGGTCCCCATGTGCATCCGTATCGGTTACATCCCCATCTCGATACCGGATAACATCTCACTTCTCACGGGATAGGTGGTATTCAGCCCCAACTCCACCTGGGGTATTACATTCTCCCTACCTAGAACAATGGTTCGTCCTCGAACCACAGACCTACTTTTGAGGGGCCGGCTCTGATACCATATTTGTAACGACCCACCCTCAAACACAGATGGTATTTTCCGCTCTGGATGAAGCCGCACGGTTTTGTTCCTTTGAATGAACCCGGGGCTACTTCCCAGTAAGTCACCCATCCCAGAATTTCTCTGGCTCAAGCACGCTTAACAACGGAATTCTTCAAACTCCGGAGTTCCGATTCATCCAAAAGGCGCCTCTGTGTTATAAGAGTGGTATCATTCTATTTATAGTTCAGATCGTGCCTTCTTTCGGAATGGAATTCAATACTCCCTATTGTTCTGGTGGGTCCTCTGTTGGGATACCTACAACGGCAGCAAGGTTTCGGGAGGCATCATCCATGCCAAGTTAAAAAATTTTCCATTATAGATAACCCTAACCATGAATCTTAAGCTAAAGAATCAAACTAAAACAACATGTTAACAACTTAACATCTAAGAGTTAGGGATTACTGTTGGATATAGGGCCCTTAAAATCATTTATTGGATCGCAGGTACGTGATTGCAATGATTGAGGGAGGACCTATACCGGTAGGACAGTCTTACTCAAGATGATAGTATGCTATCTGGTTTGCCTTTATCATCGTGTACAACTTTAGGTGACATTACTGATCACTATTACACGTTGATAGAGCCTTTAGGATCCTGCTTGACTACCAACAGTATGATGGCAATCATATACGTGAGAGTTGGGTAGTCTATAAGCACATCCTTAAAAGTGGTCCCTAGTCGTAGGAGTTTCGAGACAGGGCATCGATACTCCGGAGTAGATTAGTGTATATAGTCGAGACCCCAACGAGAGGTGGTGGCCGGTCTCACAAGCCATTGGTGTCAGTTGGATCACCTAAGATGTATACAGGTGCTCATTGGGTTATGAGTACACCGGACAGGACTCGCCGGGAACATGCTAGTTGGTATTATACCTAGCGTCAGATAGCAGTTCCCTGGTGACATGTGTACAGGTTAGTTCATCGACCTGAGGTCGTCATTTGTCTCGTGTGAGTTCCCACTGTGCTTTGATTACTACCCTACCACGGCTTAAAGGAGTTGTGCAAACAGGTTTTAGTTGGGTACACTCCCGAGCCACATGGAGGCAAGTGAGCAGATCGGTAGGGGATTCGTCTCTCCCGGTATTGGGGATGAGATCGCGCTGTGTCTAGGAGAGCCATTACACCAAGTCCTTGGCCAAGGCAGGTGAGAATTACTGGTAAGTATTTCAGTAGTTTCTCAGGGTGTTCAGGGCTACTCTCCGACATGACTTATACCACTATTGGGGGTCTGACGTTACCAGCCCCCTTGGCCCGATATGCGATGCTCATAGACGAACGGACCGGACTGTACGTATATTGTCACTGATAGGCTCAGTAGGGTTCCAGGATGAGTTCGCTCATAGGCTTCCCTTTCGGTCAGTACATGGGCAGCCGTTACGCACAGTTAGTGCCGTTGACGTGCTTGTGGTTAAACCCACTGTCAGGGTACTGACGAGTCATTAGAGTCCCCCACAGATAGTTTCCTAAGTTTGGGCGAAACGTTGTAGAGGCTGTATGATTTTATGGCAGGGTTCGAACATGCACGTGCGTTTGCGCACGTGTCGTGTTTCGGACAGATTTTACTAGCGGGCTTTGGTTTAAGCCGGATCTTAGTATTATACTGTGTAGATATAATATCTTTGTCTCAGTTGCATTTGTATTCGGTCATAATACAAATGCGGGTATGTATATACAGTTACGGGGTTATCCTGAAATTCGTTTCGGGATTTCTTTTCGAAGTTGCCAGTTTTCACCGCCCGGTTGAACATTGTTTAATCCGTGCATTTCTTTTTGGCCGTATTTCTATCGTTCTTGCCATGGACAAAATATCTTTGATGAAAGGATAGGTTTTTTGTTTTTGGGTGAGTCACATGGAAGTTTCTAGAAAGAAGCTTCTAGCTTTGTGTGACTCATGCCTTGCATTTATTGTTTCTTGGATTGAGAAGGATATTTGTTCTTGATCTTTTCTTTGTGGTCACCACTTGTGCTTGCCCTCACCCCTCCTCCCCTATAAGTGGCCAGCCACTTGAGGAAGCCCCCCTCACTACTCCCACTCTCTCACTTGGTGAGAAATTGATTCATTTCATTTGAGAACAAAATCCAAAGCTCTTTCCTTTTGCTCTTCTTCTCACAAGGCAACTCCGATTAACCGTTCATCCATGGTTTTAGATGACACGAGACAAAGTATTCTAAATCATTCTCTACTTCATCTTGGTCATCTCTTTTAGGAGACTTGATGACCGAGTTGCTTCGGTATAGAGGCGGGAGCCCGTTTAAAGATCCGTTGATATGGTGCCACCTCGATGAGGAGAAAAGAGATCGGAGTTGCCGCGAGGAGCGCGGGATGATGGCCTAAAGACCGAAGGACTCGGATCGATCGGTATAGCCTTTCTACCTCTTTACAGTATATTAGTTTAGCGTTAATGGCAAGATCCGGGTTATAGTATGCGATAGCGCTAGTTATAAAAGTTTTTGTTCCGCGTTTGGCATCAGAATGATGGCCGGGGCGCTACCGTAGACTTACATGGTATCAGAGCCACGCCATTAACCTTTACTAACTTGTTCTAACGTGTTTAAAACAACGATTGAGCGAAATTTCCAAAACCGCACTTTTCATGTTAAAGTTTCTGTCGATTTTTTAAACTGGTCTAAAAATCATTTTGAGTATCTCAGAAAATCGAGCAGGCTTTTTTAAGACTCTGGAAGAAATTTAGTCCACTGTCTCCACTATACTGCCGCGGAACCGCCGCACAAACCCTGGTTTGGCCGCGGTTCCGCCGCCAGTTAGTGGCAACAGTACACCATATTTCTTCTGGGTGTTTTGCATAGGGAATTGTGGTTTCTGGAATGTTTTGTTTGGGCCCAGATTTTGTTTGTGTACTGCAGTTGTACGTGGGGCCCATTTCGGGAAGTTTTGTCGATCGGAATTTTAAACTTGTTAGTTTACAGTACTTAAATTATATCTCCGACCGTGAATGTCATTCGAGCGGTAAATTGCGTCTAACTGCTACAGCTCTTTTAGACGGGTTTGCGAACTTGACATTCGCGTTGATGTTCTGTGTTGTGCTGTGATGTTGCGGTTTTGTCGTGGTGGATAGCTGTGTGAAATGATAGTGCAGTTTGGTTTTATTTGTACATTTGATATTGCGGGGCGAGCGTCCAACATGTGGACTGCCGTCACTGCCTGTTTGTATAATATTCTTTTGGGGCACGACCGGGCTGAGGTCGATGTACCCGTTGTACATATTTTTCATTTCCGTACTAGGTTTACCTCGCGACGGAGTGCACGGATAGCCGGGTTCTGGAGGGAAACAGGTCCACATCTCATGGCTTTGAGTGGCAGAGGGCCTCACTTTAGAATTGGCAGACTATTCGCCGCACTCGTAGGGGGTACAGGTTGACCCAAGGAGGGGTGCTCAAGTTACCGGATTCCGTGAAGTGCAGGGTGGTCCATTCACTGTGCTGTAAGGGGCTGCCTCGCTTCAGGTTTTGGCGGGTAACTTGCTGCACCCGTAGGGGTCTAGGTTTCATTGCACAGGCTATCCATACGACCAGGGGAACGTCGGGTTTCAGTTGCGGCTCTGTGAAACCCGGGGATCCCAGATTATCTGTATTGTTCTGTGATGCTTATTACTTTTCTGTAATGTTGCATTTATCACGCCTGGAGCGATTATTGTATATTGGTATATATACTAGTAGATGTTGTATATGTTTTGCACCCGTGCTAGTCCAGTCCCTGCTCTGTCGTTAGTTAAGTAACCTAACAGGTAATGACGGGACCCAGTGGCGAATGCGGATGGCATATACGTACATTATATTTTCGTTCTTTTCTGGTGTGATTAATTGATGGGACTGCTTTGATTCTGATCAATGCAAAGGAAAACAAACCTGTTTGGACGTTGTTGGAACAGTTTTAAAAAGTGTTATTACAAGGACATTTTCTTTTGTTTTGCACAGTGGTATTCAGTTGGAATATCCTACACCTCATTCGACGAGGCAAGTGCCGAGATCCCTTCACTGGGAGTGACCCCTTGGGCAGAAATTTGCATCAGGGTAATAACTTCACTATAGTCGATTACTTGTTGCTTTGCATCGCGATATTCAGTTGGAATATCCTGCACCTCATTCGACGAGGCAAGGGCCGAGATCCCTTCACCGGGAGTGACCCCTTGGGCAGAAATTTGCGTGAGGGTAATAACTTCATTATAGTCGATTACTTGTTGCTTTGCAACGCAATATTCAGTTGGAATATCCTGCACCTCATTCCACGAGGAAAGAGCTGAGATCCCTTCACCGGAAGTGACCTCTTTAGCGAAGGTTTTCGCCACTATATTTTCTAAAAAGCTATCAGGTTCCTTCAGCGATATCAAGTTCGTTACGTTAAAGGTTTTTCGCCAAAAACCAGCCGTAGCCCTCCGTCATTTCAGTTGGGTATTCAGTAGTATTCAAGCTATGTATTTTGACCAACGCCAAGGCATAGTGTTTGGTAGCTGCTGGGTATTCATCTGTTGTATAGATAGATGAGTTGGTTTGGGATAGTCGTTCTGCCATTTGGCCAACGTCAGGGGCATGTACGAGTGGGTTCAAATTGGAAAGATAATGATGGGTAGAACCTGGCATGTGACTTATGGTATTTGGCCAACGTCAGGGTCATAAGAGCATGGGGCAAAAATCCATATCGGGAGTTTCTAAAGAAACTGAAACTTGCCAGGCATGCACATACCTTCTAGAGTGTGATAACATGAGTGGATTCCTTCATGTTATCATGAGATGAGAGTTGGATCCCGATTCCCACTGATGAGTTAGTTTACTCTTCGGGTGATCCCGATTGATTCTTCTTTCAGGTTTGGAGGAGAATTTGACAGTACAGTGGGTGGGAGGTTTTCTGATTAGATAAAGTGATAACCATTCTGATCTATATTAGAGTGCACGCAGAGTGTTTCTTTTCTCTCTCTCTTTGGCTGCGACCATTGACCGACCCTAGACTATGACTCAATAACCAAGTTGACCGAAACTTCTTAAAATACTGGCTTTTGGATTGTCTGAGTTGCATAAGTCATTTCCGCTCCTTCTTTTACCCTTTCTTTTTCTCAGAACACCTCGTATCACTACGAACATCCACTTCCATTAGATAGATCCATCGTATGGTTATATACGAACTCGAAGGGACTTCTTCGGAGATGGATCCAGGTTCAGGAGAAATTGAATTGGTTTATTCAGTTGTCTTTTATCATCACCATCTCTCAGGTTGCAAGGGCTCCTTGATTTAGGAGAGTACACCTATTACGCTTATTGGATAGTCTTCTTCCAAACCATACGCAGGAGCCAAAAGGTAGGGAATGAAGAAAACCAATTAGCCTAAGTAAGGTGTACAGAAGGTAATGAATAAAGACAAAATAAAGGGATTAGAAAGATGGCAAAGTAAATTGCGACTGCTATCATTCACGACCAAACCTCGTACTTCATCGCCACTCCTACTTCACCTTTGCTTTTTTCCCCAGTTCGGGAGAAATAGAATAAGGTATTATTCAGTTGTCTTTTATCATCACCTTCTCTCAGGTTACGAGTACTCCTAGGATTAGGAGAGTACACCTATTATGCTTACTGGATAGTCTTCTTCCAAACCATAGGCTGGTGCCGAACGGTAGGGAAGGAAGAAAACCACTTAGCCTAAAGGGGTGTATAGAAGGTAATGAATAAAGACAAATAAAGGGATTTGGAGAGATGGCAAAGAAATATACGGTTACAGTCATGAATTGGATTATGGAAGAGGCATTACTAGGAATACCAGGATACCCCTACGAAACATTTTTATGTTTCAGTTTCACTGTGCATTGTTAAAGGAAAACTGATTTCCCGATTAGATACTTACTCCAGGGTATGTATTTATCAGGTATGATTCTCACATCTGTATGGTTTTACAGATGATGGGTGGGAGTAAGTTATTGGGAACTAGGTGATCATCCTCATTATATCGTAATTCGTTGTAATTGGTGATATTTGAGGAAATCGCCTCGATTTTTGTCGGACGACAAGTATTTGGTTTTGAGTATCCGTTATTGTGCACCAATTTCAAACTGATATATCTGTACGTTTATTTTTATAAAGTGAGATATAAATTTTTGAAATTATGTCCGTGACATTTACTTATATCAGTTGACGATTGGGTAAAGAGCATTGAACAACGGAGAAGTTCTTAACCATAAGTACAGTTTTCAACCTACGATGCACAGGTTTTGAGTTATTCAACTCAGCGGACTTATACAGAGTATTGTATGTTGTCCAGTGTCCATCAGGACAAAGGGGTTGGTCCTCGTACTATGTTCGGTTTACTTGTGACTTCTCTAGTTTTTAGACAAGTGTTTCGTAGAAATACAAGGTCTAAGTTTTGAGAAGTTATAGGTACAAGAATAAAGTAGAGAACCAGGTATCGCAAGTATCGGGATTCTTCAAAGAGATCGAAGATGTAGATACTTGTGATTGGTATTCAGTTAATAGTAATGGTTTTGAGAAACTTGTTTCTCTTTCGGGTTACTCATAATTGGATGCATTCCTAAGTTGAGTAATGCTGATTAGCCTCTCTCCATTAAGCTGATATGCACTGGAGACAGCTGCATGATTAGAATATGGTTCCAATTAAATAAGTGCCAAAGTTTCTATATTGGATATAGAATGGTTCATATCTTAACGATATTAAGGTACGGGGAGTTGTCCGGATTATGCTTAAAACCAGACTCTGGATAATTCAAGGCACGTTTCTGTAATGGCAGTTTGTGGGTTGACCCAGGCTATGACGAGGGTTGAATTTCTACCATCTGGAAGATCAATGGTAATATTGTTCTTGACTCGCCACAGTTTTAGTAAAATGGATTTTTTTCAGAAAACAGTAGTGGGAGTATGGTAGAACTGGAAGTGATTCCAGAACCGCAAACGATTACGGAAAATTTAATAGAACCTAAAGATTCAATCAGGTTTTACATTCCATTAGCCACTCCGCAGATATGGTGGGTAACCTCAGGCACCCGAGAGGTACTCCGGTAGCCTCAAGGACGGTGAAAGGGAGGTTCTTGTTTACCCAGACTTAACACTACTGTTGTTCCAGACTATGAGACCCGGCAGGAGGTTAAGTATAGCATCGTTCTAAACTAGCTTTAGAAGTGCACGTATATATTATTCTGCCAGAGGGTTGTTGTGGTCAGTGGGAGCAGCGGAAGCATAGTAGGCAAGCAGCTTATGTCTATTTGTAGACTAGAGCAGATATAGCGGAGATAGATCATCTATTTTTTGTGACAGTCATGGGTTTGACTTCATCAGAATAGGGGATGGATCTGTTAAGAAGGTAGTAGGGTGTGATGTCCTGGTATTTGGTTGACATACATAGAGTAGGAAGTAAAATTCCTATACTACGATCGGTTATACTTTCGTTGTTACACAGTTGTTTCTCCACACAAGATATGGATATAATTTCAGACATTCTGGTTACTAGATCTATGGTTTTAGATCTTGAATTGGGTAGTTTCCCAATTTGGGTACTTAGACAGTATTCTAAAAGTATTTGGAATAGGTGACTCCTGGCATGGTGGTGTACTTGCAGGTGATGGAGTCACCCTCTTTAAAGGTGTCTTACAGACTAAAGGGGAGAGGGATGTGCATGATTAACATATCACTTGCTTAGGCAATTGAGTTGATCATCAGATGTCAAGTACCACACCAGATGTTGTTTTTGCACTAGATGAAATAAGTTTATATTAATCCAATCCTGGAGAAATATACGGAAGCAGTTTTTAGAACATAAGTGGATGTTCTAGAGATTTGATAACGACAGCCTTCTTTAGGAGACGGTTATCATTCCAGGCTTTTAAGGTGACATGGATGACAGAGTGATTGTCAGAGTTATAGTTTTCACTCTGACGAAAGGGGGCAGTATTATGGACAGGTGGTCCAAGAGGATACTGTGGGAGGCATGGTGCAGGATACTGATTAGGTTCAGTTGTCGATACAGTCTAAGAAGTTTGGATTTGGAGTTCATTTATGAACTAGGTCCCATCAGATATCCAGACATATTCAAAGACAGGTATTACTCAATTCGGGAGATGGCTTTCTCCGCGAACTTGAGATTAAGAGAGATATAGAAAGATACATCAGGACGGATCCACTCACTGAGGCTATTTCTCGAACACAAGAGTTTTTACAAACGAGCTTTGTGAAACTGTTTGGTAGAGGAGTCGGGTGTTCGGTATCACACGGGCTGTGAGTATGCGACATCGCAATAATTAGCCTTAAGTGCAAGTGGGAGATTGTTTGATATAGTGCCCTCAAAGTCAATTATTGGATCGCAGGTACGTGATTGCAATGATTGAGGGAGGACCTATACCGGTAGGACAGTCTTACTCAAGATGATAGTATGCTATCTGGTTTGCCTTTATCATCGTGTACAGCTTTAGGTGACATTACTATTCACTATTACACGTTGATAGAGCCCTTAGGATCCTGCTTGACTATCAACAGTATGATGGCGATCATATACGTGAGAGTTGGGTAGTCTATAAGCACATCCTTAAAAGTGGTCCCTAGTCGTAGGAGTTTCGAGACATGGCATCGATACTTCGGAGTAGACAAGTGTATACACTCGAGACCCCAACGAGGGGCGGTGGCCAGTCTCACAAGCCATTGGTGTCAGTTGGATCACCTAAGATGTATACAGGTTCTCATTGGGTTATGAGTACACCGGACAGGACTCGCCGGGAACATGCTAGTTGGTATTATACCTAGCGTCAGATAGCAGTTCCCTGGTGACATGTGTACAGGTTAGTTCATCGACCTGAGGTCGTCATTTGTCTCGTGTGAGTTCCCACTGTGCTTTGATTACTACCCTACCATGGCTCAAAGGAGTCGTGCAAACAGGTTTTAGTTGGGTACAGTCCCGAGCCACATGGAGGCCAGTGAGCGGATCGGCAGGGGATTCGTCTCTCCCGGTATTAGGGGTGAGATCGCGCTATGTCTAGGAGAGCCATTAAACCAAGTCCTTGGCCAAGGCAGGTGAGAATTACTGGTAAGTATTCCAGTAGTTTCTCAGGGTGTTCAGGGCTACTCTCTGACATGACTTATACCACTATTGGGGGTCTGACGTTACCATCCCCCTAGGCCCGATATGCGATGCTCATAGACGAACGGACCGGACTGTACGTATATTATCACTGATAGGCTCAGTAGGGTTCCAGGATGAGTTCGCTCATAGGCTTCCCTTTCTGTCAGTACATGGGCAGCCGTTACGCACAGCTAGTGCCGCTGACGTGCTTGTGGTCAAACCCACTGCCAGGATACTGACGAGTCTTTAGAGTCTCCCAAAGATAGTTTCCCAAGTTCAGGCGAAACGTTGTAGAGGTCGTATGATTTTATGGCAGGGTTCGAACATGCACGTGCGTTTGCGTACGTGTCGTGTTTCGGACAGATTTTACTAGCGGGCTTTGGTTTAAGCCGGATCCTAGTATTATACTGTGTAGATATAATATCTTTATCTCAGTTGCATTTGTATTCGGTCGTAATACAAATGCGGGTATATATATACAGTTACGGGGTTATCCTGAAATTCGTTTCGGGATCGCTTTTCGAAGTTGCCAGTTTTTCACCGCCCGGTTGAACATTGTTTAATCCGTGCATTTCTTTTTGGCCGTATTTCTATCATTCTTGCCATGGCCAAAATATCTTTGATGAAAGGATATGTTTTTTGTTTTTGGGTGAGTCACATGGAAGTTTCTAAAAAGAAGCTTCTAGCTTTGTGTGACTCATGCCTTGCATTTATTGTTTCTTGGATTGAGAAGGATATTTGTTCTTGATCTATTCTTTGTAGTCACCACTTGTGCTTGCCCTCACCCCCTCCTCCCCTATAAGTGGCCGGCCACTTGAGGAAGCCCCCCTCACTACTCCCACTCTCTCACTTGGTGAGAAATTGATTCATTTCATTTGAGAACAAAATCCAAAGCTCTTTCCTTTTGCTCTTCTTCTCACAAGGCAACTCCGATTAACCGTTCATCCATGGTTTTGGATGACACGAGACAAAGTATTCTACATCATTCTCTACTTCATCTTGGTCATATCTTTTAGCAGACTTGATGACCGAGTTGCCTCGGTATAGAGGCGGGATCCCGTTTAAAGATCCGTTGACGTGGTGCCACCTCGATGAGGAGACAAGAGATCGGAGTTGCTGCGAGGAGCGCGGGATGATGGCTAAAGACCGAAAGACTCGGATCGATCGGTATAGCCTTTCTACCTCTTTACAGTATGTTAGTTTAGCATTAATGGCAAGATCCGGGTTATAGTATGCGATAGCGCCAGTTATAAAAGTTTTTGTTCCGCGTTTGGCGTCAGAATGACGGTCGGGGCGCTACCATAGACTTATAATTACAATCTTTGTAGTCCGTTCCTTCACTTCATAAGCTCCGAGTTGAGGTCCCTTTGCTGCGATCATCAAGCTCCTGGACTCTAGAGAGGCTCCATGAAGTGAATGAGACATCCTTCCTTGAAGACTTCACAATCCAAGATGATCTACCTTGAGGAATCACAAACCTAAGCTCTGTCTTCACTAATGAGGTATTAGTGAAGTGAACACCCTAATCTAAGTGGCTAGAATAGATGAGGATGATGAAGTAGGAATTTTGCTCTTTTTTGTTTTCTTTTTATCACAAACAATCACCATAAAATCAAAAGCTAGAAAGCATTTTTGAGAGGAATATGAAGATGAGTTGTGTTGAATGAATTATTGTTGAGGTTAGAAATGCAACCAAGGTTAAGCTTGGCATGCTTAACCCTTGTAGAGAATAAACCATAGGCTATGGTTAAAAGGTTAGGTTAACAAATATCTAGCAAAATATCAAAGAGGGTGGACAAAGTCAACAAGGATAAATATCTAAACAATATCCATAAAAAATAGAATTAACTAAAAAGTAAATGTTAACCCTAATTTAAACCCTAGCATGGTTTAATCTCATAAACCCTAGTTGCATTTGTAACCCTAACATGTTACAATATTATATATCACATATATAATATATAATGTAATAAAAGAAAATAATACAGTTAACATATATCACATATATATCAATGCATCATCAAGTGAGAAAAAGAATCATTTAAGCGAGCTTATATTAGTTAATGTGATGTAATATATCAAATATATAAATGTAATATATCAAATATATAATTATACGTTAAATTATCGAATCAACACTTGATCCGATAATCCGGCTATTTTTCAAATAACCGACTAATTTAACATGTATCAGTTCATCGAATCAACACTTCATCCAATGACCCGGTTATATCACATATACCCGGCCGATATCTCATATCGCGAGAATTGAATACGGTATCACATACACGTATTATTCTTGGTCCCGCACATATCACATATATGCTCCTACTCCGTTTTTCCTGAGCCAGGAAATCTCTGTGTAGGACTCTAAAGAATCGTCAATACGCCGGCAGTAGGTGATGATCATATCAAACATCCACAAGCTGCAAGCGGTCAGCTAAACGTAACAGCCACCCGGGTATTGAGCGATCAGAAGATCAATACGCAAGCCTGCACACACTCCTGCGAATCTAATCAGTAACACTACCGTACAGTCCAGTCTCTTCGTCTGATATATCGCATATCCAGTCTAGGGGTGGTAAACACCAGACCCCAGTAACTGATAAGTCATGTTGATGTGAGGCTCATAACGGGTCGAGAAACTACTTATAACACTTACCGGTAGATCTCCATATCAGCCCTGGTCTGGGACTTCCAGTTATAGCCAATTGAACACAACGCAACATCAACCCCCAATACCGGGAGAGACGAAACCCCTCCTATCGCTCATTGCCTCCATGTGATTCGGGACTGTACCTGAAAGCCACCATTTTGCATGTTCTCATGAACGTAGTAAGGTGGAAATCAAAACACAATGGAAATCACACAAGACTCTATGACGATTTCGGGTCTACAGACTAACCTGTACCGGTGTCACCAGAGAACTGCTATATGACGATAGGTATAATACCATGTAGAAGTTCTCGGCGGGTCCGTTCAGTGTACCCAGTTTCCACTGAGCACCCGTATACTTTCTCTGATGTTAAACACCAATGGATATGGGATCATCCATCGCCCATCATATGGGTCGAGAAGCGTATACGCTAGTCTACTCTGGAGTATCGATGCCCTGTCTTGATATACCCTCGACTAGGAACAGTTATAGGATGTACTCTTAGACTACCCTGGCCCCTCTAGTATGATCTACATCATAGTCCTAGTAGTCGAGTACAAATCCTAAGGGCTTCATCAACATGTGAGAGCAAGACAGTAATCCAATACAAGTCAACCTGTTAAGACAAAGTTAAACCAGATAGCATACTATCATATCGAGCAAGAAAGTCCTCTCTATATATATCCAAGCATCCACTATAATATACATCATATGTACAACAATGTCCTCTAGGGCATATATACAACTAACATCCCCGTGTGCATCCGTATCGGTTACATCTCCACCTCGATACCGGATAACATTTCACTTCTCACGGGGTAGGTGGTATTCAGCCCCAACTCCACCTGTATCTCGCTCAAATTCGTGTGAGAGATTCCGGATTGACTGTAGCTGAGACAATTGTAGTATGCAGATAGCATGACGTGACGTCCAAGAAGACGATAATAAAGATGAGTGGAACAAGAGGTTCGTGCGAGATGTCAACGAGCTGTTGTTACTCCCCGTCGAGATTAGAGATCTGATATGTATACAAAGGCATGAGATACGACCAGTTCCTGAGGAAAAGCTGTGCTGAGAACGCAGATGTCCAGAAAGCGAGAAAAGATTTTGTAAGAGTACCAGCCTCTGTATAGTTCGGCATAGGTAAGATCGGAAGAGACCCTGAGCAGGTTCCTTCCAGGACACTGCTGCAATAAGATTTGCACCGATGATCAGATGTGTGACATGTATTCAGAGGACCAGAGGCCGACGACAGTGACGTGCTGCTTTTTGAGTGGTCATATTAATTGGCCAAGAGATGACCAGAGAAGTGCTAGAGCGGAATCGTTTCCGTTAGCACACCTGACTGAACCGATGAACCGATGGATGACGAGATTGGTAATCCACAGAGAAATGAGGACCTAGAGATAGAGGACGCCAGACCGTGAGCAGGAGGCAAGCGGATGTTCTTGCTCTGCCAGTTTTGGGCATACCAATATTTTTCGACATTGTAGGAGGTGTACCTCAATATCATTTGCTACGATTTGCGTTGTGATCTGAGTATCACGCTTATATCGCTTGGATTTGAGTTTTGATGATGAGTTTTATGATATTGATTTCGTGCACCTTTGCTGCACCTACTGGATAATTACATTTTCGTGCATAGTTATTGCACTTGATATATGTTTTTATACATCGTTGTGTTGGTTTATGATTTGTGCATATCTATTGCACTTGATATTGATTTTGTTCCTTGGCTTCACATGTTTATGATTTCTTGGATTTCATACAGTTGATTTGATTTTATGCGTGTGGTACGCACTCGATTTGATTTTGCACTTGGTATAGCTTATATGTGCTTGCAGTGCATTGATGTGTTTTGTGCACGCAGTTGCACACGTTTATGACTTTATACACCTTGGTACACTCGGTGTTACTTTTTTTTTGCGCATTGGAGTTATTGTTTGTATTTTGTGCATTGATGCACCAGATTTGTATTTTTGTGCATTTGTTACACCAGACTTGTACATGCTTTTGCACTAGATGTTTTTTTCGGACCTGACGCGTTCGATTTGGATTTTCATGCATGACATGAGATGTGATTTTGTGCACACCGGATGCACCCAATTGAGATTTCCGTGCACAATAGATGCACCAGATATTGTTGTCATGCACACCCGTTACACTGGACAGATGCTTTCATGCTCACCCGTTGCACTTAGTTTTGCTTTGTGCATATTATGGCACCTGTGTTTGGATTTGATTTCCGTGCGCACCAGACACACATGATTGTTGGATACGCCTTTTGAGGTTGATTTTGCTTTTGAGCACCTTGTTTTCACGTTGGGCACTATATTGTGTAGTAGCCAAACATGACTGATCTGGGGACAGTACCTGAGTATTTTGCATGCACTAAAAAGTTTTCAAAGAAAAAAAGAGCTATAGTCTCACTATTTCCTACATGTCCGCGAGCGGCACGAGCGTTTATAAAGGAAAACATTTTGGGATATTTCAAGACGGCGGAATGTATAATTTGAGCAAAAACATATATAGGTATATTTACTACTTTATAGATGAGCGTCCGCCCCTTGTGCCGTGAGTTACGCATCACACGGCAATTCAGAAAAGATTTTGTATTTGTTTTATTCAGTTTAAGATTTTTCCAAGGATGCGTGCTATATATGTGTTATAGTATTGACTGTGCATATTGGATTTCAGTAGTGCATTTCGAGATCTGTATCTCCACTGTGACTCCGATGATATGCGTGCAAATCCGATGATTTGCGTGACGCTTGACGGTGTTCGATTTTGAGTTTTATATTCGTTTTCAGTCGCACGCGATGCGCTGTGGCTTTCTATATCTTCCATGATTTCGGAGCCCCGTCGATTTGAGTTGATTACTGAAATGTTTTAGTATTTGGGGATTTAAATTTAAATTCAGGGACCGAATTTCTTTAAGTGGGGAAGATTGTAATATTTCAGAAAATATAAAATATTATTTTTGGAATTTAATATTAAAATAATATATTTCGCGGAAACTACCCGATTTGCGAAATTGGGGTTTTCGTAAAAAGGTATATATACCAATAATTGTAAAATAATTTGAGATTTAAAATGATTTATTCATTTAAAAATATATTTATCAGATTTGGCATTTTTAAAATTTATTATATGTAGTTTGGATAAAACTCGATTAGTGCACTGCTAATCGCGATTAGGCCAAATCCGTGTTTCTACAGTTTTCCATGGCTAGTGCATCATGTCATGTTACGTTTTGGTTACATGTTATTTTCTTGTGTGGTTTTTAGGGTATTATGTGATTTGGTCTTAAAATAAAAAGAAAAGAAAATGAGAAGGGTAGAAGAGTAAAAGAGTGAGAGTGAGGGTGACAATAAGAGAAAGAGAGAGAGAGAGAGAAGGCAGCCATCACAACTCCTCCCCATTATTTCTTCCATCTCCTTCATCCTCAAGTTTCCCTCCACCTTCACCCCATGAAATCATCTCAAAATCCTTACCAAAACCCTAAACCCCTTTCATTAAAAATGACCCCCTCTTCATCCTCTACAAAATGGACCAAGCAAAGTTGGATTTTGATGACATTGGATGCTAGGGTTTTTATTGAGTTGCCCAAATGAGGTATAGCTTCTTCCATTTAGTTTAGCTTGAGTTTTCTTGTATTCTAGATTGGCTTAGAATGTGATTGGTTAGGGTATGTGATGTTTAGAAAATTCAAGAGAAGGGTTGGGTGTTTATGTGGACCTATAACCAGTAGTGGGTGTTTACTTAGACCTTAGTGGTGTTTTTACTGTCCTAGAATAGAAAATAGAACCCAAACACGAACTTAGAACTTTCTGACATCGGTTAAATTGACAGTTTGTGAGGGTATTTGGGGACCTGGAGTGACCCGAGACAACTATAAAGAAGTTCCCTTGATAGTGAGACGTGCAGGCAACCATGTATCACTCCTTGAAACCTAAGCCCCTCCCCTCACTGCCTGGCCACAAATAAACTCCCCCAGGCCGCAAATTGCGGCCTGGTCATGGTGAATGTGTGTGGTTCTTGGTCCATAGCTCCTATGCCTGATAATTAGACCTCCTATATGTGCAAAATCCCTTAGTTTGGCCTAGGGTAAAATTTGGGAGTGGTTTTCATAGGTTGCTATGTTCGTGTTTTGTGATTCTGAATTCTCTGGTTTTGGTATTTGGTATTGTATTTGGTTGTTGGGCGTTTGTACGTCAACAACAAGGATTTGTTTGGTTTTTTGTATGCGTAGGCTATAGGTTCAAACCTATGGACGCACCGTGTGCCGTATTGGTTTTCCGAACTCGATTTTAATAGCATTTGTGATATGTGTTGATATTATAGATACCTTCACATGGATTCCGAGATGTTGGAGCATGGCTTCATCGACTTCGGTGAGTAAGGATCAGGTGAGTAGATCTATATCTACGGGGGAAGTCGGGTGGATGGCGTATAACACCCCCGTAAGTTTTGATGGAAACCGATTTATAGAATACGGTTAAGGAAAAATAAACTAGAAAACTATAGGATATGGCTAGAGAAACCATATTAGAATGTCAGGAATAGGGTTAAGAAATTAGTAGGAGATAAGATATACCATGACTTAAAATTATAGCTTAGGGTTTAGGTGACATGATATGATAGATATAGATAAGTAGTTGTAAAGAGAACCAATAGGAGATTATAGTGGCATAACATGAGGTTGATAATATACGAATTTAGATTGATAAGATGACTTGATGATATGTTGGTATACGGATGCGAGTCGATATGAGATGATTGATACCTTACCGGTCCCATGATCCGAGATTGATGCGGACGTGACCTGAGAGATAGGTATATATATATATATATATATATATATATATATATATATATATATATATATATATATATGGATAATGTTGTGAATCTTGAGTGATATGCCGTACGAGACGTTAGGTCTGTACCCTCCTTGTCATATAGGTTGTTAGGATCCCAAATTGTTTAATGACGCCGTACGATGAGTTACCGTACGTGATGAGTTTATTGAGGATTGATCCATACCCTTGACTAGAGGAGTTCGATTGATAGATTCACCGACTCGGTCATATTAGATACGTATACCTTATACCTTTTAGCTGCCGATTTACTTTATGCTACGTTCATGTCATTACTATTGCATTTCATATACCTGTACTAGTACACCTGCACCATTATCGATGATGCGTATGTTACACTTACACAGATTGGCCGGCTCACACACTTCATCATCGATAATTTCCATGTCACTACACAGTAGAATTGCTGCATCATGGTACGACTCTTTGCATAACTTACTTGCTATAGTTACATATACACCTTTATACGATGTTGTATTTGACCTTGGAGGAATTGGGAACCGCAGGATATATTTTAAAACCGGATTCATTTTAAAGAGCGGTTTTCCCTTGATATATGCATATTACTGCTCCATGTTGCATGATTTACGGATATGCTTACATTCTGTTATATGTCGCATACATCATGCTTTACGATTTTACGCATCGAGATATGCTGTTTTCATGAGATTTTTGGATTTGAGAAGCGTGGTTATTTCAAAAGAAAGTATGTATTGTTTTAAAAACCTGGTTTCTCTTGATGTGATATTTCAGTGTGTCCACCATGTTTTTCTCGGTTCTGAGATTGGAACGTGATACCCGATTCGAGGAGGAGGAGGAACCGTCTGTGGGTGCATGGTGGACCCAGTGAGGTACCCCAGGGCAAGATGGTCGCAGATGATGGCGTTGAGCCTGGCAGGGGAGCACTACCTACCGGTGATAGTATTTGGACTCGGCGGTTTATCCCGAGGATACCGACCGGAGTAGAGAGATGGACATGAGAGCCGATCTGAGGATGCGGCGCCTGAGATATGAGGATTTACGTGTCAATGCTGGACACGGGTTTCATGATATTTCAAGTGTCAGTATTTGACACTCAGGTTATATGTTTTGGTGTGTTATTGATGGACACACATTCTTGATATCCTCATATATTTACTTGCATATGCTATTACGATGTTTTGAGTGGACAAGATCCACATGTATATTGACATTGATTATATTATTGGATGATATCCACTTGCATACTTGCATTTATTTATTGTTGGCACATATTTACCCATACGGTCACCCTAGATATTATAGTATTACCTTTATGATATAGTTGACCTAGGAAATCATTATTTTATTCGATTTCTACCTGTTGATGTTTTCTACTCACGAGTTGGCAACTAACCCCCGTTGTGCCACAGTTATTGCAGGTTGACCGCATGGATCGGTAGCGGCTGTTGGATATATATGCCCTAGCGGCCTTCATTGTATAGGATGCTAGGGATATGTATGTACATGGCAATCTTGCTTGATATGATAGTACGCTATTTAGTTTGTCTTTATCTTAACGTATGATATATTTTACTTGGTATTTATATAAACATATTGATAAAGCCCATAGGGTGTTTGCCTGACTACCGGCGTTGTGATGGCAGTCATACTTGTGGGAGCTGGATAGTCAATAGGCACATCCTTAGATGTCCCTGGTTACAGGAGTATCGAGACTGGGCATCGACACTCCAGAGTAGACTAGTGTATACATATCTAGACCCTGACGAGGGGCGATGGATTGGTCCCGCAGCCATTGGCAAGATTGTATACAGATGCTCACTGGGTGTGAGTACACCGGACAGGACTCGCCGAGAACTGACTGGATGGTATTTATACCTAACGTCAGATAGCAGTTCTCAGGTGACATGTGTGCAGATAGTCCGTTGACTTAAGGTCGTCATTTGTCTCGTGTGAGTTCCCACTGTGCTTTGATTACTACCCTACCACGGTTCAAAGGAGTCGTGCAAACAGGTTTTAGTTGGGCACAATCCCGAGCAACGTGGAGGCAGTGAGCGACTGTTAGGGATTTGTCTCTCTCGGTATTGGGAGTTGATATCGCACGGTGATCGGTTGGTCATTACCATAAGTCCCTGGCCAGGGTTGATTGAGAATTACTGATGGAATGATCAGTAGATTCTCGGATGGTCTTGAGCCATGCCGACACGACTTGTACGGTTATTAGGGGTCTGACGTTTACCACCCCCTAGACCATACATGCGATACTCTTAGACGAACAGACCGGACTGTGCGGATATTGTCACGGACAGGCTCAGTAGGAGTTCGGATCGGTTTCCTCATCGGCCTTCTTATCGACATCTACCTGGGGACCATTACGTACAGCTAGTGCCGCTTGCGGTCTGTGGTTAAACCCACTGCCAGCGTAGTAGTCGAGTCTTTAGAGTCCTACACAGAGATTTCCCAACTCCAGGCGAAACGATATAGAGGTCGTATGGTTTTACGACAAGGGTTCGGACGCATACGTGTTTAAACGCACGTACGACGTTCGGACAGTTTTTACTAGCCGGCTTTGGTTTAAGACAGATTCTAGTATCGGGTTATTGGATTTATACAGTCTAAAGTTTTTCCGTGTTTTCACGGATAGGAGGGGCGTTCTCGTAATTTTCCGGGAAGCTTCTAGAAGGATGGTGACTTGGGGGTTAAGGTGGCATTTTCATTAAATGCAATTGTGACTCATTTTGTGTGATTCATCATATCATTAATACATCATTAAATGCTTAATGACTCATATAGTGAATCACTCATATTGAATTAATGAAGCATGGTGAATAATCATATTTATTCATTTATTTGATAATTCATTATGCTTCATATATATTCAAGTGAGAAGCTTTTTCATTTCATTATCTTGTTCACCTTCTCTCTCCTCAAGCCCACTCTCTCTTCAAACCCTAATCCTACCACTCATGAGTTAAGACCAAGGATTAGAATAGGCTAAACACTCCATAAGCTAACTCTATATCATCTTAGTTCCTTTGATTAGCAACTAGAGAAACTATGTTACCTCAAGTTTAGAGGTGAAGCTTGGATTAGGGTTCTCGGGTGGATCATCTATCACTTAGAGGAGGCCGAGGACGTAGAGATCGAAAAGACGAAGGACACGATTCACTAGATATAATCTCTTTACATAGTAGCTAAAAACTTCTATGATTGTTGTTAATTATCGTTTAGCAAAGATCTTCGGTTAGTCGATGTATGCTTAAAGAACAAGATCGTTTTCATATTTCCGCCTCCCCGCAACTCGTGGGGTGTTGCACATTGACTTACAGTGGTATCTGAGCCTCACTAAACAATAATTAACTCATTTGCAAAGTCGTATAAATTTCGAACGCAAAACGAACCGGAAAACATATCGTATTCACATAGTTTCTGTCGATTTTAAATTGAGGTCCAAAAATTTTTCAGGGACCTAATAACCTACAGGGAAACCTAAGAACACTGGAGAAATTTGGGTGCATGAATCGGCCAATACACCGCTGAACCACGGCCGATCCCATCGATCCGCCACGGATCCGCGGCCGAGTTGAGCTCGATTCACCCCAAATTTCCCCAGTAACTCTTCTGTGAATATTTTTTCTTTTCTGGAATGTTTTTTTTTGCTCAGGTCTCAGGTTTACAGAGAAGTTTTGGAGTAGAATCTAACGTGTTTGATCGATCGAAATTATACGATGTTTGCTTATTTGATTATATCTGTGAACTGTATTATGTGTTCGTAAACCTCCCCTAACTGCTGTTATGTCGGTTGGCAGGGGGTTGCACATATCTGTGATGTTTTTTAACTGTTTGTGATTATGAACTGTATTGGATTGTTGTGATGATTAGCCGGGTTTTGTGATGGGTTATTGTATTAATTCATTCGATGTAAATGCAATAAGTTGTAATATTATTTTACGGGGCACATCCAGGTTGCGGTTGTAGCCACCGTTGTATTATTTCTTTTTACAGTTTTTTGCTCCTAGGATAGACCCAAGGTGGGGTGCACAAACTACCGGGTATTTCGAAGTGTTTAGTGGCCTACTTAAGTTGTTGAGGGAGACCGCTTCACTTCGGGTACTTGGCGGGTAGTTTGCTGTACCCGTAGGGGTCTGGGGTGGGGTAATGGCTATTCATCACAACTGTGTAATCCGTCTTTCATTGCAGGCTCAAAAGAAACGCGGATTGCTTGCAAATCCAATATTGTTCATCTGTGATCTGGAATGCCTATTATTGCGTCTGACGAATGTACAATATCTATATATGATAGCTATTTAGACGTCACTTATGTTTTACATCCGCACTAGCCCAGCCCCCGCTCTGCCGTTAGTTAAGTAACCTAACGGGTGATGACGGGACCCAGAGGCGAATGCAGATGGCATAAGAGGATGTTATATTTTCGTTGTTATCTGTAATGATAGGTTAATTGATGGGACGCATTATTATTAATGCAAAGAAAATAAAACCTAAACTGAGTCGTTGGTACAATTTCAAAACCACTCGGTTTTCTTCAAAAAGCAAATTTTAAATACGGAGCTTAAACCACTCCTTTTAATAAAGGCTATCAGGGTTCCTTCGATCATATCAAGTTCACTACGTTAACTGGTTTTTTTTTCCAAAAAACCAGCCGTAACCCTCCGTCGTTTCAAATAGACAGCACATCGTATTCATGCTATGCTTGTTGGCCTACGTCAAGGCATAGTGGATGGTAGCAGTGTGGTTTGCTTATTTGTTGCATAGATAGATGCATTAGTATAGGACAGACGTACAACCTTGTTGGCCTACGTCAAGGGTATGTACGATGTACCTAAATTAATCAGGACAATAACGGATAGAACTTGACTTGCGTCTTATGATTTGTTGGCCTACGTCAAGATAATAAGAGCTTGGGGTAAAAATCATATCGGGAGTTTCAAACATAAAGGAAACTTGCAGATCTGGCATACCTTCTGGAGTGTGGTGACTAGAGTGGCTTCCATCTAGTACATCATGCAATGATAGTTGGATCCCGATCCCACTGATGAGTAGGATTACTCTCGGGAAATTTTCTCACTTAACAATCAATGCTATAAACCAAGTAGGTGTCCAGAAAGGTGTTAGAGGGGCTACGCCTCCAGGGAAAAGAGGTTATTTAATTAAGGAACTTCATGAAAGCATTGGAAAACCTCCCTTGAAGTACCAACACTGGCCTGGCTGAAAGGTTAAGCAAGTATTGTGACGTGTGATTAAATCCTGACTAGTTCTTCTTTTAGGTTTTGAAGAAGGATTTGAGGAAATAGTGGGAGCCATCCTGTTTAGATAAACTAATAACCAATCTAAACTTGCAAGAAGTATATGCTGAGTGTTTTCTTTTCTCTCTCTCTGGCAGCTACCATGACAGGACTAAAACTATTACTTGAAAAAAATATACTGACCGGGCAGAACTATAAAGATTGGCTAGGGAACGTCAACATTGCACTGACTTATGACAAAGTAGCATATGTTACCACCGCTGTTCCTCCCCTTATCCCAGGACCAGATTCCTCAGTTGTGGACAAGGAAGTTCGCAAAACCTGGGATTTAGACTGTGAGCAAGCTAAGTGTATCGTGCTGGCGTCCATGAACAATGAACTCCAGAAACAGCACGAGAGTATGGATATTATATCCATCTTTCTCCATTGCAAGGAATTGTATGGGGAGCACTCCTGTATCGCGAGGTACGAGACCTCAAGGAAACTCTTCCAGATGAGGTTAGCTCCAGGATCGCCTGTAGGAGAGCACGTCCTCAAAATGATTAGCCTCATTGAGGAACTCGCAAACCTGGGATGCATGCTAGAGAATGATTTGTATATCGACTTGATTTTGCAGTCCCTTCCCATACCATCTCTCAGTTCGTGCTAAGCTTCAACATGCACGAAATGGAAGCTGATCTTCCAAAGCTTCTCAACATGTTGAGGGTAGCAGAGACCTCCTTGAAAAAGGAGAAGACCCCCGTTCTGTATGTTGGCCAATCATCCTCTTCTAAATCTAAAGCGAAAGCTAAAGGGAAGAAGAAGATGAAAGCCACCAAACCGAAAGGCGGGGTCAAGAATGTGCAGGGAACGAACAAGGCAGGAAGGGTGAAGGCAGATATAAACGAATGCTATTATTGTCACAAGCAAGGGCACTGGAAGAAGGACTGTATGGCCTTCAAAGCCAAGGATAAGAAGCAAGCTGTTGCTTCTGCTTCAGGTGTGTTCGTAATCGAAAATTGTCTTTCAGTAAACTCTACATCATAGGTACTTGATACCGGTTCTGGTTCTCACATCTGTAATTCATTGCAGGATCTGAGAAATAGTAGAGTACTGGGGACAGGTGATATGACTCTCCGGATGGGCAATGGAATGCATGTAGATGCTATTGCAATAGGGAAATATCACCTAGGGTTGACTAGTGGGCACATTTTGGTGTTGTACAGCTGTTTTTGTATTCCCAGTATGTTGTGTAAAATTATATCAGTATCTTTGTTATCTAATGAAGGATATAATTTTGCGCTTGAAAGAAATGTCATGAACATTCTCCTAAATCAAGAACTGATTGGGTATGGCACACTGGAAAACGGCATATACATACTTAATCAACCTCGAATTTTCAATATTCAAAACACACTTAAAAGAAAGGCTCCAGATTAAAATCAAGCCTTCCTATGGCATTGTAGACTTGGTCATATAAACGAAACAAGGTTGACTAAGTTACATAAATATGGATATCTAGATCCGTTTGAATATTCATCATATGCAACTTGTCAATCATGTATCAAAGGAAAAATGACCAAATCTTCGTTCACCGGACACGGAGAAAGAGCCGCAGAACTCTTAGGACTTGTACACAGTGATGTATGTGGTCCAATGTCTACACATGCGAGAAGCGGTCACTCCTACTTCATCACTTTTACTGATGACTTCTCTAGGTATGGACATGTGTTCTTAATGAAACATAAATCCGAGGCCTTTGAGAAGTTTAAGGAGTATAAAAATGAAGTAGAGAAACAAACTGGTAAAAGCATCAAGACACTTCGATCTGATCGAGGTGGAGAATATTTGAGTACCAGTTTCCTTAATTGCTTAAAAAAGAATGGAATTCTCTCTCAGCTTACTCTGCCTTATACACCTCAGCATAATGGTGTATTAGAAAGGAGGAATCACACGCTATTAGATATGGTGCGCTCAATGATGAGTAGTGCTGAGTTGCCACTTTCCTTCTGGGGTTATGCTCTAGAATCAGCAGCATACCTATTGAATAGAGTTCCAACTAAGTCTGTGCCTATCACTCCATATGAAATGTGGAGCGGGAAGAGACCATATCTCAAGTATATCAAGATATGGGGGTGTTTGGCATATGTTAAAAAGCATAATCCGAACAAGCTCGAGGCATGATCGGTTTTGTGCAAGTTTGTAGGATACCCCAAACATTCAAGGGGGTACATGGTCTACCACACTGAAGAATAAAAGGTGTTTGTCGCTCGCCACATTGTCTTCTTAGAGAGCGAATTTCTTGCAAAAGAAATTAGTGGGAGCGCGGTAGAGCTGGAAGAAATTCCAGAACCTCAAACTGCTACCGAGGACTTAGTAGAACCTCAGATTTCAATAGAACCCGATGAACCAACGCCACTCCGCAGATCTAGTAGGCTTTCTTATCCTCCTGAAAGATACTATGGTTTTCTTCTAGATGGGGATCGAGAGGATTGCATCATCGATGATGATGAGCCTACTAGTTTTCAGCAGGCTATCACGAGTATTGACTCGGTGAAGTGGCTGGATGCTATGAGATCCGAAATGGAATCCATGTACACCAATAAAGTATGGACTTTAGAAATTGCTCCTCCTGGGGTGAAACCAGTTGGATGCAAATGGATCTTCAAAAAGAAGATTGGTGCATTTAGACAAGTGGAAACCTACAAAGCTAGACTCGTTGCAAAAGGTTTTCGTCAAAGACCAGGATTGGACTATGATGAAACCTTTTCACCTGTAGCTATGCTTAAATCCATTCGGATCCTGCTTGCCATTGCTGCCTTCCATGACTATGAAATCTGGCAGATGGACGTAAAAACAACTTTTCTAAATGGACATTTAGAAGAGAGTGTTTACATGGATCAACCAGAAGGTTTCTTAGACAGTGGGAGCAGCGGAAGAGTGTGCAAGTTGCTTAAATCCATCTATGGATTAAAGCAAGCATCGCGGAGTTGGAACATCTGCTTTGATGAGACAGTCAAAGAATTTGACTTTATCAAAAATGTAGATAAACCATGTATTTATAGGAAGATTGTAGAAGGAGCAGTAGTCTTCCTCGTTTTGTACGTCGACGACATACTACTGATAGGGAATGATATCCTTATGCTACAATCAGTAAAGCTCTTCTTATCACACAAATTCTCTATGAAAGACTTGGGTGATGCAACCTACATTTTGGGCATTAAGATCTATCGTGATAGATCTAATAGAATGTTGGGACTTTCACAGTCCAGGTATATTGACACTATACTAAAGAGATTTAGTATGGAAGATTCCAAGCGCGGTAATATACCCGCTTGTCACAGGATCACCCTCTCCAAAGAGATGTCTCCAAAGACTGATGAAGAGAGGGCTCACATGGGAATTATACCCTACGCTTTGGCAGTAGGATCTATAATGTATGCGATGTTATGTACCAGACCAGATGTAGCTTACGCACTTAGTGTAGTAAGTAGGTATCAGTCTGACCCAGGTGAGAAGCATTGGAAAGCGGTAAAGAACATTCTCAAGTACCTGAGAAGGACTAAGGAGATGTTCTTGATTTACGGTAATGGGGACCTCCAGGTTGAGGCTTTTACCGACTCCGGATTCCAAAGTGACAAAGATGATTCTAAATCCATTTTGGGTTTTGTGTTTACCCTCAATAGAGGGGCGGTATGTTGGAGGAGTTCCAAACAGGATACCGTTGCAGACTCAACTATGGAAGCTGAGTATATAGCTGCTAGTGAAGCCACAAAAGAAGCTGTCTGGATGAGGAAGTTCATCTCTGAACTTCAGGTGGTTCCGTCCATTGCCAATCCAATACCTTTGTATTGTGATAACAATAGGGCTGTAACATTAGCGAAGGAACCAAGGTCCCATCAGAAATCCAGGCATATCTTAAGGCGGTTTCACCTGATCAGGGAGATCGTGGATCATCGGGAGATCGAGATACGGAGAGTGGACACAAAAGACAACACGGCAGATCCATTCACTAAGGCCATCCCTCAAGTCCAGTTTGAGAGGCTGTTTGAGATGTTGGGCATGCGGTACGCCAGCAACTGGATCTAGTGCAGACAGTGGGTACTCATTGCGCCAATTATAGGCCTTAGTGCAAGTGGGAGATTGTTGGATATATATTCCCTAGAGGCCTTCATTGTATAGGATGCTAGGGATATGTATATACATGACAATCTTGCTTGATATGATAGTACGCTATTTGGTTTGTCTTTATCTTAACGTATGATATATTTTACTTGGTATTTATATAAACATGTTGATAAAGCCCATAGGGTGTTTGCCTGACTACCGGCGTTGTGATGGCAGTCATACTTGTGGGAGCTGGATAGTCAATAGGCACATCCTTAGATGTCCATGGTCGCAGGAGTATCGAGACTGGGCATCGACACTCCAGAGTAGACTAGTGTATACATATCTAGACCCTGACGAGGGGCGATGGATTGGTCCCACAGCCATTGGTGATGTACACCTAAGATTGTATACAGATGCTCACTGGGTGTGAGTACACCAGACAGGACTCGCCGAGAACTGACTGGATGGTATTTATACCTAACGTCAGATAGCAGTTCTCAGGTGACATGTGTGCAGATAGTCCGTTGACTTAAGGTCGTCATTTGTCTCGTGTGAGTTCCCACTGTGCTTTGATTACTACCCTACCACGGTTCAAAGGAGTCGTGCAAGCAGGTTTTAGTTGGGCACAGTCCCGAGCAACGTGGAGGCAGTGAGCGACTGTTAGGGATTCGTCTCTCCCGGTATAGGGAGTTGATCTCGCACGGTGATCGGTTGGTCATTACCATAAGTCCCTGGCCAGGGCTGATTGAGAATTACTAATGGAATGATCAATAGATTCTCGGATGGTCTTGAGCCATGCCGACACGATTTGTACGGTTATTAGGGGTCTGACGTTTACCACCCCCCTAGACCATACATACGATACTCTTAGATGAACAGACCGGACTGCGCGGATATTGTCACGGACAGGCTCAGTAGGAGTTCGGATCGGTTTCCTCATCGGCCTTCTTATCGACATCTACCTAGGGACCGTTACGTACAGCTAGTGCCGCTTGCGGTCTGTGGTTAAACCCACTGCCAGCGTAGTAGTCGAGTCTTTAGAGTCCCACACAGAGATTTCCCAACTCCAGGCGAAACGATATAGAGGTCGTATGGTTTTACGACAAGGGTTTGGACGCATACGTGTTTAAACGCACGTTCGACGTTCGGACAGTTTTTACTAGCCGGCTTTGGTTTAAGCCAGATTCTAGTATCGAGTTATTGGATTTATACAGTCTAAAGTTTTTCCGTGTTTTCACGGATAGGAGGGACGTTCTCGTAATTTTCCGGGAAGCTTCTAGAAGGATGGTGACTTGGGGGTTAAGGTGGCATTTTCATTAAATGCAATTGTGACTCATTTTGTGTGATTCATCATATCATTAATGCATCATTAAATGCTTAATGACTCATATAGTGAATCACTCATATTGATTTAATGAAGCATGGTGAATAATCATATTTATTCATTTATTTGATAATTCATTATGCTTCATATATATTCAAGTGAGAAGCTTTTTCATTTCATTATCTTGTTCACCTTCTCTCTCCTCAAGCCCACTCTCTCTTCAAACCCTAATCCTACCACTCATGAGTTAAGACCAAGGATTAGAATAGACTAAACACTCCATAAGCTAACTCTATATCATCTTAGTTCCTTTGATTAGCAACTAGAGAAACTATGTTACCTCAAGTTTAGAGGTGAAGCTTGGATTAGGGTTCTCGGGTGGATCATCTATCACTTAGAGGAGGCCGAGGAGGATGTAGAGATCGAAAAGACGAAGGACACGATTCACTAGGTATAATCTCTTTACATAGTAGCTAAAAACTTCTATGGTTGTTGTTAATTATCGTTTAGCAAAGATCTTCGGTTAGTCGATGTATGCTTAAAGAACAAGATCGTTTTTCATATTTCCGCCTCCCCGCAACTCATGGGGTGTTGCACATCGACTTACAGCGGCATCGTTGGCACACAGCTTGCATTCGGGTTACTTGCTTTGGTAGGTGAGACAGTTGTATCGTGCCCACTCTTGTACTTATTCATATTGTATCTAGTCAACTCCATGAATCAAAATTAGTATTTGTATAAATAGTAAGACTTAGTGAGACTTGTAGTTGCGAGATTTGAGCGATGGGTTTTATATTCGGTTTTTGGGTTGATGTCATGCTTTATTTATTACCTTTTGTGTTGATCTTCGCCGATTGGGCGTCGTATACTTATTTTATTACTTGCGTGGTAGTGAATCCGCCGTTTGGCGAAGAGCTAGCTCCCGCTTGAGGATGCCTTTTATATTATCATGTATTTGTGGTTTTGGATCAAAATATACAAGAGAGGTGCTGCCCAAATTTTTAAAAGACGAACATGTTTTACAACAAGTAGGATAAATTTGCATTTTTCATGTTCCCTTTTCTATGCATTTAAGAAAACACTTTTCTTCGTTATACCTTATTTCAAGACTGCACCTCTTTTATTTCTTTAAAAGGTTTAGATTTCTGGGTTTCAACTTACTTGGATTACGTTATGCCTTTAGACGTTGCGTGATTTAAGTGCTGGTCACGAGCTAATTTTTCGGGTCGTGACAAACTTGTCACGACCCGAAATGGCGCATGACTGGCACTTGAATCATATGAAGTCTATAGGACCCCATCTAATTCAAGTAAGCCAAAAATCCCAGAAATCTAAACCATTTAAAAGAAGAAAGAGGGAAAAGTTTAGTTTTAAAGCAAGTTGTTTAACAACATAAGCCGAAGTGTGCATTTTTAAAACATCAAGTTTTTTCTGAAAATTTCGGCAGAGTTTCCTTTGTAAATACTGGCCCCAAAAGGGTACAACACATGAAATATATATAAAGGCATCCCCAAGCGGGAGCTAGCTCTTCACCAATTGGAGGTCACAACCATGCAAGCAATATAATATACAACGTCGAACGGCGAGAATCAAAACTCAAAAGGAAACTCAAAATCATCAAGAAAACCATAATAATACAAGCGTGACTCTAAGGTCGAAATAATATACAACTGGTCTTCTAAGTCTATAAATATACAAGTCTGGTTGATGGAGTTTACTAGATACAACTGAAATAATAAGTACAATGGTGGTCACGATGCAAGTGAACCTACCTACTAAAGCAATCACCCGGAAAGAGCAGTGTGCCAGCAAAGCCGCCAAGGAATCCTGTACGGCAAAACCTGCAAGAAACTGTGGCACAACGGGGGTGAGTTGCCAACTTGTGAGTTAAAAAGATCACCGAGCAGAAATCGTATGTATGACTCAATCCTAGTTTATACGATCATAATCATATCCTCAAAATAATATAGCCTGAAGCATAATATAATGGCAAGGGTAAATATCTATACATAAGTGTAATACCAAGTGCTCGTGTCAGTGCCTCAGGTAGCAACAAATCATAAATATGAGGTATGAAGGCAATATAATGAAAACAGAATACATCATGAATGAGAAAATTGTTTTCTTAATTTAGTAAGATTTCTGTATATAGATAAATCGAGGTATCATCAATGAAATCAACATAGAATCAGTGTCAAGTATCGACACAAAACATATATCCCAATGTCTCAATATCTCAGGCTCCGGCAATCCGGACTGGCCTGTATTCTCGAATCTCAATATCTAGGGCTCCGGCTATCCGGACTGGCCCATATCATCAAATCTCAAAACCTCAAGCTCCGGCAATCCGGACTGGCCTGTACTCCGATCGGTATCCTCCGGATATCCGTTGAGTCACAATAAAATCACCGGTCGGTAGTGCTCCCCTGCCAGGCTTAAGGTCATCATCTATGGCCATCTTGCCCCGGGATACCGCACCGGGTCCACCATGCACCCACAGACGGTTCTTCCTCCTCCTCGAATCGGGTGTATGATATCGCTCAAGAGCCGAGAAAACTCATGGTGGACTCCTCTCAAATCATATCATGAGAAAACCGCAATTTTCTATCTTTTAAAAAGATAATAAGTTTATAAAATCTTTGCGGTTTCTCCAAATCCAGAAATCTCATGGAAATCTGAAACCCCAATCTCAAGGGTAAATAAACAATAAAATACCGGTAATAAGTTTCATAATATTGCATGACAATAAATAAATGAATGTATCGGATATCAAGCAAGGAAATGCAATAATTAACCTAGCAAATGAAAGTAATAACATATTGGAATTACTAGCTAACAAGCTATGTCAATGAATAATAACGCAACAATAAAGAATCTACATTAATATATATGAGTCATACAGTTTTGACATTTGAAATAACACGAATCGTGTGTTTAGAAAATAGGGCTACGGTGTTTTTAAGAAAAGGTACGTCCTTTGAAATATCCGTAGTATCCCTTAGCCTGTCTTTAAAATACTCACGATTCGTTAGTTTTGGAAATAGGTATAACTCGAGTCCATTCTAATATCTACAAGTAAACTACAGGACTAAACTAACAGATTAGTCGAAAGGGGTATGGAAAACCATTTAAGTCTGAGTCGATATTTATATATATATAGTAGTCGGTGATCCCACCTCAATAGTATCACGTACGATACAATATATATAATATGATATCCTCGAGTCAAGAGTGCGGATCTATCATCATAATTATAGCTCGTACGGTAAATCCATCGTACGACATCCTAAATCTGGATACTGGTCAAATATCATATTTATCTTATTATTTATCTGGTATCATCATCATCATCATATCCGAAATAAGGGTATTGATCTAAAGTCTAGTACATACTGATACCATCAACATATATCTGTGTGTGTATGAAAACACATTGCTAAATGATCTGCTAAAATATCAGGTCGTATCTTATAATACGAACCAAGTCACATCACCGATCTCGTGGCATCATGCCCAATCACATCGACTCATCTCCAAGTACCATATACTATCCTCATTATCTATGTACATGTATACATACATACACACACACGCACACACATACTCACATACATATATGTATATATATATATATATATCCCCATATACGAACAAGAAAATAAAGTGTATGCGTGTGTGTGTACCTTATTCTAGGGTTTTGTGACTAAAAACTAGTTAACGACACCACCATCCAATTACACTAAAATTTAACCTATGATCTCTTAAATCTTACTTGCTAACTATCCATGTTTCACATAACACATGATCATATATATAACAATAATATAACATAGGCTACACTACGAACTGCGGGGGTGCTATACGCCATCCACCCGACTTCCCCCATAGATATATATCTACTCACTTGATCATCACTCGCCGAAGTCGATGTCGTCATCCTCTTCTTTATCATACGAAGTCCATGTGGGGGTACTTACATATCATACATAGTATCGTAAACCAAAATCGCACATGAAAACCAAAACGGCACGTGTATCATACATAGGTTTAAACCTATGGTCTACACATGCAAGAATGACCAAACCACCCTCGAAATTGACATGCAAACATCAAGTGATCGAGGGGAAACACAAATACCAAAATCCAAGTTCACAGAATTCACAAACCGAAATCAGAAATCATGAAAAACACTTCCAGATTTTACCCTAAGTGAAATTAGCTAATTTTGCATATGTGGAGGGTCTAATTAACTGATATAGGAGACACAGAGCAAGCACGAAGCCCAGAGCTCATTCCCTGGCCATAAATTGCGTCCAGAAGGGTTTTATTTGCGGCCTGGTAGTGGAGTTAGGGTCCAGGGTTTCAATGGTAGCTTCTAGGATGCCTGCTTGTATCATTGTATTGGCTAAATAATTTTCAGGTGCCCCGGGTAATAGCAGATGTCAAAATAACCTCACAATTCTCACAATTTTCCGATATCGGGGTTTCTAAGTTTGTGAATTGGGGTTTAATTCTCTGGTTTTGTCCAGAATTTTAACACTAAATGGGTCTAAGATCACTACTAAATCTTAATTACACCATTTCAATTCAAATCAAACCCTAACCCTTCTAGGAATTTTCAAGCATCTCTAAACTACACAATATGGATTCTAAACTAGTATGGATGCTAAGGTAAATGCAATACTACTCTAATGGTGCAAAAATTACCTCATTTGGCAACTCAAGAAAATTCTTGAGTTGCCCCAAGTCTTCAAAATCCAATTTTTCTTGGTCTAAAATGCTTGTAGTGAGCTTGTGCATGTCTTTAATGAAGTGGAGATGATGTTTTGATGAGTTTTTGATGATAAAGTGAGGAGGTAGAGGAGGGAGGAGGTGGAGGGCAGCCATGAAGGAGGAAGAGGGAAAAATGAAGCGGAAAACAATGCAGGAGACAATGAGCCATGGTCCAAGGTTGACCCCTCACCCTCTTCACTTCTCTGTCTTGCCCATACTTACTTTTTTATTCTTTTCTCATCTTTTCTTATCTTTTCTTTTCATTTCAAAAAAAAAAAAAGAAACCATGCACAAAAAAATTTATGGAGAATAAAATATAACAAGTGGTAAAAATGACTTGGTGCATGTCACATGTACAAAACAAGCTTAATGCACGATTAGTGATATTTAATCGCGATTAGCATTAAAATGGAATATAATTATTCATAAAGAATTTATAATTTGCTTAAATAATATAAAACACCCTCATTTCAGAAATTCCTATAATTTTCCAAATATTTCCCAATTTATTGGTAATTAATTATACCGCATTATCAAAATATTCATAATATTTATTATTTAATTATATAAATTCCCAAAAATAATATTTTATTTTTCTGAAATGTTACACTACTGGGAATAGGCCTTTGTGAGTGGATCCGCTGTGTTGTCCTCTATAGTCTACTTTTCTATCCTCGATCTCCCTGGAGATCAACCATCTCCATGATTAGGTGATACTGGCTAAGAATATGTCTGGATCTCTGATGGGACGGGGGTTCCTAGGCCTAAGCCACAACATCATTGTCACATAATGGTAGGAACATAGTTCATCTCATGAACTAATGTACATCCAGACTGCCTCTTTGGTAGCATCGTAGGTAGTGATGTATCCATCCTTTATCATCTAGTTTGCTACGGTATCTAGCTTGGAACTCTTCCAACATACCGTCCCTCTATGAGGGTAAAGACAATGCCTATGATTGACATTCAGTCGACCTTACCACCCTGGAAGCTATCCAGTGATTCTCCCCAGGATTGATCGATACCATCTCACTATACCTGGTGAGAATCCTAACATCCACTTAGATCTATCTTATAGATCCAAAACCCAGGATTTAGGAGGTATCGCCTTGATCCTTTATGGAGAATCTATGTGATAAGAGGATATTGACCGAGTGTAGAATAGGAAACTCCTTTCCTATCAAGAGTATGTCATCCATGTACAATACGAGGATCACCACCATGCGTCCTACTACCATTTTGTATATACAAGGTTCATCTACTATTTTGATGAAGACAAACTCTTTGACTACAACATCAAAACAGATGTTCCAACTCCGCGATGCCTGCTTTAACCCATAAAGCAACTTGCACACGTTTCCGCTGCTCCCACTGTCTACGAAGTCCTCTGGCTGTGTACTTATAGACGCTCTCTTCTAAATCACTATTTAGAAATGCAGTCATGACACCCAACCGCCAGATATCGTAGTCATGGTATGTGGCAATGGCAAGTAGGATCCGGATGGACTTAAGTATAGGCACTAGAAAATGTTTCATCATTATCCACACCTGGTCGATGACGAGAACCTTTTGCAATAAGTCTAGCTTTGAAAGTCTCAACTTTTCCATCTACACCAAGTAATCTTCTCAAGATATACTTGCTCCTGATGGAGATTTAACCCTTCAGATATAGCAACCAAAGTCCATACTTTGCTGGTATACATAGATTCCATCTCAGATCGCTTAGCATCCAGCCATTCTTATAGAGTCACCACTCTTGATGGCTTGCTCGAAACTAGTTGGGTCATCATCTCATGATGCAATCCTCGCTCCCACTGTCATTGAGAAAACTGAAGTATTTCTCAAGTGGATGAGGAACCCTACCAGATCAGCGGAGAGGCTGAGGTTCGTTGAGAACTATTGAATCCTCCAGTTCTATCAAATCATCAGCTGCAGTTTGTATAGCTGGAACTTCTTCCAGTTCTACCTCATGACCACTAATTTCTTCACAAGAAATTCCCTTTCCCAAAGGTGGCATGCTGAGAAACAAAACACTTTTTGTTCCTCGGTGTGGTAGAAGATATTCCCTTGCGAATGCTTGGGATATCCAACAAACTTCCACAGAACAGACCTTGCCTTGAGCTTGTCCGATTTTGCGTTTAGACATAGGCCGGACAACCCCAAATCTTAACATCCTTAAGAGATGGTCTCTTCCCATACCATATCGCATATAGAGTGGTAGGCACCTGATTTGGTTGGAACCCTATTCAATAGGTATACAGCTTCATAAGTGCATAACCCCGAAAAGGAAATAGGCAACTCAGTAGTACTCATCATAGAGCGCACCATATCTAATAGGGTGCGATTGCTCCGCCTCGATACACCGTTATGCTGTGGTGTATACGGAGGAGTAATGCTGAGAGAGAATCTCATTCTCCTTTAGAATAGTCCAAGAATTCCATGCTCAAGTATTCTCCTCCCTGATCATATCAAAGGACATAATACTTATACCCATTTCGGTTCTCTACTACTAACTTATATTCTTTGAATTTCTCAAAAGGTTCAGACTTGTGTTTCAACAGGAACACAAGTTCGAATCTTGAGAGATCATCAGTGAATGTAATGAAGTACAAAGAACCGGTCCTGGCATGTGTAGATAGGGGACTTTCATACATCAGCATGTATCAATCCCAAGAGTTCACCAACTCTTTCTATGTTTCCAATAAACGGAGCTATGGTCATCTTATCTTTGTGACATGACTGGCAAGTTTCACAAGATGTAAGTTCAAACTGATTTAAATATGCATCTTAATGTAACTTAGCTAGTCGGGTCGCATTGATATGACCTAGTCTACAATGCCTCAAGAAAGATTCGTTCATTTATGAACTCTTCCTCTTGTGTGTGTTCTGTACGTTAAGAACTATAGTTTTATTTAGAACGTATATGCTTTTAGATAACATGCCTGAACCGATCAACTCTTGATATAGGAAATGTTCAAAATATTATCCAACAATACAAAATTATATCCTTCTTTACTAAATAAAGAGACTGATATGATGTTGTATATCAGGTTCGGTATCAAATAACATTCATTCAGAATCAATGTATTTGGTAATACAGGGTGATAACTGCCAACAGCTTGGCTGCAACAATTGCACCGTTTCTAACCCTTAAAATTTATCACCTATTCTCAGTTCTCTACCTATCTGTAGCCCATGTAACAGATTATATATGTGGGATCCTGATCCGGTATCTTATACCCAGGACGTAAAGTATACTGAGAAACAGTTCTCGGTAATGAACACACCTGAAGAAGATCCATCATCATGCACTTTCTTCGTTTGGGCGGCACGGGAATTCTGGTAATCCCCTATTTCCTGCTCGGTCTTATAACAGTTATATGTTGGAGCGGGACCAACGTTCCCCAGCTCAGTATAACAAGCGGGTTCGGTCAATACATCCATATTTTTATCTTGATTAAGGTGTGACATGGTCTCTACTTGGAGAGAGAGGGAAGAAAAAACTCAACGTATGCTCTTGCAAGATTAGATTGGTTATTAATTTATCTAATCAGAATGGCTCCCACTGTTTTAATCAAATCTTCCTTCAAACTCTAGAAGGAAAGACTAGCCAGGATTAATTACACCCCACAACTTTGCCAATCTTTCAGCCAGACCAGTGTTGGTACTTTGAGGGAGGTTCCCCATGCTTTCGCACAGACCTAATTAAAATAAACCTGGTTTTCCCAGGGGCGTAACCCCGTTAACACCTTTCTAGACACCTACATGATCGGCTAATTGTAATGTGTAAAACTCTTCCAGGAGTAACTCTTACTCGCAGTAGGTATCGGGATCTAACTATCTCATAGAAGGTATGCAATCTCATTGCAAATTTCAACACTTGAAATTCCCGATAATGTTTTGCCTCTAGCGACTTATGACCTTAACATGGTCAACAAATCATAAGCGCTAGCCAAGTTCAACCGTCATTTCCTGATTGAATTAAACCCACCCGCACGACCCTTAACATGGTCAACAAAGTCGTACGACTACTCTAATCCAATCACATCATATGCTTATGCAGATAAGCACTAATCAGCTACCGCACACTATGCCTTAACATGGTCAACAAACGTTGCATGAATACTAATTAGTACTTATCCGAAATGACGGAGGGCTACGACAGGTTTTTAAGAAAACCTTTTGTGTAATGAACTTGATATCATCGTAGAATCGAGTGATTTTAAAATGGAGTGTTTTTGAGGCTTTTACTAGTTTTTCTAATGAGGTCACTCCCGGTGAAGGGATCTCGGCTCTTTCCTTATCGAATAAGGTGCAGGATATTCTACAAGGAATATCGCTATGCAAAGCAAAAACTATAGAAACAATCAAAAGATAAACCGAGGGTTGTAGTATCTTCCAGTTATTGCTAAAGAGGTCACTCCCGGTGAAGGGATCTTAGCTCTTTCCTTATCGAATAAGGTGTTGGATATTCTATAAGGAATACTGCTATGCAAAGAAAGAACTAGAGCTACCAGTTTTAAAACAAGTTTCTACAACATCTTTAGGTTTCTTTTCTTTCATTAATCTCATTAATGAAGTCCCATCATTTTAAGTTACCTAAACATCACAGATAAATACAACGTAGTCTTATGCCATCCGCATTCGCCTCGATGTCCCCTCGTGCACCGTTAGGTTAGGTAACTAACGGTAGAGCGGGGCAGGGCTAGAGCGGGTGTAAAAAATAAGCAACGTCTATATAATATATCACATATGCTATATCCAGTATCTATCTCAACATATACAGTGATCACATCATAGATAAATCGCAGCAGAACACAACATATAAAATATTGGATATACTAGGATTTCCGGGTTTTATTTTAAGCCTGTATAAAACACAGATTCTACGGTCGTGATGAATAGACAAACCCACATCCCTAGACCCCTACGAGAGCGGCAAGAAACCCTACTAATTCTAGAGTTAGGAGACCCGGTCTCGACTCCTCGAGATACCTTTCCGCTGCTCCCACTATCTACGAAGCCCTCTGGCTGAGTCATGTACACGCACTCTCCTAAATCACCAGTTAGAAAGGCGGTCTTAACATCCATCTGCCAGATTTCGTAGTCATGGTATGCAACAATGGCAAGTAAGATCCGGACGGACTTAAGCATAGCCACTGGAGAAAAGGTTTCGTCATAATCCACACCTGGTCGTTGACGAAAACCCTTTGCAACAAGTCTAGCTTTGAAAGTCTCAACTTTTCCATCTACACCAAGTTTCTTCTTAAAGATCCACTTGCTCCCAATGGGTTTTACCCCTTCAGGAGCAACTTCTAAAGTCCATACTTTGTTGGTGTACATGGATTCCATCTCAGATCGCATTGCATCCAGCCATTTCATAGAGTCCCCACTCGTGATGGCCTGCTCGAAACTAGTTAGGTCATCATCTTCCATGATGAAGTCCTCGCTCCGACCATCAATGAGAAAACCGTAGTATCTCTCAGGTGGATGAGAAACCCTACTAGATCGGCGGAGAGGCTGGGGTTCGTCGGGTACTACTGAATATTCTGGTTCCACTAAATCATCTGTCGTAGTTTGTTTTGCTGGAACTTCTTCCAGTTTTACTGGAACTTCTTCCAGTTTTACCTCCTCGCTACAAATTTCCTTTGCAAGAAATTCCTTTTCTAAAAAGGTGGCATGTCGAGAAATAAACACTTTTTGTTCCTTAGTGTGGTAGAAGATATACCGTTGCGAATTCCTGAGATATCCTATAAACTTGCATAGGACAGACCTTGCCTCGAGTTTGTCCGGATTTAGCCTTTTGACATAGGCCGGACAACCCCATATCTTAACATACTTAAGAGATGTTCCCTTCCCTTTCCAAATCTCATATGGAGTGGTAGGCACTGATTTGGTAGGAACCATATTCAATAGGTGTATGGCTGTCTCAAGTGCATACCCCCAGAAGGAAATAGGTAACTCAGCAGTGCTCATCATAGAGCGCACCATATCTAATAGGGTGCGATTCCTCCGCTCCGATACACCGTTGTGCTGTGGTGTATAAGGAGGAGTAAGCTGAGAGAGAATCCAATTCTCTTTTAGATAGTCTAGGAACTCATTGCTCAAGTATTCTCCTCCTCGATCAGATCGAAGGATCTCAATACTTTTGCCCGTTTGGTTCTCTACTTCGTGCTTATATTCTCTGAATTTCTCAAAAGCTTCAGACTTGTGTTTCATCAGGAACACATGTCCGTATCTTGAGAGATCGTCAGTGAATGTAATGAAGTAGGAAGAACTGTTCCTGGCATGTGTAGATATAGGACCGCATACATCACTATGTACCAGCCCTAAGAGTTCCTCAACTCTTTCTCCGTGTTCACTAAACGGAGTTTTGGTCATTTTACCTTTAAGACATGAATGGCAAGTATCATAAGATGATAATTCGAACGGATTCAAATATCCATCCTTATGTAACTTAGCTAGCCGTGTCGTATTGATATGACCAAGTCTACAATGCCACAAGAAAGATTCGTTCATTTCTGAACTCTTCCTCTTGTATGTGTTTTGTATATTAGGGACTGTATTTTGATTGAAAATGAATATGCCATTATGTAACGAGCTTGATCCAATCAACTTTTGATTTAGGAAGATGTTCATAACATTATCCTGTATTACAAAATTATACCCTTCTTTACTTAATAAAGAAGCTGATATAATGTTGCACATCATGTTCGGTATATAATAGCACTCATTCAGAATCAATGTATTACTACTTGGTAATACAAGGTGATATTCGCCAACTGCTTTGGCTGCATTATTTGTACCATTCCCTACTTGTACGGAATGATCACCCCTTCCCAGTTCTCTACCTTTACGTAGCCCACGTAACAATTTACATATGTGGGATTCCGATCCGGTATCTAATACTCAGGACGTAGAGTGAACTAAGAAACAGTTCTCAATAACTAACACACCCGAAGAAGATGCATCAACATACTTGTTCTTCGTTTGGGTGGCGTGAGAATCCAGATATTGTCCTATTCCTTGTTCAGTCTTATAACACTTATAAGAAAGAACGGGACCAACGTTCCCCTGCACAGTATAATAAGGAGGTTCAGTCAATACATCCATATTATTATCTTGATTAAGTCCTGACATGGTCGCTACCTGGAGAGAGAGAGAGAAGAAAACACTTTAGCATATGCTCTTACAAGATTAGATTGGTTATTATGTTATCTAATCAGGATGTCTCCCACTGTTTTTATCAAATCTTCCTTCAAACCCTAAAAGGTAAGATTAGCCGGGATTAATTACACCCTACAATTTCGTCAATCTTTCAGCCAGATCAGTGTTGGTACTTTGAGGGAGGTTCCCCGTGCTTTTGTACGGACCTAATTAAAATAAACCTCGTTTTCCCAGAGGCATAATCCCGTTAACACCTTTCTAGACCCTACTTGATCGGCTAATTGTCCTGTGTAAAATTCTCCCAGGAGTAACTCTTACTCGTAGTGGGTATCAGGATCCATCTATCTCATAGAAGTTACGCAATCTCATTGTAAATTTCAACACTTGAAATTCCCGATAATACTTTTACCCCTAACGTGCTATGACCTTGACGAATGCCAACAAACCATAGTCCGCTAGTCAAGTTTAACCCGTACATTTTTTGATTGAATTAAACCCAGCCATACGTCCCTTGACGAAAGCCAACAAAGCCGTACGACTACCCTAACCCAATCACATCATATGCTACAGATAAGCAATAGTTAGCTACCGCACACTACGCCTTGAAGAAAGCCAACAAACGCAGCACGAATACTAAGTATTGCCTATCTGAAATGTCGGAGGGCTACACAGGTTTTTCAAAAAAAACCATGAGCGTAATGAACTTGATATCGTTGTAGAAACAAGTGATTTTGAAAATGAGTGTTTTTTAGGCTTTTCCAGTTTTGCTAAAGAGGTCACTCCCTGTGAAAGGATCTCGGCTCTTTTCCCATCGAATAAGGTGCAGGGTATATCATATATACCGCGGTGCAAAGAAAGAACTATTTAAGCTGTCAAAAACTAAACCGTGAGTTTGTAGCATCTGCCAGTTTTGCTAAAGAGGTCACTCCCGGTGAAGAGATCTCGGCTCTTTCCTCATCGAATAAGGTGCGGGGTATATCATATATACCGCTGTGCAAAGCAAGACTGTAGCTACCCTTTTTATAAAGTTTTGATACTACAATATCTTTTAGGTTTCTTTTCTTTTATTAATCTCATTAATAAAATCCCATCAATTATGCTTCCTAAGCATCACAGAAGAAACGAAAGCTGTAACATTTATATATCATATATATAGTATAAGCATTCGACTCAGGCAGTAATATGATCTCATTACAGAACATTGCAGCAGAAGATAACATATGAAACATTGGATATACTAGGACGTCCGTGTTTTACCTCGAGCCTATATAAAACACGGATTCCACGGTCGCGATAAATAGCCAAACCCACATCCTTAGACCCCTACAAGAGCGGCAAGAAACACTGCCAATTCTAGGGTTAGGAGACCCGGTATCGATGTTAGTGTATATGCCCTAGAGGCCATTACTGTATCATACTAGTATGTATATTACTTGATGGAAGCTTGGGATATTCACAGTTGTATATACAATCTTGCTCGAAATGGTAGTATGCTACTTGGTTTGTCTCTACTTCAATATGTGCATGTGTTTCTTTTAGCATATCTCTTATATACATATTAGTAGAGCCCTTAGGATCTTTGCTTGATTACCAGCGTTGTGATGGCGCTCACACTCGTGGGGGCTGGGTAATCCATAAGCACATCCTTATACAGGTCCCTAGTCGTTGGATTATCGAGACAGGGCATCGATACTCCGGAGTAGACTAGCGTATGCGCTTCTCATCCCAGCATGGGAGACGGTCTGTCCCACAGCCGTCAGTACGTCGTACTTGAGATAGTATGCGGGTGCTCATTAGGTTACGAGTACACTGGACAGGACTCGTCGGGGACTGTTGGTTGGTATTATACCTATCGTCAGTTATCAGTTCCCAGATGACATGAGTACAACTTAGTCCGCTGACTTGACACTGTCACTTCGCCTCGAGTGTGTTCCCACTGCACTTTGATTACTACCCTACCACGGCTCAAAGGAGTCGTGCAAACAGGTAGTTTTTGGGTGCAGTCCCGAAGCACTTGGAGGCAGTGATGGTTAGACAGGATTCGTCTCTCCCGGTATTGGGGGTTGACATCGCGCTGTGTCCAGGAGAGCCATTACACGAGTAGTCCCTGGCCAGGGCAAGCGAGATATACTGGTAGGTTTCCAGTGTTATCTCAGGGTGTTCTGGGCTACACTCCGACACGACTTGTACCGCTATTAGGGGACTGACGTTTACCGCCCCCTAGGCCCGCCATGCGATGTATCAGACGAACAGACCGGACTGTACGGAGATTGTCACATACAGGCTCAGTAGGAGTTCAGATGGGGTTCACCTCGTCAGTCTTCTTATCGACATCTACCTGGGGACCGTTACGTACAGCTAGTGCCGCTTGCGGTCTGTGGCTAAACCCACTTCCAGCGTAGTGCCGAGTCTTTAGAGTCCCACACAGAGAGCTATTCGCCTTTAGGCAAAATGAGTAGAGGTCGCATGGTTTTGCGACAGGGTTCGTTCACATCCGCGCACTTGTGCACGTTTGCTGTCCGGACAGCTTATACTAGCGGGCTTTGGTTTAAGCCGGATCCTAGTATATGATTTGGGATTGGTTTTTCTCATTGTATTCGTGTTCCTCGAATCACGAATACGGGTGCGTATGCACAGTTGCTTGAGACAGAGGGAGAGGACTTTGATTAGGGTTAATGACTATTGTCATTTTATTAACCCTAATGCTTATGTGTGTATTATGGTTAATTGATATTAGTTTAATAATTGTGCATGGTTATGGTTGTTGACCATTTGACCTTCTTGACTTGTTGACCTTGGTTGACACTTTGACCATCATCATTTCATTCGGAAGATGCTTTTTGTTCCTTGCAATTTGCATTAAAAATGAAATGATAATGGTCATGTCTTGATTAAGCCATGACAATTATCTTACTAATTATCTAATTAAAATAATACACACATATATGTGAGAATGGTTTATTTTATTCTCATTCTATCATTTACTTTCTCTCTCTTGTTCTTCCTCTCCCTTAAGCTCTCCCCTCTCATGTGTTGAGAAACACTTGAGCTTGAGAAAAACCCTTTCTTGACAATCTCTACTCTCATCTAGGGTTCAAGGATTAGCACTTCTTGCACCCTAGTTACTTCTAGCTTGGAGTTGAAGCCAACGGTTGAGGCTTTCGGGTGGATCTTTCTTCGACGTGAGAAGACGACAAAGGTGACCTCTTTCCACTACTCCAAGGAGCAAGGAGAGAAGGACATAAAGCCCTAGGTATAACCCTTCTAACACTTAGCTAGTTTCTAGTTAGCTTTAGCTTGTTTTTGTTTAGCAAAGATCCTTCTTTATCTAGTCCATGTTGCCTAAGTTGATAAAAATTTGATTTTTATTCCGTTTTCCGCCTCCCCGCAAGTACCGGGGTGGGCAACGTGGACTTACAGTGGTATCAGAGCCTAACTAAATATAAACTAGCTAGGTAGTAGAGTGTATCGAAGTTCGAATCGGAAAAATCGAAAAACCGAGTTTTCAAAACCCTAAGTTTCTGTTAAATTTTTTTCTGTTCAAAGCAAAATAAATTATACTCCAAAAATCATCTCAGGGTTTTGTGAAGAAAGCCACCAAAAACGATCCAGTGATTCGACCAAAGAGCCGCGGTTCCGCGGCAATAGCAAGCTATTGCCGCGCAACCGCGGCCGTCTTGGCTCTTCACTGGGTCGAGTTTGGTGCAGTGTATTTCTGGCTTGGTTTTAGGATTTTTAAGATGGTTTATATGTGCCCAGGTTTTCCAGAATAGAAATTTGTTTTTGGGGGCCTATAAATCCGTATTTTTCCGAACTTCAATACACTTTGACTAAAAGGTTATATCTGTCATGTTTATATGTATTGAACGTCGGTTAATCGCTATATGTCGATTAGTCGGGGTTATACATATCTGTGATCTGTGATTGATGATGGTATGTGTATATGAATGCGTTGGATTGTCGCGGGTGAATAGCCGGGGTGGATGTGAGATTAGTGTTCCTTTTTCTTTCATTCATTGTAATATGTAAATTGATGTATTATTATTTGTTTGGCCGCGCAACCGGGTCGGGGTTGTAGCCGTCATTGTATAATTCTTTTTACTGTTTTTGCTCCTAGGATAGACCCATGGAGGGGATGCACAAACTACCGGGTATCTCGAAGTGCCGAGTGGCCTACTCACGGTGGTGAGGGAGGTTGCTTCGCTTCGGGTACTTGGCGGGTAGTTTGCCGCACCTGTAGGAGTCTTGGGTGGGGTATTGGCTATTCACCACGACCGTGTAATCCGCTTCTCGTTGCAGGCTCGAACGGATTGCGGATTCCTAGTATATCCAATGTATTCATCTGTGATCTGTAATGTCTATCATTGCTATATATTTATATATGATAACTATTTAGGCGTTGCTTATGTTTTACAGCCGCGCTAGCCCAGCCCCCGCTCTGTCGTTAGTTAAGTAACCTAACGGGTGATGACGGGGCCCCGTGGCGAATGCGAATGGCATAACCGTACGTCATATTTTGGTTGTTTTCTGCAATGGTAGGATTAAATGATGGGACGCATTAAAAGAACTAATGCAAGAAAATAAACCAAGTAAAAGTTGATTGGAACACTTTGAAAACCACTCGGTTCTTTTCAAAACTAAACTTTTAAACGCGGAGCTTGAACCACTCCTTTTAAAAGCTATCTCGTTCTATCGATTATATCAAGTTCACTACGTTCACGGTTTCGCCAAAACCATTCGTAGCCCTCCGTCGTTTCGTATGGATATTCAATAGTATTCAAGCTATGTTTGTTGACCTTCGTCAAGGCATAGTGATTGGTAGCTGTTGGGTGTTCATATGTAGCATAGATAGATGCGTTGGTTTGGGACAGTCGTACTACCTTGTTGACCTTCGTCAAGGGTATGTACGGGTGAGTTCAAATTAACCTGGATAATGACGGGTAGAACTTGACATGTGACTTATGATTTGTTGACCTTCGTCAAGCTCATAAGAGCATGGGGCAAAAATCTACATCGGGAGTTTCATAAGTACTGAAACTTGCTAGCGCTGCATACCATTTGGAGTGTGATGATTCTGGTAGGATTCCTTCGGTTTTATCACGCGATGATATTTGGATCCCGATCCTACTGTGAGTATATACTACTCCTCGGGAAAACTCTCACTTAACGATCAATGCTATAAACCTAGTAGGTGTCTAGAAAGGTGTTAGCGGGGCTACGCCCACAGGGAAAAGAGGTTACTTAATTAAGGAACTTCACAAAAGCGTTGGAAAACCTCCCTCGAAGTTCCGACACTGGCCTGGCTGAACGGTTAAGCAAGAATTGTACGGTGAGATTGATCCGGACTAATCCTTCCTTTATGGTTTGGGGAGGGATTCGAGAGACAGTGGGAGCCATCCTGTTTAGATAAATTAAAAACCAATCTAAACTTGCAAGAGCGTCATGCTAAGTGTTTTCTTCTCTCTTTCTTAATTGCAGCGACCCAATGACCGCACCTAGGTTACATCTAGATAATAAAATGACTAAATCTAACTGTTTTGACAGGCAAGGGTCTGTCCAGATGTCCATTGCCCAGGACAAGCTAGGACACCTCTTGTCTGATCCTACCCCTGCCGTCTCAGGTCCAGTTTCCCCTGTCATGGATATTGATATCCGTAGGACATCGGAAGAAGACTGTGCGAAAGCCAAGTGCCTCGTGTTAGCCTCAGTTGATGGTAAATACCAGAGGCAGCACGAGAAGATGGACTCAGCTTCTATCTTCCTCCATAACAAAGTTTTATATGGAGAGCAATCTCGTATCGCAAGATATGAGACCTCGAACGAATTGCTTCCAGCGAGGTTGGCTATCGGGTCATCTGTAGGGGGCAACGTCCTTACAGAGACCAGCTCTTTTGAGCTCTCGGACCTAAAGACCACGTTGAAGAACGGGTCAGATGCTGACTTAGTTCAACAGTCTCTACCTACTACCCTGAAGGAAACCAGGGAAGTAGAAAGATAGAGAAGGGCAGAAGTTTCGGGAATGGATGCAAAAAAAGAGGGATGTTCCTATTGTTACGGGAATGAACATGGACAGAAGGATTGCAGGGCTTGCAAAGCCAGTAGCCAGAATTCGAAGCATGTTGTGGCTTCGGCTTCGGGTGTGTTTGTAATAGAGAACTGTATGTCAGTTAACCCTACTTCCTGGGTATTGGATACCGGATCAGGATCTCATATCTGTAATTCGTTACAGGCTCTGAGAAACCGTAGGGTTATCAGGAAAGGTGATATGACTCTCAGGGTTGCTAACGGAATGAGCATGTATGCTGAATCCGTAGGGGAATATCATCTAGGACTGACAACTGGGCAGATATTGATTCTGCGTAACTGTTTTTATGTACCAGGTGCGACTTGTAATATCATATCTGTATCCTTAATTTCTAAGGAAGGATATGATTTTACTTTTGTAAGCGATGTAATTAACATCCACCTAAATCAAGTTCTGATTGGGTCAGGTACATTACAAAACGGGATATACGTATTGAATCAAGCTCAGATCTTCAGTGTCCAGAACACACTTAAAAGAAAGTCTCCGGAAACAAATCAGGTTTTCTTATGGTATTGTAGACTGGGTCACATTAATGAGACACGGTTAACAAAGTTACATAAAGAAAGGTACTTGAATCCGTTTGAGTATCAGTCTTATGCCACTTGTGAATCTTGTCTCATGGGAAAGATGACAAAGACTCCGTTCACTGGACACGGAGAAAGAGCAAGCGAGCTCTTGGGACTCATACACAGTGATGTGTGTGGTCCAATGTCTATAAATGTGCGAAGTGGTTATTCATTCTTCATTACTTTCACAGATGATTTCTCTAGGTATGGGCATGTCTTCTTGATGAAGCACAAATCCGAGGCCTTTGAGAAATTTCAAGAATACAAGAATGAAGTTGAAAAACAAACAGGAAAAAGTATCAAGACACTGAGATCTGATCGAGGTGGTGAATACTTGAGTGCCGAGTTTCTGGGCTACTTAAAAGGGAATGGAATTCTCTCTCAGCTTACTCCTCCATACACACCACAACACAACGGTGTATCGGAAAGGCGGAATCGAACCCTATTGGATATGGTTCGTTCCATGATGAGTAAGGCTGAGTTGCCGCGATCCTTCTGGGGTTATGCGCTAGAAACAGCTGCATATCTCTTGAACAAGGCTCCGACCAAGACTGTGCCTACCACCCCATATCAGATGTGGAGTGGGAAGAAACCCTGTCTCAAGTACCTTAAGACATGGGGATGTCCAGCTTTTGTGAAAAAGCAGCATGCGGACAAGCTCGAGGCACGTTCAGTACTGTGTAAGTTTATGGGATACCCAAAGAACTCCAGGGGTATCTTTTCTATTCCGCAGAGGAACAAAAGGTTTTTGTTTCTCAGCATGCCCACTTCTTGGAAACTGAATTTTTAGAAAATCAGATAAGTGGGAGCGCAATAGAACTGGAAGAAATTCCAGAACCACAAGCTATTACTGAAAGTTTGGAAGAACCAGAAGTCTCAAGAGAACCGGACATCCCAGCGCCACTCCGCAGGAGTAGTAGACAGTCTCATCCGCCCGAGAGATACTACGATTTTCTCATAGACGGGGATAGAGAGGATTGCACTATGGATTATGGTGAGCCTACTAGCTTCCAGCAAGCCATCCAGAGCGGCGACTCGGTAAAATGGCTGGATGCAATGCGGGCCGAGATGGAGTCCATGTACACCAACAAAGTTTGGACTTTGGACTTTGCTCCAGAAGGGGTAAAACCCGTAGGCTGCAAATGGATCTTCAGAAAGAAGATTGGTGTAGATGGGCAGGTTGAGACCTATAAAGCTAGACTTGTTGCAAAGGGTTTTCGTCAAAGACCTGGCTTGGACTATGACGAGACCTTTTCTCCAGTGGCTATGCTGAAATCCATTCGGATCCTTCTTGCCATTGCTGCCTTCCACGATTATGAAATCTGGCAGATGGACGTACAGACGGCTTTCCTAAATGGAAATTTGGAAGAGTGCGTCTATATGGATCAGCCGGAGGGATTCATTCAGAGTGGGAGCAGTGGTAGAGTGTGCAAGTTGCTAAAGTCCATCTATGGACTTAAGCAGGCATCGCGGAGTTGGAACATCTGCTTTGATGATACTGTCAAAGAATTCGACTTTATCAAAAACCCAGATGAACCATGCATTTACAGTAAGATTGTAGGGAGAACTGTAGTTTTCCTCGTCTTGTACGTGGATGACATTCTCCTAATAGGAAATGATATTCCTATGCTACAGTCAGTCAAAAGATTCTTGTCGCAGAGGTTCTCCATGAAGGACCTGGGCGATGCCAACTACATTCTGGGGATCCAGATCTATCGTGATAGATCTAAGAGGATGTTGGGACTTTCACAGTCAAGGTACATCGACACCATACTGAAAAGATTCAGTATGGAAGATTCCAAGCGCGGTAATCTACCGGCTTGTCACGGGATCACCCTCTCCAAAGAGATGTCTCCCAAGACAGATTTGGAAAGGGATCGCATGTCTATTATACCCTACGCTTCTGCGGTAGGCTCTATAATGTATGCGATGTTGTGTACCAGACCAGATGTAGCATACGCATTGAGCGTTGTAAGCCGGTATCAGTCAAACCCAGGGGAGAAACACTGGATAGCGGTAAAGAACATTCTCAAGTGCCTGAGAAGGACTAAGGAGATGTTCTTGGTGTATGGCGGAAAAGACCTCCAGCTCGAGGCCTTTGCTGACTCTAGCTTCCAGAGTGACAAGGATGACTCCAAGTCCATGTCGGGTTATGTCTTTACCCTCAATGGAGGGGCGGTTTGCTGGAAGAGTTCCAAGCAGGAGACCGTTGCTGACTCAACTATGGAAGCGGAGTACATAGCTGCTTGCGATGCCGCAAAGGAAGCTGTCTGGATGAAGAAGCTCCTCACGGAGCTTCAGGTGGTTCCTACCATTGTTGATCCAATACCTCTGTATTGCGACAACAACGGAGCTATAGCTTTAGCGAAGGAACCCAGGTCCCATCAGAAGTCCAGGCACATTTTGAGGCGGTACCACCTGATCAGGGAGATCATAGATCGCCAGGAGATCGAGGTGAAGAGAGTAAATACGGAGAACAACACTGCAGATCCACTCATGAAGGCCCTACCCCAGACTCAGTTCGAGCGGCTGATCGAGATGATAGGTCTTCGATACGCCAGTACATGGCCTTAGTGCAAGTGGGAGATTGTTAGTGTATATGCCCTAGAGGCCTTACTGTATCATACTAGTATGTATATTACTTGATGGAAGCTTGGGATATTCACAGTTGTATATACAATCTTGCTCGAAATGGTAGTATGCTACTTGGTTTGTCTCTACTTCAATATATGCATGTGTTACTTTTAGAATATCGCTTATATACATATTAGTAGAGCCCTTAGGATCTTTGCTTGATTACCAGCGTTGTGATGGCGCTCACACTCATGGGGGCTGGGTAATCCATAAGCACATCCTTATACAGGTCCCTAGTCGTTGGATTATCGAGACAGGGCATCGATACTCCGGAGTAGACTAGCGTATGCGCTTCTCATCCCAGCGTAGGAGACGGTCTGTCCCACAGCCGTCGGTACATCGTACTTGAGATAGTATGCGGGTGCTCGTTAGGTTACGAGTACACTGGACAGGACTCGTCGGGGACTGTTGGTTGGTATTATACCTATCGTCAGTTATCAGTTCCCAGGTGACATGAGTACAGCTTAGTCCGCTGTCTTGACACTGTCACTTCGCCTCGAGTGTGTTCCTACTGCACTTTGATTACTACCCTACCACGGCTCAAAGGAGTCGTGCAAACAGGTAGTTTTTGGGTGCAGTCCCGAAGCACTTGGAGGCAGTGATGGTTAGACAGGATTCGTCTCTCCCGGTATTGGGGGTTGACATCGCGTTGTGTCCAGGAGAGCCATTACACGAGTAGTCCCTGACCAGGGCAAGCGTGATATACTGGTAGGTTTCCAGTGTTATCTTAGGGTGTTCTGGGATACACTCCGACACGACTTGTACCACTATTAGAGGACTGACGTTTACCGCCTCTAGGCCCGCCATGCGATGTATCAGACGAACAGACCAGACTGTACGGAGATTGTCACATACAGGCTCAGTAGGAGTTCAGATGGGGTTCACCTCGTCAGTCTTCTTATCGACATCTACCTGGGGACCGTTACGTACAGCTAGTGCCGCTTGCGGTCTGTGGTTAAACCCACTGCCAGCGTAGTGTCGAGTCTTTAGAGTCCCACACAGAGAGCTATTCGCCTTTAGGCAAATGAGTAGAGGTCGCATGGTTTTGCGACAGGGTTCGTTCACATCCGCGCACTTGTGCACGTTTGCTGTCCGGACAGCTTATACTAGCGGGCTTTGGTTTAAGCCGGATCCTAGTATATGATTTGGGATTGGTTTTTCTCATTGTATTCGTGTTTCTCGGATCACGAATACGGGTGCGTATGCACAGTTGCTTGAGACAGTGGGAGAGGACTTTGATTAGGGTTAATGACTATTGTCATTTTATTAACCCTAATGCTTATGTGTGTATTATGGTTAATTGATATTAGTTTAATAATTGTGCATGGTTATGGTTGTTGACCATTTGACCTTCTTGACTTGTTGACCTTGGTTGACACTTTGACCATCATCATTTCATTTGAAAGATGCTTTTTGATCCTTGCAATTTGCATTAAAAATGAAATGATAACGGTCATGTCTTGATTAAGCCATGACAATTATCTTACTAATTATCTAATTAAAATAATACACACATATATGTGAGAATGGTTTATTTTATTTTCATTCTATCATTTACTTTCTCTCTCTTGTTCTTCCTCTCCCTTAAGCTCTCCCCTCTCATGTGTTGAGAAACACTTGAGCTTGAGAAAAACCCTTTCTTGACAATCTCTACTCTCATCTAGGGTTCAAGGATTAGCACTTCTTGCACCCTAGTCACTTCTAGCTTCGAGTTGAAGCCAAAGGTTGAGGCTTTCGGGTGGATCTTTCTTCGACGTGAGAAGACGACATAGGTGACCTCTTTCCACTACTCCAAGGAGCAAGGAGAGAAGGACATAAAGCCCTAGGTATAACCCTTCTAACACTTAGCTAGTTTCTAGTTAGCTTTAGCTTGTTTTTGTTTAGCAAAGATCCTTCTTTGTCTAGTCCATGTTGCCTAAGTTGATAAAAATTTGATTTTTATTCCGTTTTCCGCCTCCCCGCAAGTACCGGGGTGGGCAACGTGGACTTACAATCGACTCCTCGAGATGGCCTCCCACTGTACCCTAGAACCCGATTACTTGTGCTCCCCTCCTTGGGTCTACCTAATGCAGAAAAGTAAATAATTTACAATGGTGACATCATCCTCATCCCGGAAGTGCCTCAATAAAAGAATATTACATACAAATGAATTTTACATGAATGAAAATAAAAACCCTCATCTCACATAAAACCCCCGGCTATTCAGAACACGACGATCCAATATAACATATCACAGCAGCACATAATATCTCATATCATCAACGTAAGCAAGTATGCGTATCTCGATTGTCGTTGATGGATAGCAACGAAGCCGGCGATACACCACATACTACGCTTACGGTCATAGAAAAGAAAGTGTAAAAGTACAACATTTGGAATCCACAATCTCTTTAGACATCATAAATCCGAAATATCACATACTTCACATTTCATGCCTAACTATATGAATTCCACATATTGTATCACATTCCAGATAAATAGACAATATTAAACTTTCCGATCGAATAATCAAATAACCAAGATTTCTCAAATAGCTCAACACTTGAGCGGAGTTCAAAAAACCCAGAACATGTCACCGCCCCGGTGAACCAGCCGTAGAAGGGTCAAACCAACGCCTCACATATGGAAACGCCAAACTACTGTTAGTTATATGTATGCCCTAGAGGCCATTACTGTACATTGGATGTATATTGTAGTGGATGCTGGGACATATATAGGTAGGACTTTCTTGCTCGACATGATAGTACGCTATCTGGTTGCTCTTTATCTTAACAGGTATACTTTCTGTCTCTCTGTTACTTGTTGATAAAGCCCTTAGGATGTGTACTCAACTTCCAGGACTATGATGCAGATCATACTAGTGGGGCCTGGGTAGTCCATGAGTACATCCTTCAATGTTCCTAGTCGTAGGAATATCGAGACGGGGCATCGATATTCCAGAGTAGACTAGCGTATATCTTCTCGACCCATGTGATGGGCGATGGATGATCCCATATCCATTGGTGTTTGACATCAGAGATGGTATGCGGGTGCTCAGTGGAGACCGGGTACACTGAACGGACTTGCCGAGAACTCCCAGATGGTATTATACCTCACGTCAGATGGCAGTTCTCTGGTGATACTGGTACAACTTAGTCTGTTGACCCGAGATCGTCATAGAGTCTTGTGTGTCTCCCACTGTGCTTTGATTTCCACCCTAACACGGTTCTACTGAGTCATGCAAACAGGTGGTTTTAGGGTACAGTCCCGATTCACATGGAGGCAATGAGCGATAGGAGGGGATTCGTCTCTCCCGGTATTGGGGGTTGATGTTGCGCTATGCACGACTGGCCATAACAGGAAATCCCTGGCCAGGGTTGCAGTGATATACTGGTAAGAGTTATCAGTAGTTTCACGATTGTTATGGACCTCACGTCGGCATGACTTATCAAGCTATTGGGGTCTGACGTTTACCACCCCTAGGCGAGATATGCGACATATCAGACGAACAGACCGGACTGTACTGTAAGTGTTACTGGTTGGATTCACAGGAGTGTTAGCGGGCTTGCTCGTCGATCTTCTGATCGCTCAATACCCAGGTGGCCGTTACGTTTAGCAGACCGCTTGCGGCTTGTGGATGTTTGATATGATCATCATCTGCTGCCGGCGTATTGACGAGTCTTTAGAGTCCTACACAGAGGTTTCCTGGCTCAAGCGAAACGAAATAGGAGCGCATATGAGATATTTGCGGGACCGAGAATAATGCGTGTATGTGATACCGTATTCTATTCTCGCGATGAATGTATCGATTGGTTGTATGCGATATAACCTAGTTATCGAATCAAGGATTGATTCGATAAGCCGATATATTGAATATTAGTCGGTCATATGCGATATGACCGGGTCGTTAAATCAAGTGTTGATTTAATGATTTAATGTATAATTATATATTTGATATATTACTTTGCATTAGCTAGTATTGGTTCACTTTAAATGGATTTTCTCACTTGAAGTTCACAAGTTGTATATGTGATATACTTTTGTGCACTTGTTTGTATCATGTTTGATGATACATGCTCACTTGGGTTTGTGTAAAGAATTAAACCATGGTTAAGTTAATGATTAGGGTTTACATTTTTCTTATTCATTTATTTATTTTTTCATTTTGGAAAGATAAATAAGAAATGGTGGCTTTCTTTGTTTGCTTGTTGAAGCTTTGAACAAGTCCACCATTTTTGTCTCATGCTTAACCCTAACCATTCAAACTAACCATAGTCTATTCTCTTCACCTAACCATGGTAAGTATATGATAAGTATTCATATTATTTTCCTTTTTGAAAAGAGGACTTATCATATATTCTTTCTTCTTCTTCTTCTTCATCTTCAACAATGAAGAAAGCTTGCCTCCATCAATGGCAACTAGTGAAAATGAGTGAGAAATCCAATTCTAAAGTAAACCCACTTCCTATTTCTTCATCCTCTACCTCTTGCCAAGTAGTATAGGGTGTTTTCTTCACAAGTTTCATGTCTTGGTGAAGTGGGAGCTTGATCTTGTGATGCCTCGACGTAGATCATCTTCGGCATCGAAGTCGACGACCTAGCCCGCCCATTTCTCCGATGAAGCCGATGCTAGAGTCCTGGATTCGATTTGGACAGTGGAGGGACGTCATCACGGAGCCAAGGAGGTGGTAGACCGGATCTACAAAGGTTGTAGCTTCTTTCCTTTAAGTTAAAGTTGTTTACTTGCATCGCATCACCTATAAATCTAGTTAACGATCCGTATTAGGGTTTGTAGGCACATGAAATTTTTGAATTGGGCATGCTTGATCACTTGTGAGACCTCATTAGTGTGCCTAGGAACCCTACAGTGGTATCAGAGCTACTAGGCATTGGATGTCGACCTATGGGGGCTTCTCACTGTGTGACAGTGTGGCGAAGCATAGGCTCTTACCCCCAGGGTGTCCCGAGACCGGAAGGTGTTCCGGCGGGTTGTAGTCCTCGCGAGGGGGCATGCGTAAAAAGTAGCGGCTGAGGGACCCGTTGGTGCCACGGCGACCCCATTGGATGGGGTGGCTGCCTGACCTACAGTGGTATTAGAGCCAAGCTAGAGCCTTAGGCGATGCGTAGACGGAGTTAGAAGTCCGATCGAACCGAAACCCTAACTCCAAAATGCTCTCTGTACATTTTTTAAATTCGTGGAATTTTTAGAATTAAAAATATGCAGAAAAACCAGCAGGAGATTCTAAGAATTAATGAGAAGCCCGAGCACCTGAATCGATAGAATCGCGGCGGAACCGCGGCAATAGCATGCCTATTGCGGCGGTTCCGCGGCAACCTAGTCGCTTCAATCAATTATTTTTACACAGTAATTCCTAGTGTTTAGTGCTGGTTTTCCTGGGATTTTTTAATTTGAACTCAAGAGTTGAGTTTTCTGGGTTGTATTGGGAGTTCGGAGATTCGATCGGACTGTCTAATTTTGTCAGTGTGTTTTTCCGAGTAATTTTAGAATATGTTAAAAAGTTCGACCGGATATAAATACCCACTTTTTCCCCTGCCGGGAAATTTCCAATTGTTAGACTTTTCCGTAGTTTAATGACGTTCCAAGTAGTGCAAGTAACACGATGGTCCCTCTAGAAGACAACAAACCTTAACTCGATTATGTGACCGTCTTGAACTGCCCTTTGAACCTTAGGGTTTGGGGCAGTACGGCATGCCACATGTGAGGCGTTGGCTTGACCCTTCTACGGCTGGACCGTTGGTACTGAGGCATGAAGTGAATGTCTTTGAACTTATTTCATGTGTTGAGCTGTTTCGGGAAAACTTGGGTGTTCGATTGTTCGATCGGAAAGTTTAACATTTTCTATCTTATCCGGAATGTGATACAATAATTGGAATTCACAAGCAGTTATGAGATAACTGAATGAATGTTATAAACATAGCAGTTTAGTCTCATTTGATCGGTTTCCACGGAATTTTGATGTGATCAAAAGTCCGTCGCAATCACGTAGGGTACGCGGATACTCGCCGGTAAACTTAATAGACAGCCTCGTCCCATAGCCCCGACCAAGTAACTGTAGGAGAACCCCGTCGCCGAAAGCATCCTTTCGGGTGCTCGCGGCAGCGGTGTTCCGCCTTGGTGCACTTCGTCGACGGCGTCGGGGGTGCGGCCGCCTACTAAAGTTTGCGACGAGCATTCGATCAGGATGTCGGGAATCTTGTTGAATTGCCCGACTTGATATTGAAAAGAGTTTTCGATAATGAGACTAAAATGCGGGGTTTATAATTGTTAGGCATGCGATGTCTAAGTATTTCATTTGATTAGGCATGCGATGTCTAAAGAGGATGCGGATTCCAACTGTTGTAGTTTTACACTTTCTTTTCTGTGACCGTAAGTGTAATATGTGATATCGCTGGTTTCGTTGCTATATGTCAACGATAATTAGGATGCGCATATTTACTTACGTTGATGACATGTGATGTTATGTGTTGCTGGATATATTATATTGGATCGTCGTGTTTGAATAGCCGGGTTTTTTTTTTTATGTGAGATGAGTGTTTTTCATTTTCATTCATGTAAAAACTTGTATGTAATATTCTTTTATTGGGGCACTTCCAGGTTGCGGATGATGTCACCATTTGTATATTATTTACTTTTCTGCATTAGGATAGACCCAAGGAAGGGAGCACAAGTAACCGGGTTCTAGGGTCCAGTGGGAGACCAACTCGAGGAGTCGAGTGCGGGTCTCCTAACCCTAGAATTGGTAGGGTTGCTTGCCGCTCTCGTAGGGGTCTAAGGGTGTGGGATTGGCTATTCATCACGACCGTGGAATCCGTGTTTTATACTGGCTCGTATTGAAAACACGGACGTCCTAGTATATCCAATATTTCATATGATACTTTCTGCTGCGTTATCTGTGATGTGATCATGTGATTTGTTCAGATAGATATTGTATATAGTATATATGATATATTATTTAGACGTTGTGTAAGTCCATATTGCGACCCCCGGTACTTACGGGGAGGCGGAAACGGTATAAAAAAACGAATTTTTATCGCAAGAGGCAACATGGACTAAACTTTGTCGGGATCGTTGTCTAAACTAAAACTAGTTAACAAGCTAAAGAGAGTTAGCTACTATGGAAGATGGTTATACCTAAACTTGAACTCCTTCTTCTTCAAACCTTGTAGAGGTTGATGGTTCTCTTTTCGTCGCCTTCTCCCGTCGAAGATGGATCCACCTCGAAGGTTCGACTTTGGGCTCTTCCTCGATCTTTGAGTGAACTAGGGTTTCCGGCTTGCTAAACCTTCATCCTAGAATGAGTAGAGAGTGATTAGGGTTTGCTTTTCTATCTAAAGAGAATGATTCTCAACACATGAGAAGGTTTCTCTTTTCAAGAGGAAGAAGAAGATGAAATGAGGAGAGAGAGTGAGAATGATAGAATGAGCTCAATAATTCATTTCTTGCAACCATATTGCAAAAGAAATGAATTATCTAAATGATAATAATTGAAATAAGAATAGTTGATGGTTATTTTGGAATGACCACTATCATACCTCTTTTAATGAAGTGTAAGCATGAATCAAGGAAGACTTTCAAGGCATAAAAAGTGGTCAATGGTCAACAAGTCAACCAAGGTCAACAAGTCAACAAGAAAAACAACCATAACATAATTCTTATTTAATTACTATTATTAATAGATAATATACAAATCCATTAGGGTTTGGAAAATGATAACTGTCAACTGTGCATACGCACCCGATCCGAAACCCTAATGAAAAACCTCATTCTCCGCCTCAAGCAACTGTGCATACACACCTGCATTCTCGTTCCGAGGAACAAGAATACCAAGATATAAAAGCAACCCCCAAAACATATACCAGTATCTGGCTCAAACCAGAGCCTGCCAGTATAATCCGTCCGGACTCCAAACGTGCACAAGTGCGCGGATGAGAACGAACCCTGTCGCAAAACCATGCGACCTCTACTCTGTTTTGCCCAGAGGCGAATACCCTCTGTGTGGGACTCTAAAGACTCGACACTACGCTGGCAGTGGGTTTAACCACAGACCGCAAGCGGCACTAGCTGTGCGTAACGGTCCCCAGGTAGATGCCGACAAGAAGGCTGACGAGGTGAAACCCCATCTGAACTCCTACTGAGTCTGAATGTGACATTCTCCGTACAGTCCGGTCTGTTCGTCTGATACATCGCATGGCGGGCCTAGGGGGCGGTAAAACGTCAGTCCCCCAATAGCGGTACAAGTCGTGTCGGAGTGAAGCCCAAAACACCCTGAGATAACACTGGAAACCTACCAGTATATCTCGCTTGCCCTGGCCAGGGACTACTCGTGTAATGGCTCTCCTAGACACTGCGCGATGTCAACCCCCAATACCGGGAGAGACGAATCCTGTCTAACCGTCACTGCCTCCAAGTGCTTCGGGACTGCACCCAACCATCACCTGTTTGCACGACTCCTTTGAGCCGTGGTAGGGTAGTGATCAAAGTGCAGTGGGAACACACTCGAGGCGAAGTGTCAGTGTCAAGTCAGCGGACTAAGCTGTACTCATGTCACCTGGGAACTGATAACTGACGATAGGTATAATACCAACCTGTCAGTTCCCGACGAGTCCTGTCCAGTGTACTCGTAACCCAACGAGCACCCGTATACTATCTCCAGTACGACGTACTGATGGCTGTGGGACAGACCATCTCCCACACTGGGATGAGAAGCGCATACGCTAGTCTACTCCGGAGTATCGATGCCCTGTCTCGATAGTCCTACGACTAGGGACCTGTATAAGGATGTGCCTATAGATTACCCAGCCCCCACTAGTGTGACTGCCATCACAACGCTGGTAATCAAGCAAAGATCCTAAGGGCTCCACTAATGCGTATAAGTGATATACTGAAATAAACATAAGTACACATTGAAGTAGAAACAAACCAAGTAGCATACTACTATATTGAGCAAGATTGTTTATACAAGGTGAATATCCCAAGCTTCCATCAAGTAATATACAAACTAGTATGATACAGTAATGGCCTCTAGGGCATATACACTAACAATCTCCCACTTGCACTAAGGCCATGTACTGGCGTATCGAAGACCTATCATCTCGATCAGCCGCTCGAACTGAGTCTGGGGTAGGGCCTTGGTGAATGGATCTGCAGTGTTCTCTTCTGAAGCAACCCTCCGAACCTCGATCTCCTTGCGATCCACGATCTCCCTGATCAGGTGATACCGCCTCAAGATGTGCCTGGATCTCTGATGGGACCTGGGTTCCTTTGCTAAAGCTATAGCCCCGTTGTTGTCGCAATACAGAGGTACTGGGTCAACAATGGACGGAACCACCTGAAGTTCTTTTAAGAACTTCCTTATCCAGACAGCTTCTTTTGCGGCATCAGATGCAGCGATGTATTCCGCTTCCATAGTCGAGTCTGCAACGGTTTCCTGTTTGGAACTCTTCCAACACACCGCCCCTCCGTTGAGGGTAAAGACAAAACCCGACATGGACTTGGAATCATCCTTATCACTCTGGAAGCTGGAGTCAGCAAAGGCCTCAATCTGGAGGTCTTTTCCGCCATACACCAAGAACATCTCCTTAGTCCTCCTCAGGTACTTGAGAATGTTCTTTACCGCTATCCAATGTTTCTCCCCAGGGTTAGACTGATACCGGCTTACCACACTCAGTGCATAAGCTACATCCGGTCTGGTACACAACATCGCATACATTATAGAGCCTACCGCAGAAGCGTAGGGTATAATAGACATGCGATCCCTCTCCAAATCAGTCTTGGGAGACATCTCTTTAGAGAGGGTGATCCCGTGACAAGCCGGTAGGTTACCGCGCTTGGAATCTTCCATACTGAATCTTTTCAGTACGGTGTCGATGTACCTGGACTGTGAAAGTCCTAATATCCTCTTGGATCTATCACGATGGATCCGGATCCCCAGGATGTAAGAGGCATCACCCAGGTCTTTCATGGAGAACCTGTGTGACAAGAAACCCTTGACAGATTGTAGCATAGGAATGTCATTTCCTATTAAGAGAATGTCATCCACGTATAAAACAAGGAATACCACAGTTCTCGCTACAAATCTACTATAGATGCACGGTTCATCTGGATTTTTGATAAAGTCAAATTCCTTGACTGTCTCATCAAAACAGATGTTCCAACTCCGCGATGCCTGCTTTAGTCCATAGATGGACTTAAGCAACTTGCACACCTTTCCGCTGCTCCCACTCTGAATGAAACCCTCTGGCTGATCCATATAGACACACTCCTCTAAATTTCCATTTAGAAAAGCGGTCTTTACGTCCATCTGCCAAATCTCATAATCGTGGAAGGCAGCAATGGCAAGAAGGATCCGAATGGATTTCAGCATAGCCACTGGAGAAAAGGTTTCGTCGTAGTCCAAGCCAGGTCTTTGACGGAAACCCTTTGCTACAAGTCTAGCTTTATAGGTCTCAACCTGTCCATCTACACCAATCTTCCTTTTGAAGATCCACTTGCATCCTACGGGTTTTACCCCGTCTGGAGCAATGTCCAACGTCCATACTTTGTTGGTGTACATGGACTCCATTTCGGTCCGCATTGCATCCAGCCATTTTACCGAGTCAATGCTCTGAACGGCCTGCTGGAAGCTAGTAGGCTCATCATAGTCTATGATGCAATCCTCTCTATCCCCGTCTATGAGAAAACCGTAGTATCTCTCGGGCGGATGAGACTGCCTACTACTTCTGCGGAGCGGCATAGGAATGTCCTGTTCATTTGAACCTTCTGGTTCCACTAAGCTTTCAGTAATAGTCCGTGGTTCTGGAATTTCTTCTAGTTCTACTGTGCTCCCACTTATCTGGTTTTCCAAAAACTCAGTTTCCAAGAAGTAGGCATGACGAGAAACAAGGACTTTTTGTTCCTCTTCACAGTAGAAGAAATATCCCTTGGAGTTCTTTGGATATCCCACGAACTTACACTGTACTGAACGCGCCTCGAGCTTGTCCGCATGCTGCTTTTTAACAAAAGCTGGACATCCCCAAGTCTTGATGTGACTGAGATGGGGTCTCTTCCCACACCACATCTCATATGGTGTAGTAGGCACAGTCTTAGTAGGAACTCGGTTTAAAAGGTACGCAGCTGATTCTAGTGCATACCCCCAGAATGATCGCGGTAACTCAGCGTTACTCATCATGGACCGTACCATATCCAATAGGGTCCGGTTCCGTCTCTCCGATACACCGTTATGTTGCGGGGTGTATGGAGGAGTAAGCTGAGAGAGAATCCCATTCTCTTTTAAATAATTCAGGAACTCGGCACTTAAGTATTCTCCACCTCGATCCGATCTTAGAATCTTGATACTTTTGCCGGTCTGTTTTTCTACTTCATTCTTAAATTCCTGGAATTTTTCAAAAGCTTCGGACTTATGTTTCATTAAGAAGACATAACCGTATCTTGAAAAATCATCCGTAAAAGTAATGAAGTAAGAATAACCGCTTCGCGCATGTGTAGACATTGGACCGCACACGTCGCTGTGTACGAGTCCCAAGAGCTCGCTCGCTCTTACTCCGTGTCCAGTGAACGGAGTCTTTGTCATCTTTCCTTTGAGACAGGATTGACAAGTGGCATATGATTGATATTCGAACGGATCCAAATATCCTTCTGTATGTAACTTAGTCAACCTTCTCTCATTGATGTGACCCAGTCTACAATGCCATAAGAAAGTCTGATTAATATCTGGTGACTTTCTTTTGTGTGTATTCTGGACATTGAAAATCTGTGGTTGGTTTAATACGTATATACCATTGCTCAATGTACCTGACCCAATCAGAACTTGATTAAGGTGAATGTTAACAACATTACTTACAAACGCAAATTCATAACCTTCTTTAGAAACCAAAGATACAGAAATGATATTACAAGTTGCGTTGGGTACAAAAAAGCAATTACGCAAAACCAAAACATGTCCATCTGACATTCCTAGGTGATAGTCCCCCACGGCTTTAGCATCCATGCTAGCTCCGTTCGCAACTCTGAGGGTCATGTCACCTTCCTTCAAAAACCTACGGTTTCTCAACGCCTGCAAAGAATTACAGATATGAGATCCTGATCCGGTATCCAATACCCAGGAAGTAGAGTTTATAGAAAGACAGTTTTCAATAACATACACACCTGAAGCTGAAGCCGCAACCTGCTTCAGTTCCTGTGTCCTGGCTTTCCAAGCCCTGCAATCTTTCTTCCAGTGTCCACTCTTGTGACAATAGAAGCATTCCTCTTTACCAACAAGCTTCCCCGCTATCTTTGTTGCCTTTTCCTTTCCCTTCGCACCCACTTTACTAACACCGCCCCTTGGTTTGGCGGGGGCTTTCCTCTTCTTTCCCTTGGCTTTCGCCTTGGACCTAGAAGAAGAAGATCCTCCTACAAACAAAGTGGATGTATCCCTACCCTTCTGTAGGGTGCCCTCTGCGCTCCTCAGCAGGTTGAGGAGTTCTGAAAGTTCAACTTCCTTTTCTTGCAAGTTGAAATTCAGTATGAACTGGGCGTAAGTGGATGGAAGGGACTGGAGAATTATATCTGTGTAGAGTTCACTATCCAACGTGGTCCCAAGTTCCGCGAGCTCCTCAGTGTAGCCAATCATCTTAAGCACGTGGTCCGCTACCGATGATCCGACGGCCAACTTAGTCGAAAATAACTTCTTCGACACTTCGTATCTTGAGATACGAGACTGCTCTCCATACAGTTCTTTTGTATGAAGAAATATGGATTCCAAATCCATATTCTCGTGCCTCCTCTGATGGTCATTGTCCATCGAGGCAAGTACGAGGCATCTGGCCTTCGCGCTGTCAATCTCCCAAGTCTTACGGATTTCCTTATCCGCGACGCTGGAGGTGGGACCTGGGACGGGGGGAGCTTTGCTGGTAAGAAGATACCCCAGCTTGTCGTAAGAGATTGCCAATTTGACATTCCTGAGCCAATCTTTGTAGTTTGGCCCTGTCAATATGTTTTTATCTAGAAGTAACTTAAGTCCAGTCATTTCGATTTGGTCGCTGCAGGGGGAGAGAAGAAACACTTAGCACGATGCTCTTGCAAGTTTAGAATGGTTTTTAATTTGTCTAAACAGGATGGCTCCCACTGTCTCTCGAATCCCTCCTCAAACCACAAAGGAAGAATTAGCCGGGATCAATCCCACCGTACAATACTTGCTTAACCGTTCAGCCAGGCCAGTGTCGGTACTTCGAGGGAGGTTTTCCAACGCTTTCGCGAAGTTCCTTAATTTAAGAACCTCTTTTCCCTGGGGGCGTAGCCCCGCTAACACCTTTCTAGGCACCTACTAGGTTTATAGCATTGATCGTTTAGTGAGAAATTTCCCGAGGAGTAGCATATACTCACAGTAGGATCGGGATCCAAATATCATCGCGTGACGAAAATGAAGGAATCCTACCATAATCATCACACTCCAAATGGTATGCAAATCTAGCAAGTTTCAGTACTTATGAAACTCCCGATGTGGATTTTTGCCCCATGCTCTTATGACCTTGACTTTGGCCAACAAATCATAAGTCACATGTCAAGTTCTTCCCGTCGTTATCCAGGTTAATTTGAATCCACCCGTACATACCCTTGACTTTGGCCAACAAGGCAGTTCGACTGTTCCAAATCAACGCATCTATCTATGCTGCACATGAATATCCAATAGCTACCAATCACTATGCCTTGACTTTGGCCAACAAACACAGCTTGAATACTATTGACTATTTATGTGAAACGACGGAGGGCTACGAATGGTTTTGGCGAAACCGTGAACGTAGTGAACTTGATATAATCGATGGAACGAGATAGCTTTTAGAAGGAGTGGCTCAAGCTCCGCATTTAAAAGTTAGTTTTGAAAAGAACCGAGTGGTTTTTCGAAAGTGTTCCATCGACTTAAACTTGGTTTATTATCTTGCATTAGTTCTTTTAATGCGTGATATTCTTGCATTAGTTCTTTTAATGCGTCCCATCATTTAATTCCTACCATTGCAGAAAACAACCAAAATATGACGTACGCTTATGCCATTCGCATTCGCCACGGGGTCCCGTCATCACTCGTTAGGTTACTTAACTAACGACAGAGCGGGGGCTGGGCTAGCGCGGCTGTAAAACATAAGCAACGCCTAAATAGAAAGCAATGATAGACATTACAGATCACAGATGAATACATTGGATATACTAGCAATCCGCATTCCTTTCGAGCCTGAAACGAAAAGCGGATAACACGGTCGCGGTGAATAGCAAATACCCCACCCAAGACCCCTACGGGTGCGGCAAACTACCCTCCATGTTCCCGGTAGTTTGTGCACCCCACCATGGGTCTATCCTAGGAGCAAAAACAGTAAAAAGAATTATACAATGACGGCTACAACCCCGACCCGGTTGTGCGGCCAAACAAATAATATTATTACATCAATTTACATTTACAATGAATGAAAGAAAAAACAAAAGCTCATCTCACATCCACCCCGGCTATTCACCCGCGACAGTCCAACACATTCATATACACATTCCAGAACATTACAGATCATGTATAACCCCGACTAATCGACTTATAGCGATTAGACGACGTTCAATACATGCAAACATCACAGATATAACCAACATAGCCAAAGTGCAGTGAAGTTCGGAAAAAAATACGGAATTATAGGACCCCAAAAGTGAATTTCAGTTCTGGAAAATCTGGGTACATATAATATATCTTAAAAATCCCAAAACCAACACAGAAGAACACTGCATGAAAAACGATGCAAAGATGACACAAACTTGCGGCGGTTCCGCGGCCAGATGAGTAGGTGAGGCCGCGGAAGCGCGGCGGTTTGGAGGAAACATGATATCGTTTTTCTTGTGTGTTCTTAGAAAACCCTGAGACGATTTTACAAGTATAAAGTTTTTCATTTTGAGCAGAAAAAATTTCAACAGAAAGTTAGGTTTTCGTTTTTCCGGTTTTGCGATTTTTCGGTTCCGAACTTCGTTACACTTCACTACCAAGCTAGTTTAAGTTTAGTTAGGCTCTGATACCACTGTAAGTCCATATTGCGACCCTCGGTACTTACGGGGAGGCGGAAACGGTATAAAAAAACGAATTTTTATCGCAAGAGGCAACATGGACTAAACTTTGTCGGGATCGTTGTCTAAACTAAAACTAGTTAACAAGCTAAAGAGAGTTAGCTACTATGGAAGATGGTTATACCTAAACTTGAACTCCTTCTTCTTCAAACCTTGTAGAGGTTGATGGTTCTCTTTTCGTCGCCTTCTCCCGTCGAAGATGGATCCACCTCGAAGGTTCGACTTTGGGCTCTTCCTCGATCTTTGAGTGAACTAGGGTTTCCGGCTTGCTAAACCTTCATCCTAGAATGAGTAGAGAGTGATTAGGGTTTGCTTTTCTATCTAAAGAGAATGATTCTCAACACATGAGAAGGTTTCTCTTTTCAAGAGGAAGAAGAAGATGAAATGAGGAGAGAGAGTGAGAATGATAGAATGAGCTCAATAATTCATTTCTTGCAACCATATTGCAAAAGAAATGAATTATCTAAATGATAATAATTGAAATAAGAATAGTTGATGGTTATTTTGGAATGACCACTATCATACCTCTTTTAATGAAGTGTAAGCATGAATCAAGGAAGACTTTCAAGGCATAAAAAGTGGTCAATGGTCAACAAGTCAACCAAGGTCAACAAGTCAACAAGAAAAACAACCATAACATAATTCTTATTTAATTACTATTATTAATAGATAATATACAAATCCATTAGGGTTTGGAAAATGATAACTGTCAACTGTGCATACGCACCCGATCCGAAACCCTAATGAAAAACCTCATTCTCCGCCTCAAGCAACTGTGCATACACACCTGCATTCTCGTTCCGAGGAACAAGAATACCAAGATATAAAAGCAACCCCCAAAACATATACCAGTATCTGGCTCAAACCAGAGCCTGCCAGTATAATCCGTCCGGACTCCAAACGTGCACAAGTGCGCGGATGAGAACGAACCCTGTCGCAAAACCATGCGACCTCTACTCTGTTTTGCCCAGAGGCGAATACCCTCTGTGTGGGACTCTAAAGACTCGACACTACGCTGGCAGTGGGTTTAACCACAGACCGCAAGCGGCACTAGCTGTGCGTAACGGTCCCCAGGTAGATGCCGACAAGAAGGCTGACGAGGTGAAACCCCATCTGAACTCCTACTGAGTCTGAATGTGACATTCTCCGTACAGTCCGGTCTGTTCGTCTGATACATCGCATGGCGGGCCTAGGGGGCGGTAAAACGTCAGTCCCCCAATAGCGGTACAAGTCGTGTCGGAGTGAAGCCCAAAACACCCTGAGATAACACTGGAAACCTACCAGTATATCTCGCTTGCCCTGGCCAGGGACTACTCGTGTAATGGCTCTCCTAGACACTGCGCGATGTCAACCCCCAATACCGGGAGAGACGAATCCTGTCTAACCGTCACTGCCTCCAAGTGCTTCGGGACTGCACCCAACCATCACCTGTTTGCACGACTCCTTTGAGCCGTGGTAGGGTAGTGATCAAAGTGCAGTGGGAACACACTCGAGGCGAAGTGTCAGTGTCAAGTCAGCGGACTAAGATGTACTCATGTCACCTGGGAACTGATAACTGACGATAGGTATAATACCAACCTGTCAGTTCCCGACGAGTCCTGTCCAGTGTACTCGTAACCCAACGAGCACCCGTATACTATCTCCAGTACGACGTACTGATGGCTGTGGGACAGACCATCTCCCACACTGGGATGAGAAGCGCATACGCTAGTCTACTCCGGAGTATCGATGCCCTGTCTCGATAGTCCTACGACTAGGGACCTGTATAAGGATGTGCCTATAGATTACCCAGCCCCCACTAGTGTGACTGCCATCACAACGCTGGTAATCAAGCAAAGATCCTAAGGGCTCCACTAATGCGTATAAGTGATATACTGAAATAAACATAAGTACACATTGAAGTAGAAACAAACCAAGTAGCATACTACTATATTGAGCAAGATTGTTTATACAAGGTGAATATCCCAAGCTTCCATCAAGTAATATACAAACTAGTATGATACAGTAATGGCCTCTAGGGCATATACACTAACACGTTGCTTATGTTTTACACCCGTGCTAGCCCTGCCTCGCTCTGCCGTTAGTTACCTAACCTAACGGTGCAGACGGGACATCGAGGCGAATGCGGATGGCATAAGCGTACGTTATATTTATCTGTGATGCTTAGGTGGACTTAAATGATGGGACATTCATTAATGAGATTAATGAAAGAAAATAAACCTAATTGATGTTGTGGAATCGAATTTCAAAATAAAACAGGTAGCTACAGTTCTTGCTTTGCATCGCGGTGTTCATTATAGAACATCCTGCACCTTATTCGATGAGGAAAGGACCGAGATCCCTTCACCGGGAGTGACTCCTTTAGCATTAACTGGCAGATGCTACACACTCGGTTTGTCTTTTGAACGCTTCTATAGTTTCCGCTTTGCACAGTGATATATATGATATATCCCGCACCTCATTCGACGAGGAAAGGGCCGACGATCCCTTCACCAGGAGCGACCCCTTTAGCAAAACTAGAAAAAGCCTCAAAAACATTCCATTTAAAAACCATTTGATTCCTCAACGAGATCAAGTTCAAAGCGTTAAAGGTTTTCATAAAAACCATTCGCAACCCTCCGTCATTTTAGGAAGTAGAGTACTTAGTATTCGTGCTGTGTTTGTTGACCTTAGTTAAGGCACAGTGTACGGTAGCTAAGTGATGTCTTCCTACATAGCATATGATGCGATTAGTTAGGACAGTCGCGTGACTTTGTTGACCTTAGTTAAGGGTCATGTGGGTGGGTCTAATTAATCACGAAATGACGGGTAGAACTTGACTAGTACTTATGATTTGTTGACTATAGTTAAGGTCATAAGTGCTAGGGGTAAAAATATTTATCGGGAGTTTCAAGTGTTGAAATTTGCAATGAGATCGCATACCTTCTATGTGATAGTTAGATCCCGATACCCACTGCGAGTAATTGTTACTCCTGGGAGAGTTTTGCACTTTACAATTAGCCGATCAAGTAGGTGTCTAGAAAGGTGTCAACGGGGTTATGCCTCTGAGAAAACGAGTTTTACTGCAATTAGGTCCGTGCGAAAGCACGGGGAACCTCCTTCAAAGTACCGACACTGGCCTGGCTGAAAGATTGGCGAACTTGTAGAGTGTAATTAATCCCGGTTAATCTTTCCTTTTAAGGTTTGAAGGAAGATTTGATACAAACAGTGGGTGCCATCCTGATTAGATAAAATATATAACCAATCTAATCTTGCAAGAGCGCACGCAGAGTGTTTTCTTCTCTCTCTCTCCAGGTAGCGACCATATCACGCCTTAATCAAGATAATAATATGGATGTTTTGACCGAACCCGCTTGTTATACTGAGCTGGGGAACGTTGGTCCCGCTCCAACTTATAATTGTTATAAGGCAGAGCAGAAAATAGGGGAATACCAGAATTCCTATGCCGCCCAAACGAAGAAAGTGCATATGATGCATCTCCTTCGGGTGTGTTCATTACAAAGAACTGTTTCTCAGTATCCTCTGAATCCTGGGTATTTGATACAGGATCAGGATCCCAGATATGTAATCTGTTACATAGGGCTACAAAAGGGTAGAAAACTGAGAATAGGTGATAAGTTTCATGAGACAGAAAACGGGGCAAGTGTTGCAGCTAAGTCTGTTGGTCACTGTCACCCTGTATTACCAATACATTGATTCTGAACAAATGCTATTAGATACCGAACCTGATATACAAAATCATATCAATCTCTTTATTTATTAAAGTAATGATAAAATTTTGTATTGATGGATAATGTTTTGAACATTTCCTATATCAAAAGTTGATCGGTTCAGGCACGTTATCTAAAAGCATTGATGTTCTAAATCAAACTACAGTTCCTAGTATACAGAACACACACACGAGGAAGAGTTCAGAAATGAACGAATCCTTCTTGAGGCATTGTAGACTAGGTCATATCAATGCGACCCGACTGGCTGAAGTTGCATTTTAGATGCATATTTAAATCAGTTTGAATTTACATCTTGTGAAACTTGCCAGTCATGTCACAAAGATTAGATGACCATAGCCCTGTTTATTGGAAACAGAGAAAGAGTTAATGAACTCTTGGGACTGACACATGATGATGTATGTAAGGTCTCCTGTCTACACATGCCAGGACTGGTTCTTTATACTTCATTACGTTCTCTGATAATCTCTCAAGATTCAGACATATGTTCCTGTTGAAACACAAGTCCGAACCTTTTGAGATATTCACAAAATATAAGCTAGAAGTAGAGAACCAATACAGGTATAAGTATTATGTCCTATGATAAGATCAGGGAGGAGAATACTTGTGCATGGAATTCTTGGATATTCTAAAAGAAGATGAGATTCTCTCTCAGTATTACTCCTCTGAATGCACTACAGCACAACGGTGTATCGGGGTGGAGCAATCGCACCATATTGGATATAGTGTGCTCTATGATGAGTACTACTGAGTTACCTATTTCCTTTTGAGGTTGTGCACTTGAGAAGCTGCATACCTATTGAATTAGGTTCGAATCAAATCAGTGCCTACCACTCCATATAAGATATGGTATGGGAAGAGCCTATCTCTTAAATAAGTTAAGATTTGGGATTGTCCGGCTTATGTCAAAAGCAAAATCCGGACAAAATCGAGGCAAGGTCAGTTCTGTAGAACTGGAAAGGTTCCAGCTATACAAAACTGCAGCTGATTTGACTGGACCAAAGGATTCTATAGTCCCCAACGAACCTTAAGCCTCTCCGCCGATCTGGTAGGGTTCCTCATCCGCTTGAGAGATACTTCGGTTTCTCGATGACAGTGGGAGCAAGGATTGCATCATGAGATGATGACCCAACTAGATTCGAGCAGGTCATCGAGAGTAGGGACTCTGTAAGAATGGCTGGATGCTTAGCGATCTGAGATGGAATCCATGTACACCAACAAAGTATGGACTTTGGTTGCTATATTTGAAGGGTTAAATCCCCATCAGGAGCAAGTATATCTTGAGAAGATTACTTGCTGTAGATGGAAAAGTTGAGACTTTCAAAGCTAGACTTGTTAAAGGTTTTAGTCATCAACCAGGTGTGGATAATGATGAAATTTTTTCTAGGGACTATGCTTAAGTCCATCCAGATCCTACTTGCCATTGCTACATACCATGACTACGATATCTGGTGGTTGGGTGCCATGACTACTTTTCTAAATAATGATTTAGAAGAGAACGTCTATAAGAACACAGCCAGAGGGCTTCGTAAACAGTGGGAGCAGCGGAAACGTGTGCAAGTTGCTTTACAGAATAAAGCAGGCATCGCGGAGTTGGAACGTCTGTTTTGATGTGGTAGTCAAAGTCTTTGACTTCATCAAAATGGTAGATGAACCTTGTATATACAAAACGGTAGTAGAGAGTAAGGTGGTCATCCTCGTATTGTACGTGGACAACATACTCTTGATAGGAAAAGAGTTTCCTATACTACGCTCGGTCAATCTACGCTTATCACAAGGATTCTCCAATAGGATCAAAGTGACACCTCCTAAATCCTGAGTTTTCATCTATGAGATAGATGTAATTGGATGCTAGGATTCTCACTAGATGTAGTGAGATGGTATCAATCGATCCTGGGGAGAATCACTGGAAGGGTTCCAGGGTGATAAAGACGACTGAATGTCAGTCACAGGCATTGTCTTTACCCTCAGTAAAGGGACGGTATGTTGGAAGATTTCCAAGCTAGATACCGTGACAAACTAGACGATAAAGGCTGGTAACATCGCTATTAAAGATACTACCAAAGAGGCAGTTTGGGTGTATATTGGTTCATAAGATGAACTAGGTTCCTATCATTGTATGACAATAGAAGTGTGGCTTTGGCCCAGGAACCCTGGTCCCATCAGTGACCCAGACATATTCTGAGGCAACATCACCTGATCATGTAGATAGATGATCTCCAGGGTGATCGAGGTTAGGAGAGTAGACTCAGAGGACAACACGGCGGATCCACTCACAAAGGCCTTTTCCCAAAGAGAGACTTTTACGGGATGGTTAAGTATGTGATACTGCAACCACTGCTACAGATGACCCTAGTGCAAGTGGGAGATTGTTAGTTATATGTATGCCCTAGAGGTCATTACTGTACATTGGATGTATATTGTAGTGGATGCTGGGACATATATAGGTAGGACTTTCTTGCTCGACATGAAAGTACGCTATCTGGTTGCTCTTTATCTTAACAGGTATACTTTCTGTCTCTCTGTTACTTGTTGATAAAGCCCTTAAGATGTGTACTCGACTTCCAGGACTAATGCAGATCATACTAGTGGGGCCTGGGTAGTCCATGAGTACATCCTTCAATGTTCCTAGTCGTGGGAATATCGAGACGGGGCATCGATATTCCAGAGTAGACTAGCATATATCTTCTCGACCCATGTGATGGGCGATGGATGATCCTATATCCATTGGTGTTTGACATCAGAGATGGTATGCGGGTGGTCAGTGGAGACTGGGTACACTGAATGGACTCGCCGAGAACTCCCAGATGGTATTATACCTCACGTCAGATGGCAGTTCTCTGGTGACATTGGTACAGCTTAGTCTGTTGACCCGAGATCGTCATAGAGTCTTGTGTGTCTCCCACTGTGCTTTGATTTCCACCCTACCACGGCTCTACTGAGTCGTGCAAACAGGTGGTTTTTGGGTGCAGTCCCGATTCACATGGAGGCAATGAGTGATAGGAGGGGATTCGTCTCTTCCGGTATTAGGGGTTGATGTTGCGCTATGCACGACTGGCCATAACAGGAAATCCCTGGCCAGGGTTGCAGTGATATACTGTTAAGAGTTATCAGTAGTTTCACGATTGTTATGGACCTCACGTCGGCATGACTTATCAAGCTATTGGGGTCTGACGTTTACCACCCCTAGGTGAGATATGCGACATATCAGACGAACAGACCGGACTGTACGGTAAGTGTTACTGGTTGGATTCACAGGAGTGTGAGCGGGCTTGCTCGTCGATCTTCTGATCGCTCAATACCTGGGTGGCCGTTATGTTTAGCAGACCGCTTGCGGCTTGTGGATGTTTGATATGATCATCATCTGCTGCCGGCGTATTAACGAGTTTTTAGAGTCCTACATAGAGGTTTCCTGGCTCAAGCGAAACGAAATAGGAGCGCATATGAGATATGTGCGGGACCAAGAATAATGCGTGTATGTGATCCCGTATTCTATTCTCGCGATGAATGTATCGATTGGTTGTATGCGATATAACCTAGTTATCGAATCAAGGATTGATTCGATAAGCCGATACATTGAATATTAGTCGGTCATATGCGATATGATCGGGTAGTTAAATCAAGTGTTGATTTAATGATTTAATGATTTAATTTATAATTATATATTTGATATATTACTTTGCATTAACTAGTATTGGTTCACTTTAAATGGATTTTCTCACTTGAAGTTCACAAGTTGTATATGTGATATGCTTTTGTGCAATTGTTTGTATCATGTTTGATGATACATGCTCACTTGGGTTTGTGTAAAGAATTAAACCATGGTTAAGTTAATGATTAGGGTTTACATTTTTCTTATTCATTTATTTATTTTTTCATTTTGGAAAGATAAATAAGAAATGGTGGCTTTCTTTGTTTGCTTGTTGAAGCTTCATGAAGCTTTGAACAAGTCCACCATTTTTGTCTCATGCTTAACCCTAACCATTCAAACTAACCATAGTCTATTCTCTACACCTAACCATGGTAAGTATATGATAAGTATTCATATTATTTTCCTTTTTGAAAAGAGGACTTATCATATATTCTTTCTTCTTCTTCTTCATCTTCAACAATGAAGAAAGCTTGCCTCCATCAATGGCAACTAGTGAAAATGACTGAGAAATCCAATTCTAAAGTGAACCCACTTCCTATTTCTTCATCCTCTACCTCTTGCCAAGTAGTATAGGGTGTTTTCTTCACAAGTTTCATGACTTGGTGAAGTGGGAGCTTGATCTTGTGATGCCTCGACGTAGATCATCTTCGGCATCGAAGTCGACGACCTAGCCCATCCATTTCTCCAATGAAGCCGATGCTAGAGTCCTGGATTCGATTTGGACAGCGGAGGGACGTCATCACGGAGCCAAGGAGGTGGTGGACCGGATCTACAAAGGTTGTAGCTTCTTTCCTTTAAGTTAAAGTTGTTTACTTGCATCGCATCACCTATAAATCTAGTTAACGATCCGTATTAGGGTTTGTAGGCACATGAAATTTTTGAATTGGGCATGCTTGATCACTTGTGAGACCTCATTAGTGTGCCTAGGAACCCTACGACTACCACAAACCCTAGGGTTCAGTGGAAGTTTTGACGGTCATATAATCGAGTTAAGGTTACGTTCTTCTAGAGGGTCCACATATTGCTTGCATGTTTTTCCGAAAGTTTTAAACTCAAGAAATAGTCAACACTTGAAAAATTTTCGTGTCGGGAAAAAGCGAGTTATTGATATTCGTTCGAAACTTTTTAACACGTTCTAAATTATCCGGAAAACTAAAAGAAATTAAACTTTCCGATCGAATCAATGAATACAAATGATCTCCAGAAAACTCAACACTAAAAATTCCTAGAAGTATATACTAATACCTACGGATCAACCCTACTAATACGAGGCCTTAACTTCCAAGTACGGCCGCGGAACCGCCGCGGGAAGCATATTCCTGCCGCGGTTCCGCGGCGACTTTAGGGAGTTGGGGGCTCGTATTTTCCAGTAATCCTTGGAATTTCCTGCTGAATTTTCTGAGTATTTTTAATACGGAAAAAATCAAATTTTTAAAAAATTTCCAGAGAGGGGTCAAAAATGATGTTTCGGCGTTCGATCGGACTTTTAACTTCGTATACACGTCGCCTAATGCTCTAGCTAGGCTCTGATACCACTGTAGGGTTACTAAGCACTGTCACAAGGGTCTATAATGTATCAACCATGCCCGATTAAAATTTTAGACGTGCCGAACAATCCAAAGCAAGGATCTTTGCTAGATTATTAGGGTTAAACATGCAAGTAAACATCTTTACAACTAAGAGAGAGAGATTACAACCTTTGTAGTCCGCTCCTTTGCTTCACAAGCTCCGAGTAGTAGTCCCTTCGCCGCGATCCATGATCTCCCGGATTCAAGAGAAGCTCCATAACCCGAATGATCCATACTTGCTTAAAGTCTTCCTTTTCAAAGATGATCTACCTTGAAGTTTCTTTAACTCAAGCTCTCACTCACTAATCAAGTATTAATGAAGTGAACACCCTAATCTAATTGGCTAGATTAGATGAGGATGATGAAGTAGAATTTATGCTCTCTTTTGTTTTCATAATCTCACACTAATCTATCACAAAAGAAAAACCTAGAAAGCCTTTTTAAAGCTCAAGAAAGAAGAAGAAGAATGAATTAATTCTTTTGTGATGAATAATGATATTTGTTATATCATTACAATTGCAACCATGGTTGAGTCAAGAAAGACATAACCATTGTAGAGATTTGACTAGGGTTAAAGGGTGTGGGTTGGGTTAGGAATATCTCCAAAAATATCTACACAAAATATCTTTGCAAGAAACAAAATAAAAGCTTCTAGAAGCTTCTAGAAATAATTAACCCAAATCAAACCCTAACCATGTTTAATCTTTACTAATCATGTTGCATTTGTAATCATAACATGTTACAATATTATATATCACATATATAATATATTTTTGTAACAAAAGAAAATAATACAATTAACATATATCGCATATATATCAATGTATTATCCGGTGAGAAAATGAATCAATAAAGCGAGCAATATTAGATAATGTAATGTAATATATCACATATATAATTATACACTAAATTATCGAATCAACACTTGATCCGACAATCCGGCTATTTCTCAAATAACCGACTAATATAAACTGTATCTTTTCATCGAATCAACAATTGATCCGATGACCCGGCTATATCACATATACCCGGCCGATATCAAATATCGCAAGAATAGTATACGGTATCTCATATCGTATTATCTTCGGTTCCACACATATCACATATATGCTCCTACTCCGTTTTGCCTGAGTCAAGAAACCTCTGTGTAGAACTCTAAAGAATCGTCAATACGCCGGCAACATGTGATGATCATATCAAACACCCACAAGCTGCAAGCGGTCAGCTAAACGTAACAGCCACCCAGGTATTGAGCGATCAGAAGATCAACAAGCAAGCCTGTACATTCTCCTGTGAATCCAATCAGTAACACTACCGTACAGTCCGGTCTCTTCGTCTGATATGTTGCATATCTAGTCTAGGGGGTATACGTCAGACCCCAGTAATCGATAAGTCGTGTCGATGTGAGGCTTATAACAGGTTGAGAACCTACTGATAACACTTACCAGTAGTACTCAATATCTGCCCTGGCCAGGGACTTCCAGTTATAGCCAATCGAACACAGCACAACATCAACTCCCTATACCGGGAGAGACGAAACCCCTCCTATCGCTCATTGCCTCCATGTGATTCGGGACCGTACCCAAAAGCCACCATTTTGCACGCCCTCTTGGACGTGGTAAGGTGGAAATCAAAGCACAGTGGGAATCACACAAGACTCTATGATGATCTCGGGTCTACAGACTACCCTGTACCAGTGTCACCAGAGAATTGCCATCTGACGTGAGGTATAATACCATCTGGGAATTCTCGGCGAGTCCGTCCAGTATACCCAGTCTCCACTGAGCACCCTATACCATCTTTGATGTCAAACACCGATGGATATGGGATCATCCTGCCCATCATATGGGTCAAGATGCGTATACGCTAGTCTACTCTGGTGTATTGATGCCCTGTCTCGACACACCCTCGACTAGGAACAGTTATAGGATGTACTCGTTGACTACCCTGGCCCCACTAGTATGATCTCATCATAGTCCCAGTAGTCGAGTACATATCCTAAGGGCTTTATCAACATGTGAGAACAAGACAGTAAACTAATACAAGTCAACATGTTAAGATAAAGTGAACCAAATAACATACTATCATGACGAGCAAGAAAGTCCTCTCTATATATATCCAAGCATCCACTATAATATACATCTTATGTACAACAATGGCCTCTAGGGCATATATATAACTAGCATTCTCTACCTTTCCTTAGCCCAAGTAATATATTACATATGTGGGATCCCGATCCGGTATCTAATACCCAGGACGTAGAGTGTACCGAGAAACAGTTCTCGGTAACTAACACACCCGAAGAAGATGCATCAACATGCTTATTATTCGTTTGGGTGGCGTGTGAATCCAGATATTCCCCTATTTCCTGCTCAGTCTTAAAACAATTATAAGAAAGAACGGAACCAACGTTCTCCTGCTCAGTATAACAAGCGGGTTCAGTCAATACATCCGTATTATTATCTTGATTAAGGCCTGACATGGTCGCTACCTGGAGAAAGAGAAGAATATACTTAGCGTATGCTCTTGCAAGATTAGATCGGTTATTATCTTATCTAATCAGGATGGCTCCCACTGTTTTTATCAAATCTTCCTTCAAACCCTAAAAGGTAAGACTAGCCGGGATTAATTACATCTTACAAGTTCGCCAATCTTTCGGCCAGGCCAGTGTCGGTACTTTGAGTGAGGTTCCCCGTGCTTTCACACGGACCTAATTAAAATAAACCTCATTTACCCAGGGGCGTAACCCTGTTAACACCTTTCTAGACACCTACTTGATCGGCTAATTATGATGTGTACAACTCTCTCAGGAGTAACTCTTACTCCCAGTGGGTATCGAGATCTAACTATCTCATAGAAGGTATGCAATCTCACTGCAAATTTCAACACTTGAAATTCCCGATAATCTTTTGCCCTTAGTAACTTATGACCTTGGCTACGGTTATAAAATCATAAGCGCTAGTCAAGTTCAACCCGTCATTTCCTGATTGAATTAAACCCACCCGTACGACTCTTGGCTAAGGTCAACAAAGTCGTACGACCACCCTAACTCAATCTCATCATATGCAGCAGTTAAGCACTAATTAGCTACCGCACACTACGCATTGGCTAAGGTCAACAAACGTAGCACGAATACTAAGCAGTACTTATCTGAAATGACGGAGGGCTTGTAACATTTTAGAAAAGTAAAATATTATATTTGGGAATTTGAATAAATCAAATAATAAATATTAAGAATATTTTAATGAATGGAGATTAGTTTTAATGTTATGGTATGATTATATACAAATAGATTGGAAAAATATTGGAAAATTACGTTGAATGTTGATTTTTAAAGAATTTGTGAGATTTAGACATTTTATAAATTATTATATAATTTATTATATACAAGTTTATGCCTAAGCGTGATTAATTATTACTAATCGCGCATTAAACGTAGTTAGGCATATGGCATGCACCATGTCACATTTCTAACACTTGTTACATTTTTGAAAACTTGGCTTAAATTCTTAATTGTGAATGGCATGTTGTTTTCCTTTTTATATATATATTTGGGGTTTTGATTTTTATTTGAAAAAGGGAAGAAGAAAAGATAAATAAAAAAAGAAAAAAAAGAATAAAGAATGAGGTATGGGCAAGAGAAAGAAGAGAGAGAGGGTGAGGGGTTATTTGACCGTGGCTCACATTTGTTTTTCCTTCATTTTCTTCATCATTCTCTCCTTCCCCTCATCCATGGCCGCCCTCTCCCTCCATCACCTCTACCTCCTCACTTCAACCTCAAATCTACATCAAAACCTTGCACCTTCTTCACAAAAAAATGTGCACAAGCTCACTACAAGCATGGGGGACTAAGCAAGATAGGATTTTGAGTTCTTGGGGCAACTTAAGAAAATTCTTGAGTTGCCAAATGAGGTATTTCCTTCACCATTAGAGTAGTAATTCATTTTCTTTAGCATCTATATTAATTTAGAAGTGATTAAGTGAGGTTTAGTGAGGTTGAAAATTCCAAGATGAGGGTTAGGGGATTTTATGAGTTGTGAAGTATAAGTTGAGGTCAGTAGAGGCCATACAACCCCTCTAATGTTAGAATTCAGGACAAAACCTGAGATCAAACCCCAAAATGTGAACTTGAACTTGGTCGATATCGGAAGTTATGGTATTTGTGATGTGTTATAGAGATCTGCTATGTCCCGGGGGACCTGAAAAATATTTAGCGATTACAGAGAGTCATGCAGGAAACCTAGAAGTTGTTCCCAAGACCTGAGACCATATCTTCTTGCCCTGGCAACCAATTATCTCCTTTTAGCCACAATTTGCGGCCTTGGTGCGATGGAATCACCTCGTGCTTGGTCCATGGCTCCATTTTATGCAAATTAGACCTACCCCATATGCAGAATTGGCTAATTTCACCTGAAACAAAATCTGGAACCATTTTCTTTAGTTGTTATTTTGTTTTGCGACTTTTAAATGACTTGAACTTTGGATAATGTGTTTTGTCTCGATTGATTGGCGTTTGTACGTCGATGTCGAGGGTTATTTAGTTCTTTTGCATGCGTAGACCATAGGTTTTAACCTATGTGTGATTCGTGTGCCATTTTGGTTTTCGTGCGCGATTTCTGTTTACGATACTATGTCTTATTTATATAGGCATCATCACGTGGACTTCAGATAACAAGGAGGAGCATGGCGACATCGACTTCGGCAAGCAAGGATCAGGTGAGTAGATGTATATCTACAGGAGAAGTTGGGTGGATGGCATATAACACCCCTGCAATTTCGTAGTGTAGCATGCAAATATATTATATATATACTTATGTGTTGTGAGATGTGTATAGTTAGCAAGAGAGGCTTTATGTGACTTTTGGTTGGATTTAGTGTAGTTGGAAGATTACATTTTTAGTTTAGTTTCTTAGTCGCGAAACCCTAGAGTATAGGTTATACACACACACACATGCACACACGTGATATGTTTTGATGTATATGGTTGTATGTATATATATATATATTATGTGGATGTGTTGATATATATATATATATATATATATATATATATATATATCACATATACGTATACACGGGTGATGAGGATAGTATATGATACTCGGAGGAGAGTCGATATGATCGGGCATGATACCGTGAGATTGGTTATGTGATTTGGGGTCGTGTTATGATATACGCCTTGATATTATAGTGGATCGATGGGCGATGTGTTTCCATACACATGCGGATATATGTTGATGGTATCAAAATGTACTAGACCTTAGCTCAGTACCCTAGTTCATGATATTATGATAATGATACCATATGAATAATGAGATATATGTGATATTGACCCGTACCCCGATTTGGGATGCCGTACGATAGATTTTACCGTACGAAGTATAAATATGATGATTGATCCGCACTCTTGACTCGAGGATGTCGTATTATATATTTTACTGTACGTGGCGCTATTTGAGGCGGGATCGCCGACGACTAGATATATCGACTCGGACTTTAGGTGGATTTTCTTACCTTTTTGACTAGTCTCTTAGTTTAGTCCTGTAGTTTATTTGGTAGATGTTAGACTGGGCTCGAGCCATACTTATTTTCAGAAACTAACGAATCATGAGTATTTTCAAATGCCTAGACCGTATGACTCGTATATAGAAATATATATCCTTTATTGTTGCGTTTACTATTCATTTTTCGTATATCCTTGTTGTTCGCATTGCATTGCATGATTAAATGTGTTTTTGTTAGTTATTATGAAAACCTGTTGTCAGGACACCAACACTATTACTGATGATGTGTATGCTCCACGTACACTTACTTTCCGGCTCACACACATCATCATCAGTAATTTTCATGTCACATACACATTAGAAAACACTATTTCATTGGTATAAATTGCTAGTTGGTAGTTTCGACATAATACTAGCACGTTTGCTTTTATATGCTAGTTTAGATATTGCATTTATTACTGAGATATTTCATGCATTTATACATTCATTTGTCATGAAATATTATGGGGCTTATGCCGGTAATTCACTGTTTATTTACTCTCAAGTTTGAGATTTCAGATTTTCCATGAGATTTCTGGATTTGGAGAAACCGTAAGGATTATAAACTCATTATCATTCTAAAGATAGAAATTTGCGGTTTTCTCGTGATATGATATTTATGATGTCCACCATGAGTTTTCTCGGTTCTTGAGCGGTATCATACACCCGATTCGAGGTAGGGGAGGGACCGTTTGCAAGTACTTGGTGGCCCGGTGCGGTATCCAGGGGCAAGAAGATCGTATAGAAAGGCGTTGAGCCCGGCAGGGGAACACTACCGACCGGTGATTGTATGGAGACTCGACGGATATCCGGAGGATACCGTTCGGAGTTATAGGCTGATCCTGATCATGCAGAGCCCGAGATATTGAGATTTGATGATATGGGCCACTTCGGATTGCCGGAGCCCGAGATATTGAGATATTGAGATATATATTTTGTGTCGATGCTTGACACAGATTCTCTGTTGATTTCATTGATAATATTTCGATTTTTATACAGAAATCTCACCGAGATAAGAAAACAGTTTTCTCATTTAAGAGGTATTCTGTTTTCATGCATTCATACATCATATATGTGATATGTTGCTACCTGAGGCACTGACATGAGCACTTGGTATTACACTTGTGAGTAGATGTTTACCCTTGCCATTATTAGATGCTTCAGGTTATATATTATGAGAATATTATTGTATGACCTAGGAGAGAGTCATACATGCGATTTCTTCTCGGTGATGTTTTATACTCACGAGTTGGCAATTATTCATTTCATTATCACAAAACACTTCTCTCTCTTCAAGTATTCATCTTCTTCCTCAAACCCTAAAAGTTCTTATGAGTTGAGAATCCTAGGGTTTAAGAGACTAAATAATCCATCTAAAAACTCTACACCCTCTAGGACTTCTAGATTAGCAAACTAGAAGCCATAATTATCTCAGATTGGAGATAGGAGCTCGGACTATAGACTCTCGGGTGGATCGTCTTTGACTCGAGGAGGCCGTTAAGGTACCCATGTTCCATAGAGCCGACAAGGTGTGGAGGACAGCGATGAAGACCCGAAGGACAATTAACGTGAGGTATAACTTTGAATTCGAGTAGTTAAACCTCTCGTAGTTTTCTAGTAATGGTTTAGACACGATCCGTGTGCTCAAGTCCGTGTTACGAAGCTTTGATAATTGTTTTTCATATATTCCGCCTCCCCGCGAACACGTGGGGTGCGTGACATGGACTTACAGTGGTATCAAAGCCTACTAAACCTTTACTAGCTCTAATACCACTGTAAGTCTATGTCACGCACCCCATGAGTTCGCGGGGAGGCGGAATATATGAAAAACAATTATCAAAGTTTCGTAACACGGACTTGAGCACACGGATCGTGTCTAAACCATTACTAGCAAACTACGAGAGGTTTAACTACTCGGATTCAAAGTTATATCTCACGTTACTTGTCCTTTAGGTCTTCATCGCTGTCCTCCATACCTCGTAGGCTCTATGGAACATGGGAACCTCAACGGCCTCTTCGAGTCAAAGACAATCCACCCGAGAGTTTATAGTCCGAGCTCCTATCTCGAATCTGAGATAACTACAGCTTCTAGTTTGCTAATCTAGAAGTCTCAGAGGGTGTAGAGTATTTAGATGGATTACTTAGTCACTTAAACCCTATGATTCTCAACTCATGAGAGCTTTTAGGGTTTGAGGAAGAAGATGAAGACTTGAGGAGAGAGAAGGTGTTTGTGATAATGAAATGAATTATTCTCATTTGTGAATATCATGAAGCATATTTGTTAGTGTTTATGCCCTAGAGGCCATTACTGTATCATACTAGTTTGTATATTACTTAATGGAAGCTTGGGATATTCACAGTTGTATTAACAGTCTTGCTAAAAATGGTAGTATGCTACTTGGTTTATTTCTACATTAATATGTACATATGTTTCTTTTAACATATCTCTTATACATATTAGTAGAGCCCTTAGGATCTTTGCTTGATTACCAGCGTTGTAATGGCAGTCACACTAGTGGGGGCTGGGTAGTCTATAAGCAACATCCTATACAGGTCCCTAGTCATAGGATTATCGAGATGAGGCATCGATACTCTAGAGTAGACTGGTGTATACGCTTCTCATCCCAGTTGTGGAGATGGTTTGTCCCACAGCCATCAGTACGTCGTACTGGAGATGGTATGCAGGTGCTCGTTAGGTTATGGGTACACCGGACAGGACTCGTGTATCTAGTAAACTCCATCAACCAGACTTGTATTAATTTGTAGAATTAGAAGACCAGTGTATATTCTTTCGACCTTAGAGTCGCGTTTGTATTATTATGGTTTTCTTTATGATATTGGTTTTCCTTTTGAGTTTTGATCCTCACCCTTCGGCGTTGTATATTATATTGCATTGGTGGTTGTGTCCGCCAATTGGCGAAGATATAGCTGCCGCTTGGGGATGTCTTTATTCATTATGTATATTATGCATGTTTGTACCCGTTTGGGGCCAGTATTTACAAAGGAAACTCTGCCGAAATTTTCAGAAACGACTTGATGTTTTAAAAATGCATACTACGGCTTATTTTGTTAAACCACTTGCTTTAAAACTAAACTTTTCCTTCTCTCTCTTTCCAAATGGTTTAGATTTCTGGGATTTTTGGCTTACTTGAATTAGATGGGGTCCTATAGACTTCATATGATTCAAGTGCCAGTCACGTGCCATTTCGGGTCGTGACAAAGTTGGTATCAAAGCGCTAGGTTTAACCTTGGTTCGAGTCTATGTTTGACTATGCGGAGTCTTGGACGTATATATATTCGGAACCTAGGCTTGACCTTACAGAACTTAGACTTGGTCGAGGGGTTATTAGACCCGAACTTTCGTCGCATAGGTTGACTTTGGTTGATGGAGTAGGTGACTTAAGTAGAGTGACGTACCGTGTGTATGTTCCGCGGCATACTTACGATACGCTACTCCGCTTAAGAAGCCTTAGGATGTACATATGCTTGCACAGTATTATATTCATTCCTATGATCTATCCTCATCGATATCGGTTGGTGGTTTGTTACCACGATTGCATAGGAAGAGAGAGCCGCGGCTAGAGTTGCGGTCAGCACGAGCCCGTCATGGACGAGGACTGACCAGGGCATGATTCCAGGGACACAAGATTGCATAGATGTATCGTTTTATTGTGTTTTCGCGCCATGAGCGTTTAATGGATTGCTTTTACAAAATTTCTCGAACGTACAGATCAACACCAGAGGATTGGACCACTTATAGAGGCCAGCCAGAATGTGATGACCGTCAGTTCACCGATTATTCTAGATGATTGAGGCACTGTTCAGCATGTGGACGAATGATTCAGTTGTTGCTGTGACTGACGTGATATCGCCCCAGATGTTTGAAGCTAATGCAGCATAAGTTGTACTTAGAGATATGCTAGAAGATCGCTAGTCACCCAAGGAGGAATGACTAGGACATATGGTTCGTTGCCTACCCTGATGCGAGGTCATCAGATTGATTGATTCCAGCTAGAGAAGACTTCACGCATGCACGTTGAGAGTCGATAGAAAACGATCGAATGTCAGAAACCCATTTTTCCAAGTTTAAGGTATTCGGAAAAACATGCAAGTAATTTCGTGGACCCTCTAGAAAAATGAAACCCTAACTCGATATAATGATCATTGGAACGCTTTTGAACCTTAAGGTTTGCAGCAGTTCCGCGGTGCCATTAATGAGGCTCGGGTTTGCCCTTCTACGGCTGGTCCATAGGTACTGTGGCATGTACTGAATATTATTAAACTGTACTCAACAGTTGAGCTCTTGGGGGATTATGGAACTTTGACGAATCGATCGAAAAGTTCGACGTCATTCGGATATCATGTGATGGGATGCATTACTTGGGAGACTCCAAAAATGAGTATAGCCATTGGAGCGCAGTCCATGCAGCCACGAAGAGACGAGTCCGAATCAGTCGTCATTAGAGAAAAGTGGAGTAAGAGGTTCGTACGAGATTTCGACGAGATGACGTTCCACTCCGTTGACATCAGAGATGTGATACGCATTCAGAGGCGTTGTATATGGATATATCATCCAGAAGAAGCCGTGATGAGTATGCAGCCGTTCCGGAACAAGAAATAGATTTAGTAAAGGATGATAACTTTCGGGCAGTTTGGTAGAAACGAGATTGGGAGAGACCTCGACAGATCTTTCTGGAAATACTACATGAGAAGACTTGGACCCAGGATCAGTCGTATTGTGCACACCTAGTAGGCCAAAGTTTGGCATCGTCGACGAGATATGTCGTGAGTGACCATGACAGTTGGCCAGAGATCTTTAGAGGATGTGGTAGAGCGGGACTATTTCCGTCATCTTGGATTTTGGTATTTTGGGCGATTTATTTGCATGATTGAGATTTTATGCTCCACAGTTGCACTTGACTTCGATTTGATGTCATTCGAGATGTTGATTTGATTGCATGCCTATGGTATGAATGTGATTTGACTTGTGCTTTCGGTGTAGTTTCCATGCACTTTTAGTATTTTGATTCGATTTTGTGCACGCTGATGCACATGGTTGTGAGATTATATACTACGGTATACCGGATTTGGATTGAGATGCGTTGTATACCGTCGATTTCGATTGTGATATTCGATATTGTTTTCGTACACCATGTGCACATGATTTGGATTCTTGCGTATACTTGACGCGCTTGATGCGATTTTGGTGCACACCAGATGCACTAAATCGGGATTCTTCGTGCATATCAGATGCACCTGATATTGTGGTCAGGCACACCCGTTGCTCTTGACAGGTGTTTTCGTGCACACCCGTTGCACTTAGATTTTGTTTCTGTGCACATGTATGGCACATTCATGGATTTCGATTTCCGTGCGCACCAGACGAACGTGGCATTCTTATACACATTTTGAGTACGATTTCTTTTGAGCAGTACATTTTTATGATATTTACTACTTGGTAAAGTAGCTGAGCGGGACTAGTCCGAGGACAATGCCTGAATATATTTTTGCATGCATTGATAGTTACCGAAGGGATTTCCAAGAAGGAGCTATAGTCTCAATATTTACCAACGTGTCCGAGATGACACGCAGCATTTTACAAGGAAACCCTTCTAGATTGTTTTCAAAACGGCGGGACGTGTATGTTAAACAAAGGATATATATATATATATAGTTATTTTCTTATAATAAATGTCCGCCACTGTGCCGTGATGCATGCATTGCACAGTGATTGGAAAAGAGTTTGGCATGCATTTTTTCCAGATGTTTTAACGATGCGTACATGTATAGTTTGATGTAAATCATGTTGGTTTTCGTATTGGGCTTTGACATTGGTGTCTTCGCCATAACTCCGATGATTGCGGGATGCTTGACGGAGTTTTGATTTTGGTTTATATACTCGTTATTCATGCGCATGCATTGCCCTACAATATGTTTTATGTATTTAAGATTTCAGAGCCCCGACGATTTGATCTTTTTACTGAAATGTTTTAGTATTTGAGGGGTTTAAATTTAAATTCGGGGACCGAATTTATTTAAGGGGGAAGATTGAAACATTTCAGAAAAATAAAATATAATTTTTGGGAATTTATATAATTAAATAATAAATATTATGAATATTTTGATAATGCGGTATAATTAATTACAGATAAATTGGGAAATATTTGGAAAATTATAGGAATTACGGAAATGATTGTGTTTTATATGATTTAAGCAAATTATAAATTTTTTATGATTAATTATATTCCATTTTAATGCTAATCGCGATTAAATATCACTAATCGTGCATTAAGCTTGTTTTGTGCATGTGACATGCACCAAGTCATTTTTCACATTTGCTACATTTTTTTACCATGGCTTTTCTTTTTCCTCATGCATGGTTTGTTTTTAAAAATGAGAAGAGAAAAGAATAGAAAAGAAAAAGAAAAGAAAAGAATAAAGAATGGGAGGCATGGCATGAGGTATGGGCATTGAGAGAGGGAGAGAGGGTGAGGGGTCAATTGACCATGGGCTCATTCTTTCTTGCGTTTTCTTCTTCCATCTTCTTCCTATTTCAACTCCATGGCTTCCCTCTTCTCCACCTCCTCTTCATCCTCACAAACAACCCCAAAACAACATCAAAACATCATCTTGCCTTCACAAAAAATATGCTCAAGCTCACTACAAGCATTTTGGACCAAGAAAGTTTGGATTTTGGAGACTTGGGACAACTCAAGAAATTTCTTGAGTTGCCAAATGAGGTAATTCCTTTACCATTAGTGTAGTGATTGTTTACTTTAGCACTTAGTTAAGTTTAGAAGTGTTTTAGTGATGTTTAGTGAAGTTAGAAAATTCCAAGTTAGGGTTTTGAGGAATTCTTGAATTGAGATAGTGTAATTGAGTTAGTAGTGACTTTAAACCCCCTTTAGTGATAGTATATTGGACCAAAACCTGAGACTAGAACCCCAAACCCTAAGCTTAGAAACTCCAATATCGGATTTTAGTGAATTTTGTGACGTTGTTTTGAGACCTGCTATCACCTGGGCCATCTGAAAAATATTTAGGGAAGACTAAGAGATGTGCAGGCACCTAGGAAGCTAACCCCGAGACCTGAGACCCCAATGTCCCTTTTTGGCCACAGATTTAACCTAGGAGGCCGCAATTTGCGGCCTGGGTACCCCATTTTGGTTTCGTGCTTCGTCTGTAGCTCCTATATCAGTTAGTTAGACCTCCCCTATTTGCAAAATGTCCTAATTGTCACGTGAGGCAAATCTGGAGAGGTTTTCTTAAGTTTCTAATTTCGTTTTGCGGCTGTTAATGAATTGGTATTTGGTATTTGATATTGTTCCCCGTCGTCTGACGTTTGTACGTCAGCGATGAGGGTTGTTTGGTTATTCTTGCATGTGTAGACCATAGGTTTTAACCCATGTGTGATACACGTGCCGTTTTGGTTTGCGTGTGCAATTTCGGTTTACGATACTACGCGTGATATGTAGGTACCCCCACATGGACTTCGGATGATGAAGAAGAGGTTGACGGTATCGACTTCGGCAAGTAAGGATCAAGGTGAGTAGATATATATCTACGGAGGAAGTCGGGTGGATGGTGTATAGCACCCTCGCAGTTTCGTAGTGTAAAATACGATTACGTTATATTGAATATATATATATGTGTGTGTGTGTGCGTGTGTGTGTGTGTGTGTGTGTAATGTGAGACTTATGATTATCAAGATAGGTTTAGGTGTTCATGGGTTAGTTTTAGTGTAATTAGAAGTAACTTAGTTTAGCTTCTTAGTTGCGAAACCCTAGAGTAAAGATTGCACACACGCACACACACATGCATACATTTGCTTTATTTGTGCGTATATAGGGATATATATATATATATATATACATATATATATATGTATGTGAGTTTGTATATATATATATATATATATGTATACATATACATGGATAATGATGATAGTATATGGTACTTGGAGGTGGGTCGATATGATTAGGCGGGATGCCGTGAGATCGGTGATGTGATTTGGTTCGTATTATGAGATACGACATGAGTTTATAGCGGGTCATTAGGTGATGTGTTTTCATACACACGCATATATATGTTGATGGTATCGGAATGTACTAGACTTTAGATCAGTACCCCTAATTCAGGATATGATGATAAGGATACCAGAGAAATAATGAGATAAATGTGATATTCGACCCGTACCCAGATTTGGGATGCCGTACAATGGATTTACCGTACGAGATATAATTATGATGATAGATCCGCACTCTTGACTCGAGAATGTCATATTATATATCGTATCGTATGTGATACTATTAAGGCGGGATCACCGACTACTAGATATATATATCGACTCAGACTTAGGTGGTTTTCCTTAGCCCTTTCGATTAGTCTGTTAGTTTAGTCCTGTAGTTTATGTTAGTGTATATGCCCTAAGGGCCATTATTGTATCATACTAGTTTGTATATTATTTAATAGAAGCTTGGGATATTCACAGTTGTATTAACAGTCTTGCTCAACATAGTAGTATGCTACTTGGTTTATATTTATCTTAATATGTGTATATGTTTATTTTAGCATATCACGAATACATATTGATAGAGCCCATAGGATCTTGCTTGACTACCAGCGTTGTGATGGCAGTCACACTAGTGGGGGCTGGGTAGTCTACAAGCACATCCTTTTTCAGGTCCCTAGTCGTAGGATTATCGAGACAGGGCATCGATACTCCAGAGTAGACTAGTGTATACGCTTCTCATCCCAGCAGGGGAAATGGTCTGTCCCACAACCATTAGTATGTTGTACTGGAGATAGTATGCAGGTGCTCGTTAGGTTACGGGTACACCGGACAGGACTCGCAGGGAAATGTTGGTTGGTATTATACCCGTCATCAGTTAACAGTTCCCAGGTGACATGAGTACAGCATAGTCCGTAGACTTGACACTGCTGCTTCGCCTAGAGTGTGTTCCCACTGTTCTTAGATTGCTACCCTACCACGGCTCAAAGGAGTCGTGCAAACAGGTAGCAGTTGGGTGCAGTCCCGAAGCACTTGGAGGTAGTGGCGGTTAGATAGGATTCGTCTCTCCCGGTATTGGGAGTTGATAACGCACTGTGTTTGGAGAGCCATTACGCAAAGTCCCTGGCCAAGGCAAGCGAGATTTGCTGGTAGGATTTCTAGTAGCTTCTCAAGGTTTAATGGGCTTCACTCCGACACGACTTATACCGCTTTTAGGAGACTGACGCTTGCCGCCCCCTAGGCCCGATATGCGATACTCTTAGACGAACAGACCGGACTGTACGAAGATTGTTACATCAGGCTCAGTAAGAGTTCGGATTGGTTTCCTCATCGGCCTTCTTATCGACATATACCTGGGGACCGTTACGTACAACTAGTACTGCTTGCGGCCTGTGGTTAAACCCACTGCCAGCGTAGTGTCGAGTCTTTAGAGTCCCACACAGAGAGTTTCCCTACTTCAGGCAAAACGATATAGAGGTCGTATGGTTTTACGACAGGGTTCGGACACATACGTGTACTTGTGCACGTATGTTGTTCGGACAGATTATACTAGCAGGCTTTAGTTTAAGACAGATTCTAGTATTGGATTATTGGATTTATACAGTCTTAGTTTTTCCGTGTTTCATGGATGAGAGGGGCATTCTCATAATTAGTCGAGAAGCTTCTAGAAGATAGGTGACTCATTTAGATTTAATTCATTTATGAATTAAACTAAATGAGGTGGAGAGCTTATGTGTAAATTGTATTAAATGAATTTAGTGACTCATGAGATGATTCATCAAAATGAGTTAATGAAGTATTTATTGCTTAATGACTCATGTGATGATTCATTGAATGTATTAAGTGAAGCATAGTTGTAATTATCATATATAATTTATTTGATAATCTTTATGCTTCATAAAATATAGAATTGAGTTATAATTCATTTGATTCATACATACACACACTCTCTCCTTAAGCTTTCCTCTTCTTCAACCTAACCCTAATCCTCTCATGTGTTGAGATCCCAAGCGTTAGAAAGACTAATTAATTCTTAATCCATCACTATATCCTTTAGGTTACATGGATTAGCAATCCTAGCCACTTAGTTACCTCAAGTGAGAGGTTAAAGCTTGGAGAAGGAATTCTCGGGTGGATCTTCTATCACATCGAGGAGGCCGATGAGGAGGTGAACAACAAGAACAAGAAGGACTAGTATCTTGAGGTATAATCATCTATCATAATAGTTTAGCACTTCTAGATAGTTGTTAGTTAGGGTTTAGCAAAGATCCGTAAAGTTAGTCGATGTTAACTTAAACAAAATGATTGTTTTACCTATTCCGCCTCCCCGCATCATGTGGGGTGTCTGACGTCGACTTACAGTGGTATTAGAGCCTAGCTAAACCATAACTAACATATTAGCAAAGTTTTTAGAAATTCGATTGCAAAATAATCCCGAAAAAACTATGTTTTCACTAAGTTTCTGCCGATATTAAAATGGGGTCTAAAAATTTTTCAGGGACCCGTAAAAATACAAGCAGGGTTTTTTAAGAATTATGAAGAAATTTGGGATCGTGACTCGTCCAAACCGCCGCAAAACCGCGGCTGATCCAAGCGATCCGCCGCGGATCTGCGGCCGAGTTGACGCCGAGTCAACCTAAATTTGCTCAGTTATTCTTCTGTGTTGATGTTGTGTTTTCTGGGATGTTTTGTTTCTGCTCAGGTTTTATGTGCACAGAGAATTGTTTGGAGTAGATTCATATGTGTTGCTTGATCGAAATTCTAAGAACTTTGGCTAACTGGATTATATCTGTGTTGTGTTTAATGTGTTCATAAACCTCTCCTAACTGCTAGTATGTCGGTTAGTAGGGGGTTGCACATTTCTGTAATGGTTTTCACTGGTTTGTGAATGTGGACTTGTTGGATTGTCGTGAATGGATAGCCGTGGATGTGAGACTAGTGTTTCTTTCATTCACATGTAAATTGTAATTTGTTGTTATATTCTTTTGCGGGGCACATCCGGGTTGAGGTTGTAGCCACCGTTGTATTATTTCATTTACTATTTTCTGCTCCTAGGATAGACCCAAGGTGGGGTGCACAAACTACCGGGTACTTTGAAGTGCTTAGTGGCCTACTCATGTTGTTGAGGGAGACCGCTTCACTTCGGGTACTTGGCGGGTAGTTTGCCGTACCCATAGGGGTCTAGGGTGGGGTTTTGGCTATTCATTGCGACTATGTAATCCGTCTTTCTTTGTAGACTCAAAAGGAATGCGGATTCCTAGAAAATCCAATATGTTCATCTGTGATCTGGAATGCCTATTATTGCATCTGACGAATGTACAATATCTATATATGATATCTAGTAGGCGTCACTTATGTTTTGCACCCGCGCTAGCCCAGCCCCCGCTCTGTCGTTAGTTAAGTAACCTAACGGGTGAATGACGGGGCCCAGTGGCGAATGCGGATGGCATAAGAGGACGTTGTATTTTCGTTGTTTTCTACAATGACAGGTTAATTGATGGGACGCATTATATTAATGCAAAGAAAATAAACCAAAGTTGAATCGTTGGAACAGTTTAAAAGAAACCACTCGGTTATTTTAAAACAGAAGATATTTTTTTGATCGCAGAGCTTAAACCACTCCTTTTAAAAGCTATTAGGATCCTTCGATCATATCAAGTTCACTACGTTCACGGTTTCGCCAAAACCATTCGTAGCCCTCCGTCATTTCATTTGGGTATTCAGTAGTATTCAAGCTATGTATTTTGACCAACGCTAAGGCATATTGTTTGGTAGCTGCTGGGTATTCATTTGTTGCATAGATAGATGAGTTGGTTTGGGATAGTCGTACTGCCATTTGGCAAACGTCAGGGGTATGTATGGGTAGGTTCATATTAACAAGATAATGATGGGTAGAACTTGACATGTGACTTATGACATTTTGACCAACGCCAAGGTCATAAGAGCATGGGGCAGAAATCGATATCGGGAGTTTCTAAAGAAACCGAAACTTGCTAGTGTTGCATACCATTTGGAGTGTGATAATTTTGGTAGGATTCCTTCAACTTTATCACACGATGATATTTGGATCCCAATCCTACTGTGAGTATATGCTACTCATCGGGAGATTCTTTCACTTAACGATCAATGCTATAAACCAAGTAGGTGTCGAGAAAGGTGTCAGAGGGGCTACGCTCCCAGAGAAAAGAGGTTATTTAATTAAGGAACTTCGTGAAAGCGTCGTAAAACCTCCCTCGAAGTACCGACACCGGCCTGGCTAAACGGTTAAGAAAGTATTGTACGGTGAGAATAGTCCTGACTAGTTCTTCCTTTTTGGTTTGAGGAGGGATTTGAGAAACAGTGGGAGCCATCCTGTTTAGATAAACTAAAATCCACTCTAAACTTGCAAGAGCATCATGCTAAAGTGTTTCCTCTCTCTCTCTCCTAATTGCAGCGACCCAGAACATGATAGGCCCTAAGTTATTATTAGATAAAAATATTTTGACAGGGCCAAACTATAAAGATTGGTTCTGAAATATCAAGATGGCAATTACTTATGACAAATTGGGTTATGTCCTTACTACTAAGGCCCATTCCGTCCCAGGTCCTGAATCCAGTGTCGCGGATAAGGAAATCCGCAAGACCTGGGAGTTAGATTGCGCGAAGGCCAAATGCATCGTGCTTGCCTCTATGAATAATGAACATAAGAGGAGGCACAAGAATATAGATCTAGAATCCATATTTATCCACACCAAGGAATTGTATGGAGAGCAATCTCGTATAGCTAGATACGAGACATCGAAGAACTTGTTTCAGTCGAGGCTGGCCGTTGGATCATCAGTAGGGGAACATGTCCTTAAGATGATTGGCTATATTGAAAAGCTCGCAGACCTCAGGACAACATTAGAGAACGAGCTGTATACAGACTTAATTCCCCAGTCCCTTCCTTCCACCTACACCCGGTTTATCTTGAATTTCAACATTCAAGGTAAAGAAGTTGAACTTCTAGAACTCCTTAACATGTTGAGGAGTGCAGAGGGCACCTTGCAGAAGGCAAGAGAAACACCCACTATGTTTGTTCGTGGTGCTTCCTCTTCCAGGTCCAAGGCAAGGGCCAAAGGAAGGAAGAAGAAGGCCGCTACCAAACTAAGAGGTGGTGTTGGTAAGGTGGAAGCCAAGGGAAAGGCAAAGGCTGCGGTGCCGGTAGTGGCAAAGGACGAGTGCTTCCACAGTTGCAGGAAAGGCCATTGGAAGAAGGATTGCAAAGCTTGGAATGCCAAGTGTTAGTTATATGTATGCCCTAGAGGCCATTACTGTACATACGATGTATATTGTAGTGGATTCTTAGACATATATAGGGAGGACTTTCTTGCTCGACATGATAGTATGCTATCTGGTTGCCCTTTATCTTAACATGTACTCTGATTGTCTCTATGTTACATGTTGATAAAGCCCTTAGGATGAGTACTTGACTACCAGGACTATGATGCAGATCATACTAGTGGGGACAATGTAGTCGCTAAGTCCATCCTTCAAATGTTCCTAGTCGTGGGAGTACCGAGAAAGGGCATCGATACTCCAGAGTAGACTAGCGTATGCGCTTCTTGACCTATATGATGGGCGATGGATGATCCCATATCCATTGGTGTTTGACATCAGAGAAGGTATATGGGTGCTCAGTAGAGACTGGGTACACTAGACGGACTCGCCGAGAACTCCCAGATGGTATTATACCTTACGTTAGATGGCAGTTCTCTGGTGACACTGGTACTGGTTAGTCTGCAGACTCGAGATCGTCATAGAGTCTTGTGTGATTCCCACTTTGCTTTGATTTCCATCATACCACGTCCAAGAGGGCGTGCAAAACGGTGGCTTTTTGGTACAGTCCCGAATCACATGGAGGCAATGAGCTATAGAAGGGGTTTCGTCTCTCCCAGTATAGGGAGTTGAAGTTGCGCTGTGCTCGATTGGCCATAACTGGAAATCCCTGGCCAGGGTTGCTGAGATTTACTGGTAAGTGTTATCAGTAGTTTCTTGAACTGTTATAGACCTCATATCGACACGACTTATCGATTACTGGGGTCTGACGTTTACCACCCCTAGACTGGATATGCGACATATCAGACGAAAAGAACGGACTGTACGTGAGTGTTACTGATTGGATTCACAGGAGAATGTACAGGCTTGCTTGTTGATCTTCTGATCGCTCAATACCTGGGTAGCTGTTACGTTTAACTGACCGCTTGCAGCTTGTGGGTGTTTGATATGATCTTCACCTACTGCCGGCGTATTGACAATTCTTTAGAGTCCTATACAGAGGTTTCCTATCTCAGGGAAAACGGAGTAGGAGCACATATGTGATATGTGCGGGACCAAGAATAATACATGTATGCGATACCGTATTAGATTCTCGCGATATGTGATATCGGCCGGGTATATGTGATATAGCCGGGTCATCGGATCAAGTGTTGATTCGATGAACTGATACAGATTATATTAGTCGGTTATTTGTGAAATAGCCGGATTATCGGATCAATTGTTGATTTGATAATTTAATATATAATTATATATTTGATATATTACATTACATTAACTAATATAAGCTCACTTATTGATTCATTTTCTTACGGGATAATACATTGATATATATGCGATATATGTTAATTGTATTATTTTCTTTTGTTACAAAATATATTATATATGTGATATATAATATTGTAACAAGTTAGGGTTACAAATGCAACATGTTTTGTGGAGTTTAAACATGGTTAGGGTTTGGATTAGGGTTAAGCTTGGGTGAAGCTTTCATGAAGCTTCTTGAAGGTTTGACTTTGACCTTTGATATTTTCTGTAGATATTTCTTAACCCAACCCAAACCCTTTATCCTAGTTGATTCTCTACAAGGGTTAAGCCTTCATTCTTAACCCATGGTTGATTTGTAAGCACAACAATGATTTTCATTATTCATCACAAAAGGTTTTTGCTTCATTTTCTTCTTCTTCCTCCTCTTTGAAAAGCTTTCTAGCTTTTGGGTTTGTGATGGATTTTTGTGAGATAAAGAAAACAAAAGAGAGCTAAATTCCTATTTCATCATCCTCATCTATTCTAGCCACTTAGATTAGGGTGTTCACTTCACTAATACTTGATTAGAGAAGTGGGAACTTGAGTTTAAGATTCTTCAAGGTAGATCATCTTCGAAAAGGAAGACTTCAAGCAAGCATGGATCATTCGGCTTGTGGAGCCTCTCTAGAGTTCGGAAGTTCATGGATTGCGGTGAAGGGACTACTACTCGGAGCTTATGAAGTGAAGGAACGGACTACAAAGGTTGTAATCCTTTTCTCTTATATGTAAAGTTGTTTACATGCATGTTTAACCCTAAGTCTCTAGTTAAGATCTTGGTTAGGGTTTGTTTAGCACCCCAAAAATTTTAAAGTAGCATGATTGATACTTTCCAAAACCTTCACAAGGTGCTATACTAACCCTACAGTAGTATCAGAGCCAAGCTAGAGCATTAGGCGTTGTCTAGGCGAAGTTTAAAGTCCGATCGAACCCCGAAACCCCGAACAAACCCCTTCTCTGGAAATTTTTTCAAAAGTTGAAAATTTTCATATTAAAAATACTCAGAAAATCATGCAGAGAATTCTAAGAATTACTGTGAAGTACGAAGCCATAACTCGCTCAAAAGACCGTGGAACCGTGGCCAAACCATGGGTTTAGCGGCGGTTCCGCGGCCAACTTTGGGAGTTTAGGGATAATACTTCAGGGGTTTATTCTTGGGTACTTTTTCATACTTCTGTGAATTTTTAATTCTACTCAAGTGTTGAGCTTTCTGGGAAATATTGGGAACTTGTTGATTCGATCGGAAAATTTAACTTCGTTTAAGTTTTTCTGGGTAATTTAGAACGTGTTAAAAAGTTCGAACGGATATCAATAACTCACATTTTCTCCTGTCGGAAAACTTTCAAGTGTTGGATTTTTCCTGAGTTTAAAACTTTCAGAAAATCATGCAAGCGAATCTGTGGACCCTCTAGAAGAACGTAACCTTAACTGAGTAACAGGGGTGACAACCTCCTGTCGCTGCGCTCGAATGGCATCAACCAAAGATCTCATCGTCTGGCGCAAGTCCTGCATCTCTGTCACAAGCCTAGCGAGCTGATCTGTCGAAGGCTGATCCGTCTGCACCTGTGCAACAAGAGTGCCATCCTGGTCAGTGCTCGTCTCACCCGAGCTAACTCTGACCTCGGCCCTCGCCGCATCACTCTGAGTCCCCATAGTCATGGCGGCAAGGCTATAAATAGAGATAAGATTCGATAAGAATACGGAAATCGAATCACAATGATATGAATCATCAAGGAAGGAATTTCAAGCAATTTGTACTTAGGCATTTTAGGCGAAATACTGCATCGTGAGTATGCTGCAGACATACACACACTACGTTACTCCGCTTAGGTTACCTACTCCATCATACCAAGGTCATCCTACGCTCCGAAAGGTAAAACCGCGCTCTGATACCAACTTTGTCACGACCCGAAATTGGCACGTGACGGCCCTAATTCTACGCAACGTCTACAGGAGTAACGTAGTAAAAGAATGCCAAAACCCAGAAATCTAAACCATTAAAAGACAAGAAAAGATAAGAAACATTGTTTAAACCTTAAAAAAAAATCTCAAGTATAAATTCTTTAAGTCCAATTTTCTTTCTTGAAAATTTCGGCAGCACCTCCTTTATAAAAACCAACCCCAAAAATGGGTACAACATAAATATAAAGTAAAGCATCCCCAACGGGAGCAAATCCACGCCTAAAGGCGGAAAACAACCACCACAACAAATATACGACGCCGTAGCGAAGAAATAGAAGACGATAGAAAGGAAACTGTAAAAAAGACAACAAATCCAACATAATATACAACATCGTCCTCACCAAGTCTCTAAGTCAATATGAAAAAAGTAGATGGAGAGTACAGGGATACAACGAATATACAACACAATGAATAACCACAAAACCCACCTAAGCAAACTGCACACTGTGAGCTGATGCGGTATCCGTAGCAAAAGATGATAAGATGAGTGATAATAGCCTGCCTCTGACTATCCTGAGGAACACCTGCAAACACTGTGGCACAACGGGGGTAAGTTGCCAACTCGTGAATAGTAAATAACATATGCAGGTAATCGCAAGTATGCACGTAAAGCGTGAATCTAAGATATGCAATTAACAGTAATAACATGTTATATGAATGCAGAATAATGGAAAGTACACTAGCAGGTACAACCAATATATATAAAACAATAATGATATGACAACTGTATGCAATAATCATGCGATAAGGATATGAGAATGTAAATGTGCAACAATCATGAAAGGTACACTAACAGGTACTACTAGTACATGAAGCAATGCACAACAGATAAGGTGAGGTATGGAGTGAAGTATGTCATTTCCACGGAATCCTGATATCGTGGTGGAATCCTGATATCGTGGTAGGATCACAATCCAGCAAGACAATTTAAATACCAATTCCTCGAATCAGCCCCCAAATTGGCTCTCATATTATCTAAGTATCACATCTCCTCAATTGCACAATATCAAACATATCTCATATATCCTAAATGTTCAACCTCAAGTATATCTCACATATATCGAATGTACAATCATCAGGTATATCTCGTATATATCGAATGTACAAAATCAAGTGGATCTCACATATCTCGTATGTACAATATCAACATCCAATCCCAATGAATCTTTTAAGTCCCAAATCAAATCTCCAGCACAGTTCTAACACCCTAATATAATGTCATAATAAATATGATGAGGGCAATACACATATATTAGCGTCCCATTCCACTAATATTGGTGTAAGGGTATATATAACAACGGCTAAATCCCCTGTTATATATAAAAAGGTATTAAAAGAAATATCATGAAAACCAAAGTGCCAAGCATCGACACAGAAATCCTGACCACGTATCATACGCTATCCCGAAAGCACGAGTGCCTAGCTCTGACCCTCGCCTTTCGACGTATGCATACGTACATGACTCCCAACGGTGTCTCCGTGATCCCCCGCCGAGTCATGGGTACTGTCACCGGTAGGTACTCGCCCGCCTCCAGGCTCAATCGGCAAAGTCCATCGATCTTCTTGCCGAGGGGAACCATACCGGGCCCCACCATGTACCCTCTACGGCCTCGACGCCTCCTCGTAGGGGTATATATAATCAGCATCGATAAAACCCATGGTGGATGCGCAAATACCATATCAAGGAAACCGGGTTTTTCAATGTATGCATAATTTCATGAACTCCCGCGGTTCCCAAATCCAGAAAACATCATGTAAAATCCAAATAATAATGCGCAATCCAGGAATAAATATATATACGATATATCTGAAATGCGAGCATATAAATGAGAATATGTAGCTGAAACCAGATGTATGCGAAACCAATAAGGTACAGCTAAGTAACATTAGTAAAGGTAAATATGTAACTGCAACTGAATATGTGTGTAACATACAGGTGTAGCAATGTATAGGTATCTATCTATAAGAATTGATGTCGTATACCCTCCGGGTATAAGAAAAATATGTAGGATATCCCCCTGGTATAAGTAAAACATGTGCAAGTATACCTGTAGCTGTATCGCAAGGTGTAAATGTACCCATCACTAAAGGTATGATACACTATAGGTATACCGATAAGCTAGATGTCAAGTGTGATAAGCAATGAAGTATCTATAAGGAGTTGTGTGTGACATGTCAATTATTGACGGTGTGTGTGTAGCATACAATCCGTGCTCGTGCAAAATGAACCGTCAATAATATGTGCAGTGTCCTACGGCTGCTAGTCACAGTACAACTATATCAAGAAAATAAGGTAAATTAGCAATTCTAAGAATGACGTAGAATATGCGACAAGTATTAGAATCCTAGCCCAGACGCATAACGCCATGCGGGCGATTCCCCTGTAGATGTTAAATTTACTCACCAACGCTCCAAGTTAGGTGAAGCCTACCACCAGTTTCCCCTTGTCGTAGCGTCCGAAGTCCCCGCTTGCGAACCTAAAATTTCACAAACACATCACATAAGCATATATTCTACATCGACGAAAAGATATCGAAACGCAAGAATAACGCCCTGAAAATTACACTGCGCGCTTAGCGCATCTAACGCGCACGACATCGACCAAAAATCCTAAGTAGGGTCGCCAAACTACGAAACACCTAGTCTAGATTCCGATCGTCCCGATCGCGCATTCAAAACACAACAATAAACGCGGTCTCAATATAAATAACGTCGCAACGTCAAAAAAATCCCACGCCTAAAAGTTGCCAAAATCTAGTAAGCAGTATCTATCTTTTTAGCACAAAACTACAAGTTTTACCAAAACTATAATTTACAAATATCTTCAAATAGCATGGTTAAACCATTTAAACCTTTATTAAAAATTTAGTTTTCACTAATTAGGATTAGCAAAAATCTAGTTTGTAATTAAGCTAATTAGGTAATTAGGAAAAATAACAATTATTATTTTCAGAAAATACTTCACTTTTCCAAATCTAAGCTTCAAGATTAACCATTTTAACCATACAAAATTCTAACTTGCAATTTATACTAATTATCATAAATTAGCAAAACATGAAATTAAAGCTATATTAAACACTAAAAAGACAAGTTAATGATTAAACACAGCAAATAAGGATTTGGGTTAGGATATTTATACCTCCTCAAAAGATCCAAAAACAAGTTTGCTAGCCCACAACTTCAAGATTGAAGTAGAGAGAATGTAGAATACTTTGCTTTAAGGCACCCAACGAATCGGGCGAATGTTAAATAAGTTTCCTTAAAGAGAATTGATGAAGTGCACAAAGGATTTTGCAGAAGAGGAATTTTCCTCACCCATGTTAATTGGGCTCGGCCAATAATGGCAGCACTAAGTGTGCTGGGGATTTTTGAATTCCTTCACTGGGAATGGATGAAGGAATAGAAGTGGTGAATGAAATGGGAATAAATTAATCATCAAAGAAATGAAAGCATGTCCAAGTGATGGGTGTGGGGCCGGCCACAAAAGATGGCAGCACAAGCATGAAGCTCGGCCACTTTTGGAAGAATGGGGCTATTTGAATGTGAGTGTAGAGGTGAGGAAAAATTGTAGTGATAAAACAACACAAATAGATTAATTAACCCCCTCTCCCATCCAAGAAGTAGCCACCTCACCCTAACAAAAAAAAAATAATCCCAGCACTCACCCACTCCTTGACCACAGCCATGCCCACGAATTGTGCCAAGGAAAATAAATGCACCATGCCTAATTAATGCTTAATGCATAGCATGACACACCAAATTGGACACATGTATGCAACAATGTCCACCAATTTGGTTCACTGCCCATGCCCACTCTTTTCTTATCATTAAAAAAAATTCATTTTAAATACACAATAACTAGATATTTTGTATGAATAGTTTAAAATATAATTCTAGTGATTAACTTACCATAAAATCCCATTTGTAGTAATTTACCCGCATAAAAAAATAATTACCACTAATAAAATGCACAAATAAAGCATTAAAATAATATTTTATTACGGAAAAAAAACTTCTATCTGAACCAAAACCTCCCAAATACCCCTAAAGTTCGCGCACAAGATTTATTTTAGCTAAAATAGGTGCTGGTAAGCTTATACGGACGTTTGATCGAAAGTGGGTTAAAACGGGAAAAACCGACAATTTTTCCCTAAAACGGAAAGATTCGCAAAACGATTTCTGAAACGTTACAATCTTCCCCCTTATAAAAATTCGTCCCCGAATTTAAAATTTCCACTAAGCGTACCTTCAAAGAGAGGAGTACAAAACGCCCAATTCTCGCCCGCAGCCTACCATGTGATTACCTCACTATACGGCTACGTCCAAGAAAACCCTTCACAGAGGGCAAGACCCTTGACCGAAGTTTCTCTACCCGCCTAGCCATTAACACAATTGGCTGCTGGTGAACGAAAGATCGCGTCCAAACTAAATGGTCTGGTGCTGAATCATGTGAGAAAGGTCATGAAGGTAATTGCAAAGTATCGACACAAGGAATACGGGGTAAATACTCAATAATCTGGGTGGAAGTGCCAAATTAAAGGCAGCAGAACTAACTCACTTTAAGGATCTCGAAAGGACCAACAATCCTGGGATAAGCTTCCCAAAACTCAACATGTCATTCATCGGAAAAGTCCATAGGAATACATGATCTCCCACTGCGAACTCGAATCTGCGACCAACACGGTCGGCATATGACCTCTGTCTGCACTGGGCTATTCTCATTCTGACCTGAACCAACTGGATCATCTCCGAAGTCTCTAGAATAGCTGAGGTCCAACATCCTACTATGCAGAGTCAGAAAAACAGACTGGTGATCGACACTGCCTGACTAAACTTAAAGGTTGCCAATTGGAATGTCTCCTGATAACAGCTATCAAAAAGTATCCTAACAATGGCGAGTGACGATCCCAACTGCCGCAAACAATTAACACAAACGCACCACAAGACAAACACCTTGAAACGAAACCTGAAATTTCTCTTTACATTCCTGTCCACCCGTAACTATCTCACCAGTCACGTCAATATTGGCGGAACTTGAATGAACATAGAGAGTTGACTGATGTGCTTGCTCTAGGATTTCACGTCTCTACCCGATAACATCAGGTACACAAACGCATTCCTAACTTAGCACAACCTTGTCACAATCACAGACTCCGAATCAAACGCAAGAACTGATGCAGTTGCTAACTGAATCTTCAACTGCCGAAAACTCTGTACACATGCCTCAGTCCAAAGAAAAGAACCTACTTTCAGGTCTGTACAGTCAACGGTGCAACAATACGCTAGTAATCCTGCACGAAACGGGGGTAAAAACCTGCTAAGCCGAAAATCAAAGGACCTCCGTCCTGCACACAAGTCCGGGCCTAAGCTGTACGGTCTCGATCTCCCTCGGAACCATACAAAATCGTCTCCCGTAACTACAAGACCTAGGAGTCAACACAAACAAGCCTGAAAGAACACTCCGAGAATCTAGCAAACAGCTGGGGCTCTCCCAATGTCTGCAAAACAAATTCTCAAGTGCTTCTCCTGTTCCTCAAGACACAAAGTATAGACCAGAATGTCGTCAAAACACAACAGCAACTGGTCGAGGAACGGCCTGAAGAAATCTGGTGCATCATAACTACAAATGCTGCTAGGGCATTGGCGAGTTCAACGACACCACCAAAACACAAACTGCCCATAGCATGCACAAAAACAGTATTCGGAATGCCACCACTCCGAACCCGCAACAATGATGACCTGATCCCAAACAAACTTAGAAAAAGTCTCGCACTCTGGAGCTGATCGAAGAAATCGTCAAAGCGAGGTAAATGATATCTAACCGCACCGAAAGCCGGTTCAATTGACGATCTATCAATCCACAACCACAATCTGTCGTCTTTCTCCTTGACGAACAGAAATAAGAGCTCCCAAAAGCGAAACACTCGGACACACAAACCTCCCAACAAACAACTCTGCAGCAGATCCTTAAGCTCCCTGAATTTCGCTAGCTCTCCTGGAATATCGTCGGAAAACTCTCGCACGATAAGTACCCGGTCCAACAATCCCACTGTGGCTCCGGTATCTCGAATGAACGCCAAGAATCCACGACATCTCCTCCAAAGCTGACTAGCGAAAGAGGCTGAATTCAAGCTGTGAGAGGCGGCACAACTATCAACCTGCACAACAAGAACTGACTCACCGGGAAAACAATTCCGGACTGTTTCCACACGGTAGTCCACAGACGCCTAACACGTAGCTAACCAATCCATGCCCAGGAGAAGGTCAAATCCAACATCTCTAGAAGGATCCAATGACGGCAAAATCTCCCCACCGATTGGAATACCACTGAAATACGTGTCGTGCAACAAAAGAATCGCTGACAGAAGTGAACACAACAAAACGGCTGATCTAACTAACACGATCCTCGTCCCAACCACGACACAAAGTGCAAAAAACCAACAAGTACATCAAAGAACATGAACAAGGATACCTGAAAACTCTGCACTGGACGCCCGTGCGTCCAGATGAGTAGAAACAAACTCTCGTGTCTGCCTTCTACCCGGAACTGTCACAACTCTTCCTCTGCCAGACTGACCCCTCTGAGCAAACCTTCCGCGTCCACGGCCTCTCTGAACTCTACCCTGACGCGGCGCTAAGGAACAACCCTTGATGAAGTGGTGAGGGCTCCCACATCGATAGCATCCAATATAACGCTGCTGACCCTCCTGGGGATAAGAGCTGAACCTCTGTCCACGTCCTATGCCTCTGCTGTTCCCGCGATGGTCACGAAATCTATCTCGACGACTAGGCCTCTGTCCCTGGACTGGCACACCTGTACGGGTCCTCCACTGTCCTAGAACTCGCAAAGTCTATGGAATATGTGTCTCGTCGACTGGGGCTACATCCACTGGTGCTACGTAGGTGACAGACTGCTGCATGCTGATCCCAAGGAACAACTGAGTAACAGGGGTGACAACCTCCTGTCGCTGCGCTCGAATGGTATCAACCAAAGATCTCATCGTCTGGCGCAAGTCCTGCATCTCTGTCACAAGCCTAGCGAGCTGATCTGTCGAAGGCTGATCCGTCTGCACCTGTGCAACAAGAGTGCCATCCTGGTCAGTGCTCGTCTCACCCGAGCTAACTCTGACCTCGGCCCTCGCCGCATCACTCTGAGTCCCCATAGTCATGGCGGCAAGGCTATAAATAGAGATAAGATTCGATAAGAATACGGAAATCGAATCACAAGGATATGAATCATCAAGGAAGGAATTTCAAGTAATTTGTACTTTGGCACTTTAGGCGAAATACTGCATCGTGAGTATGCTGCAGACATACACACACTACGTTACTCCGCTTAAGTTACCTACTCCATCATACCAAGGTCATCTTACCCTCCGAAAGGTAAAACCGCGCTCTGATACCAACTTTGTCACGATCCGAAATTGGCACGTGACGGCCCTAATACTACGCAACGTCTACAGGCGTAACGTAGTAAAAGAATGCCAAAACCCAGAAATCTAAACCATTAAAAGACAAGAAAAGATAAGAAACATTGTTTAAACCTTAAAAAAAAAATCTCAAGTATAAATTCTTTAAGTCCAATTTTCTTTCTTGAAAATTTCGGCAGCACCTCCTTTATAAAAACCAACCCCAAAAATGGGTACAACATAAATATACAGTAAAGCAACCCCAACGGGAGCAAATCCACGCCCAAAGGCGGAAAACAACCACCACAACAAATATACGATGCCGTAGCGAAGAAATAGAAGACGATAGAAAGGAAACTGTAAAAAAGACAACAAATCCAACATAATATACAACATCGTCCTCACCAAGTCTCTAAGTCAATATGAAAATAGTAGATGGAGAGTACAGGAATACAACGAATATACAACACAATGAATAACCACAAAACCCACCTAAGCAAACTGCACACTGTGAGCTGATGCGGTATCCGTAGCAAAAGATGATAAGATGAGTGATAATAGCCTGCCTCTGACTATCCTGAGGAACACCTGCAAACACTGTGGCACAACGGGGGTAAGTTGCCAACTCGTGAATAGTAAATAACATATGCAGGTAATCGCAAGTATGCACGTAAAGCGTGAATCTAAGATATGCAATTAACAGTAATAACATGTCATATGAATGCAGAATAATGGAAAGTACACTAGCAGGTACAACCAATATATATAAAACAATAATGATATGACAACAATATGGAATAATCATGCGATAAGGATATGAGAATGTAAATGTGCAACAATCATGAAAGGTACACTAACAGGTACTACTAGTACATGAAGCAACGCACAACAGATAAGGTGAGGTATGGAGTGAAGTATGTCATTTCCACGGAATCCTGACATCGTGGTAGGATCACAATCCAGCAAGACAATTTAAATACCAATTCCTCGAATCAGCCCCCAAATTGGCTCTCATATTATCTAAGTATCACATCTCCTCAATTGCACAATATCAAATATATCTCATATATCCTAAATGTTCAACCTCAAGTATATCTCACATATATCGAATGTACAATCATCAGGTATATCTCGTATATATCGAATGTACAAAATCAAGTGGATCTCACATATCTCGTATGTACAATATCAACATCCAATCCCAATGAATCTTTTAAGTCCCAAATCAAATCTCCAGCACAGTTCTAACATCCTAATATAATGTCATAATAAATATGATGAGGGCAATACACATATATTAGCATCCCATTCCACTAATATTGGTGTAAGGGTATATATAACAACGGCTAAATCCCCTGTTATATATACAAAGGTATTAAAAGAAATATCAGGAAAACCAAAGTGCCAAGCATCGACACAGAAATCCTGACCACGTATCATACGCTATCCCGAAAGCACGAGTGCTTAGCTCTGACCCTCGCCTTTCGATGTATGCATACGTACATGACTCCCAACGGTGTCTCCGTGATCCCCCGCCGAGTCATGGGTACTGTCACCGGTAGGTACTCGCCCGCCTCCAGGCTCAATCGGCAAAATCTATCGATCTTCTTGCCGAGGGGAACCATACCGGGCCCCACCATGTACCCTCTACGGCCTCGACGCCTCCTCGTAGGGGTATATATAATCAGCACCGATAAAACCCATGGTGGATGCGCAAATATCATATCAAGGAAACCGGGTTTTTCAATATATGCATAATTTCATGAACTCCCGCGGTTCCCAAATCCAGAAAACATCATGTAAAATCCAAATAATAATGCGCAATCCAGGAATAAATATATATACGATATATCTGAAATGCGAGCATATAAATGAGAATATGTAGCTGAAACCAGATGTATGCGAAACCAATAAGGTACAGCTAAGTAACATTAGTAATGGTAAATATGTAACTGCAACTGAATATGTGTGTAACATACAGGTGTAGCAATGTATAGGTATCTATCTATAAGAATTGATGTCGTATACCCTCTGGGTATAAGAAAAATATGTAGGATATCCCCCTGGTATAAGTAAACATGTGCAAGTATACCTGTAGCTGTATCGCAAGGTGTAAATGTACCCATCACTAAAGGTATGATACACTATAGGTATACCGATAAGCTAGATGTCAAGTGTGATAAGTAATGAAGTATCTATAAGGAGTTGTGTGTGACGTAGCAATTATTGACGGTGTGTGTGTAGCATACAATCCGTGCTCGTGCAACTTGAACCGTCAATAATATGTGCAGTGTCCTACGGCTGCTAGTCACAGTACAACTATATCAAGGAAATAAGGTAAAGGCGCAATTCTAACAATGACGTAGAATATGCGACAAGTATTAGAATCCTAGCCCAGACGCATAACGCCATGCGGGCGATTCCCCTGTAGATGTTAAATCTACTCACCAACGCTCCAAGCTAGGTGAAGCCTACCACCAGTTTCCCCTTGTCGTAGCGTCCGAAGTCCCCGCTTGCGAACCTAAAATTTCACAAACACATCACATAAGCATATATTCTACATCGACGAAAAGATATCGAAACGCAAGAATAACGCCCTGAAAATTACACTGCGCGCTTAGCGCATCTAACGCGCACGACATCGGCCAAAAATCCTAAGTAGGGTCGCCAAACTACGAAACTCCTAGTCTAGATTCCGATCGTCCCAATCGCGCATTCAAAACACAACAATAAACGTGGTCTCAATATAAATAACGTCGCAACGTCCAAAGAATCCCACGCCTAAAATTTGCCAAAATCTAGTAAGCAGTATCTATCTTTTTAGCACAAAGCTACAAGTTTTACCAAAACTATAATTTACAAATATCTTCAAATAGCATGGTTAAACCATTTAAACCTTTATTAAAAATTTAGTTTTCACTAATTAGGATTAGCAAAAATCTAGTTTGTAATTAAGCTAATTAGGTAATTAGGAAAAATAACAATTATCATTTTCACAAAATACTTCACTTTTCCAAATCTAAGCTTCAAGATTAACCATTTTAACCATACAAAATTCTAACTTGCAATTTATACTAATTATCATAAATTAGCAAAACATGAAATTAAAGCTATATTAAACACTAAAAAGACAAGTTAATGATTAAACACAGCAAATAAGGATTTGGGTTAGGATTTTTATACCTCCTCAAAAGATCCAAAAACAAGTTTGCTAGCCCACAACTTCAAGATTGAAGTAGAGAGAATGTAGAATACTTTGCTTTAAGGCACCCAACGAATCGGGCGAATGTTAAATAAGTTTCCTTAAAGAGAATTGATGAAGTGCACAAAGGATTTTGCAGAAGAGGAATTTTCCTCACCCATGTTAATTGGGCTCGGCCAATAATGGCAGCACTAAGTGTGCTGGGGATTTTTGAATTCCTTCACTGGGAATGGATGAAGGAATAGAAGTGGTGAATGAAATGGGAATAAATTAATCATCAAAGAAATGAAAGCATGTCCAAGTGATGGGTGTGGGGCCGGCCACAAAAGATGGCAGCACAAGCATGAAGCTCGGCCACTTTTGGAAGAATGGGGCTATGTGAATGTGAGTGTAGAGGTGAGGAAAAATTGTAGTGATAAAACAACACAAATAGATTAATTAATCCCCTCTCCCATCCAAGAAGTAGCCACCTCACCCTAACAAAAAAAAAAATAATCCCAGCACTCACCTACTCCTTGACCACAGCCATGCCCACGAATTGTGCCAAGGAAAATAAATGCACCATGCCTAATTAATGCTTAATGCATAGCATGACACTCCAAATTGCACACATGTATGCAACAATGTCCACCAATTTGGTTCACTGCCCATGCCCACTCTTTTCTTATCATTAAAAAAAATTCATTTTAAATACACAATAACTAGATATTTTGGATGAATAGTTTAAAATATAATTCTAGTGATTAACTTACCATAAAATCCCATTTGTAGTAATTTACCAGCATAAAAAAATAATTACCACTAATAAAATGCACAAATAAAGCATTAAAATAATATTTTATTACGGAAAAAAACTTCTATCTGAACCAAAACCTCCCAAATACCCCTAAAGTTCGCGCACAAGATTTATTTTAGCTAAAATAGGTGCCGGTAAGCTTATACGGACGTTTGATCGAAAGTGGGTTAAAACGGGAAAAACCGACAATTTTGCCCTAAAACGGAAAGATTCGCAAAACGATTTCTGAAACGTTACAATCTCCCCCCTTATAAAAATTCGTCCCCGAATTTAAAATTTCCACTAAGCGTACCTTCAAAGAGAGGAGTATAAAATGCCCAATTCTCGCCCGCAGCCTACCATGTGATTACCTCACTATACGGCTACGTCCAAGAAAACCCTTCACAGTGGGCAAGACCCTTGACCGAAGTTTCTCCACCCGCCTAGCCATTAACACAATTGGCTGTTGGTGAACGAAAGATCGCGTCCAAGCTAAATGGTCTGGTGCTGAATCATGTGAGAAAGGTTATGAAGGTAATTGCAAAGTATCGACACAAGGAATACGGGGTAAATACTCAATAATCTGGACGGAAGTGCCAAATTAAAGGCAGCAGAACTAACTCACTTTAAGGATCTCGAAAGGACCAACAATCCTGGGATAAGCTTCCCAAAACTCAACATGTCATTCATCGGAAAAGTCCATAGGAATACATGATCTCCCACTGTGAACTCGAATCTGCGACCAACACGGTCGACATAAGACCTCTGTCTGCACTGGGCTACTCTCATCCTGACCTGAACCAACTGGATCATCTCCGAAGTCTCTAGAATAGCTGAGGTCCAACATCCTACTATGCAGAGTCAGAAAAACAGACTGGTGATCGACACTACCTGACTAAACCTAAAGGTTGCCAATTGGAATGTCTCCTGATAACAGCTATCAAGAAATATCCTAACAATGGCGAGTGACGATCCCAACTGCCGCAAACAATTAACACAAACGCACCACAAGACAAACACCTTGAAACGAAACCTGAAATTTCTCTTTACATTCCTGTCCACCTGTAACTATCTCACCAGTCACGTCAATATTGGCGGAACTTGAATGAACATAGAGAGTTGACTGATATGCTTGCTCTAGGATTTCACGTCTCTACCCGATAACATCAGGTACACAAACGCATTCCTAACTTAGCACAACCTTGTCACAATCACAGACTCCGAATCAAACGCAAGAACTGATGCAATTGCTAACTGAATCTTCAACTGCCGAAAACTCTGTACACATGCCTCAGTCTAAAGAAAAGAACCTACTTTCAGGTCTGTACAGTCAACGGTGCAACAATATGCAAGTAATCCTGCATGAAACGGCGGTAAAAACCTGCTAAGCCCAAAATCAAAGGACCTCCGTCCTGCACACAAGTCCGGGCCTAAGCTGTACGGTCTCGATCTCCCTCGGAACCATATAAAACCGTCTCCCGTAACTATAAGACCTAGGAGTCAACACAAACAAGCCTGAAGGAATACTCCGAGAATCTAGCAAACAGCTGGGGCTCTCCCAATGTCTGCAAAACAAATTCTCAAGTGCTGCTCCTGTTCCTCAAGACACAAAGTATAGACCAGAATGTCGTCAAAACACAACAGCAACTGGTCGAGGAACGGCCTGAAGAAATCTGGTGCATCATAACTACAAATGCTGCTAGGGCATTGGCGAGTTCAACGACACCACCAAAACACAAACTGCCCATAGCATGCACAAAAACAGTATTCGGAATGCTACCACTCCGAACCCGCAACAATGATGACCTGATCCCAAACAAACTTAGAAAAAGTCTCGCACTCTGGAGCTGATCGAAAAAATCGTCAAAGCGAGGTAAATGATACCTAACCGCACCGTAAGCCGGTTCAATTGACGATCTATCAATCCACAACCACAATCTGTCGTCTTTCTCCTTGACGAACAGAAATAGGAGCTCCCAAAAGCGAAACACTCGGACACACAAACCTCCCAACAAACAACTCTGCAGCAGATCCTTAAGCTCCCTGAATTTCGCTAGCTCTCCTGGAATATCGTCGGAAAACTCTCGCACGATAAGTACCCGGTCCAACAATCCCACTGTGGCTCCGGTATCTCGAATGAACGCCAAGAATCCACGACATCTCCTCCAAAGCTGACTAGCGAAAGAGGCTGAATTCAAGCTGTGAGAGGCGGCACAACTATCAACCTGCACAACAAGAACTGACTCACCGGGAAAACAATTCCGGACTGTTTCCACACGGTAGTCCACAGACGCCTAACACGTAGCTAACCAATCCATGCCCAGGAGAAGGTCAAATCCAACATCTCTAGAAGGATCCAATGACGGCAAAATCTCCCCACCGATTGGCATACCACTGAAATACGTGTCGCGCAACAAAAGAATCGCTGACAGAAGTGAACACAACAAAACGGCTGATCTAACTAACACGATCCTCGTCCCAACCACGACACAAAGTGCGAAAAACCAACAAGTACATCAAAGAACATGAACAAGGATACCTGAAAACTCTGCACTGGACGCCCGTGCGTCCGGATGAGTAGAAACAAACTCTCATGTCTGCCTTCTACCCGGAACTGTCATAACTCTTCCTCTGCCAGACTGACCCTTCTGAGCAAACCTTCCGCGTCCACGGCCTCTCTGAACTCTACCCTGACGCGGCGCTAAGGAACAACCCTTGATGAAGTGGTGAGGGCTCCCACATCGATAGCATCCAATATAACGCTGCTGACCCTCCTGGGGATAAGAGCTGAACCTCTGTCCACGTCCTATGCCTCTGCTGTTCCCGCGATGGTCACGAAATCTATCTCGACGACTAGGCCTCTGTCCCTGGACTGGCACACCTGTACGGGTCCTCCACTGTCCTGGAACTCGCAAAGCCTCTGGAATATGTGTCTCGTCGACTGGGGCTACATCCACTGGTGCTACGTAGGTGACAGACTGCTGCATGCTGATCCCAAGGAACAACTGAGTAACAGGGGTGACAACCTCCTGTCGCTGCGCTCGAATGGCATCAACCAAAGATCTCATCGTCTGGCGCAAGTCCTGCATCTCTGTCACAAGCCTAGCGTGCTGATCTGTCGAAGGCTGATCCGTCTGCACCTGTGCAACAAGAGTGCCATCCTGGTCAGTGCTCGTCTCACCCGAGCTAACTCTGACCTCGGCCCTCGCCGCATCACTCTGAGTCCCCATAGTCATGGCGGCAAGGCTATAAATAGAGATAAGATTCGATAAGAATACGGAAATCGAATCACAAGGATATGAATCATCAAGGAAGGAATTTCAAGCAATTTGTACTTAGGCACTTTAGGCGAAATACTGCATCGTGAGTATGCTGCAGACATACACACACTACGTTACTCCGCTTAGGTTACCTACTCCATCATACCAAGGTCATCCTACGCTCCGAAAGGTAAAACCGCGCTCTGATACCAACTTTGTCACGACCCGAAATTGGCACGTGACGGCCCTAATACTACGCAACGTCTACAGGCGTAACGTAGTAAAAGAATGCCAAAACCCAGAAATCTAAACCATTAAAAGACAAGAAAAGATAAGAAACATTGTTTAAACCTTAAAAAAAAATCTCAAGTATAAATTCTTTAAGTCCAATTTTCTTTCTTGAAAATTTCGGCAGCACCTCCTTTATAAAAACCAACCCCAAAAATGGGTACAACATAAATATACAGTAAAGCATCCCCAACGGGAGCAAATCCACGCCCAAAGGCGGAAAACAACCACCACAACAAATATACGACGCCGTAGCGAAGAAATAGAAGACGATAGAAAGGAAACTGTAAAAAAGACAACAAATCCAACATAATATACAACATCGTCCTCACCAAGTCTCTAAGTCAATATGAAAATAGTAGATAGAGAGTACATGGATACAACGAATATACAACACAATGAATAACCACAAAACCCACCTAAGCAAACTGCACACTGTGAGCTGATGCGGTATCCGTAGCAAAAGATGATAAGATGAGTGATAATAGCCTGCCTCTGACTATCCTGAGGAACACCTGCAAACACTGTGGCACAACGGGGGTAAGTTGCCAACTCGTGAATAGTAAATAACATATGCAGGTAATCGCAAGTATGCACGTAAAGCGTGAATCTAAGATATGCAATTAACAGTAATAACATGTCATATGAATGCAGAATAATGGAAAGTACACTAGCAGGTACAACCAATATATATAAAACAATAATGATATGACAACAGTATGCAATAATCATGCGATAAGGATATGAGAATGTAAATGTGCAACAATCATGAAAGGTACACTAACAGGTACTACTAGTACATGAAGAAATGCACAACAGATAAGGTGAGGTATGGAGTGAAGTATGTCATTTCCACGGAATCCTGACATCGTGGTAGGATCACAATCCAGCAAGACAATTTAAATACTAATTCCTCGAATCAGCCCCCAAATTGGCTCTCATATTATCTAAGTATCACATCTCCTCAATTGCACAAAATCAAATATATCTCATATATCCTAAATGTTCAACCTCAAGTATATCTCACATATATCGAATGTACAATCATCAGGTATATCTCGTATATATCGAATGTACAAAATCAAGTGGATCTCACATATCTCGTATGTACAATATCAACATCCAATCCCAATGAATCTTTTAAGTCCCAAATCAAATCTCCAGCACAGTTCTAACATCCTAATATAATGTCATAATAAATATGATGAGGGCAATACACATATATTAGCGTCCCATTCCACTAATATTGGTGTAAGGGTATATATAACAACGGCTAAATCCCCTGTTATATATACAAAGGTATTAAAAGAAATATCATGAAAACCAAAGTGCCAAGCATCGACACAGAAATCCTGACCACGTATCATACGCTATCCTGAAAGCACGAGTGCCTAGCTCTGACCCTCGCCTTTCGACGTATGCATACGTACATGACTCCCAACGGTATCTCCGTGATCCCCCGCCGAGTCATGGGTACTGTCACCGGTAGGTACTCGCCCGCCTCCAGGCTCAATCGGCAAAGTCCATCGATCTTCTTGCCGAGGGGAATCATACCGGGCCCCACCATGTACCCTCTACGGCCTCGACGCCTCCTCGTAGGGGTATATATAATCAGCACCGATAAAACCCATGGTGGATGCGCAAATATCATATCAAGGAAACCGGGTTTTTCAATGTATGCATAATTTCATGAACTCCCGCGGTTCCCAAATCCAGAAAACATCATGTAAAATCCAAATAATAATGCGCAATCCAGGAATAAATATATATACGATATATCTGAAATGCGAGCATATAAATGAGAATATATAGCTGAAACCAGATGTATGCGAAACCAATAAGGTACATCTAAGTAACATTAGTAAAGGTAAATATATAACTGCAACTGAATATGTGTGTAACATACAGGTGTAGCAATGTATATGTATCTACCTATAAGAATTGATGTCGTATACCCTCTGGGTATAAGTAAAATATGTAGGATATCCCCCTGGTATAAGTAAAACATGTGCAAGTATACCTGTAACTGTATCGCAAGGTGTAAATGTACCCATCACTAAAGGTATGATACACTATAGGTATACCGATAAGCTAGATGTCAAGTGTGATAAGCAATGAAGTATCTATAAGGAGTTGTGTGTGACATGGCAATTATTGACGGTGTGTGTGTAGCATACAATCCGTGCTCGTGCAACATGAACCGTCAATAATATGTGCAGTGTCCTACGGCTGCTAGTCACAGTACAACTATATCAAGGAAATAAGGTAAAGGCGCAATTCTAACAATGACGTAGAATATGCGACAAGTATTAGAATCCTAGCCCAGACGCATAACGCCATGCGGGCGATTCCCCTGTAGATGTTAAATCTACTCACCAACGCTCCAAGCTAGGTGAAGCCTACCACCAGTTTCCCCTTGTCGTATCGTCCGAAGTCCCCGCTTACGAACCTAAAATTTCACAAACACATCACATAAGCATATATTCTACATCGACGAAAAGATATCGAAACGCAAGAATAACGCCCTGAAAATTACACTGCGCGCTTAGCGCATCTAACGCGCACGACATCGGCCAAAAATCCTAAGTAGGGTCGCCAAACTACGAAACACCTAGTCTAGATTCCGATCGTCCCGATCGCGCATTCAAAACACAACAATAAACGTGGTCTCAATATAAATAACGTCGCAACGTCAAAAGAATCCCACGCCTAAAAGTTGCCAAAATCTAGTAAGCAGTATCTATCTTTTTAGCACAAAGCTACAAGTTTTACCAAAACTATAATTTACAAATATCTTCAAATAGCATGGTTAAACCATTTAAACCTTTATTAAAAATTTAGTTTTCACTAATTAGGATTAGCAAAAATCTAGTTTGTAATTAAGCTAATTAGGTAATTAGGAAAAATAACAATTATCATTTTCACAAAATACTTCACTTTTCCAAATCTAAGCTTCAAGATTAACCATTTTAACCATACAAAATCCTAACTTGCAATTTATACTAATTATCATAAATTAGCAAAACATGAAATTAAAGCTATATTAAACACTAAAAAGACAAGTTAATGATTAAACACAGCAAATAAGGATTTGGGTTAGGATTTTTATACCTCCTCAAAAGATCCAAAAACAAGTTTGCTAGCCCACAACTTCAAGATTGAAGTAGAGAGAATGTAGAATACTTTGCTTTAAGGCACCCAACGAATCGGGCGAATGTTAAATAAGTTGCCTTAAAGAGAATTGATGAAGTGCACAAAGGATTTTGCAGAAGAGGAATTTTCCTCACCCATGTTAATTGGGCTCGGCCAATAATGGCAGCACTAAGTGTGCTGGGGATTTTTGAATTCCTTCACTGGGAATGGATGAAGGAATAGAAGTGGTGAATGAAATGGGAATAAATTAATCATCAAAGAAATGAAAGCATGTCCAAGTGATGGGTGTGGGGCCGGCCACAAAAGATGGCAGCACAAGCATGAAGCTCGGCCACTTTTGGAAGAATGGGGCTATGTGAATGTGAGTGTAGAGGTGAGGAAAAATTGTAGTGATAAAACAACACAAATAGATTAATTAATCCCCTCTCCCATCCAAGAAGTAGCCACCTCACCCTAACAAAAAAAAAAAATAATCCCAGCACTCACCCACTCTTGACCACAGCCATGCCCACGAATTGTGCCAAGGAAAATAAATGCACCATGCCTAATTAATGCTTAATGGATAGCATGACACACCAAATTGCACACATGTATGCAACAATGTCCACCAATTTGGTTCACTGCCCATGCCCACTCTTTTCTTATCATTAAAAAAAATTCATTTTAAATACACAATAACTAGATATTTTGGATGAATAGTTTAAAATATAATTCTAGTGATTAACTTACTATAAAATCCCATTTGTAGTAATTTACCCGCATAAAAAAATAATTACCACTAATAAAATGCACAAATAAAGCATTAAAATAATATTTTATTACGGAAAAAAACTTCTATCTGAACCAAAACCTCCCAAATACCCTTAAAGTTCGCGCACAAGCTTTATTTTAGCTAAAATAGGTGCCGGTAAGTTTATACGGACGTTTGATCGAAAGTGGGTTAAAACGGGAAAAACCGACAATTTTGCCCTAAAACGAAAAGATTCGCAAAACGATTTCTGAAACGTTACAGTAGGAGAACCCCGTTGCCAAAAGCATCCGTTCGAGTGCTCGCGGCAGCGGTGTTTCGCCTTGGTGCATTTCGTTGACGGCATCGGGGAGTGTGGCCATCTACTATGGTTTCCGACGAGCATTCGATCCGGATGTCGGGAATCTTGTTGAATTGCCCAACTTGATATTGAAAAGAGTTTTCGATATTGAGACTAAAATGCGGGGTTTATAATTGTTTGGCATGCGATGTCTAAGGAATTCATTTGGTTAGGCATGTGATGTCTAAGGTGGTTGCGGATTCCAACTGTTGTAGTTTTTCACTTTCTTTTCTGCGACCGTAAGTGTAAAATGTGGTATATCGCCGGTTTCGTTGCTATACTTCAACAAAAACTGGGATACGCATATTTACTTACGTTGATGACATGCAATGTTATGTGTTGCTGTGATATGTTATATTGGATCGTCGCGTTTTGAATAGCCGGGGGTTTTATGTGAGATGAGAGTTTTTCATTTTCATTCATGTAAAATTCATTGTATGTAATATTCTTTTATTGGGGCACTTCCGGGTTGAGGATGATGTCACCATTGTATATTATTTACTTTTCCACATTAGGATAGACCTAAGGTGGAGAGCTCAAGTAACCGGGTTCTAGGGTCCAGTGGGAGACCATATCGAGGAGTCGAGATCGGGTGTCCTAACTCTAGAATTGGTAGGGTTGCTTGTCGCTCCCGTAGGTGTCTAGGGGTGTGGGATTGGCTATTCATCACGACCGTGGAATCCGTGTTTTATACAGGCTCGTATTAAAACATGGACCTCCTAGTATATCTAATAGTTCATATATGTTCTTCTGCTGCATTGTTCTGTGATAAGATCATATTACTGCATGAGACGAATGTTTATATTATATATATGAGATATATATTATATATTGTTGATTTCGTTTCAAATGTAATGCTTGTGAAGCATAATAGAATGGGACTTCATTAATGAGATTAATGAAACTAAAAAAAAACCTAAAGGTGTTGTGGAATCGAATTTTTAAAAACAGGTAGCTCTAGTTCTTGCTTTGCATAGCGGTGTTCCTTGTAGAACATCCAGCACCTTATTCGATAAGGAAAGAGCCGAGATCCCTTCACCGGGAGTGACCTCTTTAGCAATAACTGGCAGATGCTACAACCATCGGTTTTGTCTTTTGATTGCTTTTTCTAGTTCTTGCTTTGCATAGCGGTGTTCCTTGTAGAATATCCAGCACCTTATTCGATAAGAAAAGAGCCGAGATCCCTTCACCGGGAGTGACCTCTTTAGCAAAACTAGCAAAGGCCTAAAATACACTCCATTTAAATAACTCGATTCTACAACGATATCAAGTTCATTACGCAAAAGGTTTTCTTAAAAACCTGTCGTAGCCCTCCGTCATTTCAGATAAGTACTTCATAGTATTCGTGCTGCGTTTGTTCGCTTTCGTCAAGGCGTAGTGTACGGTAGCTATTTATGCTTATCTGCATAAGCATATGATGCGAATGAGTTAGGGTAGTCGTGTGACTTTGTTGGCTTTCGTCAAGGGCCGTGCGGGTGGGTTTAATTCAATCGGGAAATGACGGGTTGGACTTGACTAGTAGCCTATGGTTTGTTGGCTTTCGTCAAGGTCATAGGATACTAGGGGTAAAATATTATCGGGAATTTCAAGTGTTGAAATTTGCAATGAGATTGCATACCTTCTATGAGATAGTTGGATCCCGATTCCCACTGCGAGTAAGAGTTACTACTGGGAGAGTTTTACACATTACAATTAGCCGATCAAGTAGGTGTCTAGAAAGGTGTCAACGGGGTTATGCCTCTGGGAAAACGAGATTTATTTTAATTAGGTCCGTGTGAAAGCACGGGGAACCTCCCTCAAAGTACCGGCACTGGCCTGGCTGAAAGATTGGCGAACTTGTAGGGTGTAATTAATCCCGGCTAGTCTTTCCTTTTAGGGTTTGAAGGAAGATTTGACTAAACAGTGGGAGACATCCTGATTAGACATATTAATAACCAATCTAATCTTGCAAGAGTATACGATGAGTGTTTTCTTCTCTCTCTCCAGGTAGCGACCATGTCACGCCTTAATTAAGATAATAATACGGATGTATTGTCCGAACCCGCTTATTATACTGAGCTGGGGAACGTTGGTCCCGCTCCAACTTATAATTGTTATAAGACAGAGCAGGGAATAGGGGATTACCAGAATTCCCGTGCCGCCCAAACGAAGATAGTACATATTGATGCATCTTCTTCGGGTGTGTTCATTACCGAGAACTGTTTCTCAGTATCCTTTACGTCCTGGGTATGAGATACCGGATCAGGATCCCGCAAATGTAATTTGTTACATGGGCAACAGATAGGTAGAGAACTGAGAATGGGTGATAAGTTTCAAGAGTTGGAAATGATGCAAGTGTTGCAGCCAAGTCTGTTGGCAGTTATCACCCTGTATTACCAGAATACATTGATTCTGAATGAATGTTATTAGATACCGAACCTGATATACAACATCATATCAGTCTCATTATTAGTAAAGAAGGATATAATTTTGTAGTTTTGGATAATGTTTTGAACATTTCCTATATTAAGAGTTGATCGGTTCAGGCTCGTTATCTAAAAGCATAGACGTTCTAAATCAAACTACAGTTCTTAATGTACAGAACACACACAAGTGGAACAGTTCAGAAATGAAAGAATTCTTCTTGAGGCATTGTAGACTAGGTCATATCAATGCGACCCGTCTAGCTAAGTTACATAGAGATGCATATTTAAATCTGTTTGAATTTACATCTTGTGAAACTTGCCAGTCATGTCACAAAGATAAGATGACCACAGCTCTGTTTATTGGAAACAGAGAAAGAGTTATTGAACTTTTGGGATTAATACATGATGATGTATGTAAGGTCCCCTATCTATACATGCCAGGACCGGTTCTTAATACTTCATTACATTCACTGATTATCTCTCAAGATTCGAACATATGTTCCTGTTGAAACACTTGTCTGAACCTTTTGAGAAATTCAATGAATATAAGTTAGAAGTAGAGAAGCAAAACGGGTATAAGTATTATGTCCTTTGATGTGATCAGGGAGGAGAATACTTGAGCACGGAATTCCTGGACTATTCTAAAGGAGAATGAGATTCTATCTCAGCATTACTCCTCCGTATACACCATAACACGTCGGTGCATCGGGGCGGAGCAAACGCACCCTATGAGATATGGTGTGCTCTATGATGAGTATTACTGAGTTGCCTATTTTCTTTTGGGTGTTATGCGCTTGTGAAGCTGCATACTTATTGATAAGGGTTCTAATCAAATCAGGTGCCTACCACTCCATATGTGATATGGTATGGGAAGAGCCCATCTCTTAATGATGTTAAGATTTAGGGATGTCTGGCCTATGTCAAAAGCAAAATCCGGACAAACTCGAGGCAAGGTCAGTTCTATGGAAGTTTGTTGGATATCCCAAGCATTCGCAAGGGAATATCTTCTACCGAACCGAGGAACAAAAGGTGTTTTGTTTCTCAGCATGCCACCTTTTGGAAAGGGAATTTCTTGTGAAGGAATTAGTGGTCATGAGGTAGAACTGGAAGGAGTTCCAGCTATACAAACTGCAGCTGATAATTTGGTAAACCCGAAGGATTCAATAGTTTCTAACGAACCTCAGCCTCTCTGCCGATCTAGTAGGGTTACTCATCCACCTGAGAGATACTTCGGTTTCTCTATGATAGTGGGAGCAAGGATTGCATCATGAGATGATGACCCAACTAGTTTCGAGCAGGCCATCAGGAGTGGGGACTCTGTGAGAATGGCTGGATGCTTAGCGATCTGAGATGGAATCCTTATACACCAACAAAGTATGGATTTTGGTTGCTTTATCTGAAGGGTTAAATCCCCATCAGGAGCAAGTATATCTTGAGAAGATGACTTAGTGTACAAGGAAAAGTTGAGACTTTCAAAGCTATGCTTAAGTCCATCCAGATCCTACTTGCCACTGCTACATACCATGACTACGATATCTGGCGGTTGGGTGTCATGACTGCTTTTCTAAATGATGATTTGGAAGAGAGCGTCTATAAGCACACAGCCAGAGGGCTTCGTAGATAGTGGGAGCAGCGGAAACTTGTGCAAGATGTTTTATGTGATAAATCAGGTATCACGGAGTTGGAACGTATGTTTTGATGTAGTAATCAAAGAGTTTAACCTCATCAAAATGGTAGATGAACCAAGTATATACAAAAAGGTAATAAGGAGTATGGTGGTGATCCTCGCATAGTACGTGGATGACATTCTCTTGATAGGGAAGGAGTTTCCTATGCTACGCTCGGTCAATCTCCTCTTATCACAAAGATTCTCCATATAGGATCAAGGTGATACCTCCTAAATCCTGGGTTATGGATCTATGAGATAGATTTAATTGGATATTAGGATTCTCACTAGTTGTAGTGAGATGGTATCAATCGATCCTGGGGAGAATCACTGGAAAGGTTTCAGGGTGATAAGGACGACTGAATGTCAGTCGCAGGCATTGTCCTTACCCTCAGTGGAGGGACGGTATGTTGGAAGAGTTACAAGCTAGAAACCGTGACTTACTAGACGATTAAAGGCAAGATACATCGTTACCAAGGATGCTACCAAAGAGGCAGTCTGGATATATATGAGTTCATGAGATGAATTTCATTCCTAACATTGTGTGACAATGGAGTTGTGGCTTAGGCCTAGAAACCCCCGTCCCATCTGTGATCCAGACATATTCTTAGGCAGTATCACCTGATCATGGAGATGGTTGATCTCCAGGGAGATCGAAGTTAGGAGAGTAGACTCAGAGGACAACAACGCGGATCCACTCACAAAGGCCTATTTTCCAGTAGAGACATTTATGGTATGGTTGAGTATGAGACACTTCAACCACAGCTTATTGTTGGGTATGAGATACTACGACAGATTGCCCTAGTGCAAGTGGAAGATTGTTAGTTATATGTATGTTCTAGAGGCCATTACTGTACATACGATGTATATTGTAGTGGATGCTTGGACATATATAGGGAGGACTTTGTTGGTCGATATGATAGTATGCTATCTGGTTGCCCTTTATCTTAACATGTACTCTGATTGTTTCTATGTTACATGTTGATAAAGCCCTTAGGATGAGTACTTGACTACTAGGACTATGATGCAGATCATATTAGTGGGGACAGTGTAGTCGCTAAGTACATCCTTCAAATGTTCCTAGTCGTGGGAGTACCGAGAAAGGGCATCGATACTCCAGAGTAGACTAGCGTATGCGCTTCTTGACCCATATGATGGGCGATGGATGATCCCATATCCATTGGTGTTTGACATCAGAGAAGGTATACGGGTGCTCAGTGGAGACTGGGTACACTAGACGGACTCGCCGAGAACTCCCAGATGGTATTATACCTCACGTCAGATGGCAGTTCTTTGGTGACACTGGTACAGGTTAGTCTGTAGACCCGAGATCGTCATAGAGTCTTATGTGATTCCCACTGTGCTTTGATTTCTATCATACCACGTCCAAGAAGGCATGCAAAACGGTGGCTTTTGGCTACAGTCCCGAATCACATGGAGGCGATGAGCGATAGGAGGGGTTTCGTCTTTTCCGGTATAGGGAGTTGATGTTGTGCTGTACTCGATTGGCCATAACTGGAAATCCCTGGCCAGGGTTGCTGAGATTTACTGGTAAGTGTTATCAGTAGTTTCTCGAACTGTTATAGACCTCATATCGACATGACTTATCGGTTACTGGGGTTTGACGTTTACCACCCCTAGACTGGATATGCGACATATCAGACGAAAAGACCGGACTGTACATGAGTGTTACTGATTGGATTTATAGGAGAATGTACAGGCTTGCTTATTGATCTTCTGATCGCTCAATACCTGGGTAGCTGTTACGTTTAGCTGACCGCTTGCAGCTTGTGGGTGTTTGATATGATCATCACCTACTGTCGGCGTATTGACGATTCTTTAGAGTCCTACACAGAGGTTTCCTGGCTCAGGAAAAATGGAGTAGGAGCACATACATGATATGTGTGGGACCGAGAATAATACGTGTATGCGATACCGTATTAGATTCTCGCAATATGTGATATCGGTCAGGTATATGTGATAAAGCCGGGTCATCGGATCAAGTGTTGATTCGATGAACTGATACATATTATATTAGACGGTTATTTGTGAAATAGCCGAATTATCGGATCAAGTGTGGATTTGATAATTTAATGTATAATTATATATTTGATATATTACATTACATTAACTAATATAGTCTCACTTATTGATTCATTTTCTCACGGGATAATACATTGATATATATGCGATATATGTTAATTGTATTATTTTCTTTTGTTACAAAATATATTATATATATGATATATAATATTGTAACAAGTTAGGGTTACAAATGCAACATGTTTTGGGGGGTTTAAACATGGTTAGGGTTTGGATTAGGGTTAAGCTTGGGTGAAGCTTCTTGAAGCTTTGACTTTGACCTTTGATATTTTGTGTAGATATTTCTTAACCCAACCCAAACCCTTTACCCTAGTTGATTCTCTACAAGGGTTAAGCCTTCATTCTTAACCCATGGTTAATTTGTAACCACAACAATGATTTTCATTATTCATCACAAAAGGTTTTGCTTCATTTTCTTCTTCTTCTTCCTCTTAGACAAGCTTTTTAGCATTTGGGTTTGTGATGGATTTTTGTGAGATAAAGAAAACAAAAGAGAGCTAATGTCACGTCCCGAAAGTACGGAATATGACCGACACTTAAACTACGAAATGTCTCGAGGCGTACGTAATCTAAGTAAGCCAAAAACCCAGAAATCCAAACCAAGGAAAGTAGTAGAGTGAAGGAAAACCAATTTAAAATCAAGTAGTTATAATAGCATAAGCCGAGTTATGCGGTTTTAAAAACATCAAGTATTTCTTGAAAATTTCGGTAGAGTCTCCTTTGTAAATACTGGCTCCCAAACGGGATACAACATAAATAGTATACGAAATCAATAAAAAGGCATCCCCAAGCGGGAGCTAGCTCTTCGTCAATCGACGGTCACAACCACACAAGCAATATAATATACAACGCCAAGGGCGAGGATCAAAACTCAAAAGGAAACTCAAAACAGCAAGAAATCCAAAGAAATACAACGCGCGACTCTAAGGTCGAAAGAATAAACATCACTGGTCTCTATCTGAGATAAATACAAGTTTGGTTGATGGAACTTCTAGATACAACAGAATAATAATATACAAGATATATAATGGGGGTACGATACAAGTAAACCCACCTACTAGCAAATCACCCGAAGAAAACTATGCCCGCAAGCCGTAAAGAAACCTGTACGGCAAACCTGCAAGAAACTGGGGCACAACGGGGGTGAGTTGCCAACTCGTGAATAGAAAAAACATCTACGCACAGAAATCGCATAAATAACGCAACCTAGGTCAATGATCATAATATATCCTCAAATATATGAATAACATGCAGCCTATAACAATGGCTAGGGTAATATCTAACCCGAATGTGATCTCATGTGCCCGTGTCAGTGCCTCAGGTAGCAATATATCATATGAATGAGGTATGAATGCATGAAAACATAATACATGTAAATGAAGAAACTGTTTTCATAAATTAGTGAGATTTCCTTTGTATTTTTAAAATGAGGTATCATAAATGAAATCAGCATCAACAGTGTCTAGCATCGACACAAAACATAAATCTCAATGTCTCAAAACCTCAGGCTCCGGCTATCCGGACTGACCTGTATCATCAAATCTCAGTACCTCAATATCTCGAAATCTCAATGTCTCAATCTCAATATCTAGGGCGCCGTCAGTCTAGACCGGCCCCTACCATCCATCTCAAGACCACGACGGTATCCCCCGGATATCCGACACGTCGGGTAAAATCACCGGTAGGTAGTCTCCCCCTGCCAGGCTCATCGTCATCACCACGAGCTTCTTGCCCCGGGGTACCTTACCGGGTCCACCATGTACCCGAAACGGTTCATCCAACTCCTCGAATCGGGTCTCGAAATCCATCCGCAAACTCATGGTGGACGACTCATACATCATGGGAAAAACCGCGCTTTTCATTTAAAAAGAGAAAGAAGAAGTTTGTATATGTTTTGCGGTTTTCCCCAAATCCAGAAAATCTCATGGAAATCTGAATCCAAAACCTCAATAGCACGTAAAAAGTGAATATATGCATGAGAATCCATTAATGCGGCATAACAATGAATAACAGTATGCATGAAGTAGCAGGTAATAACTACAATGTCTAGACTAACATATAATGCAAGTACACTAATATCATGTCTAAACTATTAGCTAACAGGCTATGTCAAGCAATAATATTTTCTAAGGTGTACGTGGCATGGCAATTATCGATGAAGATGTGTGTGAGCCGGCAAGTAAGTGTACGTGGTACATACGCATCATCGGTAATGGTGCTGGTGTCCTAACCATAAGATATCAACAGTAGAATATGAAGCATAATATAAGCATGTGATGCGGAGCGAACAACAAAAATGAGCGGGAGCTGAATACTAGACGCAACGATAACTAATCTGCAATAACCTAATATAACTCCTACAATGGTGCCTTTTGAAATAACACGAATCGTGGGGTTTTGAAAATAGGGCTACGGTGTTTTTAAGAAAAGATACGTTTTTTGAAATATCCGTAGAATCCTTGACTTGACTTTTAAAATACGCACGATTCGTAAACTTTGAAATAGGTAGGAACCGAATCTAATCTAACAACTAAGTAAACTAAAGGGCTAAGCTACAAGCTAGACTACAGGTAAGGAAACCGCCTAACATCTGAGTCGATACATATACATACCTGTATATATGTTAGTCGGTGATCCCGCCTCAATAATATCATATCCGATACCATATCTATAATCAGACATCCCAAGTCAAGAGTGCGGATCAATCATCAAGATATAGCTCGTACGTAAATCCGTCGTACGGCATCCCCAAATCTGGGTACGGGTCAATATCAAATTCCTCACACTATTCCTCCGGTATCCTCTTTATCCAAGATCATAGTCTAGGGTACTGACCTATGTCTAGTACAATACTAATATTCTCAATATACTCATGATCTGACTACTGATCGACAATCTCGTACAAACCGATATCGTCAGCACATATCATCATCAAGGGGTATACATCGCCCGATACGGCCTAATATCAATATCCTAGCATATCATGCTTCATATCACGATCACATGTCGACCATTTTATTTATAACACTATTCACCCGTATCTCCGCCCCAAGATCCGCTATGACACCAGGACGTACCTCAAGTACGAATCCTGCCATATCACCGATATCACAAGCTCAACACAAATCTCATCGACTCATCTCAATCCCAAGTATCATCCTCAAATCCGTATGTGAACACATAGTCCCATACCCATGTGAACACATAACTATATATATTCCCGTAAACACAAATGGAAGAAGAATGTATGCAAGTATGGGTGGGTGTGTGCATGTATGGTGCGACCACTACTCTAGGGTTTCGCGATACTAAACCATTCATATTTATCATCAATAAACTCAAACAAAATATAATCAATAATGTGTGTATACGTATTCGTATACATCACCACGAACTGCGGGGGTGCTATACGCCATCCACCCGACTTCTCCCCGTAGATATAAATCTACTCACCTGGTCCTCGCTCGTCGGTGCCGACGTCGCCATGCGCTTGCTTGTCGTCTCGAAGTCCATATGGGGTACCTACACATCATAACGCACCATATCGCATTAAAATCCGACTCATGACCAAAACGTCCTATATAGGTCAAAACCTATGCTTGCTTTCACAAATCAACCCAAAAACCCTCGACGTCGGCGTACAAACGCCAAATCATCGAGAAAAACCTAAACACACTCATTTGTACAATCATAAGCACTAATTATAATATAAAATAGCTTAAAATTCACAAAAACCCCAAATTCACTTTAAAAGCCAGTTTTTCCCCGAAAATCTAGCAAGCACAAATTACCCGTTTTTGTACAAAACTCGATGTTTAAACAAATCTAATGGCCATAATACCTATTAAACATCTTAAATAAGTCATAAAAACCATTTCCATAATTTAATCTCATAAATTTGCATAATTTCCAAAATCCTAGTTTGCAAAAATATCAATTTTTAACATCTTTTAAAGCAAAATTCACAATTCATCAATTAAGCTTGGTTTTGCATGATCCAAAATCATTAAACCACTCATTATAATATTAATAATGACATGAAACCTTAATTTAGATTTTAATCCCAATATAAAACAATTTCAAAAAAACCTAGTTAGCAAAAAGCACATTTATCACAATTTCCAACTAACAAATTTTGAAATTAGTAACTAGATTAGGTTTTAGCAAGAATTAACATGTTAATCTACTCATGGCAACCTTAATGATGTGATAAAATCCTATCTTGATTTTAATCTCACATATAACCATTAACCTCACAATTCAAGTTTGCAATATGTACACAAATTAAACACCAAATTTAGTTAAATTGGAGTAATTAACCAACAATTAAGGCATGGGTTAAGATTTATACCTCCCAATTAGAGATCTAGCAAGGATCTAAGCCTCCCAAATTGCTCTCTTGCTCCCAAAATCCATGCTAGATAGGCAAATAAATAATGGGTAGGAGTTGGATTTCGGTTTTGAGTTTTAGTTGATTTTTCATGAAATTTTTTGTGAATTTTTTTGGAGAAGAGATGAGATGAGGAATGAGAGGGGAGGGGCTGCTGAAAATGTGCAGGTTTCGGCCAGCATGGGGGGGGGGAATGGGTGAGGGAGGAGAGAGAGTGCGGTGGGGAAAGTTGAATTTAGTCAAAGTCCTCTCGATTCTTGTCATTTTCTACTCTTTTCTTTTCTTTTGAAAAAAAAGAAGTGATTGGAGAGAGGGAGAGGGGGAGGGCTGTCATGGTGGGGCCGGCCACATGGAGAGAGGGTGAGGTGTGGGTGTGTGGGTTAGGAAAAAGATAAATGCTATACCCCAATTCCCATTAACACTAATTTCACCGAAAAAAGCCTTTTTCTTCGATATTTTCTAAACCGTTTTGGCAAACGATTTCATTTCAAAAACTATATGATAAAATTTTATTTAAAGTTTTATGATGCACAAAATTTGTTTCAACTCATTCCAATTTGTAATTTTCCCTAATTAAATATATTAGTGACGGCTTAAAATAATATTAAAATAATTAATTTCGGAAAATTTTTCTGAAAATTTAAAATTTCACCAGTGGCTCAATAAACACTAAATACTAGCAATTACATAGCTAGAATATGTATATTTAATTTTTATAATAAGATATTTGCATTTTGACTTTTTACAGAAAACCCTCTTATTTTACCGATTTTCCGAAATTTCATAGAAACGATTTTCAAAACGCTACAATCTTCCCCCCTTAAAAAAATTCGGTCCCCGAATTTAAAGTAAAACTCCCCCCAAATACTAAAACATCTAAACAAAAACCATCAAGTCGCCGGGGCTCCGAAATTGTAAATACATAAAACAAATCGTAGCGCGGCGCATGCGCATGAAAAATGAGCATATAACTCAAATCAAAACTCCGTCAAGCATCCCGCAATCATCGGAGTCATGGGGAAGACATCAATGCCAAATCCAAAGCAAAACCAATATGATATAATTCGAAACTATACATGTAAATATCGAATCTATATATGTAAGTATCTGAAGGAAATGCATGCCAAATCACTTTAAGTCGCTGTGCAACGCGTATAACACTGCACAATGGCGGCCGTCTATCATAAGAATATAACTATATACATATATACCTTTGTTTGAAATGTACGTTCCGCCGTTTTGGAAACAATTTAGAACGGTCTCCTTATTTTAAACATTTCGTGTCATATCAGACACGTAGGTAAATGCTGAGGCTATAGCTCGCTTTTTGGAAATCCCTTCAATAACTATCAATGCATGCAAAATATATTCAGGTACTGTCCTCTGACTAGTCCTGCTCAGTACGAAAACACATAGCAATATCATAAAAACGTACTGCTCTATAAGAAAAATCAATCCCAAAATACGCGTATGAATACTACGTGCGTCTGGTGCGCACGGAAATCAAAATCCATGAATGTGCCATACATGCACGCAGAAATAATATAAAGGGATTTGGAGAGATAGCAAAGAAATATACGGTTATAGTCATGAATTGGATTATGGAAGAGGCATTACTTGGAATACCAGAATACCCCTATGAAACATTTTGATGTTTCTGTGCATTGTTAAAAGAAAACTGATTTCCCGATTAGATACTTGCTCAAGGGTATGTATTTACCAAGTATGATTCTCACATCTGTATGGTTTTACAGATGATGAGTGGGAGTAAGTTATTAGGAATTAGGTAATCATCCTCATTATATCGGAATTCGTTGTAATTGGTGATATTTGAGGAAATCGCCTGAGTACAGTTTTCAACCTACGATGCACAGGTTTTGAGTTATTCAAACTCAGGGGACTTATACAGAGTATTGTATGTTGTCCAATGTCCATCAGGACAAAGGGGTAGGTCTCGTACTATGTTCTGTTTACTTATTACTTCTCTAGTTTTTAGACAAGTGTTTCGTAGAAATACAATGTCTAAGTTTTGAGAAGTTGTGGGTATAAGAATAAAGTAGAGAACCAGATGTCGCAAGTATCGGGATTCTTCAAAGAGATTGAAGATGTAGATTCTTGTGAATGGTATTCAGATAATAGTAATGGTTTTGAGAAACTTGTTTCTCTTTCAGGTTACTCATAATTGGATGGATTCCTAAGTTGAGCAATGTTGATTAGCCTTTTTCCATTAAGTAGATATGCACTGGAGACACCTGTATGATTTGAATCTGGTTCCAATTAAATTAGTGCCTCTATTTCTATATTGGATATAGAATAGTTCATATCTTAAACGATGTTAAGGTACGGGGAGCTGTCCAGCTTATGCTTAAAACCAGACACTGGATAACTCAAGGCACGTTTCTGTAATGGTAGTTTGTGGGTTGACCCTGGCTTTGACGAGGGTTGACATTTCTACCATCTGGAAGATCAATAGTGATATTGTTCTTGACTCGCCACAGTTTTATTAAAATGGATTTTTTTTCAGAAAACAGTAGTGGGAGTATGGTAGAACTGGAAGTAATTCCAGAACCGCAAACGATTACGGAAGATTTAATAGGACCTATATATTCAATCAGGTTTGACATTCCAATAGCCACTCCGCAGATATGGTACGTAACCTCAGACACCCGAGAGGTACTCAGGTAGCCTCAAGAACGGTGACAGGGAGGTTCTTGTTTACCCAGACTTGACACTACTGTTGTTCCAGACTATGAGACCCGGCAAGAGGATAAGTATAACGTCATTCTAAACTAGCTTTAGAAGTGTACGTGGATATTATTCTGCCAAAGGGTTGTCATAATCAGTGGGAGCAGCGGAAGCATAGTGGGCAAGTAACTTATGTCTATTTATAGGCTTGAGCAGATATAGCGGAGATTAGATCATCTAATTTTGATGAGACAGTCATGGCTTTGACTTCATCGGAATAGGGGATGGATCTGTTGAGAAGGTAGTAGGGTGTGATGTCCTAGTATTTGGATGACATACACAGAGTAGGAAGTAAAATTCCTATACTACGATCGGTTGTACTGTGGTCGTCACACAGTTGTTTCTCCACAAAGGATATGGATATAATATCAGACATTCTGGTTACTAGATCTATGGTTTTAGATCTAGATTTGGGTATTTTCCCAATATGGGTACTTTGACAGTATTCTAATAGTTTTTAGAATAGATGACTCCTGGCATGGTGGTGTACCTGCAGGTGATGGAGTCACCCTATCTAAAGGTGTCTTACAGACTAAAGGGGAGATGGATGTGCATGATTGGCAGATCACTTGTTTAGGCAATTGAGTCAATCGTGAGATGTCAAGTACCACACCAGATATAGTTTTTGCACTAGATGCGATAAGTCTATATTAATCCAATCTTGGAAAAACATAAGGAAGCAGTTTTAGAACATAAGTGCATGTTCTACGGATTTGATGACGGCAGCCTTCTTCGGGAGACGGTTATCATTCCAGACTTCAAAGGTGACATGGATGACAGAGTGATTGTCAGAGTTATAGTTTCCCTCTGACGAGGGACAGTATTATGGACAGGTGGTCCAAGAGGATACTGTGGGAGGCATGGTGCTGGATACTGATTAGGTTCAGTAATCGATACACTCTAAGAAGTTTGGATTTGGAGTTCATTTATGAACTAGGTCCCATCAGATATTCAGACATATTCTAAGACAGGTATTACTCGATTCGGGAGATGACTTTCTCCGCGAACTTGATATTAAGAGAAACATAGAAAGAAACATCAGGGCGGATCCACTCACTGAGGCTATTTCTCGAAAACAAGAGTTTTACAAACTAGCCTTGTGAAACTGATTAGTAGAGGAGTTGGATGTTCGGTATCAAACGGGCTGTGAGTATGCGACAACGCAATAATTAGCCTTAAGTGCAAGTAGGAGATTATTGGAGATAGTGCCCTCAAAGTCAATTATTGGATCTCAGGGACATGATTGCAATGATTGAGCGAGGACCTATACCGATATGACAGTCTTGCTCGAGATGATAGTATACTATCTGGTTTGTCTTTATCATCGTATACATGCTTTAGTTCGCTATTGCATGATGATAGTGTTAGTTATATGTATGCCCTAGAGGCCATTACTATACATAGGATGTATATTGTAGTGGATGCTTGGACATATATAGGGATGACTTTCTTGCTCGATATGATAGTATGCTATCTGGTTACTCCTTACCTTAACGTGTACACTGATTGTCTCTCTATTACATATTGGTAAAGCCCTTAGGATGTGTACTTGACTACCTGAACTATGATGCGGATCATACTAGTGGGGACATGGTAGTCCATAAGTACATCCTTCAAAGTCCCTAGTCGTGGGTGTATCGAGACGGGGCATCGATAAACCAGAGTAGACTAGCGTGTAGCTTCTCGACCCATATAGATGGGCGATGGATGATCCCATATCCATTGGTGTTTGACATCAGAGATGATATACGGGTGCTCAGTAGAGACTGGGTACACTGGACGGACTCGCCGAGAACTCCCATATGGTATTATACCTTACGTCAGATGGCAGTTCTCTGGTGACACCGGTACAGGTTAGTCTGTATACCCGAGATCGTCATAGAGTCTTGTATGATTCCCACTGTGCTTTGATTTCCACCTTACCATGTCCAAGAGGGCGTGCAAAACGGTGATTTTTAGGTACAGTCCCGAGTCACATAGAGGCAATGAGCGATAGGAGAGGTTTCGTCTCTCCCGGTATAGGGAGTTGATGTTGCGCTGTGCTCGATTGGCTATAACAGGAAGTCCTTGGCCAATGATGCTTTAGGGATTTACTGGTAAGTGTTACCAGTAGTTTCTCGACCCGTTATGAGCCTCATATCGACACGACTTATCGAGTTATTGGGGTCTGACGTTTACCACCCCTAGACGAGATATGCGACATATCAGAGGAACAGACCGGACTGTACGGTAAGTGTTACTGGTTGGATTCAGAGGAGTGTGAGCAGGCTTGCTCGTTGATCTTCTGATCGCTCAATACCTAGGTGGCCGTTACGTTTAGCAGACCGCTTGCGGCTTGTGGGTGTTTGATATGATCATCACCTACAGCCGGCGTATTGACGAGTCTTTAGAGTCCTACACAGGGGTTTCCTGGCTCAAGCGAAACGAAATAGGAGCGCATATGAGATATGTGCGGGACCGAGAATAATACCAGTATGTGATATTGTATTCTATTCTCGCGATTTGTGACATTGCTCGGTTATATGCGCTATAGCCGGGTTATCGGTTCAAGTGTTGATTCGATAAGTTGTTACTATTGATATTAGTCGGTTATATGCAATATGACCGGATCGTTAAATCATGTGTTGATTTAATGATTTAATGTATAATTATATATTTGATATATTACATTATATTAACTAGTATTGGTTCACTTAAGATTGATTTTCTCACTAGTTTGTGCACATTGTTTATATGTGATATATGCAAGTGTACATGTTTGTATCATGCTTGATGATACAAACAAGTTGTATGTATGAGACTTGAACCAAATCAAGGTTAAATTAGGGTTTACTATTTTCCTAACAAATAACAAAAGAATAAGACTTTGGTCAAAGTTATCAAGCTTCATGAAGCTTGATAAACATTGACAAAGTCAACTCTTTTGTCATTTGTTTAAGATATTAGTTAACCCAGCCCTTAACCTAATGCTTTGGTTAATTCTCTACATGAGTTAAGCATGAGGGCTTAACTCAACCATGGTGCCATAATTAAAAGGATAAGTTTCATTTTATTCTATTGATTCTTTTCTTCTTCTTCTTCTTCATCATCAAGCTCCACAAAAGGTTGCTAGCTCCAATGGTGCCATGAGAAAAAGAGTGAGAAAGCCAATTCTAAAGTGAACCCACTTCCTATTTCTTCATCCTCTACTACTTGCCATGTAGTATAGGGTGTTCTCTTCACAAAGTTTTTGACCAAGTGAAGGAATAGCTTGAGTTTGAGTCTCCCCGACGTAGATCATCTTCGGCCTCGAAGTCAACGACCTAGCCCGATTATTTCTCCGATGAAACCATCACTAGAGTCCAGGATTCCGATGATCACAGCGGAGGGACGTCAACACGGAGCTAAAAAAGTGGAGGACCGGATCTACAAAGGTTGTAATCTCTTTCACTTGTTAGTAAAGTTGTTTGCTAGCTTAAAGTTTCGCCTATCCTCCAGTTAACGATCTATTTTAGGGTTTCTCGGCACCTAAATTTTTGAATTTGGCATGGTTGATGCCTTGTGGAACCTCTTGAGAGTGCCTAGTAACCCTACAGTGGTATCAGAGCCTAGATAGAGCTTTAGGTTAAGTGTAGACAATATTAGAAATCCGATCGAACCCCGAAACCCTAACTCAAACCCTTCTCTGTACATTTTCTGAAAATGTGGATTTTCCAAATTAAAAATATCCAAAAAATATAGCAGGGTATTATAAGAGTTACTGTGAAGCACGTGTGCCTAAGTCAACCAAAGCGCCGCGGAACCGCGGCCACAGCCTAACTTGTGCGGCGGTTCCACGGCCATAATGGTGATTCTTGGCACGTGATTTGCACAATAATGCCCATATGAATTTCCTGTGTTTTCTGGGAATTTTTAAAATATACTCAACAGTTGAGTTTTCTGGGGTTGTTTTGGGAACTTGATGATTCGATCGGATTGTTTAACTTTGTCTACTTGTTTTTCCGGGTAATTTTAGAACATGTTAAAAAGTTCGACCGGATATAAATACCCACTTTTTCCCCTGCTGGGAAATTTCCAAGTGTTGGATTTTTCTGTGGTTTAAGGACATTCTAAGTAGTGCAAGTAACGCGATGGACCCTCTAGAAGACAACAAACCTTAACTCGATTATGTGACCGTCTTGAACTGCCCTTTGAATCTTAGGGTTTGGGGCAGTACGGCATGCCACATGTGAGGCGTTAGCTTGACCCTTCTACGGCTGGACTGTTGGTACTGTGGCATGAAATGGATGTTTTTGAACTTATTTCATGTGTTGAGCTGTTTCGGGAAAACTTGGGTGTTTGATTGTTCGATCGAAAAGTTAAACATTTTCTATTTATCCGGAATGTGATACAATATCTGGAATCCACAAGTAGTTATGAGATAACTAATATGAATGTTATAAACATAGCAGTTTAGTCTCACTTGATCGGTTGCCACGGAATTTTGATGTGATCAAAAGTCCGTCGCAATCGCGTAGCGTACGCGGATACTCGCCGGGTAAACTTAATAGACATCCTCGTCCCATAGCCTCGACCAAGTGACTGTAGGAGAACCCCGTCGCCGAAAGCATCCGTTCGGGTGCTCGCGGTAGCGGTGTTCCGCCTTGGTGCACTTCGTCGACGGTATCGGGGGTGCGGCCGCCTACTAAAGTTTGCGACGAGCATTCGATCAGGATGTTGAGAATCCTGTTGAATTGCCCGACTTGATATCGAAAAGAGTTTTCGATAAAGAGACTAAAATGCGGGGTTTATAATTGTTAGGCATGCGATGTCTAAGGAATTCATTTGTTAGGCATGCGATGTCTAAAGAGTTTGCGGATTCCAACTATTGTAGTTTTACACTTTCTTTTCTGCGACCGTAAGTATAATATGTGATATCGCCGGTTTCGTTGCTATATGTCAACGACAATTGGGATACGCATGTTTACTTATGTTGATGACATGCGATGTTATGTGTTGCTGGATATGTTATAATGGATCGTCGCGTTTTGAATAGCCGGGGGTTTTATGTGAGATGAGAGTTTTTATTTTCATTCATGTAAATTTAAATGTATGTAATATTATTTTATTGAGGCACTTCCAGGTTGCGGAAGATGTCACCATTGTATATTATTTACTTTTCCGCACTAGGATAGACCCAAGGAGGAGGGCACAAGTAACCGGGTTCTGGAGTCCAGTGGGAGACCAACTCGAGGAGTCGAGTCCGGGTCTCCTAACTCTAGAATTGGTAGGGTTGCTTGCCGCTCTCGTAGGGGTCTAGGGTTGTGGGTTTGACTATTCATCACGACCGTGGAATCCGTGTTTTATACTGGCTCGTATTGAAAACACGGACGTCCTAGTATATCCAATGTTTCATCTGATTCTTCTGCTGCGATATCTGTGATGTGATCATTTGATATGTTGTGATAGATACTGTATATAGTATATATGATATATTATATAGACGTTACTTATGTTTTACACCCGCGCTAGCCCTGCCCCGCTCTGCCGTTAGTTACCTAACCTAACAGTGCACGAGGGGACATCGAGGCGAATGCGGATGGCATAAGTGTACGTCGTATTTATCTGTGATGTTTTGGTAACTTAAATGATGGGACTTCATTAATGAGATTAATGAAATAAAAGAAACCTAAAGATGTTGTGGAATCGAATTTTCAAAAACAGGTAGCTACAGTTCTTGCTTTGCATCGCGATGTTCCTTGTAGAACATCCTGCACCTTATTCGATAAGGAAAGGGCCGAGATCCCTTCACCGGGAGTGACCCCTTTAGCAATGACTGGAAGATGCTACAACCCTCGGTTTGTCTTTTGATTGCTTTTGGAGTTTTTGCTTTGCATAGCGGTATATATGATATATCCTGCACCTTATTCGATGAGGAAAGGGCCGATGATCATTTCACCGGGGGTGACCCCTTTAGCAAAATTAGAAAAGCCTAAAAACACTCCATTTTAAAATCATTTGATTCTACAACGATATCAAGTTTATTACGCAATAGGTTTTCAGAAAAACCTGTCGTAGCCCTCCGTCATTTCAGATAAGTCCTGCTTAGTATTCGTGCTGCGTTTGTTGACCTTGTCAAGGCGCAGTGTGCGGTAGCTAACCAGTATTTATCTGCTTATGCATATGATGCAGATTGTTTTAGGGTAGTCGTACGGCCTTGTTGACCTTGTCAAAGGTCGTGCGGGTGGGTTTGATTCAATCAAGAAATGACGGGTAGAACTTGACTTACGGTCTATGGTTTGTTGACCTTGTCAAGGTCATAAATCGTTCGGGGCAAAATTATCGGGAATTTCAAGTGTTGAAATTTGCAATGAGATTGCATACCTTCTATGAGATAGTTGGATCCCGATACCCACTGCGAGTAATTGTTACTCCTGGGAGAGTTTTAGACATTACAATTAGCCGATCAAGTAGGTGTCTAGAAAGGTGTCAACGGGGTTACGCCTCTGGGAAAACGAGGTTTACTTTAATTAGGTCCGTGCGAAAGTACGGGGAACCTCCCTCAAAGTACCGACACTGGCCTGGCTGAAAGATTGGGAAACTTGTAGCGTGTAATTAATCCCGGCTAGTCTTTCCTTTTAGGGTTTGAAGGAAGATTTGATAAAAACAGTGGGAGCCATCCTGATTAGATAAAATAATAACCAATCTGATCTTGCTAGAGCGCACGTAGAGTGTTTTCTTCTCTCTCTCTCCAGGTAGCGACCATGTCACGCCTTAATCAAGATAATAAAACGGATATATTGACCGAACCCGCTTGTTATACTGAGCTGGGAAACGTTGGTCCCGCTCCAACTTATAATTGTTATGAGACAGAGCAGGAAATTGGGGATTACCAGAATTCCCGTGCCGCCCAAACGAAGAAAGTGCATACCGATGCATCATCTTCGGGTGTGTTCATTACACAGAACTGTTTCTCAGTATCCTCTGCGTCCTGGGTATCTGATACCGGATCAGGATCCCAGATATGTAATATATGACATGGGCTACAGAAAGGTAGAGAACTGAGAACAGGTGATAAGTTTCATAAGACAGAAAACGGTGCAAGTGTTGCAGCCAGGTCTGTTGGTCATTATCACCCTGTATTACCAGAATACATTGATTCTGAACGAATGTTATTAGATACCGAACCTGATATACAAAATCATATCAGTCTCTTTATTAGTAAAGAAAGGATACAATTTTGTATTGTTGGATAATGTTTTGAACATTTCCTATATCAAGAGTTGATCGGTTCAGGCATGTTATCTAAAAGCATTAATGTTCTAAATCAAACTACAGTTCTTAGTATACCGAACACACACAAGGGGAAGAGTTCAGAAATGAACCAATCCTTCTTGAGGCATTGTAGACTAGGTCATATCAATGCGACCCGACTAGCTGAAGT